>CM070793.1:16501888-17721888 GCA_036346955.1 Dipus sagitta | reverse complement strand
TGTTGTGTGTGTGTGTGTGTGGGGTGGTTTGTGTGTGTTGTGGTTGGTGGTGGGTGGGTGTGTGGGTGTGTGTGTGTGGTGTGGTGTGTGTGGTGTTGTGTGGTGGTTGTGTGTTGTTGTGTGGTGGGTGTGTGTGTGTGTGAGTGTGTGTGTGAGTGTGTGTGAGTGTGTGAGTGTATGTGTGTGTGAGTGTGTGTGACTGCGTGTGTGTGAGTGTGTGTGAGTGCGTGTGTGTGTGTGAGTGTGTGTGTGAGTGTGTGTGAGTGTGTGTGACAGTGTGTGTATGAGTGTGTGTGCGAGTGTGTGTATGAGTGTGTGTGCGAGTGTGTGTGTGAGTGTGAGTGTGTGTGTGAGTGTTTGTGGGTGTGGGTGTGTGTGTGTGTGTGAGTGTGTGTGCTTGAGTGTGTGTGAGTGTGTGTGTGAGTGTGTGTGTGTGTGAGTGTGTGTGAGTGTGTGTGTGTGTGTGTGGATTATACTTGTCCTCACATGCTACGGTATCCTGCCATTGCAAATGAACACCAGACTCATGCATCGGTTTTTTTTTTTTTTGTACCTGGCTTTATGTGGGTGCCAGATAGTCAAAACTGAACCAGCAGGCTTTGCAAGGAAGTGCCTTGAACCACTGAGAAATCTCCCTGACTCTCACAAACTCTATTTTATAAACAAGGAAACAAAGATACGGAGACAAAATAAAATAAGCACAACGCAAAGTGATACAGCACAATATCCCCAGACAGCAAGGAAAGTGGTAGGAATTTAAATTTAAGTCTGGCTTTTAGTAGTCCATTTCTGAAAACCCGCACTTGTAATTCCACTTGATGCGATTTTATTTTCCAGCTTTGTAATACCCCTAAATATAAACTTAGTTCAACTTCTGCTAAAATGACCTTCAAATAATAACTCTCTCTCTCTCTCTTCTCTCTTTCTCTCCCATGACTTTCTCTTCAATAGCTGTCTACTTGATATACCTCCTCACATCCAATGACCCTCCCATGACCAAATCCTCTCAAAGCAACCAACTTAATCTTTGAAAAATTAAGGTTTTCTCTACCCCGAAAGATTTCAGAATTCCTATCAGTCTCTCAAATAAAATGTGATTTTTAAAAACCTAGTGCTCAAAGCTTCCCTTTATGTGCTAGGCCTATGTTTTTCTCTTCTCCAAATCAACACATGATGGATCTGGAATTGAAGTGTTTGCTGTCTCTGAAAATATCTTGTGTTTCCTCAGGTTATGTCTTTGACTATGCCACAGAAATAAACATATTTCTGCCATTTGAACCCTAACTCTGATTTATGATACAATTTAAATGTAATTTTTTTTTTTAGAGAGTGTGAATGACAGAGAGAGACAAAGAGAGACAGAGAGAGAGAGAGAGAACTGGTGTGCCACAGCCTCAGCCACTTCAATTGAACTCCAGACGCTGGTGCCACCTCATGAGCATGTGCAACCTTGCGCTTGCCTCACTTGTGGGCACCTGTCTTCTTTGGGATCTGGAGAGCTGAAATTAGATCCTTGGGCTTTGAAGGCAAGTGCCCTAACAACTAAGCCATCTCTCCAGCCAGTAAATGTAATTTCAATTATCAGCATGCCCTAATCCTCTCATCCTAAAAGTTATCTTCACTTTTCTGAGATAATCTGCAAACAGGTTATTGATCTCTCAGTAAAATGAGTTATTTGGCAAACATACCTGGGATAATATAGGAGTCCCTTAAATTTTGGACCAAGAATGTCAAGATCGGGTAGAAATCAACCTCTAGTAATTCATTTTGAATATTTTATAGCTCAAAGTAACAGCCATGAAACATCCATCCACATGCATAGACTCCAGTGACCACAATCACTTGTAATGAAAATTTTAGTTCCAGTAACAAAATGTAAATAAATAGCAGGTTTATCTACAGCGTGAACATGAGAGCTTGTGAGAACTATCAAGGGGAGCCTAAGAGGCACCCCCAAACAGACACCGAACCTTTGTTGTCTTGTTCTGAATGCTGCGTGACAGACACTTTGTCTAAAGATGACAGCATTTCATCACCTTCCTAAGATTAAAGCTCCCTCTCAAGTATTTGGTGCCAACGTTGTTCAAATATGTCAGCAGAGTAGAAAATTCAGTAAAACCCCTTAGGGTGAGATGCCAATTAGGTACAAATGTGCCAAGGTTTGCTCTAGAGGTTGGGGAAATAAGGAGGCCTCTGGGGTTAAAGTAAATAGCAAGTCTCACAAGCATGCATCTATTCTTCCATCCTGTTGAACTTTGGGGTCTGGGGGACTCTAAAATCTCTTCCTCTTCCTCCTTTTTCAAAGAAGTGGATAGCAGTAGAGTGCAGTTTCTAGTAATGTGTAATACATTTCAAATGTGTCCTCAGACTGTTCAACATAGGGCACTGTTCCCATTTAACAGTGTGACAAAAAAAAGCAAGGTTTAGTTGATTTTCATTTCCTTTAATTGGAGTTTATATTGGAGCATTTGCTACCATAACTGCCCATTGAGCTTTATTTTAGTCAACAAAAGTCAATGAAAGATTTTTTTTCTCATATTATACGATTTCCTTAATCCATTATTGGTATCTTTTATAGTTTAAATGTTATTTAAGTAAATAAATTTGTACTGAATCATCATTTGCCATTGGTGAATTACCAATAGCTCCAATAATCACTATTATCTATTGGCTATGCCACAAGTTAGCCATATGAATAAAGTAAGAGACGTAGAAATACAGGGGAGCGCAAAGGAACAGAAAATCTCTACCACAGGGCACGTGAACAGTATAGCAAAACACCGAAAACTTGGAGCATTGTGGTGGTTTGATTCAGGTTTCCCCTTAAACTTATGCGTTCTGAATGCAATGTCCCTAGCTGGTGATGATTTGAGGATTAAATCCTCCTGGAGGTGGTATATTGTTGGGGGCAGGTTTATGGGTGTTATAGCCAGTGGTCCTTTGCCAGTGTTGGGCACACTCTCTTGTGTCTGTTGGCTACCTGTTATTGGCCAGGAGGTGATGCCCACCCCCTCCTCATGCCATCGTTTCCCTCTGCCATGATGTAGCTTCTCCTCAAGGCTGTAAGCCTAAATAAACCCTTTCCTCCCACAATTTGCTCATGGCTGAGTGTTTTCTGCAAGTAACATGAAGCTGACTGCAGCAAGCATCCACAGATGGTTCTGGAGACAGTTGTGTCACGGTAAGGTCAATGAAAGAATAAGGTTACAGAAACCCTGTTTTTCAACTGAAAGCCATCATAACACACAGGCAAAGAGGTCTTAGCAGGAATAGGAGGGAAATGGGCATTTATCAAATCCCTTTCCTTAGCCTGATTCTTGTTTCATGTCTTTTATGCAGTGTCTAATTTAAGTGTCACAAACACACTGAAAAATCCATCTTCGAATCCCAAATTTACAGATATTAGGAAACGAGGGAAAAATCTCAAACACATGTAATTTCTAAGACAGTGAGACATTCTGAATGGAAAAGTATGGTTTTCTTTTCTTTCACTCCCTTGGTTCCTCTCCCTCCCTCCCCTCCCCTTTCTCTCTCCCTCAGAAAGGGTCAAACATTAGATTGATGAACTAGTTACCATACAATTCATATCAAATTAAAGTCATGTGTTCTATATTTTAAAGTTTAAAATGAGTCAAATAAATATCAAAATGTGCAGTTCCAAGAACTTCACTAATATTGGGAAATAAAGATGACGTATTAAAAAAAAAACTAAAGTGTTTTGTCAGAAAATTGAAGGACACAAATATGCAATGTCCCACTGAAGTGTACTGAAATTTTATCTGCATTAAAACCTAAGGAGGAAGAGCTCTGTGATATACTGAATAACCCATGATGAAATGATTTATTCTGAAAAGCTCTTTTGGCACATTAATGAGCAGGTATGAATGTATTCAAAGTGCTAAATGTATAAGCAGGAAAAGTTGAAGTAACTAGGAATATTAAAGCTAGACTAAAGAAGATGCAAATTGAGCTCACAAGTCAATATTTGAATGGTTATCAAATGGATAATTATTTGGGGAAGGTTTGATTGTCCATATGAGAAAGAATAATTCTTATTTCAAAAATTGTAACTTAATGAAGCTGGAGAGATGGGTTAGCTGTTAAGATGCTTATCTGAGAAACTCGACGACACAGGTTTGATTCCCCAGGACCAACAAAGTGGCGCATGTGTCTTGAATTCATTTGCAATGGCTGGAAGCCCTTATGCACACATTCTCTCTCTCTCTCTCTCTCTCTCTCTCTCTCTCTCTCTCTCTCTCTCTCCCTCCCTCCCTCCCTCCCTCCCTCCCTCCATCTCTTCAATAAAGAAATAAAATATTTAAAAATTATAAGTTAAGGGCCGGAGAGATGGCTTAGTGGTTAAGCGCTTGCCTGTGAAGCTTAAGAACCCTGGTTCGAGGTTCAGTTCCCCAGGACCCATGTTAGCCAGATGCACAAGGGGGGCACACGTCTGGAGTTAGTTTGCAGTGGCTGGAAGCCCTGCTGCACCCATTCTCTCTCTCTCTCTCTCTCTCTCTCTCTTTCTCTCTTTCTCTTTCTTTTGCTCTCTCTGTCACTCTCAAATAAATAAATAACAACAAAAACTTTATATATAAGTTACATATGCAGAATGAACTGATGAGCAGCAAAGATACACAAAGTCTATATGAACAACTTAGGATTTTAGAAGTAAACAATTTCATGAAACAAATGTATTAAGAAAGCTCAAGACACAGAGAGATGGAAAAACGTATTTGCCTGCAAAAATTTGAACCATTTTATGCTAAAATCGTGATGGTTAAATTGCAAACATGTAGCAGATGGCAAAATATCACTTACAGTGCTCTTCCAGAGAGATTGGTATCCAAATATAGAGAAATTCTTTAAATCTGTAAGAAAATGTCACATAGTTCAATGCATGCAATATATTTATGAAAGCATTTCACACAAGAGGAAAGTCATGTAGAAAATAAATACATAAAAAAGATGGGCAGGGGCTGGAGATATGGCTTGGCAGTTAAGGCACTTTCCTAAGGACCCAGGTTCGATTCTCCAGAACCAACATAAGCCAGATGCACATGGAGGCACTTGTGTCTGGAGTTTGATTGCAGTGGGTAGAAGCTTAGAGGCTCTGGCACACCCGTTTTCTCTATCACTCTCTCCTTCTTTCTCGCAAATAAATAAATAATTATTTTTTTTTTAAAAGAAAAGATGCTCGGTTTCACTTTTAATTAGAAAAAGTCGAGGAAAATCTTATTCACTATATGCCTGATTGAAATATTTACAAGCGTCTAATTACTGGAGAGTATATCAGATAATTTTAGAGTGTCACCAGCATAGAAATCCCTTGCAGGTCTGTTGCAGTAGATTTGTACAACGTGCGCGGCACACGCCATTTCCACTTGGAAACAAAATGGGAGCCGCAGCAATGCCACTCGTGTGAAGCGGACGGGCCGGGGCCATCGTCACTCAGTAAAACATTAGATAAGCCTTAATGAACTAAAATTCCTGGAGAAAATACTAATGAATATCAATAGCAAATCATCATAGCAAAAAAAGCAAAAGTATTAAAGAATTCACATTAGAGGGCAAAATAAAACTATAGATTTAGGGATTCGTTGTGCATTAACATGAAATAATACACATCAAATTTATAGCGATTTTTTAAAATTTAATTATCTATTTTATTTATTTATATGAGTCAGAGAGAGGGAGAGATAGAGAGAGTGAAAATGGATGCGCCAGGGCCTCCAGCCACTGCAAATGAACTTTTTTGTCTGGGAAATGAGTTTGAGAAATTTCAACAGACAATTAATGGTATGTTATGTTTGTGCATTACTTATTTTATAGTAAAATTAATTTATAGATATTTATTTATTTATTTATTTAATTTTTTATTTATTTATTTATTGCCGGGCATGGTGGTGCATGCCTTTAATCCCAGCACTTGGGAGGAAGAGGTAGGAAGATTGCCATGAGTTTGAGGCCACCCAGAGACTACATAGTGAATTCCAGGTCAGCCTAACATAGAGTGCGACCTTACCTCAAAACACAAACAAACAAACAAAGTAAGCCAGGCATGGTGGCACACACCTTTAATCCCAGCACTCAGGAGGCAGAGGTAGGAGGATTGAAACCTGACCCATGGAAAAGGTAAGTGTGATGGCTGGTAAGGGAGCTCCATCGTCCGTCGCAGGTGTTTGTGACTTAGCTTTGTTTAGTGCTCACCGGGTGGAGTCTCGGGAAGGGGGGGGGGAGCCCAGCTGGAGGAAGTGTGTCACCAGGCCTGGGCCTTGCGGTAGAGTCCAGCCTTGTGTGTTCAGAGCCGGCTGGAGCTGGATGCGTGATGTCTAGCGAAGTCAAACAACCTGCTTTGCTAGGAGGAAGCTTCCCCTAGAAATTGTAAGCCAAAAGAAATCCCCCCTCCCCTGCCACACAGGCTGCCTTTGGTTAGGTATTTTGTTCCAACAATGAGAAAGAAACTGTAAGATTAAAAAAGTTGTTCCTGAGAGTGGGGTAGTTATCCACATAGTCATACAGACCCCGTCCGTTCTGAGGGTGTTTGAATAGTGTTGGAATTGATAAAAACTATAAACTACGGAGGCATTTAGAGTTGGATTGCATGCATTACCTTTCATAGCATGAATGGTCATCAGTTTATGGGGTGGCAGGGAAACTTGTGACGCTTTGAATCAGGTTTACCCCATAAACTCATGTACTCTGGATGCTTGGTTCTGGGTTAATTGCAACTTGGCACGTGGAGCTTCTCTCTGTCTCTGGGGTCCAGCTTAATGTGGTAAAGCCCGCTCTTGCCTTCCAGAGCTCGGCTCACTCTCCTGCTGCTGTTTTCCCGTCTGTGGTAGACATGATGTCCGGCCTCTGCTCATGCTATGCTTATCCCTGCCTTCATGAAGCTTCCCCTAGAGAATCGCCCCCTTCCCCTTGTAAGCCAAAGTAAAACCTTTCATTCCACCAGCTGCCTTTGGTTGGTTCTTTGTCCCAGCCGTGAGAAGGTAGGCACAATAGTGAGATTTCAAATTTCAAAGAACTACAGAGTATCTTGGCATTTTTTTTTTTTTTAATCTGCAAGCCACAGTGTGACCTTAGATCAGCTTCATCGACTGCCTTTGGGTTCACAGGTCCCGGTAAGGTAGCTGCTTTGTGGAAGAATTGAGAATTTTCCATTTCGACATTTAAATTATGGACAAGCAATCAGACTTGGAATTACTCGCCTGTCACTCCTCACTGATTTTATTTGCTTTTTCCTACTCTGAGCCCTTTCAATTCCTCTCTGGACATCCCTGGGAAATATTACTGTAGTACTCAGTCAACCAACAGAGCTTAACTAACGAAGAGTTTGGCAGAGATGAAAAGTGGGAAGCTGAATGGCTATGATGTAAAGCAGCTAGCTAGAGTGAACGGTGACCCTGATCGTGGTCCCCAGCTGGTACAAGAATGGCTGTGGGATTTCATGCGCTGGGTGGAAGACAGAGAACGTCAGGTCAGGGGCGGAATGCAAGAGTATCAAAAGAGAGAAAAGGCGCTTCACATGTTCCTTAAAACACTGGGATGTCTTTTCACCCCTCCCATTGCAAATGCTGCTTTTTAAATCTTGTGTATCTATGCCTATATGAGTAGAAATGAACCAAAATCTAGACTGTGGAGATCTCTCAATGGTGAAAGGTGCTGATTACAAACCCTGACAACCCCAGGGTTCGAGTCTCCAGTACCCACTTAAAGCCAGGTGCACAAAGTGATGCATTCATTTGCAGTTCATTTGCAGAGGCAAGAACCTGGCATATCCATTCTCTCCCCCCCCCCCTCCATACTAATAAATAATTAAAAGTAAAAGGAAAGAAATGACCAAAAACCAATGCAATCATATGGTGGTTGAAGAGATGCATCTAAGCCTTTGTGTACAGAAAGCAGGACACTAGGGTCAGAATCCTGGCATTGCATCAGAGCCAAGCTATGCAGAGAACCTACATGTCGTGCAGGAGATAGAAGGCATCTCTTGTTTGAACGGGAATACATATTCTTAGAAAACTAATGTTTCATATTTTTCTCTGTTAATTTTTAATTAACATGATGTGTAAATAGGCTAACTATGAAATGGAGTGGAAAAAAAACTCACGGTGTAACCTTTGAGGAATAATATGGATTATTTTGTTGCATTGGTCACTCAGCAAGCATCAGACTGAGAATTAATTTAAGAAGATAAAAATTTCATTACATTTGCATCCTATTATACAGAAAATTTTCTCAGGATATGTGAGAATGGGATAATAGCTATGGCTTATGAAGAGCTTTTTATGTAATCTTCAATAATCTGTATATTTTAGAAAGGCTCAGTGTTACACTTCAGAAGAAACAGATACCAAGTACAAACAATTCTATTTCCATGGTTATCAAACTAACTGGTTTTGAAGACTAAATGAAGATGCAGGTCCTGACTTTAATCTGGAGTCTTTTTTTTTTTCTTTTGTCATGCTGAGATGTTTTTAATTTAAATGTTAAGAATGTATCACAAACATATATTTACAAGTGCCAAATAAATAATATAAATATCTTCTTTGGCAGCATAGAGAATGACGGGGGAGGCACTTGAACTGGAGAGTGGAGGCTACATATAGCCTGCTCATTCTATTTACTTTAAAAATGCATAAAGTAAATGAATCACATATGTCATTTTCTGAGATGAAAAATATTGTTATTAATACAAATTGTATTTTTATTTATATATTGCGGTTAACTATAGCTGAATTGGTGATGATGACCAAACTCAAACAATCCCTGCCATTAATAACAACAAAATGCACAGCACTGGCTTGATAAGACAAAAATGTTGGAAAGGTCTTTCCACTGAACAGACATTTTATTTAACAAATGTTCAGTATGCATCTTTCACGAGCAGTGCAATCTAGGTAAACATGGAAGAGGAGACAGAGTGTAGACAAAGTGCAGACAGCATGAACATGAACTATGTTTGGAAATGGTGATCATAGATCTTATTTTCAAGTTTGAGGGTGTTTGGCAATGAAGGGGGTTCTTAGTAGGTATTTGAGGGGTTACAAATGTGACTTGCAGATTTTGTCTCATGACATTCAATAGACCAGTTTCACTGCCGCGAAATAGCAACATTTGCCTTTTAATTCCAGGGAATAGCAATATGAGAATAGTCGTTTCTGCCTCAATCCTAGAATAATAGGTCAAGTGAAATCCTGTGACAACAATGAGACTCTCGAATGTCACCTTAATTTTTAGTTTTATCAAAGCTCGCAGGCTAAAATAAAATAATGCGCCTGAATTTTTACACCAAAATTGGTTGTTGAATATAACAGGAAGCATTCCTCCATCTTGTTTTCTTAGGTGTGTCAAGTTTCTCATTATGCCCTGCCCTTTTTAAGGGGTACATTGTAATGCCCACAGCCTGCAAACAGCCCAGGGGCTGCATGGTTGTTATATTCTTCGTTTGCTCCAAATCATTTCTATCCGTATTTCAGTTTTGTTTTCGATTTAGTGAGGAAAAAAAAACACAAAAAACATTTTTTACCTTTTCAATACTTTTTTCGCAGACCCCTTCTGACTATGTGAACGAGTTTCATTTATCACCCAAACACATTCTGCCAATACAATGCAAGGTCAAAAATTCTTTTAACTCTCTTTGCTTAACTGAAGCACAAATTTGTGAAAGCACATATTAAATAGTACCTTTTCACCGTCACAGTGAAATTGACAGTCGTAGATCATGAAGTTGGACTGTATCATTTGCCATGGTACTCCATATTTTAAACAGAACATCATGTCCCAGCGTAACAACACTGCTGTGATGACATTTCATAATCCCAGACAGCATATTACTCACAATTGCTTAGACAGGATACACTATCCAGTTTCCATTCGTAAGTCAGATTTAAGGATTCATTTTATTTCCGCTTTCGAAAGCTGTAGTATCACAGTTAGTTTTTACAACCAGCTCTACCTTTATGCATAGATTTTTGTCTTTTTATGAAGACAAAACTTTCACACAATCTAGATGCATTTAGAATGGAACTCTATTGTGCTGAAACTCATCTTCCAATATGTCTGTTACAGGCTCAGTATGGGAATGAACACAGTGCATCAAGAATTCTCAATTTTTTTTTTTTCGGCAGAAAGTCAATTAAGTGATATTTTTCCTGTTGAACATGTTTCTTCATCAACTATATCAGCAAAGAATTAAATTAGATTTTCTCTTCCTAATCTTCAATTGATTTAATTCTCCAGTAAGAGGGAATAGTGTAACTTGCATATCTGAAATAAAACTATAAATATATACATTGCACAGCCCTCAGAAATGGTATTGTTTCACAAATGATTCCTCATCGTGACCTTGCATTACACAATTGTGATCATGTGAAAGTTTATCAGCATCGTTGTAAATGAAAAATATTTTCATTATAGAAGGACAGCTAAATATCATATTAAGGCAGATGACATTTCCAAATGTATTCCAAGTCCCTACAGAGACTTTAAATTTAAAGGCGGCCTCAGGCAGAAAGGCTGCAAAGCAAAATGTAGAACTTCAAAGTCCAATTTGTATTCTCATATAAAGCTTATGGAGACACATTAAAAAAAAAAGTAGATAGTTAACTTGCCATGAGTTGATTCCATCATCTGACAAATTATGTAGCTAATGACAATCCCTGGTCTAAATCTTAAAAAGATTTAAAAAAAAAAGTAGACTAGTTTTTTTTTTTTTTTAATTATGGATTAAGCCGGGCGTGGTGGCACACGCCTTTAATCCCAGCACTCAGGAGGCAGAGGTAGGAGGATTGCTATGAGCTTGAGGCCACCCTGAGACTACAGAGTGAATTCCAGGTCAGCCTGAGCTAGAGTGAGATCCTACCTCGAAAAACCAAAAAAAAAAAAAAAATTATGGATTTTTTCTTCTGTCCTGATGTAGTAGGGTAAGAAATGGTCCATAGCTGATGAGCAGGAAACAATATACCCATGTTACTTTAACTGCTATTTCAGCAGTACCCTTGAGGTCATAGGCTATCCCTTAGGTAAAACATCTGAAACTATTAAGATCAGGGGATATGGCTCAGAGGACCAAATGTTTGTCATGCAGGTGTGAGTATCTGAGTGAGAACACGTTAGATGCTAGACTTTGTTAGCAGATGTCTGTACTCCCTGCGCATCTACAGCGAGATGAGAGGCGCAGACAGTAGACAGGAGAAGGCTAGCGTCCATCCAGCCTGGCACACGCAGCAGGGAATGATGGGAGTTCCTGTCTCAAACGAGGGGTAAGGCAAGGACTGACACACGAGCGTGTTCTCTGACCTCTGCAAGCGCATCAGTGCTCATGAGAATCCACTCTCACACACAGCACAACGCACACATACAGAGAGACACACACAGAGAGAATAAAATATTAACTAAATACTATTCATTTACATTAATGTTAAGTTTTCACTTGGAGCACTGAGAAACACAGGCAGAAAAGTTTATTGACAATACAAAGAGTCACAGGAGAAGGGTTGGACAAAAGATTGTGCACGCCGTTATCATTCATTTACATCAACTTCAAAGGTAATATCAAATAATTCACCTGGGCAACTGCTTCATTTCGTGTTCAAATATACCTCTACCATCACTTTTAAAGCCTGGAGCTAGAAAGATGGCTCAGCCGCAAAGGGGCCTGCCCGCAAAGTCTAACAACCCAGGTTTGATTTCCCAGTACCCACATACAGCAGGGTGCACAGCCGAGCATGCACATGGAGCGGCTGGGGGCGCTAGTGAGCCCATTCTCACTGTCCTGCCTCTCTTCACTCTATCTCTCTCTGCTTACCAATAAATAAATCATTTTTTTAAAAAAAAGCTTATAATACTCTTCCTAGATATTATTCAAGTAATACCTTCTCCATGAAGCTTTCTTAAATAAGGACACTTCTACACAAGGCTTAATTTTGACATCTTTGGTTACAGGAGCTATCGCGTTTTAAACATTATAATTAGGGCTGGAGAGATGGCTTAGTGGTTCAGGCGCATGCCTGCAAAGCCTGAGGCCCCAGGTTCAATTTTCCAGGTCCCGTGTAAGCCATATGCACGTGGTGGCACACGCGTCTGGAGTTCTGTTTGCAGTAGCTAGAGGCCCCGGCATACCCATGCTGACACACACACTCTCTCTCTCTCTCCATCCCTAATAAATAAATACATCAAAATAAAATCTTTAAAATTTACAATTAAATGCCGATGATATCCAAGTGTCAGATGCCCCCTTTCGGACACCTGTACCTCAGACTCACCAAGATAGTCTTTTTCTCCTTTTTTTTTTTTTTTTTTTTCCTTGTATGCTTACGGGAAGAGAAGATTGTTTTAAATCCCTTACTGAAGACATTCAGTTTTGTCTCTTCCTCACGGTTCTTAATGTATTTCTGGACTCCTTTTTATTTTGAAGATTAGCAGTTCCCAAAGCTACAGGGCTGCTGTCCTCTGTAGGGTCTCTACACTTACATACTAATATCAAAGGAGAGGAGTGGTGCTGGAGAGACGGCTTAGCGGTTAAGCACTTGCCTGTGAAGCCTAAGGACCCTGGTTCGAGGCTTGATTCCCCAGGACCCACGTTAGCCAGATGCACAAGTGGGCGCATGCGTCTGGAATTTGTTTGCAGTGGCTGGAGGCCCTGGAGCACCCATTCTCTCTCTCTGTCGCTCACAAAAAAAATTTTAAAAAGGGGGAGGAGTGAAGAAAGGAAATCCAAGATGTAAAGACAAAATTCAGATCTCTATGTCATATATAAAATACCAGATATCAAAACTACGATTTTGAACTAGAGAGATAGCTTAGCAGTTAAGATGCTTGCCTGAAAAGCGAAAGGATCCAGGTTCGATTCCCCAGGACCCACTTAAGCCACATGTAGAACGTGGCACATGCATCTACAGTTCATTTGCACTGCCTGGAAGCCCTGGTGCACCCATTCTCTCTCCCTCTCTCCCTCTCTCTCTCTCTCTCTCCCCCACTTTCTCTCTCAAATAAATAAATAAATAAAAATAAAATATTTTAAAAATCCCTACAATCGCAACATTTTCCTCTTTGTTCATAACGAAAGCAAAAATGCTTATCATAGTCTACCAATAGTTTGATTTATAAATATTTGGTAAATTTTTCAAATGTATGCTTTTATGATAATTTTTTTAATTGGGAACATTAAAATACAAACATATTGCAAATTAGTCCTATTCTTATCAGAAGCGGTAGTTTGAATTGATGTCACCCACTTAAAGCTTCTTGGATTTCCAGCTGCCGGGCTGGAAGCGGTGTCACTGTGGGCAAATCTGGAATTCCAGCCTTGAGATATGCTGAGTACGTTTGAGCCCCTCCGGGGGCTCCTGGACTGCGCGTGCCCGTGGGGCTCATGGTGGTGGTCCTCTCTGCGTGGACCTGTGAAACAACCCGCTTCTTCCACCACTGTGGAGCTTCCTCTGGATCTGTAAGCTTCACTAAATCCTCTTCCTCCCATGAACTGTGCGTGGTTTGGAAGTTCATCCCAGCAACGTAAAAGCTGACTATGCTATCAGGTTATCCCCTTATCTACCATTTGCTCACCCCCATTCCCCTGAAGGCCCTCCACAGTGGGGTACCCTTAGCCAGTGCAGGGTCATGAATGCAACAGCCAGTTCCTGTGGGGTTCTTACATTCTCTCCATCTCCTCTTCCACGTTGACAGCGACATTGATCAAAGGGGAGACACATATACATTTTGAAGGCTTTTAATGGCCGTAGCCCCCATATTTAGCCAAAAAAACCTCCAGGGCCTATGACCTTCCATCATAGACTTCTGACTTCGTTGCAGTTTCAGATATGAATTAACTCCTATTGAGTTGGCCTTATATTGAATCATAGAGCACTTGATTACCCCCATAATTGATGTACCACTATTGCAGCAGTAGATTCATCTTTCTTTACATAACACAAAATTTCAATGTTAGAGTAGGCTTATCTCAAATTAAGTTTTGTAATGATAGAGACGAGTTAGGATTTATTAACTAATATAAAATAATTCTTCAAATGTTAGGAAAATACAAAAATTGAACTCCATTTATTTAAGTTTCATCAGACTCCACTCTTGCATATCTAATGCATACTTATTTTATTTCACAGATGCTTATACTAATAGTAATCCCAGGAATATACAGTTGGTGACACAGGATAGAATGACAATGGAAATTATCCTGTAAGTCACATCACCATCTTGTGAAGTATTTATTTATTTATTATTTTTTAAAATTGTTTGTTTTTATTTATTTATTTGAGAGCATCAGACAGACAGAGAAAGAGGCAGATAGAGAGAGAGAGAGAATGGGCGCACCAGGGCTTCCAGCCATTGCAAACAAACTCCAGACGCGCGCGCCCCCTTGTGCATCTGGCTAACGTGGGTCCTGGGGAAGCGAGCCTCGAACCAGGGGTCCTTAGGCTTCACAGGCAAGCGCTTAACCGCTAAGCCATCTCTCCAGCCTTTGTGAAGTATTTATCATCCCACTGTTCATGTAGGCTAGGAGAGAACTCTTTGTTACAAGATGCCAAGAACAGCTTCACCACAGCACTGGTGTGTATCAGGTGAGCATCACTCACAGCTCTGCTTGGCAACAGGGGAAATTTCTACACAGAAAATTTTTGTGGCAACTCTTCTTCTGATCTTTCAACCATCAGATATCATGTCAAGCTTTAAGGGATATCTATTCTTCAGTGTGTATCTTCTATAGAATCGATGGATTACAGCACATGGGAGGTGTTTAACTTCCCCTACTGGGATCTATAACATGAACTAAGATCTCCTTCTATAATATCATATTATTTTTGTAGGCTTGTGGAGAGGGCATTCAATGATAAAAATTTTAATTTGTTTGTGTTTTCATATATATTTTTTGCCTTAGGGCCTCAGTAGAATCCCTTTTCCATTCTGAAATATCACTTAAGAGTTTCTGTGTTTGCATGACTGTTTTTCCATGTTTGGCTTTGGAACTAATATAGCGATTTGAAATCTCCACAGTTGACCATGAAATGAGGAATATAATTTATTCACTTTAAGCCTCAGACATATATATATATATATATATATATATATATATATATATATACATATATGCATTTTCACAAATTCTACACCTTTATTTCACATTTGGTTCACGTGGTATTTTTAGAAATTCAAGGGCCTGGGTGCCACAAGTTGTTGTACCTGCAGCAGCTTGTCACATTTACTTCTACATATCACCTACACCATGAACTGAAATACAACCAAACTTAAAAAAATAAAATAAATGTGTAGCAAACATATGGTATCACAAACGGTCAAGGCATGCTGTTTAGCAATCATTTTGTTTATAGAGTGGCTCAGTTCATATACTTAAAACTCTGTTAGTAATATAGATGTGTGATGGGCTTCTTGGGCATGATTAATTAGAAACCATAATTCAATGCTACGATTGTAGTTGCTTCTCAGGATACTTAACTGATATATCTATCTATCTATCTATCTATCTATCTATCTATCTATCTATATGGTTATTCTAAGTGATGTGCCTCGGTGAGAACTCTGTACTAAAATCAATTATCGTTTTACCATTTGTCTTCAAAGATGATCTAGTTCAGATAGCAGCTGACTGCATGCACAACTGAGACAGTGTGTCCTGGGTCAGAGCAAGCTTCTCACAGCAGGTTGCGTTTAATTTGCACCATTAACTGATTCTGGAACTATTAAAACACAGTACTATTTTCATGACTGCTGCATAGTCTTCTAGTATTTTTAAAGTTTTTTTTTTTTTTAATCTGATGATGTTGGGTAATTAGCTGGGTATTATAAGACATTGAAGGTCAGTCAAAATAATTCAGATTTATCCTGCAGGTAAAGAGCTGAGACTGAAACGTCTTGACAGCAGAGTGTTGGATGTACCCTCTATTTTAGGAGGACATGGAGAGCTGATTGTGAGGGATCGGTTACAGTGATAATTAGTTGTACTGGAGCACAATAAAGATAGTTAAGATCTGGGTGATAAATAAAAAAAGAGCTCTTACATAAATGAAAAGAACGTGGTTACTTTCTGGATATTGAATGCAACAATAGTAGGGAAGAGAAGGATACAATTTTAGCTCCTGATAGACTGGCATGTATGTCTAGAAACTGTGAACCCAGGTAACAATGAATCAGGCGGGGGTGGGAGATTATTGAATTCTAACTGCTGAGGCCCTGTTGAAATTAGAAAAATGTATTGTTAGACTCAAAAACAGTGTGGACCTGATGTTTATGGAAGAGAAATGAGGAAGATGGATAGATGAAGGCTGCTTACAAGAGGTGATGGATTGTTCACGACATGAAAACAATTGGTTATAGACACAGAACGTTTAATTTTGTCAATTACCTTCATGTAACGGTTGAATGGAGATGAAGCCACAGGATGAACTGGAAAAAAAAGTGAAATCGGGTGCAATCATTTTTATCCAAGGAGTATAGTTAACATATTTCTTCCCTTTCTTTCATTCAATTGATAAGCCTTTACAAAATTTCAGGTAGGTATATAAATAAAACAAATTAAACACACACACACCTCCCTCCCACAAAGAAAGCATGATTGTGGCCTTCAAATTAAAATGGAGTTAATATTTAAAGTTATAACTGTGAGGTTAGATTTAATCCCTTACATGCTGAAGGCTTTATGTAGTTTGGCATTTTCTGGTGTTTTTAAAAATATTTTACTTATTAATTTATTTGAGAGGCAGAGGAAGGGGGAGAAAAAAAGAGAAGGGGGGAATGTGAATGCGCATAGCAGGGCCTCCAGCCACTGCAAACGAACTCCGGATGCATGCATTAACTTGTGCATCTGGCTTATGTGAGTATTGAGAAATCAGACCTTGGTCCTTAGGTTTAGCAGGCACCTCAATTGCTAAGCCATCTCTCCAACCAAAGGTTTGCTTTGTACATTATTTTTTAAATTTTTTTGTTTATTTTTATTTAGTTATTTGAGAGCAACAGACAGAGAAAGAGGGAGGGAGGGAGAGAGAGAGAGAGAGAGAGAGAGAGAGAGAGAGAGAGAGAGAATGGGCGCGCCAGGGCCTCCAACCACTGCAAATGAACTCCAAATGCATGTGCCCACTGGTGCATCTGGCTTATGTGGGTCCTGGGGAACAGAGCCTTGAACTGCGGTTCTTAGGCTTCACAGGCAAGCACTTAACCGCTAAGCCATCTCTCCAGCCCACTTTGTACATTTTTGTAAAGTTATAACTGTGAGGTTTGATTTAATTCCTGCCATGCTGAAGGCTTTATGGGTTTGGGCATTTTCTTGAGCTTTGTACATTTCTGTGCCTGCTCTAGTTTTGGTTATTGTATTTTCCTATTGGAAGCTCTTGAGATTGGTTGTTTAACTCTTCTGTGTAGATTATTCCCTGAATTATTCTCTGTAGGCTTGGTCATGTGTTCATATATTTATAGAGCTGGCTTTTATCATGGATAATTTTCCTTTCTTCTTATTATGGGGGATAGGTTTGTTGGGTACAGTAGTTTAGATTGGTTTCTTCTTATTATTATGGGGGTTAAGTTTTATGGGTACAGTAGTAGTTGGAAGCCAGTGTTTATGACTCTGAAGTACTTCATTCCAAGCCTTCTGGCCTTTGGGGTTTCCATTGAACCATCAGAGCTAGTTCTGATGGGTTTACCTTTGTATGCAATGAGCTGTCTGTCTCTTGCTGCTTTCAGCTCTCTGTCTTTGCTGTTTTTGTTCAGAGTTTTAACTATAATGTTCTGTGGAGAGTTTCTCCTTTGATCTCATCTGTTTTGTGTTCTGTGAACTTCTTCTATCTGGACGGGTCTCTGATTTGCAACGGTGGGAAAATTTTCTTCAATAATGTTGTTGAATATCTTCTCTATGACTTACATTTCTTCCCATTCTGGTACACCCATGAACTGGATGTTTGGTTGTTTTAGGGTGTCCCACAATTCCGTCATAGTCTGTTTGCATGCTTTTTTGAACTTACCAAAGGTTTTGGACTCCCGAACAATTTCATCTGTCTTATTGAGTTCTGAAATTCTGTACTCCACATGATCTACTCTGTTAGCGAAGGTGTCTAGGGAGGCTCTTAAAGGCTGTATGTGATTTTTTTTGTTTTGTTTTGTTTTCTGTTACTCTTGTCTGCATCATAACCATCCCTTTATTGAGTTCCAAGTTCAGGTAAAGGTTTGATTTTCTTGATGTTTCTTGGAATTTATTCTTGCATTTAATCATGTCTTCACTAAGTTTAATTGGCCGATTGTTGAGAACCTCTATTTGTCTCACCTTCAATTCATTTCTCTCTCTTTTAAGATCTCTCTGATTTTCTTCAATCATGTTGATGAAAGCCATTTGTGTAGTAGACGATTCTGTTTCATTTCATTTATCCAATCATTGGTTCTGCAATGATTTGCTCCTGATTTTGTTATTTGTTATTACTGAGTTGATTTGATAAGCTTATCACACGTTCATTTTGGGACACCATTTGTTGTTTCCACCGTGTTTTTATTGGAGACATCAACTGTTGGGTTAGGCCTTCTTGGTGGAGAGCTCTCAGCTGGTTGTGTTGTGTATTTCTTTTTTCTTTTTTTTGCATTGGGGTTTACCCATGTCAGAATACTTGTGCAGGTTGTTCAGGCCACAAGTGTGCCAGCCGCTCTGGGCTAGTGGCTGGTAGGAGAACACATGGTGGTTTGCCTTGGAGGTCAGGAGCATTTCAGCACAGTTGAGCAATGCCTCCGGAGCTCAGGAGCCCCTCTGTAACACTTGCCCCACCACCTCCGCTCTATCCCAGCTGAGCAGGTTGTATAGGTTGAACTTGAACCACCCTGGCAGACATGCACAGACCACTCCTGCAGCCCTGCAACCTCCGCTGGTCCCCACTGGAGTATGAAGGACCTGTAGAGCTCGGGAGGTCCACCTACCCTTGCGCGTAGAGAATGGGCTACTTGCCAGTGAGGAATGAGCTGTTTGCCAGCATGAGCCTTGCTTGGCATGAGATTGAGCTTCTGCACTGTGCTGTGTGTGCCAGGCTTGTGCCACCTCTGTGTGCCACACCTGCTTCTGTGGTTGGTGCCCTTTCTGAGAAGACAGGGTGCGGAGGAAGGCCAGTCAGCCCTCTCACCCCGCCTACACTACCCACCCAAGCTCACTGGGCCCAAGGGGTAGATAGCCAGTCAGTCGCCAGCCTCGCCCCAGTGTGTGGCAGAACCCTGAAAGGCTTCCTGCCTCTGTGCAGCAGAGCACGTAGGAATTGCCCATTCCTGACTTGCGTCCCCCGCCGCGGGGTCCACCTAGTGTGGGAATGCTGGGTCCTTTCCACTACCGGAGCTCACCGCCTCCCCATAAATCTTACCTCATTTCATGTCTTGATTTCTAGTGTAGTTAAGAATCTGCTGTCTTCACTGACAGCCACGTCTGCCTTCTCTCACACCTATTAATCTGCATGTCAGACAACCCTTCTTCCAAATTACAATGCTGATGCGTTCTAGGGAGGATTACCTACGGATTCCACAGCCCTCAGCTGCAGTGTGCTCATCATTATATCACAGAACCTCAGGCTGCGAGGAGGGTCATCAGAAGGTGGAGGGGTGAGGCAGGCTTTCCTTGGAGTTTCCCAAGCTTTTCCTTTAGTCAAGGAAACTGAGAGCTACTCCTTTTACCTTGTGTCATTTTATGTAACTAGGAAGCCTGATAACACAAAAACTGAAATATATATATATATATATATATATATATATATATATATATGTGTGTGTGTGTGTGTGTGTGTGTGTGTGTACATATATATATATATATAATCTTTAATAGTGTTCTTTTTAATATTTTATTTTTATTTATTTATTTGACAGAGAAAGAGGGAGAAAGAATGGGCACGCCAGGGCCTCCAGCCACTGCAAATGAACTCCAGACGCATGTGCCCCCTTGTGCATCTGGCTTACGTGGGTCCTGGGGAATCGAACTAGGGTCCTTTGGCTTTGCAAGCAAACGCCTTAACTGCAAAGCCATCCCTCCAGTCCATATATATATATCTTTAAATAGCTTGTTGTTTTGAAACCATTAAACTAATGGAGGAAAGTGTTCAGATTTTAATTTTATACTTGTATTTTACATCTTTATCTGTGCAAGAAACATTTTACTAGTTGCTATGTATGTACTTTTTCAGAAGCTATTGCAAATTTCTACTGTTCATAAGCCATCTTTGAAAAGAGCAACAGTCCAATATGCTGAAATGGGACATTTAAGAAAGGATAGGTTCATTATTTTCACCCTATGAATTACATACATGATTTAAACAAATAATACTTAAAGAAAACATTCTATTATGTTTTAAAAGCTAAAGAGAATCATTATATATTTTGTAAATTTACTTAGAATTGATTTACTTTATTTTCAAAAATCATATTTTAGATGATATAATTATCAAATACTGACAGTCAACTACACTGTGACGATTTTAAAGGTGGAAAGGTACTAGAAATTATTTATTATCATTTCACTTTGAACACTACATTAAGTATGATTATCTAAAGGGGATGATGATAGAGAATAGGAAAGATAAAAAGATTAAGGTAATTTTAATGTTAAATGATAGATGAATGCATATTTGAAAATCTCAATTATTCCTTAGCTTGGCTTGTATTTAAGTACTTCATTGAGTATGTTTATATGCAATTGGAAATAAGAGGGCATTCAGCAATTAGATATTTTGTAATTTCAGAACAAGTAATTCCTGTCTTTCACCAAATGTTTGATTTCTCTGTAAATTACTAGTAGACTCTGAAGATACCCATATTAGAGAAATACTGATCAGAGTTTTAAGAACTATATACTGTAGGACAAAGAAATTCCAAATTAGGAACAATGAAGATAAAAAGAACCTCAGAATCAAAGGGGTACACATGATTATAAATGGAAGGGGGAAAATTAAAAGTATAGAGATATGCTCCTAAAGACTACGGCTGTTCAGGTACAAACTATAATGTTATCTAAAATTTATTCTACTACTCAAAATCCAGAAAGTCTAAGATAATTTAATGAATTATGAAAATAAAACCCTTACAAAACTCAAACAGTACAATTATTGTTTAAATGTATCTTGGGCCATTACTACCCTTCATGAGTCAATAAATAATTTATTTTTTGCTTTGACGAGTATTCAAGGAGAGACCTATGCAAATGGCTAGGGTAGAACTAATAATAGACAAAACACAATTAAGCATTTTATTGGTTCAGTGGCCCAACTTACTCTGGAAATTATTTCTATCTGCTTAAGAAGTATTTCCCATTACTGAAAACATCGGTTTTCAGAAAACATCTTTCATTTTGTAGTCTGTGAACTACATTTTTGGGGAAAAAAAAGAAAATATTCTACAAGGATAGATTTCATTACTTTTCACCCCATCAAAACTACTTTCCAGTGGCAAAGGCGATGCTGTGGAATAGAGAGAGTGAGTCAGTTCACCTGTGTACAGCTCATACTATGCACCAACAATATGCTAACTTTGGTCCTAGTCCCTGTGGGGTGGGGGACAGAAAGAAAAGCAGAATATGACTGTTGGTGTCACAACCTTTAGAAGCTGTTTGTCGCTGCAGAGAAGCAGGTATGTACTGAAGGTAATGAAATCTGGGAATGGAAGTGGTAATAGAGACTGGATATACTCAGGTGTGAAGGGTGTGGTCAATCATTCACGCTTGATTTGCTGGTGAGCAAGGCATTCTGGCCAGACTTTAACAGATGAATAGAATTTTCTCAAAGATAAGGGGAAGCTATACCACTTCTGGGTATATACCCGACAGAGTTAAAGTCAGCTTGCTATGACAATGTCTGCATATCCATGTTTACTGTGACATGATTCAAAACAGACACATTATGGGATACATAACATAATAATGTATGATGGAGTTTCATCTGCTCTGAAGTTATGTGCTTTTCAGGAAAAAGAAATGTATGGTGATCATGATGTAATGTGAAATAAACTATATTACAAAATATAAATGAGACTTTTTCTCCTCTTATGTGGAAATTACAGAAAATAAAAATAAGGTCATAAGACAAAAAGAGGAAGACTAAGAAGGTAAAAATAAAATGGAAAAAGGAAAGAGGAATAATAAATGTAACAGGTGGGTAAATACAATCAAAATATATTATACGTGCATATGAATTTTTCATAATGAAATGCTTTTCTATGGATAATTAATACATGCTAGTAAAAAAAAACTTAAGGAGTTAATTGTATTCCTTGTACTATTTTATCTACTTATTTTGAAATGTATAATATACGTGTGTTGGTAGCTTGAGATAAGTCTAGAAAAATTGGCTAACACAGGAGAGACTATTGAACAGAGATCATTGGTTGCGATTTAATAAACAAAAATCGATTAGCATTGGTGATTTCTGCATATTTTGTATTCCATGAATATTCTTCTGAGATACAGTCAGTGGGCTGTTCAAAGGAACATTTTCTAGATTTATGACATTGCGTGATTTCTTTAATATAATGAAGATTTATTGCAAAATATTCATAAGAGATCCACATTATGGGAATATTAATTTAGTAGCATTTATACTAATTTATTCCTAGAAATTTACAGACAAAGATATATCAGAATTTCAAGAATGACAGGGAAGGATTCTATTTTCCCTCACATTATAGTAATATATTAATACTAATAACTCTAGTGGGTATGCTAATCACTCTAATTACTCAGTTTTTCTTATAATTTTTAGAAGACAATATAATTTCCTCCTATTGTCTTTTCTTTATAAAACTCAATTTGTGTTATCTATGTTTCTTTTTTTCTATTCAATATAGAACAGCACATTGTGCAGTCTTATAAGAAATCATACTTTGGAAGGTAATTTTTTTAATTTTTTGGTTTTTTGAGGCTCTATACCAAGTTAACCTGGAATTAGTCTCAGGCTGACCTCAAACTCACAGGGATCCTCCTACCTCAGCTTCCCCAGTGCTGAGATTAAAAGGCATGTACCAACATGCCCAGCTGATTTTTGTTGTTGCTGTTATTAGATAATCCATTACTATCTCTGTCTGTATCCCCAATCTATTTGACAATACCAGAAGAGAGAAAGAGAGAGAGAAAATAAAGAGAGAAGATAACTCAGAAAAGGTGAGAGAAATAGACACAGAAATAACGTCCGTCCCCTGACTGGTTTTCCCAGAAGGCGGCATGGTTATCACCTACAGTTTCATGCCCTGTACTCAGTCACACAGAAGTAGACATATTCTTCATTCCCGGATTAAACATCATGCATTAAATATCTGACAGAGAAAACAAATACAATCTGTTACTCTGAATTGATATTAGTTTCCCAAAATATGTCTAAAGACAAAAACATCTAGCTCTATCACGACAGCTACGTTACCTTCATCAACAGAATCCATTCCTCTCTAGTGTGTGCGCGCACACACACACACACACACACACACACGTGAGCCTTTCAAATTTTCTCCCACAAACATTATTATTAACATGGATTTAAATTTAGAACATAATTTCATGACCATAATTGCATATTTTACAAAAGAAGTCCATGCATGCTACATAGAAACTGGGTTGCTTTAGCTAAATAATGGTATTCTTGAGATAAACACTTAACTGATCTACTTTATTGATTTAGTTGAGCCTTAGAATTTATAATCTTAAAATGCTGCTTCATTTTTGCCATACTCTGTGAAGTTTATTTTAAACCTAGACAAACATGTCAAAAAAAAAAAAGATGTGGAAAAGAGGGTGAATCAGAGGAATAACATTTGAAGTTATCCTTTATATAACTCCAGGTAGTATTTGGATCCAATCCTATAAGGACACATTTATAGGATTTGTATTTGTATTTATTATCAGACTTGATACATGTTTTGACAAATGTAAAGTTGGTGTTCCTCCAAAGCTGGTTCATGTCAGCTGCAGTCAACATTCAGATATATAAACTGAGAGTAGTATAGAAAGCAGACTTCTAGTTTGCTGGATGATGTTAAGGCATTCATCTTTAAATATTTCATTTATTTAATTATTTATTTATTTCGGAGAGAGGGGGTATGGGAAGGAGAAAGAATGAGAGAGAGAGGAAGATAGACAGACAGACAGATAGAGAGAGAGAGAGAAAGGGAGGATAGGCACGTCAAGACCTCCAACCACTGCAAATGTGCACTAGACACATGTGCTACCTTGTACACCTGGCTTACATGGGTGCTGGGGACTCGAACCTATGTCCTTAGGCATCAAAGACAAATTCCTTAATGGCTAAACCATCTCTCCAGTCCTCTTAGGGCATTTCTACTGTTTCTGCTGCCCAAAGAAAGAGTACAGAAGCACAACTTCAGAATGCCACGATCTGAGTGATGCACACCTTCTTGATGAGTAGAAAATGAACATTTTGTTCTAGAGAAACAGACCTTTCTCATATTGTCTTTCTCTGTGGGGCAGTGTCGGTGCCAGCTGCGGAGTCTCAGGTAATTGATAATGTGTGCAGATAATTTTAGTGACACGTAATTATCTCTTAATTTCCACAACATCTAAATTAGTGCATACTGCAATTAATTGTGCCCTGTGGCCATTTAGTTACAAAACACACTATCTGATTGTCTGTGAAATGGAAATTGTTGATAGAAGCTTTCATGCAGAAACTAGCAAGCTCACTGGGAGTCCAGCAAAGAGCACAGTGGAGAAGGGTCTCAGCCCTCACCTGCAGCACGACTCGGAGCGAATCTCTTCGCACATCTCATCTCCAGTTTCACCAGTTGCCGTGTGTGAATAATGGGGCCTTTCTCTTTCCCTCAGACTCAGTGGAATTCCGTCCAGTTCTTCTCAGGAGGTGTAAATCTTCTTTGGGAATTAATCCCAAATAAACACAGGAAAGCATAGTTGTCTGATTGGCAACTGAGCAAAACTATCTGACTGAAGCCTGCCCACTGGAAAGCTATTCAACTTTAGACAAATTACTTTTTTCTTCCCTCACCTGTAAAATGAGGAAGTTTGACCAGGTATTACCTCATAGCATGTCTATCTCAAAAAAAATAAAAAAATAAAAAATAAAAAAATTCTTTATGGCATAGCCACAAGTTAGTTGTTTGACTTCATAAAAGTTTGTATTTATCTAATTATGACTTTGCACCTACATTCTTCAAGCATCAGAAATATACTGTTGAGCTGGATGTTCAAGCAGCACTTGGGAGGCAGAGGTAGGAGGACCTCCATGAGTTTGAGGTCACTCTGAGACTACATAGTGAATTCCAGGTCAGCCTGAGCTAGAGTGAAACCCTACCTCAAAAAACCAAAAAAAAAAAAAATCAAAATAAAAAAAATAAAGATTTCTGGGCTATAGATTAAATAAAACCAGTTTTCCTGGGGCTGGAGTGATTGCTCAATGGTTAAGACATTTGCCTACAAAGGCAAAGGACTCAGATTCAATTCCCCAGTATCCATGTAAAGGCAGATGTACAAGGCAGTGCATGCATATAGAATTCATTTGCAGTAGTTAGAGCCCTGGCGTACCCATTCTCTGTATCTATCTGCTTCTCTCTCTATCAAATAAATAAATAAATAAGATACTAAAAGTAAACAAGTTTTCCAATAGGAAAATGGGGAACTTACACCTCCTGGTAAAACAGGGTGAGTGTGTGCTGCAAGAATTTATTATGAGGTTGACGTTGATCTTGAAAGTTGGTAGTTCTGTATGTAGCTGAAACCCTGAAGTAGGTTGGCATCATCCACCAAGCTGGCTGTTAAAATGTTCCAAGTCACTCATGGTTAACTTTGCTCTCTTAACACAAAAATTTGCATTTAAAAAATCATTTGCTTATAACTGATAAAAAGATTGGAAGGGACATAGAGTCTTCAGTGTGCCCCAAGGTAATGGGTATGATCAAGCTGAATTGGATCGTGCCATAGAAGGCTATCCTTATATTAGGTCTTATGGGTGAGCGCACTATGTCACAATGATCTATTGTCACTTCACTCTGCCTAGGGATAACATGGGTCTTTTGGGGGTGGGGAGATGAAGGCTTATTCTAGAGAACTGGTCAGCTAATTGGAAATTGTCAAAATGCATGCTCCACTCCCACGAGAACTTACCAGGATTACCTTACTATCAGCAAGTCTGATACAACCTCTAATTCTTTTACAAACTGCTCAGAATTTTCCAACTCAGTGTTAACTTTGGACATGAGTGACATCTCTGATCAAAGTGTCATCAGTGTGGTTATATATTGTAGAATAAGTTTGCTATTTTTTTTAAAAAAAAGGCCAGATGGGGGCTGGAGAAATGGCTAAGCAGTTAAGGCGCTTGCCTGCAAAGTCTAAAGACCCATATTTGACTCTCCAGGTCCCACTTAAACAAGATGGGCAAGGTAACGTAAGCTTGCAAGATCACATATGTGCACAAGGGGGCGCATGCATCTGGAGTTCGATTGCAGTGGCTGGAGACCTTGGTGTACCAATTCTCTCTGCGTTCTCTCTCTCTCACTCATCAACAAAAAAAAAAAAAAAAAAAAAAAAAAGAAGAAGGAAAGAAAGAAAAGAAAAGAAAAGAAAAGAAAAGAAAAGAAAAGAAAAGAAAAGAAACGGAACGGAACGGAACGAAACGAAACGAAACGAAACGAAAAGAAAAGAAAAGAAAAGAAAAAGAAAAAAAAATCAGGTGGTTTTGCACCTGAGAATAGTCACTCATCGTTTCAAAAGCTCATTGTATCTCTGGCCATGAACAATTCACACTCTAGTTTGGGAATTACTCAAGGACTGGGATTAAAAGATCTTTTCATGTAGGTTTCTGCATTATTTAGTTATTGTGGCATTTTTAAACTCAGACTGAGCCCACAACCACATAGGAGAAATATACCATGGTTTGCTCAAGTAGTTGGCCTGGTTATTTGCCTTATGAAAAATGAAGGCATGAGAATAATGGAATAAAGAAAAAAAGCTTAAAAAGCAGAAAATAAGAAGCATATCTATAGTATGTAACATAATGCAATATGGCATCATGTAGATATAGATAAATAGAAGAGTATGGTTTCTGTGGTTGGAAGCATTTCGGAAAGCCTTAGAAACTAAAAGCTCATCCTGAAGAATATTTTCAAGCAAATGACAATTTACCTGAAATATGACTGATGGCTTACATTCACACTTCAAGAGATCTCCCCAATTTAACCTGCCCCTGGCCCTTTAATTACCCCAAGCCTGGGTAAAGACACTAAGAATTACAAAACTTGAATTCAAGTCTGATATTTTATGCATTGTTTTGTCACCCTGCTGATTTAATTTGTTAATTCTCAACAAGCTAACAAGATATGCCAGAAAAAAAGTAGTCTTTCTGATTTACCATTCTGTACATTGACTTAAGATAGATTACTAATGTAAGAAACTCACCTCTTTTTCAACTATTGTTCTTTTTCAACATTATCCATTAATCTACACACTCTCTTTAGCATATTCTTCATTCTTTCGTATTGGATTTCTGTAATCTGGTAGAAAATTGATTTTAGGTCAGGCCACAGGCTTCTTGGAACCCAAGCACTTGGGGAGAGGAGGCAGACACAGGAGTATCAGGAAGTTCAGAAAGTATCATCAGCCACATGGTCAGTTAGAGGCGAGGCTGTCTAACATCATGTCCTATTATAACAAAAAATCCTCCCCACACAAACCTTGAATAAAAAAACAGAAAACTGATTTTAAGAAATAATGTTAGCGTTAATATATGGCCATCTGACTACTAGGTCTCATATTTGGAACCAGTTCTTTTTAATTTGCTCTTTGTTTATTTTTAGTATTTTATTATTTTTTATTTATTAGAGAGAGACTTATAGGCATGGAGAGAGAGGCAGAGAGAGAGAGAGAGAGAGACTGGGCACACCAGGGCCTCCCGCCACTGCAAATAAACTCCAGACACGTGCACCCCATTGTGAATCTGGCTTACTTGGGTCCTGGAGAATTGATCCTGAGTCCTTTGACTTTGCAGGCAAGCGTCTTAACCATTAAGCCATCTCTCCAGCCCTGCTTTGTTTTGTTTTGTACTATACAATAGGGATTGAATGAGAACCTCTGCAGCTCTTGGAACTAATTCCGCCCCCTCTCTATATGCATATCTTTGTCATCTGAGTATGTAATCCTTCACATCTGTGCCCTCCAATCTGGGCTTGAATTTGTGTTTTATTTGGCCAGTAAGATGTGACCAGATATCACCATTATTCAACCAGGTGTCTGATAATGTGTTGGTTGACTTTACTTTACTATTGCACTTTATCTATCACCACGAGATGAATCCAGAATGGCTTGGAGCCAAGCTAAGTCTGAACAGTTGTCAAGGCCATCTTGAATTAAACTTGTCAACTGCCAACTGACATACACACCTGGAAGTCAGTCTAGTGCAAAGGAACTGGATGGAGTACACAAACCCCAGCTTATTACAAAAATCATTATTCTCTGCTTTGTCCTACTGAAGTGGTGGTTTGTTAAACAACACGAATGAAGAATTAGATAAATATTACTGACACTATGTGCAAATGGAAGACATCACTCACACAGTACTCTAATTCATGATTTAAGACCTGCTACATTTGCGGCACTCAGAAAATGCGTGCTAAGTAAAGAAGATAAGAACTGGTTTCTATATAGTAAGATTATTATGAGACAACTCAATCCTGAATTAGAAAATTTTAAATATCCTAGACACAAAATCCATCAGTCATTTGCATCAGCATAAGGAACAAACAGCAGAATGGTGATATCTTTGACAATAGCAGCTCAGAAAGTCCAGACGCCAAGCCTCCTCCAAAACCTAGGAGAGCCTAGGAGAATTGGCACAGTTGGTCTCACAGTAAAGATATGTAAAGCATAAATAAACATAATTATAGGAAGAAGCAAATAATTTAGTAGTGCTATTGTGTGAACTCAGCACTCAAAATCTATATCATTAGAGTAAAAGTAAGCAAGGAAATGGAATATAGAACAACATTATTCATATACTAGAACTAGTAGACATTTGTACAATGCTGCACTGCAACCTGAAAATATACATTCTCTTTATGAGCATGAAACAATGTCGGGATAAACCATGCTCTAGATTACCAAATGGGATTCAAGAGTTATGAATTGCTGAAATGCTCTAAGTGTATATCCTGATCACATGGAAATGAAATTAAAAGTAAGTCAAAAGTTGTTGTCTGGTGCACCGGAATACCTACTAATTGGGAGGCAAATCCAGGGGCTCATGAGTTTGAGGCCTGTTTGAGCTACAGCATGAGTTCAAGGCTAGGCAACTTAGCACGATTCTGCCTCAAATTAAATACATAATTTTCTAAAAGGGCTGTGGGCATAGCTTAATGGTTGAGTGCTTGCACAAACTGAATGATGCTGAAAAATTAATTACAAGTATGGCATCATAAAGAAGTAAGTAAATGAATTCACGAGTCAGAGAATAAATGTAGAAATTAACAAATACAAGGAAATTAAAGAACCAACTTTTAAATCACCAACAGGTTAAATCTATAGCTGTACATATCTGAAGAAACTACTGCCAATTATTCTCAAAATCTTTCAAAAAATGCAAAAGGGGGCTGGAGAGATGGCTTATCAGTTAAGCGCTTGCCTGTGAAGCCTAAGGAGCCCAGTTCGAGGCTCGACTCCCCAGGACCCACGTTAGCCAGATGCACAAGGGGGCACACATGTCTGGAGTTTATTTGCAGTGGCTGGAGGCCCTGGCACGCCCATTCTCTCTGTGTCTCTCTCTGTCTGCCTCTTTCTCGCTCTGTCTGTCGCTCTCAAATAAATAAATAAATAAATTAATTAATTAATTAATTAAAAAATTGCAAAAGGTGGAGACACTCACAAAATATTCCCAAACCTAGCATTACACTGATAACAAGGCTAGCCCCAAATTTCTGAAAATGACAGCCTAGTACTTGTTTTATTAATGCGTGTAGATGTGTGTGTGTGCTCCCGTGTGTGTGTGTGTGTGCAGGTGTGCATGGCTGTGTGTTCAATTGCATGAAGAAGCCAGAGAATATCCTTGGGCATTATGCCTCTTAGGAAGTGATAGCTTACGAATGTGTTTCTGTGAATTACCAATGGACTGTAGATGAGATAGAAAGCAACAGGTTCTAATCTCAAAGTGGAATATTACAATTGGCAAAGAGTGTGCATTATGATATAGCTAGAAAACCGTATGTTATATGAAAATTGCACTTTGAATGCAGTATGTTCAGTAATAACAGTATAGATTTCTATGCATAAATTTTCAGCACTACGTTGAATATGGAAGGTTTTGCCCATCCTCATCTCTCCCACATGTTCACACAACTCACACGTAGCCCTTCTCTACCTTCATGCACCATTTTACAGGTAGTTTTGAGTGGCAGTAAATATTTGACTGCTCTATTAGATCCATATGAGATATGAAATTTTTTCACCGTCTCTATTATAAGTGTGGTAGACATTTGTGTAATATTAAGAAATAGCTGGGACATCCAAATGGGTCAACTTAGAAGACAGGGTAGAGCGGTCTCATGATGCATGTGTGTAACATCTTTAGCTCTAGACAGGATTCTATCGTATTCTGCTTCTACATTCAGGTGTGATTTACAGGAAAAAAAAATGAATGTAACTCCAGTGTTCCAGACAATAACACATTTCTTGGTAATTTAACGACTTCCATCATGTTTTGTACTGCATACTAAGCCTAGATGTTTAACCTACCACCTTCAAGGAATCTTTTCATTTTGATATGTGTTAAAATTCCTCACAGAATAAATTATATTTCTGAAACACTGCATTGGAGCCATGTACTAGTGATTGCATCTCTGGCGTTTTTGACAATGTCAGTACTATGAAGCCGTTTCCACCCCCTCTCTCATTTGTGCATGTGCCTTCACATTTGTTCTCAGCGTAACGTAAAAATGCTCAAGAAGGGGCCTTGTGCTCACTGCTGTTCCCTCCAGCATGTCCTTAAAATAGTGAAGATATGCTACGATTGGACTGTCTTTACAATTTCTGTTGTGTACTTTCCTACGGAGTTAAAACGAGACAGAATTTCGTTATCTTCCGTCTGCTTTCAGTGCATAAAGCAAAGGGTATGTGGGTACCATCACGCAAGCCTTCACTCAAGCCACAAAGTCCTTCCTTGTTGCATGCTGATCAGCCTTGATTCCAACCAAACTGTACATCTACATTGAGGCTTACAAGTAGTACAAAGTCACTACTTATGCCAAGAGTAAGTCACATAATGCACAGTTTTAGACAAATGTAAATTTATGTCTATAAGCTTTATACATGCTAATACTTGCATTTTCTATTAAATGTACATAAAATGGTACATGACATGTCATTTAGATAAAGATTTTGACAATGCTTTCTTTTTAATGAAGATAATATCTAACTGTTGTTTATTTCATAAGCTATTCTATAAGCAATTTAGTAATGCTTTAAAATATTTATTTATTTGAAAGGAAAGAGAGGGGGAGAGAATGTGCACATCAGGGCCTCTAGCCATTGAAAAGGAACTCCAGACACATGTGCCACCTTATGCATCTGGCTCTACGTGGGCACTCCAGAATCCAATTTGGGTCATTAGTCTTTGCAAAACAGTGCCTTAACTGCTCAGCCATCACCCAGCCCTGCAATTGAGTATTTTTATTTATTTATTTATTTTAGAGAAAGAGAGAGAGAAAGAGGGGGGGATGGGTACACCAGAGCTTCTAGCCACTGCAAACGAACTCCAGATGCAAGCACCACCTTGTGCATCTAGCTTGTGTGGATCCTGGGGAATTGAACCTGGGTCATTTGGCTTTACAGGCAAGCACCTTAACCATGAAGCAATCCCTCCAGCTCTTAAACAAGTTTTATCACAAATAAAATACCCTTATTGTTCAATGCCTTTGAAGACTCTATATTTTCTCTTCCTAGGGATTGCATCTATTAATATCCTCCTAACCAGATTACTTGGCACTTGCTTGGGAAAATCTATTAGCACAACAGAGAAGTTAGTATGGTTTACTTCAATTGGTCAGGAAGAAAATCTAGGGTATGACTTTTTAATTTTTTTTTTTTGTTTTTATTTTTATATATTTATTTGAGAGCAACAGAGAGAGAGAGAGAGAGAAAGAAAGAAAGAGGCAGTTAGAGAGAGAAAGAATGGGCGCGCCAGGGCCTCCAGCCACTGCAAACAAACTCCACACACGTGCGCCCCCTTGTGCATCTGGCTAATGTGGGTCCTGGGGAATTGAGCCTCGAACTGGGGTCCTTAGGCTTCACAGGCAAGCACTTAACCGCTAAGCCATCTCTCCAGCCCCGGGTTTGACTTTTTGTCAAGTTTTTAAAACAGGCAAAGCCACGGAGACTTGGAGCTAAATAATTCTTTCAAAAGAAAATCTATTTTGCAGGTATCTGTATTACATTTCTCATCTGCTTTATAATACATATGTGTATATATATATATATATATATATACATATTTCAAATAGCCTCTATGTTTCACATTTGGTTTATGAATTGCTTAAAATTTATAAAGTAAAGTGACAAAATAATAGAAGCAAGATTATTGCAAATATAAAAAGATTACTAAAAAATAGTTTGACTGAGATAAGGAGAAACCTGCAAGTTGAAGATGATGTGATTGAAAAACAACTGCTCAAAGTACTCTATGACCAAAAAAAAAAACGGAGCAATATTCAGATTTTGTGGCATTTTAGTTAAGGTTTGGATGCAGTTATAAAACTTCCAAAATAGTTATGAATACATTATTTCATTATCTTTTTCACATCCAACCTGACAGTTTATAGACTGCTTGGTAATTGAACAGTTTAAGACCGCTTGATAACACTGGAAGTGGGCAGGTAGCCCCACGATTGCATTTGGAACGGCTCTGTTCCATGGCCTTTGTCAAATATAAAATACAATATCTTTTGGCAGCTTATTTCTTCTTGCCTCCAGCAAAAACTGCACTCTCCTGAGAACCAGGTGGAAGGCAGATGGGAATCCTTCACATCTCCTGTCCCAAAGGAAGGAAAGAAAAAGACAAAGGAAACCAGGATAATTGATTAAAAAAAAAAAAAAAAAAACAGGACTTGAGCCAGAGGGAATTGCCCAAGTCCCCAAGACAGAGGAGGATTGGCTTGGAGGCCTAAGATCATTTTTGTATACCCATCCTTGGTCCTCTTGCAACTGTCCAGGGTGCACTAGATTCCCTTTCATTTTAGTTAGACAGGGATTGGAATGGAAAATAACACTGCATGTCTTTCCTTCAATAACATCACATTACATTCCCTTATCCTTTCCGTGGTTCTCCAGTGAGCACCAGTCATAGCACTTTTAACTAGAAATCCAGCCAATGTCATAATGAAGTAACTAGCCATAGAGAATATCCACTGTCAAGTCAGCTCAATCTGGACTCTTATGTTTCTGTGGCTTTTCTGTGGGGCGTGGTGGTTCCTGAGGATGTAGAATGAGCAGGCAGGTTGTGTTATTATTCACACTGTCTTGATATGTTTAACAGAATTATGTTTCAATTTCTTAAATCAAATCTATGCATTCCCAAGAAAAATCTGTATGTTGATAAATTGTAACAAATGCTAAGGTATAGAATATGTTCCTTTGCTGTGATACTCAAGTATGATTTTATGATTTAAAAATATTTTTTACTTATTTATTTATTTGTGTGACAGAGAGTGAGGAAGATAGATAGATAATAGATGGATAGATAGATAGATAGATTGATTGATTGATAGAGAAACAGAGAGAGATTGGGCATGCCAGGGCCTCTAGGCACTATGAATGAACTCCTGACAAATGTGCCACTTTGTGCTTTAAGTGGGTACCAGAGAATCAAACTCAGGTCCTTAGGCTTTTTCAGGCAAGTGCCTTAACCTCTTAGTAATCTCTCCAGACCCAACTCTTGTGGTTTTAATGAAGTGTTACTCTACTTCCAACAGTAAGTACAAAAAACAATATATTTCATTCTATTTCTAAGATAAAGACCTTAGAAAGACAGTTTTCTTATTTTGAACAGAATTTAATTTGGAAGGCATTTCTAAACAATAAAATTAGTGAGATATTTGAATATTCACTGTAGTTGATGATGTTATTGCATTTGCAGAAAGATATGTCTAAATGGATGATTAGTCTAACTTGATCAGTTCTAATTGTATGACAGATGTTCCATTATGACATATACATTCTGTATATTAAGCAGTGTCTATAAGAGTGAAAGGAATAGCTCCAACATATGAAAGGCATGGCCGGAGAATTGAGTATCTGCTTCGTGTATATTAAACTCTAGGGTTGAAATTCTACCTATTACATACGCACACAATGACAACTATCTGTCGAAAATTATCTGTAGCAGAATATTTACCTTCAGGAAGTGAACTTTAAAATGTCTACACTAACCATCATGATGTAATCAGTGCACATTTCATTCCAGATCCTCCGCTAAGCACTCCCATGGGCTGCTCCTATTCTTAATCAGCCTTGTAATGCAATCAACATTAATACCCTTTTACAGGTGAAAAAAAAAACTGAGTCAAAAAGGAAAGAATTTGTCCGATTTCATGCAGAAGATAGTCTTTAGAGATTTTAAATTGCAATCAGTCTTATTTTGAAGTCTGTTCCAGACAAGATGAAGTGGTTCTTTTACGTATGTTGGCATGGTTGTGCAGGCAATGATATGACAATCCATGTGCACATGTGTTGTGCTTCTTCTATTGGACTATGATGCCCTGGCAAACCATAAACAAGAGGGTTGGGGTGATGGCTCAACAGTTAAAGGTGCTTGCTTGCAAAGCCTGCTGGCTGAGGTTCAATTCCCCAGCCACCAACATAAAAGCCAGACAGACATTCATTTGCAGCCACTAGAAACCCTGGCACCTTCTCACGCCCTCAACATGCATGCAGATAAATATATATATTTAATTAGAAAGCCATAACAATTTTTCTTTGTTATCCATGAGATATATTCACATAAACTGTCTACGAATCTTGTTAAATGCAGATTCCAATTAAATAGACTTGAGACTGGCCCTGTTAATAAACACTTCTAACAAGCTTCTAGGTTATAGAGAGGCTTCTTGTCTGCAGGGAATATTCTGAGTTAAAAAAAAAGTATTAGAGATTTAGCAGCATAGATTTTTGCATAAATATTCATTTAAATGTTCCTGAATGCAAAAATGTCTGCTTCATGGCTGAACAAGTATTTTTTTCATAAAAATCAGTTACAAAAACTCCCTATATGTCAATTTCTAGAAAATTCTGCATCAGTAAAAGACTATAAGTACTCTTCTTCCTGGAAAATAAGGAGTTATGAGTAGTCCCTCGGATCATTTGCAGAATGAGTAGGCATCTCCTTAGGCATGCTCTTTGGCAAATGTAAAGGCAGTCCTTCAAGACAGTCCTTGATTCTTTGGCTACAACTGTCTGAGCTTCTCGAGATTTTTCTCCCTGTGTCCAGACCCCCCAAGACTTAACACTTCTAATAAATATAACTTCCACAATGCTCTGATCATAAAATTTGCCGTGCACACTTTTATATTAATGCGCTTATTTTTCAAAAAACTTTCAATCAGTACTCATTATAGAGCATGATTTATGACAAACATCTAGCTCTATGCCACATGGAATATTTAATTGTCTTCATCTGATTGTTTGTTGCCTTTTTCTAGATTTAAAACCAATTGAAGACAAAGACTGAGACCTACGTACTCTGTAATGTTGCTATCATCAGAGTGGCTTGGACCCTAATATAAATGCAGTCTTGATGCCTAAAGCAAGGGGGAGATTCTTGGAAATTTGCCTATTTCAAACATGATTTAATTGTGATATAAAAACCATTCTCTTGGGTATTGTACATTCTAATTAATACATTATTTAGTTATTATTATGTTATTAAGTAGAAACCTTGTATAGACACGTCACATATTGGTAACATTTCCCTCCTCCCTAGCCCCATTCCACTGAGGGACCTCCTTAGTGGGATTGCTGGCATTCACCATGTACTTGTAGGTTTTGAGTTGTGAGAGCAGCAATCTGTCATTGTTGGGAGGGCTATGTGTCTGTTTGTTCCTTACCACCTCATGGCTCTTACATTCTTTCCTCCCCCTCTTATGGAAACTTCCCGAGCCTTGGTGGGGATGCTTTAAATCTACTTCAGTATTGAGTTCTCAGCAGCTTTTGGATTTCTGCTTTGGTGCTTTTTGAGTATCTTCCGTGTCTGTCTCCGTCATCCTGGCCCAGGTTATTTATATCAGGCTCGCTGTGGAAGAAGCGCTCTTGCTCATCTCCCCAGTTCCTCTGTGGTTTCACCTGGGCCCTGGCCTCTGTGTGAGGGCTGGTTCATCTCCCGTCAGGGAGTGAGCTATCTACTCTTGTCTTGTTGGTACATTACGGTTGACCTCAGTCCTCACTGCTTTCTGAAAAACAGAAACAGATTCTCCAGCAGAAAGTGAGACCAGGGCTGGTTAAAAGGGATAAGCATTGTTAATTTAAAGAGATTTTGATGGGTATACCCTCACTTTGGGTGTAGGCTAGTGGGAGCTTCTCATTGGACTTCATTATCTTGGTCTCCATAGGGTTCTGACTTGGATCCTAGTTCTAGTTACCATATTTGAAGAAAGAAATAATAATTGTATAAGTTTATGTGGTACAATGTGATGTTTTGACGAAACTTTTAGCCAGAAGATGAGATCTTTTTATCCACTTACATTTCACGTCATCGTCACTCACTCATCCTCTTTCAGAAACATACTTTTCCAATTATTATCCCCATTTCTTCATATTTCTGTTCGCTGCTTTTGGAAACCATATGCATAAATATGGTGGTTTTCATGCCTATCCTTGTCAGATCACCTTTTATTCCTACCAAGGCTGTAAGGAATGTTTAAATTTAGGCAAGGGTCTTTGAGTGCATTGCACAAATTGAGGTTTAGTTGATGAAAAGCAGAGACAGATCCCTGCAGGTGGAAGTGCTCTTGTTCTTCCCATCTGTTCATGGCAAGCTCCTGTGGTGTTATTATACCAGCTGTGCCAGACAGACAGACATCAGACTATAGGAACTGATTATGAGAGGTCCTGGGTACACGCAGAAGCTAGGAAAGTATCAATAGGGGAATAAAAATCAGCACGTAAAGAAGTTGTGACCATTAATACATACATGGGTTTTGTGTTAACCTTTAGAAGAAAGGGGTCAGCCATCTCTTTGATGTCCATGTGCCAATGATACAACCTTATATCTCTATTCTAACAGTCAGAAGTAGAGAAATAATATGTTTTTTTTTTCTCTGAAACTTCAATCATAGGTTTTATCTTTAGTTCATGCCTGGGTAAGTGACAGTGGCCTCAAATGGGTAACAATGCCAGACTTGTCACACTCTTTCAATGACACAGGAACAAGCAAACCAAAATAGTATGAAGGCCTTTTTGTGTGTGTGTGTGTAATTTAGTCAAGTGTGATAGTGTGCTTTGCATATGTACATCATTGCTGTGGTTAATTTCTCATTAAATGCAATGTATTTCCATAGCAGGGTTCATTTTTCCATTGGGGAGCAGTATAGAGTGTGCAGTGAATTATCCTAATCAGTGAAGAAAATTCCTAGTACTGAGCAGCAGGAATGAGCTCTAAGGCCTCCAAATGCATCTCTTTCTGTAACATGGTGTCTCACTTTAATCATAAGTAACAACTGTGAAATTTCAGATGACTTAAGTCTAAGTTTTCTGGAAGAGGAAAGCAGAGCAATTGGACAGTAGTGCTTTCAATCCAAGGCCTTTTAAAACGCAATGAGTGGACATCTTAATATATATACAGGAGAAATGAAGAGCAGCATAGGATTATGTTTCTCTTGTGTGCACATGCATAGAGATTTATCTGTTAGGAGGCCATGGGCTGAAAGCAATAGGATGCTCAACAATAAGTGACTTGGGCGATGGGGTAATTTGTTATTTCAAATAGTACTACTGGTGGTAGATGACATGTCCTGAACCACTTTCAACAGCATGAGAGTTTAACCAATGACACAAATATCTGTTGTAACACTCAACCCCTGAACATCTGCGATAACCCTCCATTGTCAGTGAATGACTGCTCCATCAGACGCGTGATACATGACCCCACTAAGGAAGATGAAGACAGGCATTACTCCTTTTTTGTGGGGGTGTCATCTGGATAAAATAGTTTTCTAGCTGGGTGTGGTGGTGCATGCCTGTAATCCCAGCATTTGGGAGGCAGAGGTCAGAGGATTGCCATACATTTAAGACCAGCCTGGAATTACATTGTAAGTTCCAGGTCAGCCTGGGCTCGAGTGGAAACCATCACTAGAAACCAAATACATTCATATATGTGTGCGTTCATCAATGAGAACTCTCTTGATTCCATTATCTAGACTTGTAGAATAATAAAGGAGTCTAGGAATTAAAAAGGAATCTGGAAGCTTGGGCTTCATGGGGGACAGACATGGCACAGCAGAAAGTAAAGTGTGCTGGGTGTGGTTTTGAATGCTAGTAGGAAATTGCTGAAGAAGTGGAAGACGGAAGATCAGAACATAAGGTAGTAGATGAAATAACTGACCACAGCTAGTGTCTCACATATGGAAGGTGTATATTTCAAACAGAAGCCATCATTCACCACGAAGACTATTAAAAACAACTTTTGCTGTTGATAACAGTATCTACAAAATGTATTTAATTTTTATCAGTTCATGTATAGACTTTCAAATGCTAGATATTAAATTCTCTTTTAGTATGAAGTTTGTATATCTTCATGACTCTATTTGCTAATGGCCACAGGAAATAAGTCAGTTTGAAATAAGTCAACAGCAGGCAGTAGGTAGACAGATTCTACAGACACATGCACATGCTGTAATTTTAATCTGAGACACTTTCTGGCTGATTCTTGGCAAATAGGTTTCTATAGGTACTATATATACATTACAAGAAAATGCTATAAAATATTTGTCTCCTTCTGAAGAGAAATTGAATGTGTTAGTTTTTCATTCTTACTTAAGACTAAGGCCCCAAGTTATTTTCTCTTTAAAATGGCTTGCATTAGCTGGTTCTAAAATTTTATGTGAGACCAAAGGAGATAAGTACATGTAACAATTTACAAAGGGATAATAAGGATGGAAGAGTCAAATTATCTGAATTTAAGACCCATTTCCATTGTCTAGGGGAGGCAAAGTTCAGGTAGCTACTAGAGAGTCTGGTAATAGCTGAGGAGATACATGGTAGTAAAAAAAAAAAAAAAAGAAAAAAAAAAACTAGAAAATTACTTTACTCTGGAATACCTAGGGCTCCAGACCGTTTTCTATGACCTCACATAATCTATACTCCTAATTCTAATTATATAACCTTTATATTAGATAAATTAATGCATTCCCAGTCATTATCAGAATATTACACGAGCAAGGCATTCTCTCTTGAAGGAGGTTCACAAATACATGGAGCTGACTTGGTATTTGATCCAAAGTAGCCATAAATAGCATGGTTATTAATTGGTAACAGACAGAATGTAAAGAAAGACTAGACCAGTTGGATTTTATCACTTTAGAATCCTTGCTAATAAAATGAACACTGAAGAAAGTTAAAAGCAAAAGGTCTCCTGCTAACTAAAATATGCAAATCTAGAACATCTTATGATTGAAAAGAGGTTGACAATGAAAATAGACTAAAAACGTTAAATATTGCTTAAATTAAGTTATATCAGAAGGTCTACAGGAAACAATATGATGAAGCCATATTACATACATGGTGATGATGGTACTGACAATAAACTTAGATTTCCTGAATGTCTTTAATTAACCCCAGTGAGTCTTCACTACTGTTCAGCTTCTCTCTGTCCATACCACCGTAATTCAGGGAGGTTGAACAAAAACATGACATCGTTTCTAAGAGCAACTGAACAGCACAAAGACAGCACAAACATGTACTATATCATCACATACTTCGTCTTTGACAATCGAGAGTAATCTGTCCTTGAAAGAGTGTCAGTATGTCAGAAGTGGAAAACGCATGCAATATTATACAAAAGCCAAAGTGCATATTTAGGGAGACCAGATGTCTTTTCCCTGCATATCATTCCAATAAATCTTTGCTTTTCCCACTCATTTATCTTTCAGTAAAACTGTCACATCACCTCTGAATGTAAATAAGAAAAAGCTGATCAAAACTGTGTGATGAAGGTCATTCAGAACTTCAAAATTATAGCTAAATCCTTGGCAAGCATTTTTTAAATCATTATTTATTTATTTGCATAGGTTGTGAGTGTGTGTATGTGTGCATGGGCGCACGTGGGCACCCATTAGTGCACTCATGGTCAGGGACTTTGGCTGCTATAAACGAATTTGGCATCCATGACTGCTGAGGAACTGATCCTGGCCAGTAGGTATTGCAAGTAAGTAAGTGCCTTTAACCCCTGAACAATCTTTCCAGCTCCTTAAACAACAGAAATAATTGATTAATCACAGTCCCATTGTAAGAATATGAATCTTCACGTGCCAAATGTGTTAATTAGCAATGTAAAATCATATTTCGGTCATATTGAGGGAATTTATTTTTCATCTTTAAGATGTTATTTCAAACTTGCAGGATAGTTCTGTATTGTTAAACACAGAGTGTCTTCAGGGATAAGAATGATAAATGTCTATACTATGCAGTTTTAAAGGGACATGACAGGTATACAATTTCAGGAAAACATCATGCTAGGCATGGTTATTGTATTTTTATAGATCTTATCAAAATGAAATATAACTGGTTCATTTTTATCCAAGAAGGTTGCATGGCATTAATCCCATTGCATCAATAGTTATCTGTAAAGAAAACACAGAGGAGATGTGCGTGTAGTTTTCTTTAGAGAAAGGCTAATTTACATTGCAACATTTCTATTATATAGAGAGTAATTTATATCTGCTAAGTTGAAAATGACTCTCTGTACTCAGAACAGTCCCAAATTATTCATTGGCACATAAAATATATCATTCATAATATAATTTATTTTTCTGATACAATACAACTTGAAATGTTTCTAATTTCCTTCAAACTAGTTAATACTTTGATTTTATTTATTTGACTTCATATATATCCACTTTTTTTTCAAATGCTGTTTTTGGTTTGTTTTATGAAGTAATGTGACTTTGAGTCCAAATATAAGCATGTTATTGTAGTTTTAATTAATTTTAGAGTTAGCTTCTCATTCATATAGTTTCATTATGTTATTTTACAATGTGTACCAAAATGTATAGAAGCATTTGTAAAATTATGTGCTTTTTATCCTTTTAATGATATAAATATTCCATAGCACAGGATAGGGTAGGATATCTCTCTCTGCATGAATTGGAAGAAGCAAATGTCCCCATTCACTGGATTTAAGTAGAAAACTTGGAACAGAACAGGAAATGAAGGACAAACTACCAACTGGGTCAGAGATAAAGAAAACAAAACACCTCCAAACCAACTTCATGTCACTGACTTGTTCCCCCTATGTCCTGCCCTTGGTTCAAGTCATCTTAGAGCCCAGTATTGTGCTTTTGGGAGAACCATTCTGAGCTAAGGAACAGGACAGGGAGCCCCCAAGCTCAGAGCCAGAGGGATATTCTCCACTGCTCTTCGCAGTTTTTTTTTTTAGGTGTAGCAAATAATCTACTTTATTCATTTTTTATTAGTTTTGTACACAGTTTGTATACAGTCATGTTGATACCATTGTTAGCCTCCTCCCTGCCCACCCCCCTCCTCTTTTTCTTTGCTTTTTTTCAATCATGCCTTAGGCAGCACAGCAAGTAGTATGGAACGTCATATGCTCCAAACTCTGAGCAGATCCTCAAAAGTCTTTCTCTGTCCTCTATTTCTTCCTTCCTCCTTCCCCCTCCCTGCATCATCTCCCAAATTACATTCACACATATCATGGTAACCCAAAATTTCTTCGGGTTCCTGGTTCTACCTTGCTAACTGCACAAGTATGCATTTGATCCTCATTGGCATACAAAAATTCTGAGAAGTCAGCTAAGGGTAACATTCCAGTCTAGTTCCATAGCTATTGATTGAAAGGAATGACTGTCACAGAAAAGGCTTTAGGCATATAACTTGTTTATATATAGTGCATGAAATAGGAAGGGTGATTAAGCAAAGAATAAAGAATTGTAGGGGGGAGGCAGCATGGGTCAAATGGAAAGGATCTATATGTTCAAAGCATATAAGATATTTGAAAGGCAAGTTACACTGAATAGGGCTGGGGAGATGGCTTAGCGGTTAAGCCCTTGCCTATGAAGCCTGAGGACCCTGGTTTGAGGCTTGATTCCCCAGGACCCACGTTAGCCAGATGCTCATGGGGGCGCACGCATCTGGAGTTCATCTGCAGTGGCTGGAGGCCCTGGCGTGCCCATTCTCTCAGTCTGCCTCTTTCTCTCTGTCTGTTGCTCTCAAATAAATAAATAAAAATAAACAAAGAAAAAATTTTTTAAAAGATACACTGAATACACACACACACACACACACACACACACACACACACACACATAGTTTTAAAATTAACAATAGGGCTGAATAATGCTTCAGCATGTCAAATTCAAATTGTGCAGAGTATTCCAGAATAGATAGAAGTTACTTGGTCTAAAAAGACATATAAAAATTTCATTTCCAATTAAAAGATATAGTTGCCAGACACACAAATCAAGATGATAGAGGTATTATATTTATTTGACAAAGAGTTTAAACCAGCCATTATGCAATGTGTCAAAAATCAATCATGGGCAATTTGAGGCAAATGTAAAAATAAAAAGCTTCAACAAAGAAATCAAAGACATAAAAGAACTGTACTGAAAACTGTCGAAGTAAAACAAAAAAAAAATGTAGTCAAAATGAAGTTTACTGCTCAGACTCAAGGTAACTGAAAGATAATAACAAGGTACACATTTGCATCACCAAACTCCATAAGAAGGAAAAAGAGTAATAATGAAAGTGTGTCTGAGTAATTCATGCCTGAAAAAGAATGCCTAGTCGAAGAAAACATGAAATATCAGAAGACATAAAGGAAGAACAACAGGTCATGTAAACTATCCAGATATATGTTTCAGATTTTGTTTTTTCTAAACCTGAAATCTTTAAAGTGTTCTTGACAGTTAAACTAAAAAATATCAGATTGTATGATGAGGTACTGAATATTTCACCGACTCTGAAAAAACATTCAACAGCTTCTTTTAAAACTAAACAAATACCATATGACCTTGCAATTCCCTGCCTGATATTTACCCTTGAGAAATAAAAGCCTATATTTACTGGAAAGCATCCATGTACATTTACAACAATAGCACTGATCACTGCAAAAGAACACTGGGTTAAACCTGACCATTCTTCTTTGGGTAGGTGCATAGATGAATCCTGATCTGTCTATAGTACACATGGCTGTTTATTAATAAAAGTATGCATAGCAATTTTGTAAAAGCACATAGTCATTTTTTTTTAGTGCAAAGGAAATCACCCTCAAAAAGTTATAATTTCCAATATTGCAAGCTCTACGAGTACATATGTAATTACATGACAATTGTTCAGCCGGGTGTGATGGTGCATGCCTTTAATCCCAGCACTCTGGAGGCAGAGGTGGGAGGATCACCATGAGTTCAAGGCCACCCTGAGACTACATAGTGAATTCCAGGTCAGCCTGGGCTAGAGTGAGACCCTACCTCGAAAAAGCAAAAAAAAAAAAAAAAAAAAAAAAAGAATTGTTCAATATCATGACTTGCAATGAGTTGACTATTGATTCTGGATCACTAGGATTCATGGAAATATAATAAGTATAATAAAAACTAATAACACATAGAACTGCAAAATATCAATTGATTCCTGAGCCCTGGCAGGCATGATAGCAACGTCTCATTTAGCTCTGAGCTCTCAACAGCACCTTGTTTTCAGTACTTTGATGAGTTTTAGTTGTCTCAGCATCTGCTGCCGTCTCCATGGAGAAGACCCTCGGGCCGGCGGTGAGAGCAGTACTCATATCCTTCCTGCCATCTCCGCCTAATGCTCACTGCTTCCTGGCAGCTGTGCTGGGGGTGCAGGACACTGGACCACCTCATCTCCTCACTTGAATGAGCCTTGGGCCTTCCAGGACCATTGCCATCTCCCTGCCCCCCCCAAAGCTCCCAAACAAAAGGTGAAAATCACGCTGATCTAGTGATCAGTACATTCATGTTTTCACAGTGGGGGGGTTGTTACCCCAACAAAGTCCTGCACAGCAATCGAATCCTTGATATTTGGACATAGAGGACAGAGGGGGACAAAAAAAAGAGGCACGTATTAAAATAGAACTAAAAAAAAAAACTGCTTAGAAAGAGGAGGGGTTTCAGTGGAATATGGTGTGAGAGGGAGGACAAAAGAAAGTAATGAGAGGACAGGGAATAAGATTAAATCACCATACATTCATGTGTTAAAATCCTCAATGAAAGAAGGTAAAAAGAGGGCTGGAGAGATGGATTAGTGGTGAAGGCTCTTGCCTGAAAATCCAAAAATCCTAAATTTGATTCCCCAGTTCCCACATAATGTCGGATATACAAGGTGAGGCATGCATCTGGAGTTCATTTGCAGTAGCTAGAGGCCCTGGCACACCTGCCCATTCTCCATTCTCTCTCCTTCTATTCTACTTCTTTCTCTACCTCTCTTAAATATACACACACACACACACACACACACACACACATATGTATAATGTCATTATTATATATTATTATTAATATATTATATTATATATATTTATATATTTAAAGATAGTTAAACAAGAGATGGAGAGTAGACAAAGAAAACGAAATCAATTGAATTCTGTGGTCAGATGTGTGTTTACCGAGATGCAACTTGTCTAAAGATTTGTATTAAGGTTTGAATATGTAACGCCCCCCCCCATAGGATCATGAATGCTTCAACCCTAGGAGGTGACATTATTTTAGAGCTGGTTGCTCTTAGCTCACTGGGACTTGGTCTTTAGGCGTGTACTGTCATTAGTCCCTTCCTCTGACTTGCTCTGTTTACAATCATTAAAATGCAGAGAACAGCCTCCTCCATGATGTTCGGCCCCCACGCATGGAGCTGGGTCTCTATGAACTGAACCCTTTGAAATCATAAAGAAAGTAAATAATTCTTTCCTTAAGTTGTTTCTATCAAGCAGTTGGCCACAACTATACAAAGTAACCAATGCCAACAAATGGTACGAGAGACACTATTGCTAGACATGACTAAACCTGAGCTTGGGGTTCTTAGGCCTTTGGGAATTGTTTGCAGGAGGAATTTGGAAACATTTAGATGAATAGACTCTATATAAGAAAGTAGAACGATATAAACATACCTTAATGGACAATTCTAGTTGGATCTCAGGAAACCATACTATCAACAGAAATGTAAAGGGAAAAAAAAATTGCATCCAGGATGCTTCAAACGGAAACAATGACTTTATTGGGAATTGGAAGGAGACATTTTTGTAATATCCTGCTAAAGAATTTGTGGAGTTGGAGAGATGGCTTAGCCGTTAAGTGCTTGCCTGTGAAGCCTAAAGACTCCAGTTCAAGGCTTGATTCCCCAGGACCCACGTTAGCCAGATGCACAAGGGGCTCAAGCGTCTGGAGTTCGTTTGCAGTGGCTGGAAGCCCTGGCATGCCCATTCTCTCTCTCTCTCTGTCATTCTCATATAAATAAACAAAAAAATAAATAAATATGAACAAAAAATATTTTAAAAAAGAATTTGTGTATACATTGTCTATGTACGGAAACATTGAGAAAGGATTAACTATAAAATAATGGGATAATTAATATGGTTGAGGAGTTTTTTTCAAATTTTTATTAACAACTTCCATGATTATAAAAAATATCCCATGTTAATACCCTCCCTCTCCCCACTTTCCCCTTTGAAACTCCATTAATTTAATTTGTATTTATTTATTTTAGAGAATGAGAGAGAGAGAGAGAGCAAGAGAGCATGCCTTAGTCATGCCTTAACCACTAAACTGTCTCTCCAGGCTTGGTTGAGGAAATTTTAATACAGTATAGTACTGGGCTGTGGCATGGTAATTGCTGGCTTATTTTGGCATGATATCTATTATGACTCTGTAGCAGACAGTTTCAGGTTCACTGAGATGAACTTTTAGACCAGACACAGTCATGGAGGAAGGGATATTTATTGAAACTTACAGATCCAGGGTAAGTTCCATAAATGGCAGAAGAATCTGGCCTGCCTTCACAGGACCAAGCAGAGAGAGAGAAGCACTACCCTAAAGCCAAAAGCCACAGCACACTTCAGGAACTCCAGGTAGGCACACTTTGCATACCTTTAGATTGAAATCTGAAACCCACCACCACACCTTAAGATCCACACAATGGCACTGACTCCAGCCAGGTGGCTGCAGATGCAAACTACAAACAAACAACTGAATATATTGGGGCCATCTATTCTACTCAAACCACCACAGACTCATAAGAAAAGGATAGCTTCAACGTATGCAATCTGGCCAAAAAATGAGAGATTTGACAGTTGTAAACAAGAGGCATGTTATTATTAAAGCTTATTTGTGCCATTAAATTAAACCAAATTCTTTATACTTGTTGCCATGAAATCTCTAAGGAATTCACCAGGCTCCATCCATCACAAGATCTAGAATACTAAATTATAGATTCATTTGAATTTTTTTTTCCTTTGCAAAAAGAAAGTTCTGGGTTTCTTATGCACGAAGCCACTTCCAGGCTCACTTATCTCATACTCAGAGACCATAGCAACCATGGTGCTGCTATTAAAAATAGAGGTGGGGGACTATGGAAATGGCTTAGCGGTTAAGGCATTTGCCTGGGAAGACTAAGGACCCGGGTTCAATTCCCCAGGAGCCACATAAGCCAGATGCACAAGGGGTCACATGTGTCAAGTTCATATGCAGTGGCTAGAGGCCCTGGCGTGCCCATTCTCTCTCTCTGATGTCTCTTTCTCTCTCATAAACAAATAAATAAAATATATTTTTAGGTGGAGATGGTCCTCATCATTGCCCAGGTAATACTTGCTTTGAAAAAGGCAAAACACAAAATTTACAGGGTCATGGAGGCTTCCACAAAGATTTCAAAAGAAAGCCTGATGGCCAGCCAATGGGTGGCAGGTTTAGTAAGCCTATTGGTAGCACTTGAGAGGCAACATAGGAAGCTGGAGAGAAGAAGGTTAAAGTCCACTGGAGACTCTAAGATGTTAGGGACGCCAGTAAGGATGAGTGGAGCCAGGCCACAACGCATGACCCCAAGGTTGGACATACAGCTACAGGATTTAATACTGGATTTAAATTAATTAGAACTGATGAGTTCTAGTTTTGCTTTACTCTGATCTTTCCCTATCACAATGGAAATATTTATATACTGTGTGCCACTATATCTTAGAAGTATACTGCTGTTTATTTATTGATTTTTATTTTACAGGGTATCACATCAGATAGTTTGCCTTGATTCTCAAAAAAAAAAAAAAAAAAAAACTTTGAACTGGAATTCTAAAAATGGTAGAACTGTTAAGACACTAGATGAGATTATTGGACATGGATTGAATCCATTTTGTGTTATTTTTGGCCCACTGGAGGTTGTGCTGTAATGTTATGAATGCCTATCACATATTCCACTTGGAGTCACACATTGTACTTTGTCCCTATTGGAAGCACCATCTTGGGAGCTTCTGAAGCTTTAGAAGGTGGAACCTGGTTAGAAGTTGCAGGTCACTGGGAGTGAGTGCTTGGGCGTAGCGTGTCACTGGTCCCTTTCTATTGCACAGTTTCCTCCCTATCCTTCAAAAACTGAAGAGCGGGCTTAGCCATTAAGGCGCTTGCCTGCAAATCCTAAGAAAGATTGCTGGAACGTCCAGGTCCCATTTACAGACAGACACAAAAGTGACGCAAGCGTGTGATATCGCATATGCACAGAAGGGGGCGCACGCGTCTGGAGTTCATTCACAGAGGCTTAAGAGCCTGGCATGCCCATTGTCTCTCTCTCTCTCTCTCTCTCTCCCTTTCTCTCTCTCTCGCTCTCTCCCTCTCAGTGTCTCAAAAATAAAATAAAATAAAATAAAAAACTGAAGGACATTCTCTGCCACATGTTCCTTCCCCCCAGATGTTCTGCCCTAGCCCAAGGACCAAGGTAACCGTGGGCTGAATTGATTGAATCCATGAGCCAGAGCAAATTATTCCTCCTTTAATTTACTTCGTCAGACAGTCACAGATAAAACTCCCTAGTTAAATATGTATTTATTATATGTAAAGCAATGCCTTATTTGTCACAAAAGAATTGAAACTCAAAGGTTTGTTATAATACAAAAGTTGGGACTGGAGAGATGGCTGAGCAGATGATAGCCAGCTCCTTGTCCAAGTATAAGGGCCAGAAGTGGCCTCCAGAGATTGCTGAGTTCAATGCCACAGACCTCACGTCAATAACTAGGGATGGTCACACACATCTGTGACTTATTCCTGTTAGGAGCAGAGACCAGAGACTTTCCGAGGCTCAAAAAACAGTCAAAGCTCTACAATCAGCGAAAAGACTCCATCTCAAGGAAAGAGGGTGATGAGCAATGGGGAACCCTCCCCACAACCGTATTCTCTGGCCTTGCACCCACAGGGGTGTCACATTTGCACATTACCTCCCACACCACATCACACCCAACACCACACAGACACACACACACACACACACACACACACACACAATGCAATTTGGATGAAAGAAGGTGGGGAAGGTGGGTGCCATTGCCGAGCTACATATTTTTTTTTTTTTTTTTTACAAACACACACTGTACGTCACTGCTGAGAGCAGAAATGAGATTTCTTAGTTTCTTATGATCATATCAAACTAAGGTGTTCCTCATTAAGTATTATAGGAACTAGGCATTTTTTGGTCACCTTCTGTTTTAAATTTAAGTTGGACTTCTTGCTGCTGACATTAATTCAATTTTTTATTAGATATGTAAGCTGGCAACGTTGATAAATTGTTTCTCTACATGTAGGTGATTTATTACCATTGTTTGCATTCTCAGAATTTTCTTTGCATTGTTTTTCAGATAAAAAAAGATATTTTTAAAAGAGTTTTCATCTGTCAGTTGGAATTAAATTGTCAGCAACTATTATGCATTCCTATGAATTCTTCACTACTCGTTTCTCTTTCAAAATAAAATTTGAATTGACAGACTCTCTCAGCTCTGTGAATGTTGAGATACAGACGATCAATATTTTATGTCATACAGTTGTATTAATCAGTTTTAAGAAAACTTCATTGATAAGTTCTGCATTCTATTTGCATTGCTTTCTTTCCTGCTTTATTTTTTTTACAAAAAACAAAAGTTGTGCATTTATTTTATGCACTAGGATTTCCATTAAAGGATAGTAACTTTAATTATTAAAACTTTATGCTGAAATTTTAGCTACATGTATTTACTTGTTCTAACCCATGGGATTCCCAACTCATAAAGATGTGCCTGTTTTGTGGGCTCATGTTAAATGTTTATCTTCCTTTCTCTCTCAATGACCTCTAGGATATGTTTTTTTTCATTTATATTATACTTCAGTATGAATTTCGATACTTGGATGCAAGGAGAAAGTACAATGAGGCTTAAAGGGAAGGTAGCATATCTGAATGCCTAAGGTTGATTTTTGCATAGACAAGGCTAAAGGGATAAGTCATGTCCTTTTTAGAAAACTATGTTGAAACCTTATGTAATAGTCCATGAGAAGAACACTGAAGATTGGGTGGGATCCAACAAATTATTCTTTTGCTATAAATATGCTTAAAGAAGACCCACTAAAACCTTGCAAATATATCTTTCAAAAGATTAGGATAGGACTAAAGGATTCCAGAATCTGGCTTGTTCTTTGTTAGGAGCAGGGTTAATTAAGGATCACAAATCAGAGGACTATGGAGACACGAAGGGCCAAATTGCTAAGTTAAGTCACGAATTTGCTTCTGAACTACATAACAATTACTGTCAAGAAACATGGAGCATGCCAGCTCAACACGTTTGCACACACACTACTTTCTTCCGCGGGACCACAAGTGGCCATTCAGTGTTTTTGTTTCAGAGGGTTGGGTTCAGTGTCTACCATACAGTGTTTACTTTTCAAGTGAACTAAGTGGAACTCTTGTTTGGAATTAGATCATCCTATTCATACATCTTTCAGTTACTGGTTTTAAGAGATTCTCACTATTACTATAACAAACTTAACAAAAAGAGCTGTCTCTTAATATGTTAAGGCTTTAATTTATTTCATATAAGTCCAAATGGCTTTTCACTTTGCAAACATAAATACTGGTACTTGACCAGGAATTTTAATGACATTCATAAAATGCCACCTTTCTGAGTTAATGTTACAATCCCCCCTCCCTCAGCACATCTTGAAACACACCATTAGCTTGCATTTGTTTCTGTCACATTCCTGTTGACTCTGGCAAGAATTTGGCTGTACCAAGAATCTGACCACCGTAATTACTGAACCTTTAACATGTTTAACTACATACCAATTATTACAAAATCTTATTTCTTCCTTCTTATTGAAATGTATGTCTGCAAGCTAACATATATGTGCATTTCATTATAGACCACTCAAGGGAAAATTACAAACCAATTATTATTGTTGTGGAGGCTTAACATATAATAAATTCCTATAAAATATAGTTTTTATTTATTTATGTATTTTTTTTTTCTGAAACCAGGAGAGAAGAATTAGGCTTCAACTGCATCTCCTCAGTCCCTGTGGGATTCACATTGGCTGGTCACACCTAACTTGCATTGGAAAACCTGTTTCTGGGTACTTAATGAGTCCTTAAGGCTTTCTTTAAACACACTTTTCCTACTTCTTTGACTCCTGTTGCCACTTTGACCATACTTCTGCATTTCTGAATTCCTTCTTCAAGGGCTCCAGTATAATCCCCAATGAGCCAATTAGCTTCACTTCCTCTGGACCCTCCCTTTATTCTCCACTAGTTATTTTCATTCTTTCCTACTCTTTTCCTTTCTTTCCTATGGATTTCAAGGATGCCGACATGCATGCTAACAAAGAGCAAAATCATTTCCTAAATTCATTTCATCCTGCTGTGTTATAGATTATTCTATAACAATTATTTATAGGAATTCCATCGTTATTCTTTTTGTCTATTGATGGATACAATCATTTAAAATGAATTATATGATTTCTTTATCTAAAAATCCTCTTTTAGACTTTTCTTCTTTTGAAAGGGCAAATAATTCTCTTACCATTTTTTTTTAAAACATGGCATTAATTTCCATATACTTTAGTTAACTCAGCTGTTTTGTGGGGAATAAAACTGGCCTTCTTTTACTAATTTTTTTAGCTAATTTATATAGAAATCAAGGTTATAATTTTTTTTTGTAAAGTTGACTTAAATACACTCAGTTGCCATCTTTAGTAGCATTTTGCACATGCCTTTGGGAGAATGGAAGGAAGGAAGGAAGGAAGGAAGGAAGGAAGGAAGGAAGGAAGGAAGGAAGAAGGAAAGAAAGGAAGAAAGGAAGAAAGGAAGGAAAGAAGGTTGGGAGGGAGGGAGGGAGGTTGGGAGAGAGGGAAATGGAATTAGGAATAAGTCCTTTGCTGATGCCATTTGTTCTCCTGCGTCATGACTATTTGTTGGACTTGCTTGAGTCTCTCTCCAGCAAGTATTTCTAGTATATGCCATAAAACTCTCCTTTCCAATGGGCTTTTATAGCTGCAGGGGTAGAGGGTATTATTGGCCTCTGCTTGCAGTCAGGTTAGAGCATCTTCCCATGAAATTCAACTTTCCTCCATGCTTAACTCACTGTAGTAGAAAGCTTCAGGTTGTTGGGATGAACTTCCCACTTCCAGGCACAGTTATGGGAGGAAGGAAATTTATTTGAAGCTTACAGACCCAGAGGCAGTTCCATAATGACAGAAGAAGCTGTCCCACTTTCACAGGCCCAGGCAGAGAGAGAGAGAAAAAAAAAAAAAAAAACACCACTCCTCCACACAGATAGCTGGAAATCCATGAAGCTTTAATAAAACTCCTGAATCAACTGGGGACCATCCACTCAAACCGCCGCACTCACTCTTCTCCATCGTCACTCTTCTCCTTCATTTCGGATTGTCCTTTCTTCCTTCCTTCTCTTCCCACCAAACACTTTGGAAACATAAGTAAGTATGCAGCCATCACCTTGAGTAGGAAACCACATACTTCTAAACATTGGAAAATGAACTTTTCTCCACCCACTCCACTAGAGCTATTATGCAAGATTTAGAATGTGTCGTGAATCCCAGCACTTGGGAGGCAGAGGTAGGATGATCACCGAGTGTTTGAGTGTTTGAGGCCCCCCTGAGACTACAGATTGAATTCCAGGTCAGCCTGGGCCAGAGCAAAACCCTGCCTCAATATACTAAAAAAAAAAAAAAAAAAAAAAAAATGTGTTCTGGTATAGAAGAATGAAATACACATAATGTTCTTATGACACACCAGCATTTGCCTGACCTCTGTGCCTCTTCTTTGTATGTGATCTTAAGTGAGTTTCAGTTCTTTCATTTATAAAATGGATAACTAATAACTCATTGTTGTGAGGATTGGAACACATGTATATGTTCCTTGACATTGTGAAGTAACAAAAATGTTTTAAATATTTGAAAGAGGCAGAGAGAGAGAGAGAGAGAGAGAGAGAGAGAGAGAGAATGTGTGGGCATGCCAGGATTTCTACCCACTGAAAATGAACACCAGATGCATGTGCCACTTTGTGCATCTGACTCTATGTTGGCACTGGAGAATCAAACCTGGATCATTAGGCTTTGCAAGAAAGTGCCTTAACTGCTGATCAACTCTTCAGCCTAAAGTAACAAAGCTTTTATTAAGATGTTGGAAGCCAATAATGCCTCTCTTTCTCTCTCTTTGGGTGGGCTTAAAACTCCCAAGCCAGTGGCTTTCAAGTTCTTATCTAAGAACATCAAAGAACTGAAAAACATGGATATGAAGGAGGGTAAATTATGAAAAATTTATTTTAAGAACATGTAGAAATAAGAGAGAGGAAAAGTTTCCATACTAAGAGAGGTTTTCGGGTTGGAAGGGTAACAGGAAATCCATGTAGCAACTTGGATCATGTATTATAAATCAGGCATCCAACTTAGATAAGATTCCTTGATAAGTTCACATAGGAGTACCTTGATTGGTGGTTGATTTCAGGAGGAAAGCACAGACTCAGAAAGGACTTTCCCTTGAGAAATGTCAACACTGAAACACTTAAGGAGGAAGAATCAGGAAGCTGTCACTGACTAATCATCTTGAGTCAGACTGGAGTTCTTTTCTTGCCCGTACAGGGTGACATCCATGTTCTTTTGGGCCTGTGGCCCTAGCTGACCAGCTGCAAAAGAAATAACCTTACTCCTAACGTATATCAATTTGTTATATCATCTAAAACCACTTAGAGAAAAATATATATGAAACAACAACTTCAGCGCAAAGATGTGACCCTTGGGTTAGAATATGAAACAAAATGGATCTTATGATGGCCCTCAAAATGCTACCTACAGGGCTGGAGAGATGGCTTAGCAGTTAAATGCTTGCCTGTGAAGCCTAAGGACCCTGGTTTGAGGCTTGATTCTCCAGGACCCACATAAGCCAGATGTACAAGGGGGTGCATGTATTTGGAGTTTGTTTTCAGTGGCTGGAGGCCCTGGCGTGCAGCCATTCTCTATCTATCTGACTCTTTCTCTCTCCATCTGAAGCACTCAAATAAATAAATAAAAATAAAAATAAATGCTAGCTACAGGGGGTATTGGGGCCAGCTGTGGGGTACTTACAGCACAGCTAATTAAAACAAGGCCTCACCAAACATCACTCAGTTGAGAACTCAGTAGGTCACGTTGGTCCGTCCCTGGCATAGCATGGTGCAAACAGGAAAGGACTAGATACATAAAAAAGAGCCACGTGGAAATAAAAGTGCTGCTGAGAGTCACACAGAGAGAGACCTTGTCATGTTCAAAGAACTCAGTTTGAGAACTCAGTTGAGTAGTTCATCCAACGTCACTACATGTAAAGAACATCCAAAGATGGAAAGAAAGGAAAAGCTGGAGCTGATACTTAGTCCTAAGCAAGAGCTGAGAATATCTGGAGTTCATATTAGCTATAGCAGAAAACCCCATAATACATAGACCTCTGAGCAGAGCTCTTCAAAGGACTTTTATCATAGTAAGGGATTAAAAATTTGCCCTGTACTAAAAAGTGTTCTTTTCCTAGCAACCAGCATATAAAATCAAGTATTTAAGAGCTAAAACCACTTACGCTTAAGTTAGTTATAGTCTGTAGAAAGTTTACCAGTAAAGGACTACAGAACTACAAAACACTCAATAAAGTAAAATACTAATGTCTATCACGTAATACAAAATCATCAAACATTAAGAGAAAGCAGAAAAATGACCGATATAGTCATTCAATAGAAACAAACCAAGATATTAGACAAATAATAGAATCAGACTAGGATATAAAATAGTTACTAGTAAATGCCATGTATTCAAGAAAGTTTAATGAAGCATCATCATATTAAAGAGATACATGAAACAATCCAAATTGAAATTTTAGTGATGTAATAACATGAAGTCATCTAGATTAATTTTCAGTAATTTGTAGCCACCTTAACTTCTCAGAATAAATAAAAAAATATACCAAGATCATGCTTACTTTTCTCTTAAAGTTGCTTTTGTCTTTCAGTTTTTACAAGAGATCACTGACCAATACTGAGAATTCCTAAGACGTGATGTCAAACTTAATGGCATCCTAACTTCACATGTGAGTTAAGTTCAACATCAGAGTTATATAGTGTTTTATTTCTAACACTTAGTATTGTGTAAAACATGGAGGGAGAAAAAGAGGAAAGGTAAGAGTATAGAGATTTTTTAGAGAGGAGTTAAACAAAGGAAAATTTCAAGAAAGGAATGAGAGAAAAATTCCTGCCTTCCATGTTGATTGCTACCTCATCCAGTGGTTTTAAAACCACAGGACAGGCTGGTGACATAGGTGGCTGAATGCTCCCTTGTTTAGGATGTGCAAGGCCCTGGGATTTGAAACCCAGCACTATAATAAATAAATACAATTAAAAACTCCAGAGTACTGACGTTTTTCAGACACCACTATAAATGTATGGGTTTATTTGCAAGACCTGATTAAACATACAGGTTTAATTATGTCATCTTTCTTAAGTGAGGGCAAATTGAAAGTAATCATTATGCAGTAATTTAAATTCATTGATTTAAATACCAAAGTGATATGTAATTTGTATGGCGCACTCTAAAGCACTACAAAGCATATGCTGAGAAGCAGTAAATACAAACTTACTGAGAAAAGCAAACTCTTCAGTGATGGATGGGGCTCTTCAATCAACTTCATCACTCAGATGCTGAAATTCAACACACGAGAAAAAAAAAAAACAACAACTGTATTCAGGCACCTATAAACCCTCTGACATGAAGATGAGATACAGCTCAACCTCACCCTGCTAGAAAAGAAAAAGAACTTAAAGTCATGCCATTCAGCCTTGAAAACTCCTTTGGCCAGAATCAAAAAGGTCTTAGGCATGCTTGTAGAAGCAGAAAATCATTGTATCTTTTACTGCATTGCTGGCTTCCTAAAGACAGGAGACATCACACACTCTGAAGGGGACCTGAGCATCTTCGGAGGGCTCTCACTGAGAAACACAAATGGTAAGGCCGTGGAATCTCAAGGTCCTGTGGGCTCTGACTCACAGAACTTTCTTGAATTGTTCCTTTCTGTGACCTTCCCACTCTCAGCAATGACCTCCTCTCGGGTCATTACATGACTGGATGATGATGCCAACATGAACAAATTTGAAAATTTCTTGCTTTAAAGTAGATTTTTGTTGTGATGTAAGTCAACCTTTCCTTTAGTAAGCAAAGTAGAGCTGTTTACAATAGGTGGGTCAACCTGTGAAATTTTTAGAATCACATATTATCAAAGAGAGCCATGGGCTAATTGATAAAAACCAGAACATTTGTCTTATAGAATCTTCCACTTACTTATGACTTTATTTTTACATTTTATTTAAAGCTATAATTTCCCTCTTAGTTAGGCAGATGTAGAAAGTCGTTATTCAGATCAAGCTGTTTTGAAAGGATACACAATTGATATCACCTTGCATTTTCTACTCCACAATGCCAGGAAGTACATTCACTATGCTCATTTTACTCTCATTGACTTCTTTTCTTTAAAAACTTTTTACATATATGTGTAGGGATATGTACAATATGTGTGTGTGTGTGTGTGTGTATGGGTCCTCACATGTGAAAGCATACGTGTTTAAGTGAGAGGCTAGCTTCAGCAGGCCTGTCCTCTCTGTCCACCTTCTTCCTTTGAGAAAAAAGTCTCGCCAATCTAGCTGGCCCACGAGGTTCCAGATTCTCCAGGGTCTTTCACTTATTGCCATAGGTGCATTGAGATTATAGATGCATGCGCCACTTGATGTCAGTTTTTTGTAGCTGCTGGGAAACTGAACTTGGCCCAGAGGCTTGCAGGCAAGCGTTAATAAACAAGTCATCTCTCTAGCATTTCAACATTTTCTTTCATGGCTCTAAGCGGTGTCAGTGCAGTCCAATCCTAACTTCTTCACTAACCATTGTTTTACTGATTTCATATCTACTTGTAGAGCAAATACATTAATTCATTAGGAGTTGTAAAATGGTGATCTTCGAATTTTGTAATTCTTCTGCATTGGCTGTTGGTGAGTAATGGCCCGTGGATGTCTTGCATTTGTTTACATCTTGAAAAGAGTTGTGCTAGTGGTCTTTGCACCAGGATATCTTACTAAGGGCATACGTATAAGGAAAAGCTTCAAAAGAGTTTCGTAAAACTCATGTCTTCTCTTTCTTGCCACTGTTCAATGTGTAGAATGGGATCCTCTGAACCTTACCAGAATGCGATCTACACTTGGGTTCAGAGATCAAGTGCTAGAAAATAACTAGCGACATTGTTCTAAGTTACAAACCGAGTGTCTCAGCTGGTTTCCCAGTACCCACTAACTTGGGGCTATTTTCTGAAAGTTTAAGTAAAATATCAGATTCTTCATAATTCTTGGAATTTTAGGCTAGTACTCTTCCATGTGTCTTCCATTCAGTTCCTCTAAGGAAACTATTTATGTGGAAAATGCAGAATTAATGTTTATTTACATATATATATATATATATATATATATATATATATATAACTTTTCCAGAAATGGAAGCTATTTGCGAAACCAGAAATTCATCAATATTTTGTTTTAGATTTTACTTTATTTTTTTTTTTTGAGGTAGGGTCTCACTCTAGCCCAGGCTGACCTGGAATTCACTATGGAGTCTCAGGGTGGCCTCGAACTCATGGCAATCCTCCTACCTCTGCCTCCCAAGTGCTGGGATTAAAGGTGCGTGCCACTATGACCAGCACTTTAAAATTTTTAATTATATTTTTATTACATGTGAAGTTTACTGTATAAAAGTATTGCAATTGGTCATATTCCCATCAGGTTATATTCTTTACGTTCCTCCTCCCTCAACCCCATTCCACCTGGGGACCTCATCTGTGGGGTTATCTGTATTCACTGAGGTATATTTTCATAATCATTACAAATGAATGAAATTTTACATATCTGAGCTTCATTCATCAAATTCCATGTGTCTGATGCTCAGATTGCCTCATAGGTGGCTGGTGACGACTACTGAAATTCATTTGGCATCCATTCATCTTATCTCACACAATATAATTTCTTAAATTTTGTTTAGCTTTGCCTTGTTTTGGATACTGTAAATATGCAGCTCTGACTGGTCACAAAATCTCAACCCTCCCACCTTAGACTTAGGTATGTTTGGATAATAGGCTTGAAGTCCCATGTCTATCTTTATCTGTTTTTGATAGAGTACATTTTTTTCCTTTTCCATCTTTACTCAACTCATTCCTTTCCTTTAGCACCTCTGATTTTATCTATTTGTATAAGGATTCTGTTCCTGTATTATGGATAATTATGTGTAGAAATTACAATGTGGATGCTACATCATCTCACTCTAACTGATTTTTGTTGATTCTTACTAATGAAATAAAATGGAAGAATCTTTAGAAAAAATATGAGTTCTTAATAATGTTTCCAAATGTGTGACTTATAATTTTAACTATTTTTTTTTTGTTGAGTGCTTACATAATCACATTACATTTTTTTATATACACACATACTGACATTTATTCAGAATGTTAGTATTCCATATAAATATATACCAATGTACACAGAATTATCAGGAAGAATGTTCACAAAATTTAAGCATAACCAGTGGTGGTGCACACCTTTAATCCCAGCACTTGGGAGGCAAAGGTAAGAGGAATGCAGTGAGTTCAAGGCCAGGTTGGAACTATGGAATAAGTTCAAGATCAGTCTGGGCTACAGTGAGTGAGACCCTACTTCAAACAAAAAAACAAAAAAAAAATATTAAGCATGATTTACAGGCATTAGGTTCTCTCTTCATTGAATGAACATTTCTTTTTTTGTTGTTCCTTTGTTTTACTTTTTTGCAGTAGGTTCTCTTTTTAGCCGAGGCTGACCTGGAACTCACTATCACATTACAATTTTAAGGATTCATTCCATATTTCCACATAGATCACATGGATATAAAATACAAAAGTATTTTACAAAATTTTTGTAAATTTTACAAAATTTACAAAAGCAGTAAAGCAAAATAAAAATTAAGTGATTATGTGATTTTTTTAATAAGATTGCAACACATTATGGTAAGGCCATGAAACTGGTAAATTTCAATTTCTAAGAACCCATTGATAAACATGGCTAGCCTAATACTTGATAAAATTTCTTTTCTTTCATCTTATTTTAAGATGAGAAAATTCAGTTCTGAGAACTTGGGGTAGTTTGATAAACTGAACTGCCTTCAATCCTCAGTAAACAGAAATTGAATTTGCTGGTGTCTCTGGTGACTTAGGAGGGTTCGATATTTGGAAGGGAACCACCTACAGGGAAGTTTATAAACCTACTTGTAACAACCCCCTAAGTTCTTGCAGTTTCCTAATGCTGCTAGGAAAAGGTGAAATTCTAAGAAATGTCATGTACCACATGATTTGAAAGGCTGAACATGCTTTGTGAAAAATTTTAACTGTCACCAATCTTAGCCAAGACAGATACTTCTATTGGAATGCACTCAAGGTTAACTGCTTTAGTAAATATCTCATGTTTTCTTTGGGATATTAGAATTTCTATACTACAGTAAATAAATAAACAGTAAGCTACAGAGATAGCTTAGCAGTTAAGGTGCTTGCCTGTGAAGCTAAAGGATCTAGGTTTGATTCCCCAATGCCCATCTAAGCCAGATGCACAAGGTGGCACATGCATCTGGAGTTTATTTGCAGTGACTGGAGGCCCTGGCATGCCCATTCTCTCTATATATCTGACTCTTCTCCCCGCCAAATACATCAATAAATAAACTATTTTTATAGAAAGGTTATTATGTCACTAAACAGACCAACCCTAGTCTAACAAGCAGAAAATAAAGCTTCCACACGTTCAAGGTAGTAAGCCAGTAGATTGTTTGATAGTAGAACCGGCCTTAGCATTGTTCTAAGAAAATAAACAGGGTGTCTCTGTAGTTCATCTGCCTCATGCCCTGGAAATGGAACGGGTACGTGAATACACCACAGCTGTGTGGCACAGACATTCTCCCAAGCTAGACACTGAAAAGATCCAGACTTTAGAATCAGTAGAAGTGGATTTTGAATCAGCCCTTATAAATGTTTCAAATACATTTTAAAAAATTACCAGAATGTGCTCATCAGTGAAGAATGCCAGTTTGTAAATGAGGGAAGGTGGAAGGGACTTGATTACAAACCAGGAGAAGAGACCATGAAGGAGGAAGAACTGTGAAAAAGAGGGAAAATACAAAAGGTCACAGATTACATGAAAATGGTAGAGAGATTATGGAGAGGCTATAAGAGAGAGGGAGAAAGGTAAACCACAGAGTATGGAAACATATTATAATGATATTTAATTATCTGTATTCTCAAACATAAAATAAAATTTTAAAAACAGAAAAATGATAGTATAAAGTTTTTAGCGCCATGGATGGCAAAAATAGCAGGTGGAGAGAGCAGAAGTAACAGATTGAATTGGAAGGCTGAACAATAGACACCATGCAATCAAAAAGACACAGTGAGTTAGGTTAGAAATGGGCACTTCAGGTCTGGACATTCTCACATATGACTTCCAGCATATAGAAAAAGGAAAAACAGAAATGGAGCAGGAAAAAGTCACTGAAAACAATACTAGCTTAAACTTTTTCAAATTGGATGGGAAACCATCTGATCTTGATTTGCCTAACTGGTCTGCTCAGTGGAATGAAGCCCATAGTTGGAGCTGGTAAACAAGTCAGAACCATATCCAAAACCGAGTCCACTCTAATTTGCCAAGCTCCCACCAATCCTGTGCTACAAGAGCACCTACACCTATTAAATTCTCTCTCTCTAAAAAAAATGGTCATCCCATTTATCTGGTACTAGCTTCATTCTCTGTTGGAGAATTTGCTTCTCTTTTTCAGATGGACACAGATCCTAAGGAGAGAACCACCCCATCACACCTCAACAGGGCCCCAACTGAAACTAAGTGTAATTGGGGAAATGAGAAAGAGTACTTCTTTCTCAGTGAAACTCGTATGAGCACAGAGGTGAAGGAGGTAGACACAGAGAACACTCAACTCCTACCAAATCAGATATTCAGAGACACAGAGGGTCCCAAGACCTCATCACTGAAGCAGACCTAAAATGAACCCAACATGGCTCGGGGAAATTTGCAGAAGAGGGGACAGAAAGAATGTTGGAGCCACATGTTGGGTCATTATGCACAGAGACATTGCCTCTTATGCATAACTGATGGCTAACCCCACAACACATGACCCATATTCCCCAATGAGGAGGGTGCCTCTGGAGGGGGGAGGACAGGGAGGAGGCTAACGATGGTATCAACATGACTGTATACACACTGGGTACATAACTAATAAAAAATAAAAGAAATAAATAAACCAAAAAGAAAATTGTAGTTCATCATCTATTTTAAATTGGCCTAACACCCACCAGGCACAAAAAGGCCACACACATTTAGCTTCCAGGATTACAGCCTCTGAACCTACCATAGCAATAGACGAAGGAGGCATCACACACAATGGCCCACTGCAGAGATGAGTTCTTAGCCAGAGCCCTGAACAAGTTATACTCCCTTCCCAAGCCTAGTTTACCTCCTCAGTAATAACTCACTCATAATACTATATGAGATAATAAAAGTAAAGTTTAAAACTAACTATTAAAGACATGGAAAATTCTTTGTGTGTGTTACCTGCTATACTTTGCCATTAGCAAGACATTTTGTGTCTTTTGAAACATGGTTTTTCTCATCCTATATACTTATTCACCTCCTAAAGTATTTTTCAGCATGAAGAAAATAAAAGGCACACACATACTAAATTGGTCTCATAAATATCTGTATCATTCATTAAAACAATGCACTTCGTTTTACCTACTATGGTTGGAGCTATAATCACTACATTTTCAATCTTTTATGAGCATAAACGTATGTGATAATTCTTTCTTCAATAAAAGGCATGAATTTAGAGTGCCTGCAAATATTCATTATTCAGTGATGTCCAGTTTACATCATTGGTTTTCATCATTTAAGTGGCTAGGTTTATAGTAATACATCAACCACTACGCGGCACTGTTATTGCCAGATGGTCTGGTTCACCTACAATTCAAATTAAGATGACACAGCCCAGGAGTTAAGAGAATGAATTGGTTTGACAGTGCTCTATTAAATCAATTTAGGCTACTGTAAAAGTAGCTGTAAAAGAATTTTCAGTGCTTCAAGGTTGCTAGAATTCTGTTGCCAGCATCTCTTGAGAAAATCGCCAGTTCCTCTAGATCAATATAAAAGCCCGCATGGGATTCTTAATTCTATTTCTGCCATTGTTGGCTAAGAAGGTACACGTATGCCTTCAGTTAAAATCTAACAGAATATATTCTTTTTTTTTTCTATTTTCATTCTTAAGAAACACTCTTTCCAGATATTTGAGGGGACTTCTTTCTTAGTTTACAAGGCATCCAATACTTTTGCCTGAAGTATTTTGTTTATATTGCTGCTACAGATGCCCTTAACTACAGATTCAGCTGAGATTATAAAATTCAGTGTTCAAAAGGTCCATGCATGTAATAATTATCATTAAATATCTTTTTTTTCAATTTAACTGCATGATTTAAATACTTTTGTCTTATTCGAATGGGTGTAGGGTTAAGTTAATCTTTACTTCTAATTAAGTGTTAGAATGGAAAAATATGAATCCATTTTGTTGAATAATCATGTGAAAATTTGTTCTAACTTTTTATGATAAATATTTAAAATATAGACAAAATATTGTGTAATTTTTATTTTATTTTATTTTGTATGTGTAATTTTGTCAAAGCAAATTTATTACCATACCTATATAATGATACTACTTGATAAAACACATCCTGAATAATTTGATGTCCTTATAAATTTCAAGTTAAGAATGTGAACTGTTTCACTTTTCCCACTCCCCCTACTATTCTGGTAGTATGATACTACAAACCGCGCAGTCAGAAAATACATCCACAAAAATGAGTATTCATTGTGTACTGGCAACTCATTAATAATCCTGTACGAATAGATAACCTAAGGCATTTGCCTTAACCAAAATTATGTATGAATATTAATAAGGAATTAAAATTAATCAATGCTGTAGTCACTGCCACATCATAATGCTTTGATTTTTTAAATTTTTTTTGTTTATTTTTTATTTATTTGAGAGCTACAGACAGAGAGAGAAAGAGGCAGAGAGAAAGATAGAGAGAGAGAATGGGCGTGCCAGGGCCTCCAGCCACTGCAAACGAACTCCAGACACGTGTGCCCCCTTGTGCATCTGGCTAACGTGCGTCCTGGGGAACCGGGCCTCGAACCGGGGTCCTTAGGCTTCACAGGGAAGCACTTAACTGCTAAGCCATCTCTCCAGCCTGACATCATAATGCTTTGTAACAATTCACAAAACCCACAAATATGAGGTTAACTTTAAAAATGACATGAATAAAAGGAAAGGTTAATTTGTAACTTTAGACAAAGTTTAATGCATTTAATGCATTTAATGCATTTTGATTTTACAGGTTCACAATTCAGAGACTGTCTTGAATCTCAAATAATACTTTGAACTTTTGAACAGCGAGAATGGGATGGAGAGATGGCTCAGAGGTTAAAGCCTTGAAATCCTGATGCCTTAAGTTTGATGCCCCAGGACCTATGTGGAGCCAGATGCCCAAAACAGTACATGCATCTGGAGCTCATTTGCAAGAGCATGACGTCCTGGTGTACCTAGTCTCATTTTCTCTCTTTCTCCCTTCCTCCTTCCCCGCCTCCCTCTCTCCTTGCAAATAAATTATAAATAAAATATTTTTAAAAGGTGGGAACTTTTAAGGTCTGACTAAATATATGTTGTATCATGAGATTGTTTTGACACTATGGGGGGGTCAGAGGTGGCATATAGTAGTTTAAATGTGTAATGCTTCCCAGAGCCTCATGTGTTTTGAATGCAATCCCCAGCTGGTGAGACTTGGGGAGGCGGAGGCTTTCTGGAGGAGGTGTGTTGCTGTGGGAGGGATTTTGGGCGATGTAGCCCAGCCTCCCTCTTGGAAAAGCCCAGCTCACTCATTACCTTCTGCAAGCTTCTGCGGCAAGATGTGATGGTGAGCATCTGCTCTTCCATCCTCCCCTGACATGATGAAGCTTCCTCTTCAGGTTGTAAGCTAAAAATAATCCCTCTTATTCCCAAAACACCTGATTTTGGCCACGTGTTTCATGTCAGCAACATGAAGCTAACTACAACATCACTTAAGCATGAGGGCCTCTGCAGCCAGAGACTGCCAAGTTTGAGTCCCCAGAACCACTTAAAAACCTAGGCCTGGCCATGTATGTCTGTAACTCCAGTCTATGGGAACCAGAGACCAGACAGTCACTGGAGCTTGATGACAAACAACTGTTCAGGGATGAAGGAGAGAACCAATCTGAAGGGAAAAAAATAATAATGATAAGTAGGTAAGCTAAAAAAATGGGTGCCCAATTTCTCCTCTGACTCCCACACGCATGTCCATGGATCTCATACATGTGCACTCACACTACACATCACCCCCCCACACACACACATACTCTCCACACATCACTTACATCATGCACACATACCCTCCATAGACATACATGCAGAAGAAGGAAGAGAAGAAAAAGCAGAAATGGCTAATTTGTTTTAAGATAATCGGCATGTATAGTGTGATAAAAATAAATGACTGGGGCCGACTAGGCACAAAGTGGTTTGGTTAAGTTTCACATCCATTCCGTCAGGAAATAGCGGCAACTCCTAAACATTCCATACCAATGGAGGTGATAAAAAAATGACACAGCATTTCATGAAGTGTTGAACACAGAGTGTGAGATACTGATGGGAAAAGGATGACCCAAACTCCTGAACTTAATGCGACTGAACTTTTAAGAAAAGAAAGGACCAATTCAGAACATATGAAATTGTGATGATTATTAGGATTTCCAGTTGAAAGGTTCCGTAGGCAGAAACCATACAAGACAGGATTTGAAGAAAATGGTTTGGACTAGTTACATAAATTTGACACAGAGAGGAGTTTCACATAGGTTTCTTAAGTCAGTAAATGGATCTGTACCATAGCGATCCAATATTGGATAGTAAACGACAGCGCAGCTACGCACCAGTATCCTTCCACTGATTCTCTGCTTTTACATGCTGACCACGAGTTTGTTTTAACAAAATGTAATGGGGAACACGTCTGGCCCACAAGTGGGAAGTGAATCTTTACAACTCTGATTCTTCCCTTAGGATACATTCTGAAAGATGGGGTTAATAAGTAAAGTCATTTTTTTTTTTTTTTTGGTTTTTTGAGGTAGGGTCTCACACTAGCCCAGGCTGACCTGGAATTCACTATGGAGTCTCAGGGTGGCCTCGAACTCACGGCGATCCTCCTACCTCTGCCTCCCAAGTGCTGGGATTAAAGGCGTGCGCCACCACGCCCGGCTTTAAAGTCATTTTTTGAAGCTCACTGCCAATATGATTTATACAGAGGAAATATCTATTTATGTTCCCCATAGTATAATAGTCAAGACTCATTTTCACCTCGGACAAAACCAATTATTGTTTTTTTTTTTTTTTTTTTTTTTTTTTTTTGAGGTAGAGTCTCACTCCAGCCCAGACCAACCTAGAATTTATAGCTCAAGGCTGGCCTTGATTTCACAGGGATCCTCCTACTTCTGCCTCCTGAGTGCTGGGATTAAAAGCATGTGCCACTGTACTTGGTTTAAACATTTTTTTTTTTTTTTGTTTTCATGCTTATCCCTAAATTGTTAAGGAAATTGTATTTGAAACAATGAGCAAGGAAGGCACTTCTTATACTGTATGCACTAGTCACACAGGGATACTATATGTTGTTCATTCAGGTTGAGATGCCACAACAAAATGCCACAAATGGAGTGGTTTACAAACTAGATTTTTTTTCCTGATAAATCTGGAGGTTAGGATTTCCAAGATCAAGGTTTCTGTAACACTGGATTCTCATGAGTGTTCTCTTCCCAATGTGTACATTGCTTTCACCTCCCTGCGTCCTCATACCTTTCTTTGCATGTAGACACGGAGAAACAGAGACCACTGTCTCCCTGATTATTCCTCAAAGCCTCCTTCCCCAAATTACACTAGGGATTGGGTTTAATGTATACATTTAAAGAAGACAAAACTACTCAGCTCATAGTAATGCATACCAACCAACCAACCAACCAAACCTACAAAATCAGGTAAAAAGATGAAGAAGCAAGTGTCTATGGAAAGTATAGAAACAAAGAAAATGTAATGATGACTGAAATACAACCTTGCTGATCTCTGAACCAGAATTAGAACCAAGAGTGGAAACATGAGCTCTGGAAGGCGAGCAGCAGAAATTTAAACCATGTCATAGAGAAGTTCAGAGTGTTGGCTACGACTTAGAATATTTGGAAATTTGTCTCAAATTTCTTCTCTTGATACTTTCTTCTGTGCATTTGTAGAAAGGTTAAAATCCTTTGATCAGTTGAAGCCTGAAAAGTAAGGCTCATCAAGGGAGGTGAGCTGCAGAGTCTTCAAACCATGAACAGGAACAAACTTCGCTCACAGTTCTCTCATCTTTCTTTTCCTTTTTTTTTTTTTTTCTACCTTTTGCTCTTAGTTGCTTATAAACGTTTGCTTATGGACAGTCTTTGTTATGGGACAAAGAAATTCATGTTGGTGTTTGATGGATCAGAGTACAGGAGTGTCAGTCACTTTCAACTATTTCAGCCCACTGAGCTGGCTAGGAAGTCATTAATTCTAATTTCTCAGGGCTTTTTTTTTTTTGTTCTGCTTTTTTATTAAATACATTGAAAATCACAAATTTTCCTTCCATTTTGTGATGAAATGTGTGATTTTGTATTCCTTTCATAGATGAAGGTTGCTTAATAAGTTCTCTGTTTGGAGCTTGCCTTCTATTTTCCTATGAGCTTGCAACCAAGAAAACCAAAAGTCATGGTATATTAATTATCAAATATCCTTAGGGAGACAACATTGACACAAGCTGCAGCTGAGTTATCATCTTCATTGTCATTTAGTTTATGAATTATGTTCTTTCCTACTATCTCACTAATACATTTCAAATACTTTTTTCCTTAAATATTGGTGTTCCTTTGCTGGCATAGAGACTTTTGGATTTTATAGACACCAACAATGAGAAGATTGTGAAACCAGATGTGTGTGTTCGTCTGTGTGTGTGTGTGTGTGTGTGTGTATTTGTATGTGTGTTGGTTGGTGGTATATTTTGGGTATTCGAGAAATAATGTATGACTTTAAAACATTGTGCAACTATTTAATATTCAATTTTGTTGTAGGAAAATGGAATGGTTTTACTTCTGTGTTGCTGTTTTTTATATGATCAGCTACATGAAATGAAATTCTGGAGCTTGAGATTAGCCTTGTTTCTTCAAGAATTGGTTCATCTACTGTGGAGAGTTTATTACTTCCTGCATGGGACCTCCTACAGAGATGGGTAATGTTTTACTCATCCCCACAGGAGGCTTCCTACTTTTGTGTTCTAATATCAGGTGTTATAATAAATATCAAGCAGTTGAATTCCATTATTTATAATGGGGTGTGCTATTTCATGAGGCCTGTTGATACTAAAGAATGTTTTTGTTGTAAATAACATCTGGAAAATTAGGATGATTGCAGTCAAATGGATATGGGAGGAAAGACTGGCTGAGAGTAATCTTAAAGTTTGTCACCTTCCTAGTAAGATCCAATTTACTTTCAATTACCTATTTCTATTGGATATTAATGTTTGTTCAGGATTAACTTATTTACCTATATTTTAATCCTCACAAATTAGTTCTAGAATATTTACATCACTGCTTCCATGTACAAGGTTAGTTTATAGCTTTAATAATCAGTGAAATGAAAATTAGATCAACTATGAGATTCTACCTTATGTCAGTCAGCATGGCAATCTTTAAAAAAAATCAAATGACAATGAATGTTGGTGAATATGTGAGGAAAGAGAAATGCTCACTCACTGTTGGTGGGAGTGCCAACTTGTACAAGCACTATGGAAATAAATACAGAGACTCTTGAAAACTATTAAAACAGAGCTACCAACTGATCCAGCTATTCCTCTACTGGGCATCTGCCCTAAATGCTCCACTCTTCACTGCAGAGAAATTTGCTCAACCATCTTTATATCTGCTCAACTCACAACAGCTAAGAACTGCAATCAACCAAGATACCCATAGTTAGACGAACAGATAATAAAGATGTGGTACATTTACAATGTGGAATTCTACTCAGCAGTAAGGATAAAAAATGATATAATGAAATTTGTAGGAAAATGGATGGGCTTGGAACAGATCAAATTAAGCAAACTCACACAAGTAAAGAAAGACATATGCGACATGGTCTCCTTCATCTGTGGTTCCTAATCTAGAATATCCTCAGTTGCAAGCATACCTGACAAGCAACTTGAGGGACAGATAATAGAGATGAAGTTTTTGTGAGGAGGGGAATTGTAGGATGTGGGAGATACACACAAAACTAAATCCAAAATGAATTGATCCCATAGAAACCTTACTCCTGGATCATAGACTAAAAGATCTAACTTTCAATAAGAACATGGAGGGACCATCTGGTAAGAAGGGCCCTGGAGAGGGTGGGATGAAGCCTAACTTGGCTCTGACCTGTAACTCCCAGTACCAGAAATTGGTTACAACCCACATTAAGCTGTTGATTGGAGAGACCTACAAGGTCCCCAAAACAAGACAGGGTTTTGTCAAAGCACTTGATTGCCCATCTGTGGTGAAAGGTAAAACCCTATTGCTGAAGACACCACACGATGCAGACACAGAGTATCAGTAGATCCATCTGGAATCAGGAAGGAAGCCAGTTCCCCAGTGGTGATTCCTTATAGTGCAGTAAAGTGCTAAATGAGCTGCTAGAGAAAAATGGCCAACAATGCTGTGAGCAAGCAAGAGACACTGCTGTAGGAAAGCAACCAGCCCGACAAGATGTACACAACGTGCAATGGTCACACCCAGCCTCGGTGAGTAAACATTGGCTTTCTGATTGGCTAAGAGATCGGTGGATCTGCTCAATGGAAAAGAACCCATTGCTAAAACTGGGAACCACAATTATGCATTCTAAGGAGAGGCTCCACTAGGTTTTGGCCCAAAGCAAGGCTAAAACCATAGAAATATCTCTAAATTAACAATGCTTATTCCCTTAAGCCTTTATTTTTAGAAGGTAGGGAGAACTGAGGGCAACCAAAATCTACCAACAAGACAAGAAAAGATGGCTGACTCCCTGTCAGGAGATGAACCAGCCCTCACACAGCAGCCAGGACCCAGGTGAAACCACAGAGGAACTAGTGACATGAGCAACAGTGCTGCTTCCACTGTGAGCCTGACAACCTGCCCCAGGGTGACGGAGTCAGACACTGAGGATGCTCAAAATATACCCGAGCAGAAATCCAGAAGCTTCTGAGAGCTCAACACTAAGACAGATTTAAAACACACCAAGTAAGGTTCAGGGGAATTTTGTGGAAGAGAGTTGGAAAGATTGTAAGAGCCCCAGGGTGGGAGGGGATATTCAGAGGCATTGCTTCCTCACCGCACGCCCCCCCCCCCCACCGCAATGACTGACCACTGCTCTCACAACTCATGACCCACAACCCCATGGGGAACACCAACAATCCCACTGAGGAAGACCTTCATGGAATGGGGCAGGGAGGAAGGAAATGATGGTACCAACACATGATGTGTCCATACCAATTTACGACTTAATAAAAAAACAAGTTGGCTTTATTAATATTTATCTGAGTGCATCCAGTAAAAGTTAACGAGATGAACATGTCATTTTCTGAGGTACAAATACTAAATCTGTATTAACAGCTTATATGCCAAATCTTTTTCTCAGTTCCTCATATCATCCTCCCAGGAATAGCATGAGGTAAATACTTATCACTCTTGAGCTCAAGAAAAAAGAAGTAGGTTACTCGATGGTACACAGCTTCCAAATAAGGAGTCAGGGTTCAAAAGTATGCCATCATGCTATCAACTACAAAATGGTTAATGAGACTTAGCACAGTAAGGGTGACTCTCAGGACCATCAGGAGAAGTCTTGAAACTACTATTTTGGGGTATCACATAGAAGCAGAGACTGTGCATAACTGCAAACACAGCAGGCCTCAGTAGAGATTCATAACCAGAGCTGGTAGGGCCCATGGGAAAACAACTAAAAGCAAACATCAAGCTAAGGGGGATTCTAGCTAAGTGTAGCTAGGAGGATTCCTGCTGAGGATAAACCAATGCTCTCAAAGATGACTTAGAAATTGAGGGACCTGAGCAGACATTGAGAGTAAGCAGATATGGGAGGAAGGTCTTGCCAAACTGACTTACCAAGGTGGTTACTTGCTTAAATTGAATTTTACCATAAAGTACACAAATGACCCTATGTAAAAGCTCAAAAGTCACAGCAAAATTTGGTCAAATAAGGAATCACTGTCAAGAGACTTTATATACGTATTTACCATGATGGTGTTGCTTTTAACAATGTTATATAGGGGTGGGTGGAGAAATGGCTTAGTGGTTAATGCACTTGCTTGCAAAGCCCAAGGTCCCAGGTTTGATTCCCCAGTGCCCACCTAGAGCCAGCTGCACAAAGTTGGGTGCATGTGTCTGGATTTGTTTCTACGGTAGCTAGAGGCCCTGGCATACACATTCTCTCTCTATCTGCCTCTCTCTATCTCTCAAATAAATAAAAAAAAAATTTTTTTAATGTTATGTAGGGCTGGAGAGAGGGCTCATCAGGTAGGGTGCTTGCCTGCAAAGCCTAACAACCTGGGCTTGGTTCCTCAGCATCCATGTAAAACTAGATGCACAAAGTGGAACATGTATCTGAAGTCCATTTTCAGTTGTCAATGGTTCTGGTGTGCCCCTATTCTCTCTCTCTCTCTCTCTCTCTCTCCTCCTCTCTCTCTCCTGTCTTAGTCTCTGTCTCTATGTGCAAATAAATATTTTTAAAATGTTATATGAACACCAAAAGTTGAACTATCACTACGCACCTGGGAAGCCAGTCATTGCAGTCTTGTATTCTGCCTGTGCTATCAGTTTATAGGGTAACTTTCAGCCTCTGTGTGTCAGTGTGTGACACTGGTGGAGGGAAGATTCTTTGATATATATTTTCTAATATGTGGCTTTTAAAAATTAATTCTCATTTCTACAGGACCCTTGTGTGTGTTTCTAGACTCATATTAAATGATTGTCTTTAGAAGTCTGTTATTGGTGTTGACATCAGTAAGTGGTCAATAAATGTAATGTCTGAGAGTTATTATATCTCAGTGAGAAGCACGATCATTTCAATAATCCACCATGGACCAGAATAGTTAAGAAACAGAGCAGGGCTTACTTCTGGAGACAATATGATCTCTAAATATTTTCTTTTAAATTTATTAAATTAATTTATCAAATTCAGTTCAACCATTAACTTTAGAAACGCAAAAATTACTTTTGGTATGTGTAGGATATATACTTATGTGTTTGTGTGTGTGTATGTGTGCAGAGCATGCTTGCTACAGAGCATGTATGCAAGAAAGAGGGGAACTTTCAGTGTTGTTCCTGACTCTCCATCTTATCTGAGCCAAGATCTCTGGTGTTCACTGCTGCATTCACCAGGCTAGCTGGCCCACAGACTTCTGGAGTCTCCTAACTCTGCTCCCTTCTCACTTTAGATGCTTGCACTCTAGCTTCAAGTTACATAGGGGTTCTGGGAATTCAAACTCAGGTTTTCATGCTTGTGTTATAAGTACTTTATCCATTGAGCCATCTATCTATCCCTAGACTTCTTTGTTTAACACATAAAATTTCAAATACAAAAAGTTCTTGCTTTCTATATAAAGTACCTAGGTGGCAACAATCAGGTAAAGGAGCAGAACACACACACAAAAAAAATGCAGTGCCCTTTTATTTTTACATTTTAGAAACTTTTTCACTCTTGTGACATAGATGACCTTGTGAGTCCAAAAGCATAAAGCCAAAGGTCATGTCTTATGTCCTTTGTTGTAAGAAATAGAAAATAATGTCTCTTAGAAAAAGAATCATGTTTGCCAACTACTTTTACCACAGAGCCAGGTGTCATATATTAGCATAAATCATCTTTTAATTAGGCTTAATTTAACTTTAAAATCAGTAAATACTCTGCAGTCTGTACGTAATGCATACCTGTGTCCTGCTCCTTGTTGCATCATCTTCCTCTATTTGACTTCCAAATGGATAGTGTATCAGGACTCTGTTCTTGCTTTCAGTATTTTCCTGTACAGCTTCTCAAACTCTTAATGAGCGGATTATGTAGTACTTCACTATCCTCAAATGGTTTTGAAGGTAATGTCTACAGTTATGGTGTCTACCTTGTTTTACACTTACATATCAGACACACATTGTGACAAGTCTGCTTGGAATTCTAGTATACAAAGAAATATAGAGATCTTGGATATACATTTTTATAATGTGAATATTTTATTTTTATTCATTTATTTATTTATTGGACAGAGAGAAAGGAGAGAGAGAGAGAGAATGGGCAAGCCAGGGCCTACAGCCACTGCAAGTGAACTCCAGACGTGTGTGCCCCCTTGTGCATCTGGCTAATGTGGGGTCCTGGGAAATTGATCCTCGGTCCTTTGGCTTTGCAGGCAAATGCCTTAACTGCTGAGCCATCCCTCCAACCCTTGGATATATTTGAAAAAGATTCTTGAGTCTACTTTACTCTTGCATTCCACCTTGACTCTGTTCTTATATCGTGAAGTTAGATTATCCTTGCCTATTACTCAAGACAATGGTCTTTGATTGCATCTCTTTTGGCCTTTAAGATTACTGATTTTAAAACAGTGCCATCACTAGCTGCTATATGGGCTATAAATTTGCTTACTTCGCATCATGCCCCAAGTGCTAGGTGTGAATAATTCCATTAATCGTCACAAAAATCTCAAATATATATATTCTCCTTATAATAAGGATGATAAAAATAAATATACATCAAATGACTGCTCTAAGTTGATATTCAGTCTGACATCAAGCTTGATGATGAAGCTATAATGCTTTATAACTATATAATCTATATTCCAAGCAAGCATGTTTGTTTTGTTTCTTTTATCATGTGTTTAGTATGTGTGGTATATGGGTATATGTGGTGATGCACATGTGTATGTAATAATGTACTGGTGCAGGGGGAAGGCTAGAGGAGAATTTTAGTGTATTCCTCCATGTAATTTATCTGCCTCCTTCCTTGAGTTGATGTCTCTCACTGATTACAGAGGTGCCATTTTAATAAGCCCCATGATTTGTGGCTCTCTACAGTTTAAGGACGGGATGAATGTGAAGCCATCTTTCCAGCTTCATGATCATTTTTAATAAAATATTTTATTTTTATGTATTTATTTGAGAGAGAGAGAGAGAGAGAGAGAGAGAGAGAGAGAGAGACAGAGAGAGAGGGAAAGAGAAAGAATGGGCACACCAGAGCCTCCAGTCCCTGCAAATGAACTCCAGACGCATGCACCCCCTTGTACATCTGGCTAAAATGGGTCCTGGGGAATCAAACCCAGGACCTTGGCTTTGCAGGCAAGTGCCTTAACTACTAAGACATCTCTCCAGCCCATGATCATTTTGTTTGTTGATGATGCCTTATTATCATTTCCTTGTATTGTTGTAATTTCTGCTTTCAGCTATTGCTCTACCTACTCCTATATTGTATAATTTTTCTTTTTAAATTCTGTTGATGCTTTTCTCTTTCATTTTGAATGAAGTTCAGACTGTGTTAATCATCTTAAAGTGCTTTATTAGTATTGTTATTATTATTATCATTATTATTTGCCAAAGACTTCAATTTCAACTTACACAAACAACTATCATCCTAGAGCTCACACATCATACCAGCTGGCATTTCTTTCCTTTGGTTATCACCACAGGTTCTCCATCTTTCATATTTGTGCATGTTATTTTCTCTGTCTGAAAAATAAAAGCTCTACTATATCTGCTTTTCACCTTTTTTCAAAATCATGATTCAGGTGTGGGTTTAAATATTACTTTGAAGAAATGTTTTTTCTGTCCAACTAACCAATTTATTTTAAGGTGACTCAAACACTAAAAAACACCGAGGGCTATTGTCATACATTATTTGCTCTCTTTTCTGTCTTGTAGGTAAAACTACCAGGAATGGTTTTGATGATGTAGTCATGTTACTTTTGTTCTTTTGATCTAGATTCTGAAAGTAAAGGGGAGCTTCTGGTAGGTAGGAGAGCTCAGTGCTGCTCAATGTTGTGCCTCCATTATCTTGAATGTGAATCAGTTCTTTCATTACCCTGTCATCATGTCTGAACTTCAAAGATAAATTTTTCATCAAACAAACAAACACACACAAAAAAAAGATAAAGAAATGGGACAGGAAGATGGTGGGAGGAACAGGTCTTTGTTTTTTAGAATATATGTATTTTTTGAGGGCCTCAGTCCTATGGCAGTGCATAGATTGTCTCTAGTCTTAACCAATTCCTGATTTCTGTGACTTGGACTAAAAAAATCCAGTGGGAAAATAAAGAACTGAGAAATTCTTTTATGTTGCCAAAAATAAACAAGTAAATAAAAATTGAGTGGGTGAAGAAATTCTGCAAAGGACTTGGGGTGACGAATATAAATTATATAGTTAAGCAAACAGTAAGTATAGGTTGATGTAGTTATATTTGATTAGACTCCTAAGTCATACCTTAAGTTTTAAAGACAATGCAATTCTAACTTTGATACATCAAACCATATGCTTAAAGATCAACCAGTGAAATAGCTGAAACCTGAGATTATATTTAAAATTATGATATATAAAATAGATCCTTTGATGGTTCATAAACACTGAATTGCTTTTCTTATTATTTAGTGATGAAATATAATATTTTTTTACCTTTTTTTCTCTGCTCTGTTTCTCTTTTACTCCTGTAGTAACTAATGAAAAACCAGAGAAAATGCTAAAAGTTCTTTAATATCCTTTCATTCTTATTCTTTTGGACACTGCAACAACTTTGATATTTCTTTCATCATCACAATACACAGGTGTTCTTATGCCCTCCCCTTCCTCACTTTCAAACATCTATAGAAATGACTCGAAGTCATCCAGATTCTTTTCTTTTCCTTTCTTTTTTTCATGTGCCTGTACATGTGGTGTGCATGTAGGTGGTGGTGTATGTGTGGGTGTGCTTGAAGGGAAGCATTGACATCAGGTAACTTCCTCCTTTGCTCTTTTACTTACGCTTTGAGACAAGGTTTCTCCCTGAACCCACAGTTCAACTACAAACTTCACTAGTGAACTCTAAAGAATTTCTGGACTGGGGGCTGGAGAAATGACTTAGTGGTTAAGACGCTTGCCTGCAAAGCCAAAGGACAAAGGTACAATTCCCCAGGACCTACATAAGCCAGATGCACAAGGGGGTGCACACATCTGGAGTTTGTTTGCATGCTCATTCCCTCTCTCTCTCTCTCTCTGTGTGTCAAATAAATAAGGAAAAATGTAAAAAAAAAAAAAAATCCTGGACTACATGTCCATCTCCCAACACTGGGTTACAGGTGTAAACTTCCACGTCCAGAATTTCGTGTGGGTGCTGCAAACCCAAACTCAGGTCCTTACACTTGCTATCACCATAGCCCCAGAAGAATACAACTTCTATTCTAGATCCTTATCCAGTATTCAGACATCTGCTGCAAGTATTAGTACAGCCCAGGAAAAGGAGTTGTTTGAATACAAAATTACATATCTTGGAGATATCTAGACTGGGGAGAATAAATTTCATAACTATATGTTTTTCCTTTGAGTTCTATTCTACCTATAGATTATCAAACAAAGAGTTCAATTATTCCCTACATCTTCTCTGAAAAGGAATACTAGCAAGTTATCACCGAGCTCCTAGATTTCATCTCCTAATGACAGGAGAAAATGGAAAATACACTAGGGTCATTTCTAAATGCATTCCTTCCCTACCTATGTACTCGGGCTCTCCCCTGCACGGTGTGATTCCCGGAGACATGTGAATGTCCAGGGTTCTGTTTCTTTGCAGGCAAGTTCATCTGGCCCCATAAAGCACTGGGCAGGCAGGGGTGAAGAACACAGCAACTGCTCACATGAATGAAGCAGGCATCTATGCCACAAGGACAAAGTGCCATCTCTTTTATGAGGTTGTATGACTTGTAAAACGCTTAAGTACTAAGGCAAGCATGAACCTACACCTTAATGGCAACTTCATAACACATAACATTAGGGAAGATGTATCAGTCACCTCAAACCCTAATGATGATTTTTTTAAATTCTTACCTTGAATCCCATAAACATCAAAATAATAACACCAAAATAAAATTTGATTTCTCTCATTTTTTTTTGTATTTAGCCGATAATGTTCCTTTTACAAGAATTCTCATTAAAAAAATTAAATTAGGAATGGTTTAAAAATTATTTCTCAGAATGTATCAATTCTTTTTCAGTCAATAGCATTCTCTTGGCCAATAATCCTAAAGTACTGAGAAAAAAAATGAATAAAAGCTCAACAGTTAATATTCCTACAAGAAATTTCCCATGAAAATGAATTTTTCTCCACCTCCTGGCTCAAGTGAGTTAAAATCACCACATATTTCCTGTGGAAAATAACTTACAGAAAGGACAGAAAAATGAAAAGAAAATGACCCCTTCTTTGAGGATAGCTATACTATATTGAGATGATAGTAGGTTGTGGAAATTCAAACTTTAGCTTAAGTGAAACTTCATTGAACAGACACATTTTTAAATGAAGGACAACCTTCTGTCTTCAACATCACATTTACAGAGCTGAAGGAGTGCACAAGGGAACTTTAGAAAACATGTCATTTAGTGAGTACATTTTTGTACAAAAAAATAATTGTTGGCAAGAGAAAGAAAAACAGAAAATGCTAAGATCCCCATTCTAGGAACATTCACCCAAGGTGTTCTAATAGTTAATTTCCTTTCCTTTATTGTTGTGGGCTTTTTTCCAAAGGGCACGGTGAGATTTTACAGAACATTGTTCAGCTCAGCATTCACAGAGCACCTGCTGACACGTTTATAGCATTAAATCTTAGACTTGGAGGCTCCACAAGTAATTATTAGCAATATAAAGTTTTATTTCCCTTCACTTTCAAGCCAGGGCGTATGTATACGTCCGTGCATGCATGTGTGTGTGTGCAAGCACCGTTTAGCTTAAGAACAAAAGGTAATCTCCTGTGATTTTGTTATTATAGATTTAACAATAATTTGTTAAACAATTGGAACCATAGAGATTTCTGAACAGCTGCGTTATTTAATTCCATGTTACCAACGGCTGACGTGTGTGCTTTCTCTATCCTCAGATAGTTCATAAAGCAGCAAGCACAGATGGCCTCTGCATGGAGGGCCACATCCGCTGAACTTTTGACTCTGCTCTGTGACTCAACAGAAAACAAAATTCAACAAACCCCTCTCTTTTCTCCAGAGAGACCCTACCATGTGACAGTGTGAGTTAGCACATCTCTAGATGCAGTTTGGGGTCAGAGTCACAAACTATGTAGATGTTTGTAGAGGAAATTCTATGGTTGAAGAAAGAATGATGAGACTTTCAATGTACTATTTTGATACTCATTCTTCCTGCAAGTTCTTTTAATTAGAGAAAACACATCATAATAAACACTGAATAGAAGAAGGAGAGAGAAGAATGGAGAGACTTGGAAGAGGAATAGCAGCAAGGACAGAAAATAGAGAAAGGAAGAAAGAAATCACTAAATATCCTAGTCCATTTTTTTTTCTTCCTAGAAATGAACATCATAGACCATGTGGCTTAAAAGAAAAAGAGTTTTATTTAAATTAATGTGTTACAAAATTCAAGAACAAACATTAGCATCTGCTTGGCATGTAATAATGGCCTTGCTGCTGAGTTGTAACACGGCAAAGGGCATCACATGGTGAGACAGAACAAGTTGGCTAACTTGGGTTTCCCTCTCACATCGTAAAGTGTCACTAATGTATGAGGCTCCACTTTATGACCTCACATAATCCTAATTGCTTCCCAAAGGCCTCACTTCCACATATCAATCCAAGAATTAGGAGGTTAAGTTTCTACAGGAGTTTTGGAGTGAACAAATACTCTAACCATAGCATTTCTCTAATGGTCCCCAAAGCTCGAGCCTCTTTGACATAAATACTACATACACTCTATCTCAAGAGTCTCTAAATCTTTGCTTACTCTGCACCGACTCAAAATTCCAAAGCACAGAATCAAACTTGGGTGAGATAAGGAGGCACATCTGAGCCTGTGAGAGCAGCATTCCCCCATATAGTGAATGAATACTCACAGGTAGGTATTCCTATTTTCAAATGCAGTGGTAGGCAATAGTAAGGTGTAGCCATCCAAACAAATTATGATACCTTACTGGGCTGAATGTGTTTCCTAAAAGTCTAGGCCCAGTACTCTGCCTACTCCAGAGCAGAAAGTTGCTCCCTAGGCCTTGGACGCTGCTGCCACCGGCCGTTGGCTGGGCTCACTCTGGCTGGCTTCTCCCACAGGCTGAGCCCTGTCCACAGCTGCCCCGTGTGGGCCTTGCACATTGCTAATGTCTCTACAGAGGAGCCTCGCTTACTTGGCTCTTCTAGATATTGTCCCAGTAGACATTCTCTGTGGTAGCTCTGGCCTTCTTGCATGTTTCTGCCTGGGATCCAAGCCAGTTCAATGCATGATTCAAAACTGGAGGGAGGACGCCAGAATCCCATAGGTTTTGAATTCTGCATGTCTGTAGGTTTAAAAATACACGGGTGTGGAAACCAGAATGCTTACCACTAGACATCCCAAGGTCAGCAGCTTGGACCATTTCTGAGCCTGTTTGATCCACACCCGGCAGGAGAATATTGGGATACAGGATGAGAGTCCCGGGGTGCCCCTAAACACAGAGCCCACAGACAGAACCCTGTAACCCTTTCCCACAGCTGCTCTGCCCTCCTAGGCCTTTTAGCACGTGATTGGTTATCTGTCACTGTAACAAAATACCTAAAAAAAGCAATGTTAAAAGAATAAAATTTTATGTTGGCCTACAGCTTCAGAAGTTTTTAGTCCATGGTTAGTTAGTTCCATTGTTTGAGCCTGTCTAGGGAGGTACTTCATCAGGCAAAGGATTTGCAACGGAACTAAATGGTGACCTCATAACTACTAGGAATATTTTATTTATTTGCAAACAGGGAAACATAGGAGAGAGAGAGAGAGAGAGAGAGAGAGAGAGAGAATGGGTGTACCAAGACCTCCAGCCTCTGCAAATAAACTCCAGAGGGATGTACCACTGTGTATCTGGCTTTACATGGCTACTGGGGAATCGAACCCAGGTCATTAGGCTTTGCAAGCAAGTGCCTTAACCACGGAACCATCTCTCCAGCCCCTATATGTCATCCTTCAATTCCACTTTCCATTGAGTTACAGAGCACAGACACAGCGTAATCCCACGATTTGCAACCATATAACAGGGAAGACCTTTTCTTCAACTTCTATTAAGATCTCCCTCACTTCCATCTAAGACCTCACCAGTCTTCTTGTTATGAGCACAGTCAAGCTCTAAGCAGCTCTGTATTTCCCCTAGTCCCTTTGTATTCAAAACCACTAGGATCAACTAGAAAGATCTACCTATAGGCTGTTTCCAGCCATCTTTTCAAACTCTTGGAACCTCTGTCCCTGACTCCATTCCCAGCTCTGTCTATAATTTTAAGTGCTAATATTAGTTTCAGCTTTACCCTTGCATCCATTTTATCCCAGAGCATTTTATGTAATTGAATGCAGCAAGCTAGGTCATCTAAAGAATAAAGGCTTATTTGGCTCATTGTCCTGAAGTATTGAAAGTTCAAGATCACCAGTCACACAGTGAGGTCTTTGCTGTTGGGTATACACTGCAGAGTCCTGTGTAATGAGACAGAAGTTTCTAGTACATGCCGCCCTTTTACTTATCGTAGAGTCACACAATAGGAAACCAAAATATGCCTTCATTTAACCTTAATTACCTCCGTAAGGTCACATCTTAATGCCAAAGTAATTAAATCATCACCTCTTAATACCTCTCAATGGGAATTATATTTCAACATGCGTTTTGTTGGCAACAGTCAAACCATATCACTAAGGAATCCGATAACTCAGCCTGCATACAATCACGTATATAACGTTAAGTGTTATGCTATTTCTGCGTTCACTCTTGGTGAGACCATTAGATTTTAATCTTGGAAATCTTGCAAGGAGTGAGCATTAAGAAATTGAATTATGAGCCAGGCATGGTGGTGCACATGCCTTTAATCCCAGCACTTGGGAGGCAGAGGTAGGAGGATTGCTGTGAGTTCAAGGTCACCCTGGGCTAGAGTGAGACCCTACCTCGAAACCCTCCCCCCCAAAAAAAAAAAAAAAAGAAATTGAATTCCATGGCCTGGATAGATGGTTCAGTGGGTAACATTTTCAGACACGTGTGCAGACCTGAGTTTTGAGTCCCCAGCACCCATACAAATGCCAAGCAGGGGTGGTCATACAACTGTAATCCCAACACACTAGAGACAAAGATGGAAATCACCAAGGAAGGCAAATGGGCTAGATAGAACAGCTGAATTTGGTGAGCTCTGGGACTAAGTGACAGATCAAGTCTCAATGAGTGTTCTTTGTAGATAATATGTTAGTTGTAGATGACAAGGTTTATCACAAAAAATATAAAAATGGCTATAGATAATTCTAAATTCAAGCTTTTGTTATAGGAAACAAAAAAATATTAGAAGACATTTATAATTCAGTGTCATTTCCAAAATACTAAATCCCTAGTAAAATAGAAAAAAAGAAATGTGAAGGACCTTATTTTCTGTTTCACTCATAGAGGACCATCAGGAAGATGCTATCTGTGGAAAGGAGACCCTCACTAGACAGCAAAGACATGGTTGACTTGTTTTTGACTTCCTCCAAAATGAAGATATTTTGTTATTGTCTATAAATTAAACAGTCTAAGGTATTTTTATAGCATCATGAAGAAACATGGCCAGCTCCTTGTGTCTTCAAATGCTCTCTTTCCCCCACTCTGTAGATCCATGTTCTAAAGCCTGATAGCTATAAAGACACCAGGAGTTTTACGACCTCATTTTAACCTAGGCAACTTCTGAAGACCCACTTTCCAGATACAGTCAAATTCCAAGATACTTAGCTTAGGACTACAAACTGGGACTTTGGGGGAAGTCATTTAAGACTGTAATGCCCACGCCTTGAAAATAACGGATTGCTTTCCATCAGTGCAAATTTGAAAATCAAAATCCTCAGTGGGAGAAAGTTCCAGAAAATAGATGTAATCAGAGACCACAAAAATGCACTTTCATGCAGAAAGCTGGGACAAGTGATGGAGGTTTTACAAAATCTGACCTGGAGGATTTTATGCTTCTTGAGAGCTAGCATGAACGCTCTGCCTTTCCTACCCTGCATGCAGGGAGCTGCTGCTGTCTCACCCACGTAGTGCCCCGCCACTGTGAACTGCTTGTGTCTTGGACAGTGAACAGGTCACCAGGAGCCACATGCTGGTCTTATCTAGCAAGCCTGCTCATGTGCTACTACTCCTCATTGTCAAAGGTTATATTGACTTTGAATGGGCCTTGTTATATGATAAATAAATAAATAAATATATATATATATATCTGTATATTAATATATATTTATGTATTAATATAATAATATATTTATAATAATATATTATTATATAGTATATTATAATCATATATATGATATGCATAACACATCACATATATAATTATAATATATATTATATATCATATATATAATATAATAATATAATAATATATTTATATATTAACTACATATATATATATATATATATATATATATATGACATATATAAGTGTGGTGAGGGGGAAGTGGAGGACTGTGGTTAAGATAGCTATGTACTTGCCAAATCCCAGCACATTTCTCCATCTATATACATGACTGAACTACATTTCCATTTCTCTGACACGTGATTTGACCAGTGAATTTTTGATGAAAATAATATAAATAATTTTGGGACTTTTCTCTCTACCTCCATCCCTATAAAACACATTAATCTGAGTTCTAATTTCGGCAATTTCAGCCGCACATATAATTTTTTTTCCTAGAATGAAAGTGACACAGTGTTTTAGGAAAATAAGGGGGAAAGTTTTAGATATTTTATAGAAGTGGAGTCTAGCTTTAGCTTGTAGGAATAAGATAGGTGCGTTAATATGTTTACTCATACTCTACAAAGCACCATCTGTGTGTTTCTTATGCACTTACTTCTCATACAGGTGTGAAATAGTGGGGGAGGTATGGAAAGAGCTACTAGGAGAAATGGTTTAGTTACTGACAGGAGTTAGAAGTAGCAGAAAAATCGCCTGTAAATCCCTTATGCTGGTTTTCCACTATGGCATTTTTAGTCATCTATCAGATAAACTAAAGGTAGTACCTTAGATGTTAGTGGATCCTACATTTCTATATGTGAATTTTATAGAATACCTTAACATTTCATCTCACTCATTGCATCAAAATAGCTAACATTTGGGGGAAAAAGTAAGGATGCAGGGAAAAAGAACCCTTATATGCTGCTGGTAGGATTATAAACTAGTGTAGCCGGTATGGAAATCAGTATGAAGGTTCTTCACAAAGTTAACAATAGAACTACCATAGGATGCAGCTATCTCATTACTGTAACATACCCAAAGAAATATAAGTTAGCATATGACAGAGACACATATACATCTATGTTTACTGTGTCACTATTCACACTGGCAAAGTTTGGAATCAACCTAGATGCCCATCAACAGATGAATGGATAAAAACACAGTACAGACACAAAGCGGAATTTCTGCAGAAGAATGAAATAATGCAGGAAATTATGTGGTACTATAGATCATTGCATTAAATGAATAAGCCAGAAAGATCCTCACATTTTCTGTCTAATTTGGGATCTAGACAATATAATGTTATAAACATATATTTATTGCATATGCACATATCACTGATAATAGAAATAGAAAGGGGGGTATTTGGAAAAAGGAAGCTGATTGAGGTTAAAGAGAGGGTAATGGGAAGGAATATCCAAATTCCCTTTTATACTTGAATGGAAATCTTACTATGGTGCCTGTCACTTTGTTCCGTGGATACGCATGGTATAAATAGATTTTTCTTTTAATTTGAAAGAATTATCTAAGTCCTTCAGTTGATATGTAGAAGTGTACTGCCTACATTCATTTTGGGCCTTGAGGCTAAAAGATATTAGCCAGTGCCACACAGTATTGAATATTTTTATTTATAAGTTTATTTTCAAAGACTTAAATGTCTGTCTTATCCAGCTGGGATTAAAATATGAAGAAAAAATATCTAACATCTCATAGATAATTTTCTTATCATAAATCAGTGTGACTACAGTATCTCATGCTGTATTTCTATAAAGGACCGACCGGATCACCACTTTTCTAACTGAGGTTGTTTTTGTTGTCATCAACCTTGTTTATGAATCTTGGAATGCAGTTGGACCAAAATTGCTACTAGAGCCCATGTTCTGTTTAGTTCTGTTTTGAGTATATGCTGTCAAATTTGTTTAACTTTATAGCAAATCAGTTCAATAAGTTTCAAATGGCAAAATCAACCACATATATGGTCAAAAAAAGTGGCATGGTATTTCTGACAAAGACATTATGGTAAGATTTATTCAAAATCAGGACGTAGTTCTGAATCTACTAAGCTAGTGTAAAAAATAGAACCAATATATTAACCATTAACCAGGATCAAGGCATGGAAAAATGTTGAAACAAAAAGGTAGGAATTCAGTGTAGCAGAAATGAAACAATAGAGTCACTGACACTAAGTCTAGCAAGGAAAATAAGAATGAGTGAAGAACTGAATGAAAAGAGGGGTACAGGAGGAGATACGTGAGGGTCCCTGGATGAAGAGAGGGGTACAGGAGGAGATAAGTGAGGGTCCCTGAATGAAGAGAGGGGGCAGGAGGAGAGACGTTAGGTGCCTGCGTGCTCACTGAAAGTTGTGTCTGCTCTGAGAACTCTTTCATCCTTCAGACTACTGTTCAGTTTCTAACTGCTCAGAAAAACAGAGCTTGGCACAAGTATTCAAGTACAAAGGAGAAATGATAGCACATTAGCTCCTTATGTTTCACATTTATATTTGCAAAGATCGTAGGAAGCAGTCATCTCCATTTCATTAATAATTTTGGGAGGCAGCAGGGAGACACCTCAAAAGCTGAATGCTTGTTGCTTAAACAAGAGGACCTGGGGGCCCCGAAACCACCTGAGTTACAAAGCACAGACACCCAGTTAAAAATCTGGGTTTGGGGCTGGAGAGATGGCTTAGCGGTTAAGCGCTTGCTTGTGAAGCCTAAGGACCCCGGTTCGAGGCTCAATTCCCCAGGACCCACGTTAGCCAGATGCACAAGGGGGCGCATGTGTCTGGAGTTAGTTTACAGAGGCTGGAAGCTCTGGCGCGCCCATTCTCTCTCTCTCTCTCTTTCTCTCTCTCCCTCCCTCCTTCTCTCTGTCTCTCTCAAATAAATAAATAAACAAACAAAAAAAAATTAAAAAAAATCTGGGTTTGGCCACGCACATCAGTAACCCCGGCTTTCAAGGGCAGACACTGGAGAATTACTGAGATTCCCTGCTGACAACGCATACCAGCTGATCACTGAGGGAGAAAAGATCCCCACCTCAAGGAAACACATGGGTGTGAGATGCAGAGGAACCTGCACAGCACATGCACACCACACACGTGTGCACACACATGCTCATCCACGCATTCATTGCACTTAATAATACCCCACATAACACACTCTCTAACACACACACACACTCTACACAAACATATTCTACACACACGCATTTTACATACATACACACATACTCTACATACAAAAGCACACATAATCTACACACACATGCTCTACACACACTCTCTACAAATACATGCTCTACACACACATACTCTACACACACACACACACACACACACACACACACACACACAATAAAAATCAGTATACCCAATTTCTTCTAAATCATTTACTGACAATTTATTCCCATTTTAAGTAAGCCAATAAGCGAAAAAAGGTTTGTAAAGAGCATACTAAATGCCCAGTAACATTAGAAATTATGAAAAGTAGGAAAGAGGATAAAGAGAAAGTTTCTGCCATCAAAAACACAGAGATATTGGAATGTTGGAAGTCAACTACTTGAAATTGTTTAAGATGCAGTAGAAAATAAGCAAGAGATGTGATTCATTTATTTTAATAACTTTCTTAATTTGTATCAGCAAATATTTGAGCAGACATGACAGCAAGAAAAAAATACATCAAAATATCCAATGAGGATTTTCACGTAAAACTGGAAGATGTTAACTCACACTTGCGCTGTCCTCTATAAATGCTTGTATCAGCTTATTTGGTAGGTCTTCTCTATCTGGAAAGTGGTGTATTATAAGAGAACTACATAAAAGTGTGGTACTGTTTTAAATTCCTGATGCACACCATCCAGGTAAGTTCAGTGAAGTCTGTGACAAATCACCTAACAAAGTAATCAGCTCATGGTCCTCACTTAATGTAGGGCTTCAGATCAATTCCTCAATGCTGAACTGATAGGAAGGAGGACGATCTCCTAGAAAACGACAGGGAAGAGCTAGCATAGAGCATGTTTTACAATAAGGCAGGAGTCACACAAATGAGCTGAGATTTGATGCAAGTGCCTTCCTCCACCCGCCCTCTACTGCATGACCTATGTATCAGTCAGGGTTATTTTGAGGGAAGAACAGATATCTCTTAAAGCGATATAAGCACTTTTTAGTGTATCAGAACTAGAAGGAGTACGGTGAAATGAGAAATATTTTATAGCACAAGTCGGAGTGGCTATATTGACAGACAGCCTTTGGAACTATGTAAATGTCAAAACATGCTTCTGTCTCTAAACTCTATGGCATGTGAATCACCAGAGATATAGAGGAACATTTACATGTGATGAAGATGGCAGGGTAACATTATTTATCAGGGACAAAATGATGTAAGTAGCTAACAGTAAATGAACTCACCTGTAGCTCATCCAGTTAATAAAATATCATGAGCCTAATTCATATTTACAAATTTATAAAAGTGGTAAATGATCAAGTGAATAATAAGTAGTTGCTCAGCATGTTCCTATGTAACAAGGATATAAGGAACATGGAAGGAAGTATAAGAAAATGGTAACTATGATCAATTCCAGGATAATAGGCTTCTGGTAATCTTTTTCTACACTTTCCTTTTTTTTTTTCCATAATCAACATCTGTTTGTTCATATAAATCCCGTTTGATAAAATCAATGCATACACATCAAAGCCTATGGTAGACTCGGATTCTCATTACACTGCCACTCTACCAATGATAAAACCTGACAGCGACCTGACAGAGAGACTGTGTCCTGAAGGAGGAAGTCTTCTGCCTGGTGCTGGGAGGTCAACAACTCCAACCTTATCCTCCAGGCCAAGCTGGACCAGCCCATGTGATGGACTATGGAGATTTGCCAAGTCAAAGGAGCTGCATTTTCTAAAGATTTTTTTTTTCGTGTGTGCGGGTGGGTGGGGTGGGGGTACAGTGTAGGCTTGTTTCAAACCTTGTGCACATGTGTACATAGGCCAGAGAACATTGGATTTCATCCTCTACTGCCCAACCATGCACTGACTTGAGATGTAGTCTCCCATTGAACCTGAAACTGCCTTTGCCATTTTTCATCAAATGGTTTACGAACGGTTCTCAGCAATTCTCTCAAAAGACTGGGGTTATTGGCACACATGACCGTGCCCAGCTATGTAATTTGTTGTTGGGGAAACAATCTCAGGCCCTCTCAGGCCTTCATAATGGCTGGGGCAAGCACTCTTATCTGCTGAGCAATCTCATCAGCTCTAAAAAGTATTTGATAAGATCCCTAAGAAATACTTCCTCAATCAAAAACTCTTGAGAGAGTAATGTGTGTGACTTTCTCAATGACCAGACATAAGTTTGAAAAAGAAAATCTTTTTGTTTTCTATAGATAAAAGTAATAAACCATAAATTCCTATTCGTTATTTTAAAAGAAATGTTGTAAAGTTTACTAAACGTTTCCTAATGAGAACATGTTTAGAATGCAACCAGTAAATATGAAAATATTAGAAAAGTATTAGGCCGTTAATAATTTATAATAACATTTATCTTATTAATTATGATGCTTGTGGTATCTGTCAGTCTTTTAAGATCTACTGTTTCTTCCATTTCCTTTCTTTCTAAATAAGTACCAACTTCCATTCTAGACTTCATATCTACAATTTCAAATGATTTCATTTTTTCTGAAGGAATGATCTCAGGCTAGAGATGGCTCAGCAGTTAAAAGCACTTCCTGTGCAGTTATGAGGATGCAAAGGGGCCTGAGAAGTTCCTGGAGTTTGAGACCCAAGACCCACATAAACAGCTGATTTTACAACAGTGTGATATTACAACCCTAGTCCACTGGGAACACAGAGAATAACCTGAAAAAGAAAAATAAAACTAATAACAACAACCAAAAACAAACAAACAAACAAACAAAAAAATCCGGCAAGCTCCTGAACGACTCAAGTTCAAATAAGAATGAGCAGAAGAGCCTCGGAGCCAGAGCTCCAACGCTCTGCCATGGCCAGGAGCTTGCGCCCTGCTAAAGAAGACACTGAAACGTCAGGATGAAACTGGGGCCTTTCTCCACACAACCTTATTTTGTTCTTCCATCAACACTTAGCTGCCATTTCATTGGCCAGATTTTTAAAAATGCTACATAGCTACAGTGATTTTAGTGTATATGTTGTCTTAAATTTGTTAGAGATGATAACAAAAACGTCTTAAAGAAATAGATTTTTTATATTATTATTTATTATTATACTATTCTGGGTATATTTGTTTATTCTGAGGTATCTGAAAGTTTTATTTTATTTTATTTATTTACTTATTATTATTATTATTATTATTATTATTATTATTATTGGTTTTCCAAGGTAGGGGTTCACTCTAGGTCAGGCTGACCTGGAATTCACTATGTAGTCTCAGGGTGGCCTCGAACTCATGGAAATCCTACCTCTGCCTCCCGAGTGCTGGGATTAAAGGCATGTGTCACCACGCCCAGCTTATTTTGTCTTTTAAAAAGACTTTAATAATGTTAGTGTTCCACTACCCTATGCCTACTACTATATACGATTATATACATAAACTGTCATGTATGTATCACATGGAAATTTCACATAATACTGTCAGCCAGACTCAATGGCAGACATATTAGCCATGTTTTTCCACTTAATACCCTTGCTTGGAGAATTAAATAGCATTTATTCTTCTTTTGTCATTTCTGTTGAGTTTTAGTTATGTAAAGAATATGTTAAGGTTTTTTCTGTTATAAAAACATAAGTTATGTCAGATAAGCTATCTCAAATACAACTCTAATTCTTGCAGTATCCCAAGTGACTCCCTCAAGTACCTATTGTGGTATAAAATTATGTATCATATGTCACCGTTTATATATATTATAGATTTTTTTGTCTTTATGGTGTACTTTGGAGATCTTGACAGTACTTATACATCTTTATTTTTTAATTGCTATGAATAATTCTATGTGAATTACCAGAAGAGAGTGTATTGAGACATTCCCTTACTTAACTTAGTTTGGATATTTTACCAAGCAAGTTATTCTACAAATTAATTTACTTGTTTATGTTTTCCTATACACAGGATTCAAGTGATGTATCACTCAGTATATTTGTTTTAAAATTACTTTTAAATTTTCCAAATTGTTTCTAAAATTCCTAAATCAACAGCTAAGAATGGCAGCACGAGTATTTTTCTACATATTTGCCAAAATTGCTATTATGAAAATTTTAAATCTTAGCTCATATAAAAGATTGAAAAGTGACATTTCATTGATGGAATAATTATCATGGTTCTTGTTCCCATAATATTATTCAATTATATTTTTGTTGACCAATTTTCTTTTTGCCACATATAGTTAGCCCATTTTGTGATTCTACTATGTGCTTCCAATAAAATTATGAGCACCTCTAATTTGCATAACATGCTTCAGTTATTTTCTTCAACTCTTTCCTTACCTATATAGATGTTTCAAATATTAATATAAATAAATGTATCTATTCTCATACTTTTTGCATTTTGCTCTGTTTTCTTCATAAGGGGTTCAATTCTATGAAAACCATAAGCATGCTCACTACAAAAAGACATTTAGGAACTTATTGATGCATAGTCTATGTAGAATTTGTACATTGTGTGTGTATGTACATGTGTATGTGTAACAGGTGTGGTATGGTACGTATACTGTGTATAGATACGTGCACACCGTGTGTGCATGTGGAGGCCAGCAGAGAGCACTGGGCCTCTCCTCTGTCACTCATCCACACATTTCTTAGATTCAAACCTCTTCTTTTAAACCTGAGCTTCTATATACATACATGAGTCCGAGGATTATCTAGCCTCTGACCCCCACAGGACTTGGATTACATCACATGTGCCCATAACCATCTCTTTATATGGGTGCTGGTGAATTGGACTCAGATGGTCTCAGACACTTTCAGGCATTTATCTTGGGGGACAAGGTGCTCTTACCCTCTGAGCCATTTCCTCAACCCTTATGTAGAATTTTTATACAAATTTCAGATTTTTTACTTTGTCATTACATTCTTAAATTGTTTATCTATCTGGAATACATTCTGTAAAGGTATAAGTTAAGTGGAAAACTTAATTTTTTCTGGTAGACAAATAGTATTCTCATCATTATTTCTTAGCTACGTTAATCTTTTTCATAGTAACATGACATGAATATTTTTATTCAATTCCCTCATATTTATGAGTTTCTGAGCTATATATTGTACATTTTTCACTGTTACAATGCTTTATGCACGAATGAATTCAACAGTATAACTCTGATTACTACAGGTGTGCAAAAGATTTTACTAGTATGTTCGGTAAGTTTTTCCGCCTTCAGCGAACCCATCAAATTTACTCTTCCAATGATACTTACAATCTATCTTAGTTTTCTGTTTTAAATGAACTTTTTAAGACTTTTGTTAAAGAATCCTTTTGATGTTAATGTTGACTTCTGCCTGTACTCAAGGTAGTGAAAGGCAACACATACAAGAGAATGAGGAGCAGCTTGTCCTACCAGAACGTGAATGAGGCACACTCGCTAAGGAAGGACAGGCAGCATCCATCGAAGGCTGCCTCAACAGACAAAAGTGGGAAGTGAGCAAGAAAATAAATAGCACAGCACCAGATGATAGCCCAAATACGTAAATAAAGAAAGGCATGCGCAAACAAGCAGACATAAGTGGATGAGTGGATGAGTGAGTAGAGGAAGATAAGAAATAACAAATCATCTTTGGAGAAGAATGCTGCACAACGCATGTGTGTGCTTTCCCCTCTGAGAGACTAAGTATATATTACTCTCAAGAATAAAATGACAACACTGTAATTTTAGGAAACAAGAAACTCAGTTAAACTCAAGCTGAAAATCTAGTTCTTTTGGAATTGGCTGAAATCTCAAATTCAGGCATGGTGTGCTTTGATGGGCTGTGTGGAGTGTGTCCCAGCTATGAAAGTACAACTCAGGGTTAAGGCAGAACTTGGAGAGTTTTCAGGCAGAAGGGAGATACTTCCTTCTGGTTTCCCCCTTTACAGAATCTTCTTTCTTCCACTGAGGTCTTGTGGCTATGAGTACCCCAAACATCTTTGGATCATTAAAGTAAAAACCAGTAGGATTATTTATTGGAGTTTCAGCCATCCCACATAGGGGTTGTGGCTGATTTCAGGCTGATGAGTATAAACATGGATAGTCCAATTCATTGTTCTTCACATTGATATTTTGTTGTTGTTGTGCTTGTTTTCAAGGCAAGGTCTCGCTCAAGCGCAGGCTGACCTGGGATTCACTATGTAGTCTCAGGGTGGCTTGGATCGCACCGTGGCCCTCCTACCTCTGCATCCCTAGTGCTGGGATTAAAGGTCTGTGCCACCACACCTGGCTCACACTGGCAATTTTAAGTAGTGATGGAGTATTTTTCATTGTGGTTCTCAGACTGGGGTTTGATTAATGTTTTAGTCATGACAATCAGTTTGAGGGGAAAAATGTCAAATGCTATGTTCTGAATGGGTCCCTTCAATTCATATGTTGAATTTTCCTTCTTAACGTTATTACGTTGAAAAACATTAAAATCACTAAATCTATAGATTGATTCTAAAAATAAGTGACAATACTTGTGACATATGAAGAGTGTTTGGCATGGGCAGACTCATTAAACATTATTCACCATGCAAGCTTCTGTTATCTAATATCTATTGAATTATTGCATTTGCCGTTGTACATTTTAATTGTAAGCTAACATCTACATTGTATCACAAAAACACTGTTTGCATGTTGTCTTTGCTCTACAATGCAGACTTTGATTATAGTCTTTCCACTTTTATATTTTATCACAATTTGTCTTTCTCTCACCCATATTCCTGTTTTCTTAAAAAATATTGACTTCCTGCATTGTTTTCATGATGCAAAATTATTTCCACATATTTTCTCATATATGAAAAAAAAATCCACTCAGTTTCTTCTAGTCTACTAAGCTGTTGGAATAAGATGATATTCTCCTGATCTCGCAGTATTTTCTTTCCACAGGATCTGTAATATTTTTATTCTAGTTAAGGTATCCTGAACGTAATACCAGTCAGAATGTAGTTTCCCCTCGGCTACACTTACTGATGCTGAGGATTTTGTTGATGTTCCTTAGTCGACTAATACCCAAGGGCTAGGAAATATATATTGATAGTCCAATTTCTTGCACCTAGCAGACATTTGTCTCATATCACTGCCCTGAGTTTAAAAGGGCTAAATTTTGCTGGAAGCAACATGTTCTATTAAAACTACAATCTTCCATGGGCAATTGTACATGATGACTTTGGCAATCCCCATTTCTGCCTAAATTTCTTTAATATACTCGATGTGTACTGAATCATCCACTCCTGAAACTATCTTAATTGTTTGTTCTTTCATTTTATGACAGTGCACTTTCAAAATAGATTTAGAATGAGGAGCACTAATGAAATTAAAGTTGTCTGATGGAGAGGCATGGTAATAATAATGTGTAAAAAAAATCTATACCTATGGAATAAAAAGTTTACTCTTCTGTTCAAAGAGCTGAGAAGGTAAGAAGCAGGAATGATGTACTAAAAGGAATATGCTGTTCTCTTCATTACCTCTTTCTCTTGAAGCCTCTTTGATTCCCATCTGATGGACCATTTGGTAGATGTGTGGCTATTAACCCATATTTACTCCAATATAGATAAAGTATGAAGCAGTTAGAATCTACGATCTTCATTCGATAAGAAATCTATAGTATTTTCTTTCTGAGCCCCGAAAATTTCATAATTTGATTTTCCTTTATGATTGAATAAAATTCCAATGTATATGTGTAACATTTTATTTATCTAACCACCCCTTGATGAACATCTAGCCTGATTCTATTGTTTCTATCGTGAAAAGGGCAGCAATAGGGCCAAAAGGATACCATGGGAGAAGTAAAGGGAGGATATGGAGGGGAGCAAGGTAGTGGGAAATTATGAATCAAAACCAATTATGTATGTAAATGTATTAAGAAATGCTGTTACAGCCAGGTGTGGTGGCACACACCTTTAATTCCAGCACTTGGAAGGCAGAGGTAGAGGTAGGTGGATCACCATGAGTTCAAGGCCATCCTGAGACTACATAGTGAAGTCCAGGTCAGCCTGAACTAGAGTGAAACCCTACCTCGAAAAAACAAAAAAGAAACAAAAAAAAAAATGCTGTTACTTCGTAAACTGTAAAAATGAAAATTAGAAAAAAAAGTATCTTTAGAGTTACATTTAGGCATCAGTATCACTTTATTTAAGAACATAAATACTCGACAGCACTACTCAACATCCTTAAATAACTACTACTTGTCATATAATTGTTGTAATATTGTTGTACAGAAAATAATAGTTCCCTGGCCTTCTATTTGAAAACTTTAACAATCTCAAGATAGCATGAAGAAGAGTGGAAGACATGTAAAATCTAGGGGATGTGGAGGAGTGCTATAGAACATAGTTCTCCAGAAATGTCATGCCCACTGCACACACGTACTCGCAATGGCTGTGGTTACCTGCACAAGACCTACCAAAGATTGTTCTCACCAACTTTCTGTCATGATTGGGAAACCGGCTCAAAAGACTCTATGTTTCCCTGAGGAACTATTGTTAGTTAATGAGTGTTAGGGAGAGGAAGATATTCTCTTCAGTATTGCAGTCACTGGTATGCTATAGTCTGGTAACTAACCACCCATATCCATGTAAACAACTCTAAATAAACCCCGTGTGTCACGAGAAAAAAGAAACCTAAGTAGAAGGAGAGCTAGATAGAGAGAAATAGTAGGGATTCAGGTAGAATGGGAGGGGAACAAAGGAAGGTAATGGGAAATGAATTATGTGATCAAAATATATTATATGCATATGTAAATTTGTCAAAAATGTTTATTAAGAATATGAGGGCTGGAGGGATGACTTAGCAGTTAAGGTGTTTGCCTGCAAAACCAAAGGACCCAGGTTCAATTCCCCATGATTCACAGTATTCAGATGCACAAGGGGGTGCATGCATCTGGAGTTCGTTTGCAGTGGCTGGAGGCCCTGGCTCATTCCTTCTCTCTCTCTCCCTCTCTCTTTCTCTGTCAATAAATAAATAAAAATAAAATATTTTTAAAGTACATGAGTAACACACCATGTTGGAAATTAAAATGTCCCCCTTATCCTCATGTGTCTGCAGATATTAGTTGGTGGCACTATTTGGGAACGTTGTGGATCCTTCGAGAAGTGGAGCCTTGCTGGAGGAAGTGTGTCCCTGGAGGCAGCCTGGAGGGTTTTACAGCCCAGCACCACCTGCCACTCAGCTTGAACTTGTGACTTTCTTTCTACTGCTGTGACTATGTAATGTCCAGTTGTCTGCTCCCTATCATGGTCTTTCCACCATGCTGCAGACTTTGCCCTGAAAATGTAAGCTGGAAAACTCCCTCTCATTCCATGAACTGCTTCTGGTCTGATGTTTTGTACCAGACATGAGAAGGGAAATGCTACACACTAGGATACGAGGTGCTCTGTTTTGTTCGTTTTGTTTTCGCCTCAGTATCACTCTCCTGAACCATCCTTCCCCATTGCTCACAGTGTAACCTAGAAACCAACATCAAAATCTTCTACTAGAGTGCATTGGGTTAGAAAACGTGGTTCCCGGGCCTGGAGAAATGGCTTAGCGTTTAAGACGATTGCTGGCGAATCCTAGGGACACATGTTCAATCTCTCTCCACACCCATGTAAGCCAAAACCACAAAGGTAATGCAAGCACAAGGTCGCACATGTGCACTAGGTGGTGCAAGCGGAAGCCCTGGCGTGCCAATTCTCTCTCTCTCTCTCTCTCTCTCTCTCTCATTCTTATAACAATGAAAACATGAGTTCTGTATTTCAGGTGTTCTCAGATGAAAAATACAAGAAGATACCATTTTAGACATCACTGAATATCTAGAATAGAACAGTATATATTATAGCACTTAATGACATATTGATAAAAATACAGTAATAGGGATGGAGAGATGGCTTAGCTGTTAAGCGCTTGCCTGTGAAGCCTACGGACCCTGGTTCAAGGCTAGATTCCCCAGGACCAACGTTAGCCAGATGCACAAGGGGGCGCACGTATCTGGAGTTTGTTTGCAGTGGCTGGAGGCCTGGTACACTCTCCCTCTCTCTCTCTCTGCCTCTTTTTCTCTCTGTCGCTCTCAAATAAATAAAAATAACAAAAAATTTTTAAAAACACAGTGATAAAGAAAAAAATATTAAACCACAATGACATAAAGTGCAGTGGTGGCACACAGCCATGGTGGGGAACCAACTGCTCTCAATTTGGCTAACTGATCCCCTCACTGGTATGGGACCCATAGCTGGAGCTGGGAAACAAGTCAGAACCATATCCAAACATAAGCCCACTCTCCAATATCAAGCTACCATCAATTGTGGGCTACAAGAGGGCCTACACCTATTAAATTCTCATATAAAAAAAAAAGTAAGGGTTATCTCATTTGTCCTGGTGCTAACTTACTCTCCGTTGGAGAATCTGCTTCTCTTTTTCAGATAGATGTAGATCCTAAGGAGAGAGCCACCCCATCATACCTCAAAAGGGCCCTGGCTGAAACTAAGAAAAATTGGAGAAACAAGCAAGGGGGCTGTTTTCCAGATGAACCGGACACCAGCACAAGGAGGAAGGAGATCAGCACAGAGAAAAATCAACTCCTACCAAATCAGAGAGCCAGAGCCTCAGAGGCCCCCAACACCTCATCACTGAAGCAGACCAAAAATGAACCCAACATGGCTCAGGGAAATTTTGCGGAAGAGGGGGCGGAAAGAATGTCAGAGCCACATGTTGGGTCATGATATGCAGAGACATTTATCTTACCCATAACTGTGGGCTAACTCCACAATGCATGACCCTTATACCTCAACAAGGAGGGGCCAAGGGGAGGGGGTAGGTCACGGATGAGCCTAATAATGGTACCAAACTGACTGTATTTGCTGAATACAGAACTAACTAATAAACTAATTAAAAAAAAAAAAAGGATCTTGAAGGATTTTAATGAACAAGATAGGAGTTTGAAATTCAGGAATTTCATCCTACCCCAAATTTTCCTTAGTCATCTTTTATGATGATAATGTAGGGAATCAGTTTAGGAACAGTTTAAGGGAAATAGTAGTTTAATGTATATAGTCACAACAAAAGGAGGCATTTATATAAACTCAGCACATCTTTACTTTACTTTTGCTCTTCTCTTCTTGAATATACTTTCATATGCACACAATGTATCTTCAGTTCAACATAGTAAAGTGTAGAAGAGTGAAATGTATCTTGAAATTATTGTCATGATTAGACATATTGTGTGTTACAAATTAATAAATTAAATTCTCAATTCCTACAGGTTATCTGTGTTTCAGACTAATCTACCACCATTTAGTGATCAGCTTCATGAGACTGCTAGTGGATTGGCAAATACACTAATTTTATAAATTCATTTCAAATTAGTTATTAATGATTGATACTAACAATAACAATAGCATAGTGTTGAATAGTATAAAGCTTATATAAGTTAATGTATCTAAATTACTCATCTCCATGCCTAGTTACTTGAAATTCATGTACAGATAGGTAAACATGTGTGACTTTCTTAGACAAAAACACCTCACTGTCTTGACTCTTTTCACATGACAACATATTGATCGATTAATGACTTTAAACAAAATAAATGTTTTAGGGAAAAATAAAATACTTTTGTGGAGCCTTCATAGCTGTTATGATGCAAACACCTAGCACAGTTACTTATGCGATTGGTCAACTTAGATAAGTTTATCTCTATGAACATGAATTAACAATGATAGAACACTTACTTCCATTCACTTCAATTACAGTCTGTGCCAGACACTGGATTACATATAGTGTCTACCAGGAAGCTATAATGTTTGCTTGGTGATTGACTTGATTGACTTCATCTCATTATTCAGTAACATAACCTCATCCTTGCAAAGCCTTCACTTTGCAGAATACACACACATGCATATATATGTATCATAGGTATGTACATACATACATTTTGACACTCATTCTCTTTTTGTAGTGATAAGCTCCTTGAAGAAATATTCCTATTAAAATTCAAACACAGTCTCCTTCCGATGTAATGATAACATCAGCAAATTTCAGAAGCACTGGGGCAGGTTAAGTCAGAGAATTGATTAACTCTCTTACAAAGTGGCCGTAATTCAACTAATTAGATGTGGAATGGATGTTAAAGTTCAGCTCCAGTGATTCATTACTTTCTTCAGGGGCTTTACCTATCTCACTTAAGGTACCTAAAACTTCAAAACGCTGCATATGGATGCCTGGAGACGTGGTGCCTCTCTGTTGGAATTGCTGTCGATAATGACGCTGATACACATGCAAGGAGTTATCTGCCAAACTCAAAGCTTAGTAAGCAAAGCAGACCGACCTATGGTCATGGCCCATTAATTTACTGTCATTTTGAGAGGCCATTCTCACTGCTATTTATCATTTAACATCAGGACCTTGACCCATATGAGATTGTGACTTGAAAACAGAGAAGTAATAAATACAGCATTCTTCATGGATGGAGAGCCTCAGAGAATGAACTCTGAAGGCTATACACTGAAAATGTCCTTGGGTCAGTAAGCACTATTTAGTAGGAATGTGGATGCAATCTTTTCACTGTCTTTATTTCTACATTCAAATACTTTGACCTTTGTGGAAAATGCTCACCACAACAGTTAGTTTTGTTTTGTTATCAGTAACATATACTAACTCTAAACATTTTCAGGGCATATTTCCTACATATTGGAGAATATGCTTAGCCCCCTAGATATTTTTATTCTTATTCCTCACTTTTACTCTGTATAGAAGGTATTCTCATCCTTGTTTGGCACTGTTTGTTTGTTTGTTTGTTTGTTTTGAGGTAGAATCTCACTCTAGCCCACACTGACCTAGAACTCACTTTCTAGTCCGTGGCTGGCCTCATATTCACAGTGATCCTCCTTCTTCTTTCTGCCACCTTAGTAATGGCATTAAAGGTGTGTGCCGGGCTGGAGAGATGGCTTAGCAATTAAGCGCTTGCCTGTGAAGCCTAAGGACCCCGGTTTGAGGCTTGATTCCCCAGGACCCATGTTAGCCAGATGCACAAGGGGGTGCAAGCATCTGGAGTTTGTTTGCAGTGGCTGGAAGCCCTGGTGTGCCCACTCTCCTCTCTCTCTCTCTCTCTCTCTCTCTGCCTCTTTCTGTCTCTTTCACTCTGTCTGCCACTCTCAAATAAATAAATAAATAAAACATAAATAAAAAATAAAGGTGTGTGCCACTATGCCTGGCCATCCTTGTCTAAAGAGGAAAAATGAAGTTCAAAGAGGCTAACAATAATCAACAATGGATAAGATTATGCAAATTACAACCAGGAGACCATAGCTCTATCTATGTCTTGGCTCAGAATAGAACTCTGGAAAAAGAACAAGGCATATAAATTAGACGCATAGACATCAAGCTCTGTATTAGGTCAGGGTGTCCATGCCACTCAACCAAGTGTTCAAATACAGTTGCCATGGACATTGACCGTTATTCAAATACTTTAATAATGGAGTGCATTTTCATGACTTTTATTTATGAAAATTTTAGTGTCTAAGTAGTAAATACGTAATATTCTCTACTTACTGTCTATAGGGATTGCCAGTTTTATACTGAAATAAGAGCTCTTTACAATTAGAAAGGAAAAACACAGATCTAAAACAACTTGGAAACAAGTCCACTTGAACAGTGTATCCGTAGTTTCAACGGAAAACTCTTAGAAAAAGATAATGGATTCCAAATAAGGTAAGAAGAAATGTATGTCTATTCATTAGCATCATTTTCTAACCAGTCATATGAGTTGCTACATAATTCCATAGCTTGTCTAATGTAGTATTATACCAAATGTGGACTTTTCTAAGGAAAAATGAGACCAATTTAATACTGTAGATGATTCTGTGGGACAGATTATGGGCCTTTTGACCTTTTTTATAAAGCAAATTTTAGCAAGTAGAGATTAATACATACTTGCATATGTAACTCTATTTATTCTGATCTGACCTTTGGTCTGATTCTATTAAATTAGTTTCCCACCTTAGTCTTTGTCATTGAGTACGAAATGTAATCAAACTATCCAAGAACTGAAGCAAGGTGATCCTTTTCTTTTGAACCAGAACTACATATAACGTGTATTTTTAAAAAGTTTTGGCACTTTCATACATGCATATAATGTGTTTTCATCTTTTAACTCCCCAGTTACTCTCCCCTAACCCCTCACTAAAACTCATCTTATTCCCAATGTTTTGCATCCTACTTTCTTTTAATTTTGTTTTAGAGAGAGACAGACAGAGAGAGAGAGAGAGAGAGAGAGAGAGAGAGAGAGAGAATGGGGAGCAAAGACCTCCAGCCTGCGGCGAACGAACTTCAGACGTGGGCGCCCCCTTGTGCTCATGTGCAAAATTGCTCCCTTGCGTCACATTGCCTTGCAACGTGAACGTGAGTTATTAGGCATCTCAGGCAAGTGCCTTGACTGTTAAGCCATCCTGCTAATCACCCACCCTACTTTCATGTCTGGTTTTCCCACCATCACCATGAGAAATTACTAGAAAAGACTTCAACTTGAGAATGTCCGTTGTCAAATTTCTTAGTATCTTACTGAGGAGAAATTTGGACAGTAGACTACTACATCCCAGTGGGTCAAATCCCCCGAAGTCCCTGGAGTAGCATTCCCACAAATACATCCAGGGAGGCTCTTCTCTTGGGGATGTTTTTTTATCATAAAGGAATGATACACAGAACTGAAGGGCATGCCATTATAACCAGTCTTGTGTCTAACTTATTCTTAGTGTATAATCTTTAAGTGTCTTTCTCCATTCTATTCCCCTTGACTACACTTTTACCACAGTAGGGATATTTGCTTGCGGGGCCTTTCCGCATCATCATGATTAAGTGATAAGTAAGCACTTAGTCATGACATCTTAGGCCTAGATCCCCACACTTACATATTTGCTCTCAAATATTTTGGACAAAATAGTCATGAGAAATTCCTAAGTGGAGCCTGGGCGCACTGCCTATTCTCCTCTTGGGGACCTTAGTATTGATAGCCTGTCACACTTTGTTTTTCCTGATGAGCAGGGGCAATCATCCTTGCCAAGGTGGTAATCGTTCTGTTCTTTTTTGTGCTGTGGCACCAAGCTTCAGGAGAACCAAGCGAAAATGTAGCTTAGAGTTGATTTCGAATTTCTCTAAGCACCCAGTAGGCAGTATTCTTCCTTTTGAGTCTGAGTTTTAAATCCAGAGGTTTAGGCTGAGAAAAAAAAAAAAAAAAACAGATCTCAGAGGGTTCTTTGAGTGAGAAATCAGGGTTCCTACGCTTTCAGAAGCTCACAGCCATTAACTGTAGCTAGTGCGATATAATGGCGATTGATCTAGTATATATGTACTGCCAAGGGAACTTATCATTGCCCAGGGTACTGTTTCTGAACTGGAGCTCAAATGCCCAATCAGTGCCTCCCAGACTTACTACACCTGGCTGTAAGAACATGATAGACCCGGGATTGCCTGGCAGTGTGTTTATGCTGTCCTATACATACCTATTTTGTTGTAAAATGAGTCATTTGAACACAATAGCATTTGGAATGTCATGTTTGTATCACATACTTGTAAGTCCCTATGTGAGTCCCATGTAAGTGGACTTACATGGGACTCACATAGGGATTTTTAAGAAGAAAAGAAAAACTCATATGGAAAACATATATGTTAATTTCACCAAGACAAACCCTGGCATAAGAAGTTTAATAAAGTAAGACTTTACTAAAGAATGATTGGCTTCTTTTATGGATTGGACTGTATCTGAAGCCTACATTTAGACTCTTTTGGTGGATAGACATCCATCCACTGAGGGATCCGCACCAGACAGGTAAGAGGAAACTGATGCTATTGGCCCATGTCTGCCTCTTTGATCACATTTGAACACTGACTGTGCCAGAACTGGAGGCAGGAGGAATAGATGTGGCCGGCTGATGTCAGGTGGCCATGGCACTAGCTACTAAGCTGGTTAGTGGCTCTTCCACGGCTAGTTCTCTCCTGTGTGCAGTACCGTTTTGCCCATTAGTATTTATCTAGGTCCATGCTGCTACTTCCGCTCTTTTCATCTGTTTCCAGTTTAGATTATAATCCTCTGAAAAGGTTAGCAAGTCATTTATTCTCCTCCTTGCTGTCTTATACTACTTTCTGAATCATTTTCCATTGGCTCAAGTCTATACACATGCAATGATATCAGGCCATTTCTACTTGAACCCAAAGGGTTTCCGGGTTTCAGCTACTTAAACTAAGTGCCCTGGTCAATGAGCATATATGACCTCTTTGGTTCTTCCGTCATTCACTCATTAGGAAATAGCCATGTGACCATAGAAGTGAGTAAAGCATGCGTGCTGAAGAAGCAGTATGGCAAGGAGCTTGGATAACTTCTTTGTGTAGCTAATTGGAGGTAGACGAACCCGTTCATTCTAAACCCCAAAGGTACAACTTCCTCCTTCTGTGGAGTTTTGCTGGTTCTGTGATCTCATGACCTCACGTCACAGAACCACATGAAGGCTAGGTAGTTATGGTGACACAATAATGTGTTCTCAGTCGCTGACTCGTCCAGGAATTATTAGCCAGCAAATTGTTGTGTCGGGAGCTCTGTGTTCTAAGATATCACCAGGCTTTTCTTTTCTAGGAAAATTGGGGTGCTGTGACTCTAAAATCTTAGTGTAAGTTGTGCTTTTTTCAGACTAATTTCAGTAGTGGCTCTAAGGGAGCAGGGCTCAGTGATGGAGGTTATCAATGTACGTGCTATTTCAGGAGCATTCCTGAATCAAAACTCTGAGGGAGGCACAGACATCAGAACTGGACAAAGGGATGACTGGGGTGGTGGTGTAGTGATGGTGAGGCTTCAGACAACTTGGCATGGAACCTTGATGCCAGAATAGCTTGCCCCAACTGTCTCAGTTTGGGACAAGATACCAAATCCAGGCTTTAAAACAACTTAGTGATCAGTTGTTCTGTGTATACTGATCTGGAAAGAGGGTGTGACCTAGAGAAACATTACTGTGTTTAACTAAGGGCCACCTCTTGAAAGGTCAGATAGCTTACTCCTGTTACTCTGTTAGCATTCCCCTGTGGGGACTTGAGGGGAGGGTGAGCTCAGAAGGATCTCAGCCAGCAGCATACTCCTGGCATTTTCAAAAGTCACTTCAGCAAGATTGAAAAGAAATTTTAACCCCAACTGTTTGGTTTGTATCATTTTAATTTTTGGCATAACTCTAAACCCTATGTATCCTACTGTGATAAGAGATCTTTTGCCACTCTTTGTGTGGTATCTTGAAATGTCAAAATGATGTCCAAATGCACAAACTTTGCATTCAACATAATTTCTATTTAAATTTAATTTTATGCCATTTGCCTTTAAAATACATTATAAACCTTTAAAATAAGGTTTTCAATATACCTTTGCTATCAAAATCATCTCCATTTTGATCTTTGGTATATTTTGAAAGTTGAGATTTATATCAGCATCATTTTATCATTTTGTTGTGATTAAGAGCATAGGAAGGAAATTTTGTGAATTATATGTTTAAGCAGCTGCCGAAGGGACTGTTGCTGCTTCTGCAGACATAATCAGAAGAAATCATTTCCTATCCTATCTGCGTCTATTTGTTTTTACAATGTAGTTGTGGATTAATATGCAATTGATTAGATTGCTATGTGCTCACTTTGATATGGATACGAGATTGGCTAAAATAAGTTAAGTCACTTGGAATCCCCATATGCCCATACAAAGTAATGTGACAGTTTCACTACTGAAAAGACAGAATCCTCTTACCTGTGACTCATCAGAAAAGCATTAGTTATAACCGGACATAACACCAACAAAGAAACTAAATTCTGTCTCTATTTAACTCTTAGCTAAGAAGCTTGAATGGGTTATGCCTGATCTTAACTACTTTGAGTGTTTAATGCTGTCAAAAAAAAATGAAGTTTTTATTGGAATAGCAGTACAGTTTTTCTTTGTTACTGTGGTAGTTTTAATGGATGTGCCCCAATAGAATCAGAAGTTTTATTAAAGCTTGTAACTTGGCGTCACTATGGGAAGATCCTAGGTTGCCACTCTAAGGTGTGGGGAGGACCTGGAATTCTACTCTAAAGGTATATGCAGAGATCCGAAGTTCTGCTGGAGTTCCTAGAGTGTGTTTGCTTGTGGTACTGGTGGTGGTTTTTCTCTCTGTGTGGATCTGTGAAAGGAAGACAGCCTCCTTTGCCATTATGGAACTTGCCCTGAATCTGTAAACCTCAAATAAATTCCATTCCTCCTATAAACTCTGTCTGGTCTGGAGGTTCATCCCAGCAGCATGAAGCTGACCTGCAACATTTGTAGTCATACCAATCCTTGAATTTTTCTTCATTGTAATTTTGAAAGGCTTATAGGGCATCCCTAGTTGTTTACAGTGTGATAATTTGGACTTATGCCCCTCACAGATTCAGATGTTTTATCAAAGCTTGTAACTTGAGTCTCCAGCAACCTGGCTGGAGGAGGTGTCGCTGGGAGTGGATCCTGGAGTCCAACTGTAAGGTATCACTGGGTGCAGATCTGAATTCCAGCCCAAAGGTGAGGGAGTGCAGGTCTGAGCTCTGGAGGTCCTGTTTGCTGCCAGGTCGTGCTCACTGGATTTGGGAGTTTGCTGGCTGCTGGTGGTTTCTCTCACTGCTTGAATTTGTGAATGGAAATCAGCTTCCACAAGTGACTGGAACATCCTTGGCTCTTTCAGTATTAAACAAATCCTCTCCTACCATAAACTGTGCCTAGCTTGGATGTTCGTCTCAGTAATGTGAAACTGGCTACTACAAAAAGTTGGTACTGAGAACTGGGGTCTTACTGTGATGAATCTATGATTGATTTTGGACTTTTGGAATGTTTGTGCTCAAGGAATATGTATGATCTTGGTACTTATGACTGCAGAAGCTTCACAGTGTGGTAAGCCAAATTACATGGACTAGTCTGGTGAGAGTTAGAAAATGACAAATACAGAGAGAATTTTGTTTGGAAACTTTGCTTACAACTCTTCAAAGGGGAAGGAAGGAGAGACCACAGAGAACTTTGCTAGCACTTGGCTACTGGCATCAAGGATGACTACATTCTGCTACCCAGGTTCAGAGAATTTGCTCAGATTGAATTGGAAGGCAATGGTCTGATGTGTTTGGTGGAAGATATAGAACCGGAATATATTAGACTTAAAGTTGGAAAAAAAATTTAAACAGATTTTAAATTTCTGGCACAGAGACAGGTTTTGGCTTATAGAAGCTGCTATTGTCAAGAAGATTACTATATTTAGGGTCACTTGAAACAATGGAAAAGATGTCTGAGGTTAAGTCCAATTTAGGCAGACTGAATGGTAGAAATACAGACTCTTTTGAAAAAAAAAAGTGGCTAAAAGGATGAAATCTGCTGTTTGAGATCAAAATTTATTACCTCCTTTGATTAGCATATGGCTGTGTCACTGCATACCAGGTCCTGGTTTTTGGAAGCATGAAAATTTATGAATGAGAGCCAGCTTCTTTCACCATTGATAATTCTCTGGACATATGAACTTAAAATAAATCCCTTTCTTCCCTAAAATGCCTGGCTTAGATGTTCATCTAAGCAACATAAAACTGGCTACTGCATATGGACTACAACTTTCAGAATTATTTTATTTCTTTATAGAAGGTTTATTATATAGATACCTGAGATCATAACTGTATTCTGTAAGGAGCCAGATGGTTAATATTGTCAACTTTGTTAAGCCATAGTTTCTGATGTGCCATACTGTTGTAGCAAGAATGCAGAAACAGACAACATGTAAATGCATGGACATGGCTATATCAGTAAAAAACTTTATTTGAAAAATAGGCAATAAGCCAGATCGGAACTATGGAGTTAGTTCAGTGTAAGGAAAGAGAGAAGGCCATTGGCTGAGTCATTCTCAGATGTGCATGAGGGATTCAGGCAAACCAAACCATTTATCCTTCCGCATTCCCCTGTGGATTTAGAACTACATTGTACTTAGTGAAAGGGAACCGTAAATGCTAGACATTGTGAGACAGAGGGATTGAACACACAGCTACACACTTTTCATAGGTTTACCGATGTTGTAGCATTATAAACTAACTATATTAGTTACTGTTTTCATTGCTGGGACTAAAATAACTGACAAAAAATATTTTAAGAGAAGAAGAGTTTTTTTTCAGTTTAAAGTTTCAATCCATCATGGCAGGAAACCATGGTGACGGGAGCCTAGAGCAGCGGTGGTCGCATTCAGAAAAGTGAGGAGGCAGAGAGTGAAGAATGCTGCTGCTCTGCCAGCTCTCTCTTTTTTACACAGTCTAGGACTACTGCCCGAAGAATAGGGCTGCCCGCCTAACTACGCCTCACCCTCACAGGTCGTTCTAGGTCCTGCCCAGGTAGTAACCAATATAAACCATCACCATCACACTCCTTTCCGTGTGTGTGTGTGTGTGTGTGTGTTTCCGAAGTAGGGTCTCGCTCTAACCCAGGCTGACTTGGAATTCTCTATGTAGTCTCAGGGTGGCCTCGAACTCACGGCGATCCTCCTACCTCTGCCTCCCGAGCGCTGGATTTAAAGGCGTGCGCCACCACACCCGGCATCACACTCATTTTTGAGTATATTTAACATTTATAGGAACACAATTTTCATCATCCTAAAATGTCCTTCAGGTTATTTCCTTTGTTTTTCCTGTCATAAACATGACTTTTTTTTTCTGGAACTATAACTTCATTACATTGATATGAAAGCTATGTTTTTAGCCATGGGAAATCATTTCCTTTAATAAGCTTTGCATAGATTTTTCCCCCCAGATCTTTATTGGTTAATCTGTCAATGCTCAGATTTCAGGAATCTTGTTATATCTTCCTAAATAAGTCACAGGTTGATCTATCATTTATTTTATTGAAAAATGTAGGGATCACTTTCTCAGATTTACTTATTATTATATTTAATTTCATATTTTAGGCCCATCATATTCTAAGCTAGTATTTTATGCTGCTACACACAACTTGCAGCTCAGTTGATGCCTCTAGTATATCAGTTCTCATTACCTAAGTGTATCTCAAGAGGTTATATGACTTTTCCTCAGATTTCTGAAATCATCACTGTGCTTTATGTGAAGCACAAAATCCATCCATTTTGACAAGTTTGTCTCTGGAATGTAAAACGTGTTGTTAGACAATAAAGCGAGGCAAAGAAATTATCTGACATTTTCCTTTCAAATCCATCACATACTTATATTTTACATGTTTGTTTCTACTAATAAGTATGATATCTATTAATTTATATGTATTTATGTTAAAGCTATAGACATAAATAAACTTCTGTACTGTATTTTTTCATATTATGATTCAGCAATGTATAATGGTACTCCTAACAATAATAATGACATTCTAATTCCTAACTATTCATCTGCACATTATATCTAATATCTTATGAGTTTATTAATTGAAATGTCAGAAATTATTTATATGCAGTCCATTATCCTGGAGTTATTTCACAGAAATTTTTCATATTCTACAATGTAAAAATCACATCGTATGTGCTTAGTTGAGTTAGCGAGAACCAAATCTTAATCTTCCCCTGAGGAAGATCAAGTAAGTACCCAGTGTGGGTACGTCAATCCCAGGCATATTTCCTGAAATAATGATGTCCTCCAAACTGACATCACTGTTTATGGTAAGACTAACAGTTTAACCTGGCATTGAAGATAGCTGTAGAAAATAACTCAACCTAGCACATGAATCTAGGACTACCCAGAAGTGCCACTCACCAAAGCACAATGAGAGTTGAGGTGGTGGCTTGTAACTGCTGCCAGTAAGGGACTGCCCCTGCAGCTTGTAAAATGAGCCACCCCACCATTCTCAACAGACACCAGGCCTTGAATCGTACCTACCTACTGGCTATCAAATTTCGGGCACTTTTGAAATTAAAAGAAGCCAGTAATGCAAATGAGAGTAGTCCAGACATGCAAATCCAACATTTTACAGGCATTGAAGCTACTGTGTCACATGTGTGCATGTGTGTGAATGTGTATGCTTGTGAACATATTTGTGTGCATAAATATGCATGTGTATGTGCATGTGTACATGTGTGTGTGTAAATGTGTGCCATGTGTGTATGCAGAATAAAGGGTGGCTGGACATGGTACACATGTGTGTCAGGTGTACTTGTAAAATGAAGATACGTTGTGCCTGTGTATATGTGTGTGTCATGTGTATGTCAAAAACAAGGGTGTTGTGCATGTGCATGTGTGTGTACATGTACGTGTGTACATGCGTGAGTACAGATTAAAGCCATGCACTGGAGTGAAAAATTTCTACATTTTCGTTCATCTCTTTAGGACATCTTTCTTTTTGGGAATAATTTATGCAGTTATTAGTGTGTGATAATCACAATTTTGCCTGTGTTCAAAGGATCAGTTATGTGGCCCAGTCGTGCCCCTTATCTCGTGCCAATGGTGACTTTTTTTGGGGGGGGTCAAAATCAGCCTCTTTCTTTTTCACATGGAGGTATACGTTTACATTTAGACCCATTCAGGATAACTTCCATTTCTCCAGCTCTTTAGCTTATTCATACTTGCAAATATCATTGTTTCCCTCTAAGGTTGTCCTCAGAATGTCCAAGCACAGGGTGTACCTCAGGGTAGAGTATTTGACTGCACAAAGTCCAAGGATTTTGAGGGCGTACCTTTTCTAGGGTCATCCTGCCCAGTGTATCTTTCCATGGTTTGACCATGCAAGGCAGAGCTATCTCATTCATTCTTTTCTTTTACAAATGTTAATGAAAATCAGAGTCCTGTCACACTTGTATCTGAAAGAACCAGGAATAGAATGCAAACTTTGTTAGGACATTTGTTGCTGGATTCAAAAGAAAACAAGCATCCACGCTAGAAGCAGAAAGACAATTCATGGACACAAAAGAGAGCTTTGGTCGTCAGTCCTCTGAGTGAGAACTGTGCTCCAGGGAATAAAAACACAGAACTTCCTAAGCAACAAAGAATCATATAAGGAAATCCCTGCAGTACAGATTTTTAAATCTATATTGTGGCTAAATGAAATGTATGAACATATTTCAAATAAGTGAACAATTCATGACTCCTAAATAATTTGGGTTGGTGCAAACAAAATGCGATTTTTGCACAAAAACCTAACCTATATTAATTATTTTTCATGGATAAAAATGGAATGATAATATTACATTGGAAAAATGCATATGAGTGATAAAGGAAACTTCTACACAGATAATTTTTAAAAATATTAAGTAGGGGAAAATCAATATTTAATATTTAAAGTACAATTTTAAAGCTTTTACCCTTATCAAAATATCAGGCAAAATTAAAATTTCAATAAATCCAGGTAATTATACAAGTATATCACAAAATCAAGAATTATTAAAATATAAAATATTATTTCAGATGTAAAATAATTATATCCTCAGAAAAATATAAAGAGGATGTGAATTATTTACTAAAAGGACTAGCTGGTCATCTTCTCTAATTATAGACAACTGCAAAATAGAACAATAAAATATTATAAAATATTATAATATTATATTATATATATATATTATATATATAATATATATTATATATTATAATAAAATATTATAAAATATTATAAAATAAAATAAAATAGTTCTATACCCAGCAGCTCATATGATACTCATTTGCCTATCTCAATTTTGTTTAGAATTGCATGAAATAAATACACCATTTTAGTTTGCTTTATTTCAAAAGAAACTGATGGAATACTAATTAATTATATCTAGTCTTTTACTGTTCTTATTCAAGGTAGCCATAAAATTTAATGAAGGTAAATATGATAGCACAAAGTAAAATAAAAACTATATTAGCTATTGGCCAACCTGTGCCACCTAGAAAATTATGCCCATAAGCCTGTTACAGTATATCACAAATATTTAGTAGCATTCACAGTAAAGAGTAAGTTAATATTTCATGTCCAGAAACTTGGATTTCTGCATCTTATTCTTTAAAAGAATGGATATACCAATATCCCTTGAGTAAAATAACTTAAAATCTCGGATACAATTTAAATGATTTTTAAAGAAAATTTATCATTACACTGGCAAGAAAAGCCCAATCTTCAGAGGCCAAACTCTTACAGAAAGCTGGAATTCAGAGAAATAAGCAAAGCTGAGAATAGGCATTTTTCCTCCAAGCATCCCAGTCCTGAGCAGCTCTGGTTTGGCAGGTTTATAGCCCTACTGGGAACTCCAGCCTGTAGTGGAAATGTCCTTTAGAGAGCAGGGATCACAGGGGCTTAATCTCTCAATTTATGGGGGAAGCAAAAATCCCATCAGCCTCAACACCCACTGGCAGTAAGTCCTCTGAAGAGGACAAAAGAAAACAAGAAAAAGCTCAAGAATTTTTTTTTTTTTTTTTTTTTTTTTTTTAGTTTTGTTCCAGGGTTGAAGGAAAATTAAAACTGTTCTCAGGCAGTTTGATCTTCCAAATTCACAGGACAATATGTTCTGAAAAAGGTGAACACAGCTACGAGGTTTTCAGAAGCCTTTGATTTCCTGTGTTCTTGGTTTCCTGGTAGAAAAATAGAACACAATAGTATGGACTAACTGACCTTCAACCAAAGGCTCAAATGCCTACCTCATTTAATCTTCAAGTAATAATTGGGGAAAACAGTTGCAAAACACAAAGAGCACATGACATTACCCTGGAAAATAAAAATATCTTAGGCACAGCTTATAAAATATTCACTTCTATTAAATGTATAAATAAGCAAAATGAAAAATTATAGTTATATAACAAAATCAAGTAGAACATTACCTCTTATATAAATAAAATTGGTTTTTGCTGAAATAAAAAGAGCAAAAATAGATGAGTTCTATAATATCAAATAATTGATAGCAGAGTGTGGTGGGTTGATTCAGGTGTCCCCCCATAAACTTAGGCATTCTGAATACTAGGTTCCCAGGTGATGGAGATTTGGGAATTAACGCCTCCTGGAGGGCAGTGTACTGATGGGAGTGGGCTTAAGGGTGTTATAGCCAATTACCCCTTGCCAGTGTTTGGCACACTCTCCTGTTGCTATTGTCCACCTGATGTTGGCCAGGGGGGTGATGTCCACCCTCTGCTCATGCCATCATTTTCCCTGCCATCACAGAGCTTCCCCTCAAGTCTATAAGCCAAAATAAACCTTTTTTTTTTTTTTTCTCCACAAGCTGCTCTTGGTCCAGTGATTTCTGCCAGCAATGCAAACCTGACTGCAACAGGGAGGATTTTGGATAAACAGATCCTCTGGTCTCCCGCCCTCCCAAAGAATTCTGGGTAATGTTTCCATCATCTTCGCTTTATCCCTGCCCCAATTACGGGTAACTGGCTGTTTTTGTTACCTCCTGGAGAATGCTGGGTAACTACAAATATGATATGATATGATAATAATATGATATATCATTATTTGTATCCTGATTATGATTACTATTACTCTTTCATTTGTCCTTGGAAAAACTCAAGAGAGCCAAAATGGCAGGAAATTATTTGAACCAAGCTTCTGTGTATGAATGGAGACTTGAAGGAAAATGTGATGAAATCAACCATTCTGAATAATTTGGAAAACCACTAAGAACCCGATACTCACTGATGACTCCTATCACATCTAGTAGTAAGTAGGTGACGTAAGCAGAGGACAAAGAGGACCAGAACGACTTCATCCCCTCTGGAAACTCCCTTACAACTTAGATGTGCTGTGAATGAAGAGCAGGAATGACCTGTGGTGGGGAATTCCTTCCAGGCTGAAAAAAGATGATTTCGTTTGACTATATTAAAAAATAAATTTTATATTGCTGGCATGCTCTGAAAATTTGTTTCTATAACTACATCCAGTGTTCACCAAATATTTTCTACACTCACACTCATTGTGCCCACGTACTATATCAGTATCAACTAATGGTGCAATGAGGGTAAGAGGAGACCTTCACACGTCATAGTCTCATGGGAGAGCCAGAACTACCACTCCAGACATTTTATTTAGCATTGGAAATTATAAATATAATTTCATTTTACATTTCTGAATTGGACAAATTACTCCATTTACAACTCACACTTAGACTATTTTGACAAGCATGTCATGGCATAGGAAGGAACTTTGCCATGAAAAAGTTGATATGTTGATAAGCTTTTATAAAATACAGACAGAAAGCACACACTGATTGCTTGGGCATCAGCAGTTCCCCTGAGGTCAGTTACCTATATTAAATGTTTAAGTGTTTACATGATATGACAAATAATTAAAGACTACAGTCAGGTTGGGAGGCCTGAATATGAGATAGAACATAAATTGTGGCTTCATTTCAAGCTCACGAAATTCTTCTATTGCTTGCCAGGTATCTTTATTTGTATCGTCACGTTTATGTTGGGATGAAATAAAACAAACTCATATGTCATTGTGGCATGATGATGATATTGATCAGATGCTCCTGGCGAAAGTTAAGAATTTCTCACAAACACTTTGTATCAATTCGATGCAATTCATGCAGCAATGAACAAGCAGTGTCTAAAAACATTTGTTTAACCTTGACAAGAGCTAAATCTGGGGTCTGTGTTAATGTTCGCTTGGGTTACTAGTTCTTAGAAGCAGAGTAGCATTGCGGCCTCCAGGAGTTTAGAAGAGGGGGAAATAGGGAGATACTAGTCAGAGAATACAAACTTATATATACAAGGCAAGTTATGGATATATGTGACGTGGTCTATATGTAACTAAACATAACAAGACTGTCACAGACTTGAAATTTCCTAGAGGGTATGTGGTGGTTTGAATAGAATAGATGGCCCCCAATATATTCAGTTGTTTGCTTGTAGTTTGCATCTGCAGCCACCTGGCTGGAGTCAGTGCCAATGTGTGGATCTTAAGGTGGGGTGGTGGGTCTCAGATTTCAATCTAAAGATACACAAAGTGTGCCTAGCTGGAGTTCCTGAAGTGTGCTGTGCTGTGTGGCTTTTTGTCTTGTGCTTCTCTCTCTCTCTGCTTGGTCCAGTGAAAGCAGGCCAGCAACTTCTGCCATTATGGAACTTCCCCTGGATCTGTAAGCTTCAATAAATCCCTTCCTCCATAACTGTGCCTGGTCTGGAAGTTCGTCTCAGCGAACCTGAAGCTGTCTTCTACAGGGTAGTTCTTGAGTACTCTTACACAAATACAAATAATAATAATAATGAGAGTGCGCTGAAGCTCTCAGAGGTAATGGATACCTGTGCAGCTGGATGACGGTGTTAAATGTCTACATATCACCAAACTCATTAAAATGCATAAATTAATTAAATGGGTGCCACTCTGGATGTGCTATTCAAAAAACCACACAATATGTATACAGAAAACATTTTCATATCACAAATAAATAATGTTAGTGCTGGGTATGGTGGTTCATGCTTGCAATTCTAGCATTCAGGAGGCTGAGACAGGAAATTGCCACAGGAATGAGGCCAGCCTGGTCTGTGTAGGGAGTTACAGGACAGCCTGGGCTGCACTGTGTCTCAACCCCTCCCACCACATAGATCATCTTCCAACCAGGAAGTTCTAGTAATTAAATTCATAGCATAGTCTAAGCATTAAATGAAAAATCATCTAGAATCTGATATTTGATAGATCTTGGTTTTCTTTTAATGTTGCTTATCAGAGAAACAAGCATGTGCACGTATCTTCAAATCAAATTCAAATTCCATGTCGCCTCTCCATGCTTAAAGGTGCCACATGAACATCAACTGAAAGAATCATCAAGCCATGGCTTAAAAGTAAATGTGGGCCCTGTGAGTTACAGAAGTACTGAGCAGCACCACTTACAAACTTAAAACACATTTAAAGTAGAACGTTGTAATAATAGTATTGAAGAAATTCCAAACATTGAAGATTCATAAAAATCATTGGGTTGAGTTGTTGCTAACACGAAAAACTGTCTCTTCTAAGATGATAATGAAGTGAGAAAAAATGATGAACTCAATTGTGTCATTGCATTAATATGAAAACAGATCTGAAAGTTTTTCTTGATTTGTTGTTTCAATAATGAAATCATCAAATTCTGAGCATGTTCAAAGTGATACACATTCATATAAGATTAATATTAATAAATATTTTATTAAACATAGGAGCTAAAGGCATGTGCATATTTTCTATATATGCATACACGCATATATAAATTTATAAGTGAGTGCTTAAAAATTTTTACTAACACAAGTAGACTAAATGACTGTCAAGAAGTTGCAGCCTGGTTAAAGTAGATCAAAATCTCATAACATGCTTAAATAATAACCTAAGATATTTGGAAAGAGATTAGAAGTGATCAAAAAATTAAACTGATATTTTATTTAACAAAGCAATGCAATTAAGCTTTTATCTTATTAGTTTTCAAGAATCAAATTAGGCTTTAGAGAGACCCCAGTCAGTTAAATATTTGCCTTTCACAAGGACATGAGTTCAGACCCCAGAACCCATATAAAAATGCAGGCAAAGTTCAGCTCAGAAGCCATCAGGTCCTGGACTTTTCCTCTTGGGGAGGTTTTTGAAACAAGTGTCTAAGACTCATCTAAGAAAATATTCAACATCCTTAACCATCTAGGAAATGTAAATTAAAACAACTAACTAATTCCTCTAGGACAGCAGACTAAATGATACAACGTTCAATAGGAGCATGGAGGGATCGTCTGGTAAGAAAGGCCCTGGAGAGGGTGGGATAAAGCCTAATCCTAAAATATTTGGCTCTGGTATGTAACTCCCAGTATCAGAAATCCATTACAACCCATGTTGAGCTATTGATTGGAGAGAACTACGAGGTCCCCAAAACAAGACAGGCTTCTGTCAAAGCACTTGATTACCCACCTGAGGTAAAAAGTAAGACCCTGTTGCTGAAGACGCCGAATAATGCTAACACAGAACATTGAGAGATCCAGCTGCAATCTGGAAGAAGCCATTTCCCAGATGGTTAGCCCATATAGTGCTGGATAGCTCTACATAAGCTCCTGGGGGTAACTGGCCACCAAAGTTCACAGTAGCAGGCAACCCGGCTATGTGAAAGCAATCAGTCTGACAAGGTGTACACACATGCACAGCTTGTAGCACACAGCCTAGGTGGGCTAAGAGATCTGCTTATGGAAAGGAACCCATAGCTGGGACTGGGAACCAAGTCAGAATTCTATGGAGACCAAGATTATGGAGGCTCCAATGAGAAGCTCCCACTAGTATTGTTCAAAATGAACCCAACATGGCTCAGGGAAATTTTGCAGAAGAGGGGGCGGAAAGAATGTCAGAGCCACATGTTGGGTCATGATATGCAAAGACATTTATCTTACCCATAACTGTGGGATAACTCCACAATGCATGACCCGTATACCTCAACAAGGAGGGGCCAAGGGGAGGGGGTAGGTCACGCATGAGCCTAATAATGGTACCAAACTGACTGTATTTGCTGAATACAAAACTGACTAATAAAGAAAAAAAAAAAAAGTGTGGCTACGCCAAGCAAAATCTCTCTAAATTAACAATACCTATCCACTTAACCTATCATGATTACATTCTCCATTGAAGGATCTGTTTTTCCATTTAGTTAAAAAAATAAGTGGTGAGAACCAAGGACAACCAAAATCTTTCAATAAGACAAGAATAGATAGCTGACTTTCTGGCACAATTACCAGGGTCTCGGTGAAACCTCAGAGAAACTGGAGAGACGAGCAAGAGTGCTGCTTCCATGGTGAGTCTGACAACTGGTGCCAGGATACTGGAGACACACTGAGGAAACTCCACATTCGCTCAAGTAGAAAGTGAGAAGGTGCTGAGAGTTCAACCCCAAAGCAGACGTAAAGCACACCCACCCAGGCTCAGGAAATTCGCAGAAGCGGGGGCAGAAAGAGTGCAGAGCCACAGAGTGGGAGGGAATACCCAGGGGCATTGCCCACCCTCCTCCACCCTTCACCCCCACCACCGCTGACCATGGCTGACTTCTGCTCTCACATCCGGTGACCCCAAGACTCCATGGTGGATACCAGAAATCCCACCGAGGAGAGCCCTCAGTGAATTGGGGCAGGGTGGAAGGAAATGAGAACTCACACATGATCTGCCCATACAAAATTTCTATGTAAAAAAAAAAAAAAAAAAGAGAGAGAGATTCCCCTACAAGAACTGCACAATTCTTAGCCCATTAATATTGTGACGTAGAATATTGAGGGGACAAAAAGAAAGACATCAAAACAGAGAAAGAACTAGTGAAAGAAGGACAGTGCTAACTGGAATAGGGCGAGGTGCAAAGATAGGACCAGAACACAAATTATAGTATGGTCGTGTGTTAACATTATCAGTAAAAACATTAAGGAAATAAAAATATATAGACAAGATGACATACTTTTATAATCCCAAAGTTGCAGAAGAGGAGACAGGCAGATCCTTAGAGCTTGCGGGCCAGCCAGTATAGTCTACTTGGTGATTTCCAGGCCAGTGACAGACCTTGTTTCAGAAAATGTGGGACAGTGTCCCTGAGTAATGGCATCCAAGGTCATTCTCTGGCTTTTACACTCATACATGTATACACATGTCATGCACACAGCACACACACACATGCATGCACACATACCCACACAAGGATTAATTTCATAAGTATATGGGACTAACTATGAAGCATATAACTGGGGAGATTTTCTTTCATCCATATGTTTAACACTTTTATTATTTATTTATTCATCTGTCCGTGCATGTTCACATATGTACAGGTGCAGCACCCTACCTGGAATTGTGGAGTATAAGAAATGCGGGAAAAAGAGGGTCATTGAGTTTGCAACATGGTCTTGTGCTTTGGAAATGGCCATGGGCGGTGTGAAGCAGGTTTGCTGGATGCCTGTATGGAGACCCTATGGAACTGTGACGATGAACCACGGATTGCAGCGGAGACCCACTGGAGATGCTGAGACAACATGGCTGCCGAGGAGAGCTACTGGCCCCAGATGACGTTTGTCCGGGACAGTGAGTAGCCTAACTGGTTAGAATTATCAGAATTGGAAACTTGTTACTGGCTAGAGTTGTTGGACTTGGAGCTACAGAGTTTGCTGTTTGTCCTGGCTGTTTTAAATCTTGTACTGGTTGAATATTTCTTTGCTATGCCCAATGTCATCTTTTGCAATGTGAACCTGTATTCTGTGCCATTATGGGTTTTGAGGGGATTATTTTTTTATTATTCATTGGAATTGATCTAAAAAAAACTGTGGAGATGTTTAAAGGTGAATGAACGTGTTGCATTTTTACATCATGTGTGGTTATCAGTTTATAGGGGCCAGGGGCAGAATGTGGTGGTTTGATGCAGGTGCTCCCCCCCAATAAACTTAGGTATTCTGAATGCTGGGTCCCCAGCTGATGGCAATTTGGAAGTTAAAGCCTTCTGGAGCCAGTGTATTGTTGAGGGCAGGCTTGTGGGTATTATAGCCAGTGTTTGGCACACTCTCCTGTTGCTGTTGTCCACCTGATGTTAGCCAGGAGGTGATTTTCCACCCTCTGTTCATGCCATCGTTTCCCCTGCTATTATGGACCTTCCCCTTAAGTCTGTAAGCCACAATAAACCTTTTTTTTTCCCCCCACAAGCTGCTCTTGGTCAGGTGTATTCTGCTAGCAATGCAAACCTGACTGCAACGATATGTTTGCACGCACAACTGTGTATTTTTTTTTTTTTCGATTTTTCCAGGTAGGCTTTCACTCTAGCCCAGGCTGACCTTGAATTCACTATGTCATCTCAGGGTTGCTTCGAACTCAGTGACCCTGCTACCTCTGCCTCCCCAATGCTGGGCTTAAAGGTGCATGTATGTGTTTTGAGGTTAGAAGATAACCTCAGCTATTATTGCTCAGGAATACTGCCCACCTGTATTCATTCTCTCTCTGTCTCATTGCTTTGGTGCTCACCACCAATTAGTTTAGGCAAGCTAACCTGGGAACCATGGTGGCTGCTCCTGTCTCCACACCCCAGTACTGGGATTAATAGTGTGTGTGTGTGTGTGTGTGTGTGTTTTAACCTGAATGCTCGACAAACAGTGGCTAAAGGAGAGAAGGGTCTATATTGCCTTACAGTTTAAGGGGATATGCTGTATCGTTGTGTGAAAGGCTTGGAAACTGGCCACATTGCATCAGGCAGGAAACAAGAGAAAGATGAATGCTGGTGTTCAGTACACTTATTCCTTTGTATTCAGCCCTGGACCCCAGAACCCCTGGAGTGTGCTCTCCACCTTCCCAGTGAGTCTTTCATTTTACTTTAAACCTTTCTAAACACACCCAGAGTCATGTTTCTGTGGTGATTTTAAATCCCAACAAGTTGACCATGACGATTAGCCATCACACTGTCCTATGATCCATGTCTTGTCTCATTCTCCACCAACACACACCGGGCACTGGTGCCTCCATTGCAAAATGCAGCTGGATCAGAGGCTGTCTGTAGATACTCGATGCCCTGATAGAAATATAGCATACATGGGGCCTTGGAGGTAACACTACAGCTGAAACTGCTTGCATAGAATCCTATCATCCCAGGTGTGATATCCAAGGACCTACATAAAACGGAATGCAAAGTGGCACACGTGACTGTAATTCTAACACGGCTATGACAGTTAGAGGCAGACCCGGGAGAATCCAGACGCTCCTGGACCTGATTGACTACAGCATACAGGGAGAGGTGTCAAAAAACAAAATGACAAAGGAACCTCCCGGCTACACACCCACCCACACACACACACACACAGAGAGAGAGAGAGAGAGAGAGAGAGAGAGAGAGAGAGAGAGACATAATACATAATAAAAAGTAAGAAGCATAGCAAAAGCTACATTCATGAAGACGACACACTCATTGTTAATCTAAAACCTTTGAAAAGTATTTGCTGGCTGAATTTGTCATTATCTCAGACTATGATACCGCAGTCACAATGAGCAAAGGGCACATTTAAGAGCCGAGGAAGATTTATTCTGGAAAATAACAGAAAGAAAAATGGTGAACTGATGAACCATCATGTGGGGGAAAAAAAAAAAAAAAAAACAACTCCTACTCTTTTTTGTTGCTGTTGTTGTTTTGCTATTATATTGTTTGAGAATTTGCAGTCAATCTTCACTTTGGCTACCGTCCTATTTTCTTTTACTATACCTATCATCACTGCTTCTGTGGTATGCTTTATAGAGCTCTTTATGGAAAGCCTGCAGGGCTTTTTTGTTGTTATCGTTTGCTTGCTAAGCACTTGTACTGATATGTGTGATTGATCAAACTTTTAACCAGTTCATTCTTTGCTTTGAGACCATAATTATACATTAATATTTTGGCCTTGTTTGTTGGGTTATTTGCTAAATCCTAAGCCTCAGAAATACGAGGTATGTGCCCTATTACTGAGATACAAACAGTTCCCTTATCAGGGTATTAAGGAACTATATTTGGGGGCTAGGGACTTGGCTCAATGATTAAGGCACTTGCCTGTAAAACCTATCCACCAGGGTTCATTTCCTCAGTACCTATGTAAAGCCAGATGCCCAAAGTGACACATGTGTCTGGAGTTCATTTGTAGTGGCTAGAGGCCCTAGTACACCCATTTTCTATCTCATTCTCTCTCTGCTTCAAAATAAATTTAAAATAGAAAGTATATTTGGTCATTGCATTCCGAGGAAAGCCTTTATCTTAATCACAGCTTAGGTTATCGCTCTCAATTCTATTATAATGGAATTTTCCTTAGAATAAAACTGTGAAGAAAGGTGCTTATTTTAAATTAAGTAGAAACTTTGTTTGTTTATTTATTTATGACAGAGAGAGGGAGAGAGAGAGATAGAGAGTGAGAATGGGCATGCCAGTGCCTCTGGCCACTGCAAACAAACTCCAGATGCATGAGCCACCATGTGCATCTGGCTTACATGGGACCTGGAGAATCAAACCTGGGTCCTTAGGCTTTATACGCAAGTGCCTTAACTGCTAAGCCATCTCTCCATCCCAAATTAAGTAGAAACTTTGTATGGACACATCGTGTGTTGGTACCACCATTCTCTCCTCCTTACCCACTCCACTGAGGGCCCTCCTCCGTGGGATTGTTGGTGTTCACCATGGCGTTCTGGGTATGAGTTGTGAGAGCAACAGTCAGTCATTTTTTTTTTTTTGCTTTAAGATCTTAGGTGGAAAAAACACATTTCTCCTTTGAACTGTATTATTGGCTGAGGAGTGGGAGACATAAATGATCATTTCTTATCACCTAGGGACCCATTCTACTGTTGAACATCACAAGACTAATGCAAGAAGTGCACATGGAAAAATCCCTCTTCTCAGACTTCTTAGCTAAGTCCCCGCCTTCCCGCCTCCATGGTAGGAGAAAGTTTCCAGAGAATGTCCATACTTTCTGTCACAAACAACCAAAAATGTCATTTTTCTTTCTTTTTCAAATTTTTTGTTCAATTTTTTATTTATTTCAGTGTGACAGAGACAGAAAGAGACACAGAGAGAGAGAGAGAGAGAGAGAGAGAGAGAGAGAGAGAATGGGCAAGCCAGGGCTTCCAGCCACTGCTAACGAACTCCAGATGCATGCGCCCCCTTGTGCATCTGGCTAATGTGGGTCCTGGGGAATCGAGCCTCGAACCAGGGTCCTTAGGCTTCACAGGCAAGCGCTTAACTGCTAAGCCATCTCTCCAGCCCCCAAAATGTCATTTTTCTTGCTCACTAAAGTATACCAAAATGCCAGTAAGCTGTAATAACTGTCTTTATTACCCCCTATGTTCTCAGTATCAAGAACTATGCTTGCTGCGAAGTAGAAACAATAAATATTTTAAGAATGTTTTTCCAGGGCCCAAGAAACGTTCCACAGGAAGGGAAAGGTTCAGTGTGAGTGCTACCTTCACTGCTCGCCAGAACATCCCCCCAGGGGAGAGCAGTGGATACTGAGGAGACTGAGAACTCATCAAAGCAGAACAGTCAGAGGATACTAAGAGATCAGTACCAAGGGACGTTTACAGCATGCCATCCATAGTTCAAGGAACATTCCAGAAGAAAAGAATGTAAGAACCACGGGGTGCAAAGATGCATTCTGAGGTCTTGTCTCACTTCCCACAGAGAGTGACTGGAGCATTCATGACTCCACTGTGAATACCAATGACCCCAGTGAGGAGAGGCCTCAGTGGACTGGGGCTAGGGAACATGAGACTGTACAAATCAATGAGAAGATTGGCAATATTCAAAATTTTCACACAATAAAGTTGTCAAAAATATTTTATTATATATATTATATTATATTATATCATTATTATATTTTTGAACTGATAATTGAATATCAAATGAAAATCAGTAGAAAATTGAATGATTTGTTTGCTGGGTGTATTATCTTATAAACTGTTTTTTTTAATCCATCTAAATATGCAAAACTCAATGGCTTTACAGAAGACTTTTCTCTGAATTAAGCATTACATGGTTGCCAGTATCCTGAAAAGAATAGCGTATTTATCATCTACACCAACAGTCAACCAGTAACGGCCCTTAGTCACAGTCCACTAGAATGCAGCTGCCCTCGCCTATTGATGTGGTGTAGGTCACTAATGTATGTGCTGGGACAGCAAAACTGTCTGGTTACATAAAAAAAAAAAAAAGTATATATATATATATATATATATATATATATATATATATATATATCCCTTTAGTTCACATTGTCATCTTTTTGGCTCTTTATAAAATATTGCCAGTTTTTACTAAGAAATAAACCAATATGTCCATAGAAGGGGTCCAGATGCAAATATCATGTAGAGATGGATTTGCAGGCCAAGCAATGTATCACGACAAACCTGTCCCAGCCTCGTCCCCAGCCTGTGGCCGCTTGCTTATGCTCGCTAGCACTCCTTGGCTGAATTCAATTCTTAAAGCTAACAATGCATTTCCGGCTCCCTGCCATCTACTCAAAGGGATGACCTCTCTGCTATGTCAGTTCTAGCAACTCATTCATACCTTCCTTCACTCCTAGGCCATTGGGCAGGGTAGGAATTTATTGTTTCTGTAGGGTCCATGTCTTGGTTCATTGTGTGTCACTGTGAGAGACCCCAGCGCTGTGGGTCACACCTGTAATTGTCGTACTGGAGAGGCTGAGGCTCAGGGAGTTCAAGACCAACCTTGAACTTTGGTTATAGAAACAGATCCCGCCTTGAAAAAAAAAATCCCGAAATTTAAAACAGAACAAAACAAAAATAACACTTAAAAGCAGGAAAGGTTTACTTAGGTTCGTAGTTCATACTTCCAGAGGTTCCAGCCCATGGTCACTTGGCCCTGTTGATGGGCGAGGTTGTATCTGAGGGCACACACTACCTCATGGTATGGGTAGAGGCAGAAAAGACTGTTGAGTTGACAGCCTCCAAGAAGCAGAGCAAAAGGACAAGGTTCCTCATATTCTCTTCCATGGTACCTCCATCAGTGACCTAATACCCCTTCACTAAGACCCATCTCCACAAGGTACCAGCACAGGCTGGCAACTATGCCTTCAACACATGTTCCAAAGCAACAGCTACCAGCTATAACACTCCACCATTGCTTATTATAATGTCTCAGTTCTTTATGTTCACTTGTTTCATGGGCCAAAATACCTAAAAACTTTTTTTTTTTTTTTTGGTTTTTCGATGTAGGGTCTCACTCTAGCCCAGGCTGACCTGGAATTCACTATGGAGTCTCAGGGTGGCCTCGAACTCACGGCGATCCTCCTACCTCTGCCTCCCGAGTGCTGGGATTAAAGGCGTGCGCCACCACGCCCGGCTCCTAAAAACTTTTGACTCTGTGTTCTATGCCATGCGTCAGAGTTTATCAGACAGAATTAAAAACTTGAATCCATTAAGTTGAAGACACACACAAAATTTTTACATCAGAAAATACAGTTATCCTATAAAACTTCATAATGTTTCATGTGTGTGTGTGAGAGAGAGAGAAAGAGAGAGAGAGAGAGAGAGTTTCCAAAATGAAATGAAGACTGTTCAAGTTTTGATTTAAGAGAAAATATTCCATCACCATTGGTAAAACCCAAAAGACATAAATCAAGGGAAATTTTTCAGTTTCTCAGAAAAGAGCAGGGTGCCCACTCAGGCTGACCTGTAATTTTTCATGTTATGACTAGTCTGCCTGGGGCACTTGGTCAGGGTTGCCTGAAACCTTTTAGTCACTTCTTTGTGAAGTTCTAGTGTTTTAAAATAGAAACACGTAAGATTTGATTGAATTGAAATGAAAGAAAAACCATCAGCAGGAATAAAACCTTTGCTATAGTTGTTACTCTTAATATATTCCTTCTAAAATAAAGAGTATGGGGATGGAGAAGCTAGATTCAGAGCTGATGAGGTCGAGGGCACTGCCTCCATGCCGACACGAGTTAATTAGCTTTGTACAAGGAAAGACGCAACTGAGAAATCACCATCTGAACCCGTAACCTCAATCCAGGCCTGCAAACATCTATCCCTGCTCAGGAAGAGCTAGGGTCTCCATTGGCCACCTAGCACTACTGGAAGCAAACCAGCTCACCCAGCTGGCCAGTGTGATGCCATCAATGCTGAGCATTATAAAAACTGACTTGAGGCTTAATCTGACCATTTTCTAAATCCTGGTCCGTGGACTCAGCTCTTGGCTGCAGTATTGAGACAACAACCTTCTGGGGCTCTGTTTCCTGTGTCACCCTTTCCAAAGGCCCTGTCAGTCTGCTTCAGTAGTATCCTCCAAAAAGTCACCGACACCCACAGCACTTCTTAGGAAGTTAATTCTTTCCATGGGTCCCGGTCTCTTCATTGTGTTCACGCTGGTTTCAATGGCAAATTTGCGATTTCAGTTTTTCTCTCTAGTGTGTGTCACCCCTAACTTTGCCTAGTACATCATCAGTAGTTCAGCGAGTGCAGGAATCAGTGCTAGTGGTTAGTTCCCAGGTAACTTTCATTAAACCTGTTGATGGCAATAGGTAAAACCGAGCACACCTGCGTTCTTTAAAGCATTGACTCTCTTTGGCTTCAAGATGTGTCATGACCCTGTGAGGGCCCCTGCTTGCCTCTTTGGATGGTCATGTAACGGACAATTCTGTTACGTCATGGCAGTGTTCAGGTCAGCATCCTCCAGTGTCATTCTGCCAAGTCACTGGAGGAAACCCAAGTCACTCTCGGACGTCTGTCCCCCCAAGCTATAAGGAGGCTATGCCCTTCTGTCCAGCACGGTCCCTACTCCACCACAGTACTCAGTAGCAGTACTGTCCCTAGGCCTTTGCAACAGCTGTTTTGGACATCTGGGATGAAACTGTACTCCATCCTCAACTCTAGCCATTTCCCTCTCCAGGACGGTGTAACATCACTTTTCTTTTCCCTGATGGTCCTGCCGTCTCATCTCAGGCTTCCTGTCCCTCTCCCTTGCCTGCCGATTTAATCACTCAGTACTTCTTTCTTCCATTCCAAGTCTGTCTTCACCAGGGAAGGATACAATTGACAATGGTGCTGACTCATCGTCACAGCCTTATTACCACTCTGCAGCACAATAAACTTTCAATAAACCTGTGTAGGCGTGTGTAGAAACTAGTGACTAAGAATTAACCTCCGTCACTTTCATCCCTTCCGCTTATCCCGTCTTCCCTTTCTTTACGTTTACAGCTCCGGATACCCCAGTCTGACTTCAGAATCACCCTGCCTATTCTACTTCACTACATTTCAGTTTGACACATATCCAGCCACCATCACGACCTTCACAAATCATTTCCTGCAGCTGCTCCGCTTTCCTCCAAGCCCTCTGCACATTTCCGCTACCTGGTACCAAATGTTATTGCCGGAGTTTGCAGATTTGTTTGTTGCTTTCATAGCCTGAAGCTCACTGTGGTGCTTACATAGAGTAGATAGCAACACCATGCAAATTCAGAGACATTTTACCCCCTAGCTTATATCTGCTCAAAGAGATAATATATATGCTAAGAGTCTGAATACCTAAAGAGTCAGGGAGTTTGAAGTTCATAAACAAATCAGTAGGAATAAGGTGTGGAGGTTAAAAGCAAAGAGAGCGTACATACATCTCTTTCAATTTTGGCAAACTAAATTGCTTATTCTCATCAATTTTACCAACGTTCAATCATGGCCTATTCTGGGCTGGCCAAGGATGGACAAAGGAGATCATATCCTGTGTACTGACCCTCTTGGGAAGTGTCTCCAAGAAGTCCATGCTCGTTTATCTACGACAACTGAAATAATTGCCTTCAGGGAAGAACAACTTTCCACTCCTAAGAAGGTAATTATCCACTTTCATGGAAGCTTGTGAAACAAAACTATTCTTTCCAAACTATTAATGATTTTATATCTCCCAAGAATATGTAGAATCTCACAGTTATTTGCAAAAAAATGTTCAATTCTATCTTATGTGTTTAAGTGATATGGAACATGCACAGTTAAGCCTATATGACATTGTCATCTCACAATAAGATGCATTCCACAATAAAGCATTGTACATTTTGTAAGGATGTATAGAATATCCATTAGGTGACTAGTACATGCTATGATTTTTTTTTTTTTCTGGTAGGAGTCTTAACTTTTCCAAGGGACAAACAAATGTTCTCTTTGCCCTCATGGAATTTTATTCTGTCATGAGATAGAAAATAATTGGAAGTAAGAACATAGAATGGATGGAGTAATACTAAGTACTATAAAATAAAGCTGGCTGTAAAGAAGGAACAAATAAAAAGCCCTAGGTGCATATATTTGGAAATATTGCTGAGAAATGCTAGTCATATGGAGATATTTAAAAACACATACTATATAGTAATAGTTTATCAAAGATGCAATACTGCTAGGGAGCGAGCCATAAAGAAAGCAGGGTCAACAAGCCCGTGTGGATGTATGTGTTTGTGTCTCTTCCTATGTGAGCTTCTAACATATCTGATTCAACTCGGTGGATTGCATGTTGTTTTATTTTATTTTTTTAATTGGCTTCCAAAGTAACAAAACAAGGAGTATATATATATATATATATGCGTGTGTGTGTATGTGTGTGTGTGTATGTGTGTGTGTGTGGATAGTTATAGACTATGATGTTCATAAAAATCAGAAAAAAAGACATAAATGTTAAAAAAAAACAGAGAAAGTGAACGTGATTTATTTTTTAATTTTGGCAAATAAAATTGTTCATTCTCAATCATACAGCCATCAATTTGTCCAACATTTACTCATGGTTTTTTCCGGGTTTCTTAAGACATTTTCATACATATATTACTTTTATTATTCTCCAACATCCCCTCATCACTCTCATCCCATCCTTCCCCAGCCTCCCCCTCTAGCCCACAGTATCATCCCTTCCCCTTCCACTTTAGTACCTCATGAGATTTACTGTGTCCTCCAAACCCATCTCTCAAAGCCTCTTTTTTTTTTTTAGTCTCATGGGCCCTTTCCATATTCCTGGCATTTACTCACATTTGCTCCTACCTAGATATTTAACATTTAGAAGTAAAGAACTGCAAATGAGAGAGACATAGAATACCAATATTTCTGGGCTTGGGTTATGTTGCTTGATAAGATTTATTTTTCTATCTTCCTCCATTTTCCTGAAAAACATTCCATGAAAAAAAGTCCCCTTGTATATATGGACCCCGCTTTCATTATTCATTCATCTGTTGATGGACATGGAGAAAGATTTCATCCCCTTGCCGTTGTGAGAAATCAGTGATGAACATAGATGTGCAACTGTCTCTGCAGTAGGATGGAGAGTCCATTGGGGGGGTGCATAGAGATGATATAGATAGAAATAGATGAGTTAGTTAGCTAGGTAGATAGATGATAGATACATAGATCCCCAGGAGTTGTGTGATGGGTTTTTATTGATTGTCAATTTAACATGGCCTGTGAGGGATTATCTAGATTAGGTTACCCTCTGGGCATGCATCTGAGGAAATATCTTGATTAGGTTAATTAAAGTGACAAGGTCCCCCTTAAGTGTACGTAGCGCTGTTCTGTCTGCTGTGCTTCACTAGGTGTCCTCACTGTCCTAAACGTGACAAGCTGGCCTAAATGCCTGTGGCCACATCCGTCATGCCCTGATGGGCAGCAACTACTAACGGTAAACTAAAATAAATATATATATATTTTTTTTCTGTCAGGTATTTGCAGCAACTTGACAAAGTACTTGATAAAAGTGGGATAACATGATCGAATAGGTTCTTTTTTTTTTTATTCTTTTCCTTTATCAAGAGCCACAGTAACTTTTGTAGTGACTGAATTAGCGTACACTTCACTAATAGTGGATAACTGTTCCTCTTTCAGGTTTATTGCCCTTTGTTTTCTAAGGACAGCCATTCCGACTGGGGCAAGACGTAAGTAATCTAAAAGTTCTTTTCATTTGCATGTCTCTGATGGCTGGAGATACTGAACACCTTTTTTGATAGTTTCTTGGTCATTTCTATTCCAGGTAAGAACTGTCTTTTCAGTTCATTTACATATTTGTTGGCCTGTAGTTTTATTTGTGTCTCATTTGTGCCGTTCCTTACATATCCTGATGTCAACGTCTCCTCTGAAGTATCACCAGCAATGACTTTCTCCCATTCTGTGTTAAGTACAGTGACAACAGAGGGAGGGATGGTAGAATGGCACAGGGCGGGTTAATATTTCATGGTAAAGAACTCTTACTCCTCACATGGATTAAGGGGTAGGGATTATTATTTTAGAGTAAGGTGTTCTTAAAACATTGCATACTTAGAGGTGTACTCACAGTATGAACTTGCATGCAGCTACTAATTTGGAATTAACATTTGAGGCTGGGAGCTGCCTCACCAGGTAAAACTCTTGTAATGCAAGCATGAAGGCCTTAGAGGGCCTGATTTGTCCCAGCACCCACATAAACAGCTGGGAAAGGCCACCTACACTTTCTATAGCAATCTTGAGGAAGGAAATGCAGGAGCATTCTTACGGCTCTCTAGTCAGCCAGTCTAATGAAAACCAAAACTCCAGGTTGAGTGAGAAACTCTGTCTGAAGGAAACGTGTGTAAATAATGGGGGGGGGGGCACTCAACCATCTCACTTGGCTTCTGCATGATCATGAACAGGGCACACACGTGCATACACCCCCACATCATGTATGCTACACATATACACATACATGAGATTTGAAAATGAAAGTAGAAATTATTGACTGAACAAATGAGTATGGGAAGAAGTTATTTTTAAATTTTGTGTATTATTTATTTATTTGAGAGTGACAGAGAGAGAAAGAGGGAAGGAGAGAGAGAGAAAGAAAGAAAGAAAGGGCACGCCAGGGCTTCCAGGCACTGCAAATGAACTCCAGATGTGTGTGCCCCCTTGTGCATCTGGCTAAAGTGGGTCCTGGGGAATCGAGCCTCGAACCGGGGTCCTTAGGTTTCACAGGCAAGCGCTTAACCACTAAGCCATCTCTCTAGCCCGGATTTTATATTTTTAAAGGAAAGTGAATAAAAAAAGAGAAACCTGAAAACAAATTAAAATGACATTGTTTCAATGGACTTGCGTGGAGCAGAGAAAACCTTTTAGCATTCTAGTCTTTGGCCCATTAGAACGTAATATACAGAAGCTAATACCTTTTATGACTCCCTTGAACACTTTGCAAAATTACATTCAGGATTTCAATTTTATGGGAAATGGATCTTACTATTGTGCAAAACAAATAGGATCATTGAATAAATAAGCCTTAAAATAAAAGCCATGCTATTTGATGCATATCTCTACGAAAGGTGAGGGAGCAATTGTCTTTAGTAAGCGACATAGTAGTCTCATAATGTTTACCAATAAATATGCCTTCTTATAGCATAACCTTATTACTTTTTTACAATACAATAACAAAAATGTGATACTTAATCAAAGGGTAACACTGAAGCATTTGCATCCTCATATGAATCACTTGAGAGTTTATAATTATATTAGTTTAATATCTGAATAGGAAAATTGGCATAGTGATACCTTCATTTAAGGAAGGAGAGTATAGTATTTCAATTTGTGAAAACACATCCTCATGTAAAATGGATCCAGTCTTATAAATCTTTCCAATTAACATCATCAGAATTAACTTCAAAATCCCAACATACTAAGATAGTTTCAAATTATTGTATCCATAATTAAAATATTAGAATATGGCAATACTCCTGATTTATTTTAGTTGGATATAGATTATCAGAGAAAGCCCATATAGCAAACTATCTGATTCAAGCAGCTAGATGCAGACAAAGGAGGAAAATTATCCACATGGGGTGTAGGGTAAGAAAGAACCCAAAGTTTGCAGTAGATGACAAGCTCATATCCTACACCTCAGCCCAGCACATTCAACTCAGCTATGGATGTCCCCATCTCCCCATGAACCCAACCCAAAGAGCTGGGGAGATTGCTTAGTGGTTAAGGTGCTTGCCTGCAAAGCCTAAGGACCCAGGTTCAATTCCCCAGAACCCACGTAAGCCAGATGAAAATGGTGGCACATATGTCTGGAGTTCATTTGCAGTGGCTGGAGGCCCTGGTGTGTCCATTCTCACTCTTTTTAATAAATAAATAAACATATGTGAATCCCATCATTATCAAATTAAGAGTTACTAAGTACAATGGCATATAATAATAAAAATAAATTTGATTATTGCATAGCAACAAGTTTTAGGATCCACATATCATTCATTGATATAGCTTTATTAAGGTATGTGTTTAAGATGTTGCACTTAATTTGTTTTGTAAAACAGAGATCCAAGAAGCATTGGTTGAATGTTTAAAGACAAACTACTTGATAATAGTAGGTCTGTAAGCAGAGAAGACTCCCCTAGCTCTCTTTTTATCCTCACACTACTTTACCATATTGAGGAAAAAATGGTAGCAATATGAAGAAAGAAATATAAATATATAAAAGCTGTTTAAATAAAATGAGAATTGAAAATTATTTAGGTAAATACATTATACGAAAATATCATTTGTTTTTAATAATATGGCTACTCTAAAGCAATAAAAATGGAATAACATTTTCAAACATCATCTCATTATATTTATAAAGCTCAAGAATATATTTTAACTAAAAAAGAGATTACAATTTTATTTCAGTGAGCACTACTGAGATTTTAAATTATAAAATATAAAATGTACTCACTCTTTACTTATGGGCATTATTGGTTGCCTTAGAATGCAATTTAAAAACAATAAATAGTTAATGGCATATATGGGTTGTTTGGAGAAGTCTCATTATGTTGTGATATAAGTATAATAAAACTGAGGAAAACTAAAAGAACAAGCTGAATTGGTAGACAGCTGAAAATTTGCCATCATAACTCTATTTTTTTCATATATATTTTTAGGTAAAAGAAGCATAGAGAGTAATTTTTTCCTCATTCATGTTGAAAACAAAACAATTTTTTTTCTGAACCTCTTTATAACTGTGGAGTCACTAGAATATTTATATGTATCTATGAAATGATAAATTTTTTTATTTTGGTTTTTCAAGGTAGGGTCTCACTCTAGCCCAGGCTGACCTGGAATTCACTATGGAGTCTCAGGGTGGTCTCGAACTCACTGTGATCCTCCTACCTCTGCCTCCTGAGTGCTGGGATTAAAGGTGTGTGCCACCACGCCTGGCTAAAATGATAATTTTTTAAAGGCATAGTTTTATAGAACACAGTTATTTAAAATTTCTGTTTTCTTATATTTGAATTTCTATCATATTTAAGGCCCAAGAAACTTTTCCTATGAACTGATGTTCTATTTGTCACATTAGCAGTCTTGATCCCACTTGCATCACAGACCTGTTTTTGCTTCAAAAGAGGGAAGACATCCAAAGATGACTTATACAATTGAGAGGATATGCATAGGTTACATATGCAAGATATATATATATTTTTTAAGGACCTTTAACAGGCATCGGTGGTAGCTAGCATTCACTGGAGTCTTGTGACAAGTGCCTCTCAGACACTGAGGCATCCATGTCTTTACTAATTACAAAGGAAGTGTATTATCTTACACTTGAACCATGCAAACAACAATACTTTATAATTTAGGGTCAAACTGAAAATGTGTGTCTCCTGTTGTGATGCAATAACATTATTTAATTAAAAGTGCCCAAGGTTGAGCTGTTCTTCCCCTGTTGGGTTTGTTTCACATCTAGCTTGAATGTAAAGTCCACGGACAGCAGAAGGGCACAGTGGAGAAGTAGTGACATGCTGAGGCCCCATTAAACTCATGCTACGGGACACAAAACTGTGATATACGTTTCTAATCTTCTCAGCTCCTTTTTGTAATCGCGAAGAATCCACCCACTGGTAGAGATCTAATTTCCTAAGATCACTGGAGAGAGCTAAGTGACCACAGGCCACTTCAAAGCTGGTGGAAGTCCTATTCACTACTAATGCCAAGGGGTGGGAATCTTCTCCTGGCTCTTTGTCTCACTCAACACAGTGATAAATGGGGCGCTTGGAGGTTACATGTCCAAGTAAGAGAGTATGCAAATATCATCAAGAGTTAAATGGACTTAAAACTTCCCTAGTTCCCATCAGTGAAAAATTGTATGTCATGCTAAAATTTGCATATCAATTAACTCATGATTAGACAATTAAACAAATTGGATAGTTGTTAGATTTGTGACCTATTTGAAATCTCAACATATTTTTACAAAAATCTCATGAGAAAATTATTTCATATTTATAATGCATAAAGCACAAATGAAATACCTTCCTTGTCAGCAATCTTTAACAATTATTATATTTTAATATATTCAGGTTTAGCGTTTTTAAAACTTTCTTCTATCAAATACACATGAAAGAAATTGGAAATAAATAGTGAAAAACATATGTCACAGTGCTTATTGACATTAAATTGTGCCTCAGTTTAAAATATGGACAGCCAAGACTTACTTATTTGTACAAAGGTAACATAATATGTAGAAACCCTTAGAAATAGTTGTAAAATAACTCATAATAGGATAGCCAACTAAACCAATTAATGCTGAAAAGAAGTGAAATTGAAATATATTACTTTCATTTGTAGGTGGAATAGTAAAATACTCTAATGTTCAAGTCCCTTATTATAATTAATATGATGACAGAAATATTTGTGTCACCGTAATTGTAATTCATTTGGAGCTTTTGCTGTGCAGAATACAATATATTTCATATAAGTTTAAATTATTCTTGTCATAAGAAAGAAAAAGTACTAGCATTTGTTCATTATGCATATTATCTGAGGATGCATTGTTACAAGTAAAGATATCTAATTTGAATTAAATCCCAAACAAGGACTTAAATCCAAAAGAACTCATTAACAGCAATGATTTTCTTCTGTTACTGTGAAGTAATCTGTATCCTTATTCAGACATTCATAAAACATAGAAAAGTATGCATACACACACACACACACACACACACACACAAATCAAACCCATACAATTTGCATTGCTACTAAATAACTTGAAGTTAACTCTTTTTTTTTTTTTTTTTCGAGGTAGGGTCCCACTCTAGCCCAGGCTGACCTGGAATTCACTATGGAGTCTCAGTGAAGTTAACTCTTAACATTTCCATTTACATTTTTTTTCAGCATCCTAAGATAGTTCAATTTTAAACATTTCCAGTTTTGATGACATTCATCAAAAAAACAAACGGAGGGCTGGAGAGATGGCTGAGCGATTAAGGTGCTTGCCTGCAAAGCCTAAGGACCCATGTTGAACTCTGCAGGTCCCATGTATGCCTGACACACAAAGTGAAGCAGGGGCAAAAGGGTGCACATGCCCGCAAGGGGCACATACATCTGAAACTTGACTGTCGTGGATGAAGGCCCTGGCACTCCAATTCTCTCTCTTTCTCACTCTCTCTTACTCTTGCTCTCTCTCGCATAAAAAATATCAAATGGCAACAAATGCTGGTTATAATAATCTGTTATAAATAACTTTTTGCATTTGATATTATCCAATATGAGTACTACATTTTAGTCATTAGTATTCTACGTACATTTCAAATTATAACAGTATAACCAATGGTTGTAAAAGCGTGTAATACATAAAAATGTTATTTTAATTGTTTTTTTCTTTATATATTTTACTATAGAAAAAATTCATGTTTTTACCAGCCACTTGAGAAGCACTATATTCTGCAAGAAAATTAGTGTAAATTCTCCTAAACTCAGCCTGCTGATATTATGTACAGTTTGCTTTATTTATGAAAATATGCTCACATATTTGGTTAAAAATATATATTACATAAAGCTTGACTCTTTTCATATAATAACATATTTTGCAATTATTTACGAATCAACAATGCAATGTGTGTTGCCATGTTAATAGAAAAAATTGTATCTTATTTGACAATCATCTACTACCTAGAAATTTATAATTAGATAAAGAAACTCTCCTTGTGTTGGTTAGATGACAAAGCAAAAAGTAGGTGACATTTTTTGGCCACAGGATTATTTTCTGGGTTACAAATATCAAAAAGCCATTCTGGATTGTTAGTTCTCTGTGAATATAATAGGACACAGTTAAGTAACCTAAGCTCACTTTAGATGGATGGAGAAAAGATTTCACACTGTGTGTTGAATGTCTCCAAAATCATTTCAAGAAATGATTAGCTTCTGAGAATGCTTACCTAGCATGGATAAAGCCCAGCACATAAACCAGATGTGGTGGAACTTGCCTGTAATCATAGCATTTTGGTGGTAGAGGCAAGAAGATCAGAAATGCAAGGTCATTCTTGTCCATCAAGTGACTTTGATGCCAGCACAACATGCATGGGACCATGCCTCCAAAATAAACAAACAAAAGTCATTGTTTTCCTTATAGGGCTGAGGAGATGGCTCAGTAGAGAAATTTCTCATGGCTTAAGCCTGAGTATGCGAGTTCAATCCCTGGAACCCACTTAAAATGCCAGGTTCTGCAGTAGGCTTCTGTTATCCCAACGTGCTAACAGTGAGATGGAGGCTTTGTGTCTTGATACAGCTCTCCTCAGAGTGCTGATGTCTGCATAGACAGCTTACAAAACATGGTAAAAGCCAGAGATGAGAGCAAAACCCTAAAAGTCACAGGCAAGTAGAGCTTGTCAGTGAGCAAATGAATCATACCAAAGAAAGATCACACGTCCATAAACTCTTGCCGACAGGAGCCAAAAGAAGAGACATTATCAGACATGTGGGCCCCGCTTCATACACAGATTCTAAAACTTATAATATTACAATATAATATCGGGACTTAATTCTTGATTTAGAAAATGTGTTCTTGTACAATAATTTTTTTTATCTGATCCCATTGCAATTCTATGATAAATACCCTGTTTCTTAAGGTCAGCTCAAAGTTTAATCACTCTATTAGTTACCATGCTACTGCTGTGACCAGACCCAATACCTGGTGATAATTAATTTAAGGGTGGAGGGTTTTTCTTAAATATATCCTTACCTTCAAAGTATAAGGGAGCAATCCATTAAATCGGTGAAAACATGGTGGAGCACTAGCAATGAGAATTTGGGGCTGGAATTACTCCAGGGACCAGTAAAATGGAATGTCTACAGTCATTTGGCTTTTTACTATTTTCCACTCTTATACAGTTTGGAATCCCTGTCAATAGGATGATAGTGCCCACATTGATCTTGGGTATTTCCTTTTCAATTAAACTTCTTTGAAAAGCCATCAAAGACGTACCAAGAAGTGTGCCTTCTAAGTGATTCCAAATCCAGCTATGTTACAATGAAGCTTGACCATCAGGCTGGAAAGATGACTCAGCAGTTAACACATTTGCCTGCAAAGCCAAAGGACCCATGGGTAAGCCAGATGTACAAGGCGGTGCATGCATCTGGAGTTTGTTTACAGTAGCTGAAGGCCCTGGCATGCCTATTCTCTCTCTTCATTTCTCTCTCTCTCTCTCTTTCTCTCTGCCTCTTGCTATCTTGCTCTCAAATAAGATAAAATAAAATAAATTTAAAAAGAGTGACCATGATAACTGACCATCACATCATAATGAAAGGTTAAAATCTTTAATGGTCACTTTGATTAGATATTAATTATCTCTAGAGGAACTTGAAGTATTAAGAGTTGTCTCAGAGGATCAACTGTGTTCTACATCTCTCTCTCTCTCCATATATATATATTATATATATAATCTGTTTTAATTTAATAATCAAAATTCACATTTTCAGGCAACAGCATTATTTCCTCAACTGCCCAAGGACTCCAACATGGGCACATGATATAACTTCCAATTTGTGGTAGCTGTTGTTGAGGACTTGATGGAAGCCCCAACCCAGGCAGAAGACCAACATCTTGAGTCTGGTAAACACAAATGTAAAGATTTCGTCATGATTTTCTATCGTGAGAGGAAGCATTGCAGTATCTTTCCCTTAATTTGTAAGTCTTGGTAGTCTCCCAGAGAGGAGCAAGAGCTCCACGGTAGAACTGTTTCACAGAGTAGATCACACCTTCTACAACGGGGCAGCAAAACCACAAGTCTGTCCACCTAACTATAATTGTCACTTTGTTTTTAGGAGTACAGTCCAGTGCCGGTTAACTGGTGTCTAAAGCCAACTATTTCTAGGTACATGGTAAGACCTGTGGATTACACAAACTTCAGATTAGCACACTACCTCTTTTGCTATGAAGGAATTTTTTGGTCATAAAGAATGTTAAGTAGAAGAACATCATCGCACCCAGGGAGAGTGATAGTGTCTATTATCAGTTCAACAGGAAAGGTCAAGCCACATTCATGCTCAGTGGCCACTTTAGGGAAGACAGATTGCTGTCATTGAAGAAGCTCAATATAGACCCTTTACCGTCTGGTTAACTCCTGTATTAAGCAACCTTTGAAAAACAAATTTTTTTTCTCATTTAAATAGGTTTCATTGTTTTCATTTTTAGCTTTAGATTGGAAAATATGACCAGAATGCAACTGAATATCTAAATTTGATGTTAATGATTTAACCTGAAAGGCAAAATTCAAAAGACCTCAAGCAAAATACAGAATAAATTTATGATATGTGGCTAGGGAATTTTTTTTAACAATGGGGACATATCAATTTTTTAAATAACTGAACTTCACACTAAAAGATGTACAGCACCCTGTCAATTACCAATAGGAGAATAGCAAAAAAAAAAAAAAAAGTCAACTGCAAAATAACAAAAGCAATATTCATATTTGGAGGAGACATTTAATTTAAAAGATATGCAAATATGAAGGAAAGGAGGGATAATCTAGAGTATAAAGAATAAAACTACAAATAAAAAAGATTAAAAAAAAACTAAAATCAATCAAGGGGAAAATGAGTGAACACAAAGAAAAGTTAAAAAGTATGATTATTTGAAAATATGTAAAAATGTCTTATGAATGATAAAAACAATATAAATTAAAGTCATACCATGGAAAATTACACGTATGTGATAGAAAAAAAATCAGTATGTTTACACATCTGTCTTTGCTTCTTTCTGCGCCAGCGTCTCCTGATGCTACAACCATCCTTCACAGAGACCAGTCTCGTGTCTTTAGGCTTCAAATAAGATTGTTCTTTGGCAATCTATATAACTCTTTTGGTGAAGGATTTGCTCGGATTCTAGACCATTTTTTTATTGTTATTTTTCTTCTTCTTACTTTTGAGCTTTAAGTGTTTTATTATTTTTTTTTTGTATAAAAACGGCTACATACATAGACCTCCTCTGACCCACCCTAATTCTGCTAAGGGTCTTTAGTGGGGTTATTGGTACTCAACGTGGAGACAAAGAGGCTCAGTTCAGTCTCTGCAGGGATGAGGGAACATGGTGTCTCAGGCTATTCCCCCCAACCCTGAGGCTTTTATGGTCTTTCAACCCCCTGTTTCTCAATGCTCCTCAAGCCTGGTGGGCAAGACAGAGATCTGACTTAGTGTTGCTTTCGCTGTTGACTCTAGATTTGTGTTTTGATGAGGTTTGAGTGACCATAGTGTCCATCACCATTTCCACAGAACTGATTTTCAGCTTTGCCGTGAGAGCAGTATTCATGTTACCACTTCCCTTGTAATCACTTCTGGACTCTGGCAGATGAGGTGGAGGTGACCCATCTCCCGGGTGACAGTTGGCTCTGTTTGCCTGTTACTTTCCCTTTCATTTCTCCCTCTTGTCCAATTTTCTGTATTGTTTTTACTTTTTCATGTGTCCCTCCTTCTTCCTTCCTTCCCTTCAAGCTTCGCTGTTCCCTTGAAGCATTTAAGCAGAATTTAAGAGGCAGCTGATACCTAGTTTATGTGGTGTAAAAATGAAACTAGATCTTTCACTCTACATAAAATATCACCTGGAAGTAGATTAAAGACCTAATTGTAGTCCTGGAAATATAAAATTCCTGGAGAAAAACATAGAAGGACACCTTCCTCACATTGACCTTGGCAATAATTCTTGGCTTTGACACCAAAAGTACCAGCAATAAATGAAGACATCAGAGTAGTAGGACCACACAAAGCCAAGAAGCAGGCTGGAGGGATGGCTTAGCAGTTAAGGCATTTGCCTGCAAAGCCAAAGGACCCAGGTTTGATTCCCCGGGACCCACTTTAGCCAGATACACAAGGGGGTACACACATCTGGAGTTCGTCATTTGCAGTGGCTGGAGGCCCTGGTGTGCCCATTCTCTCTCTCCCTCTTTCTCTGTCAAGTAAATAAATAAATAAAAATAAAATAAAAAATGTTTAAAAAAAACAATAAGCTTCAGTATGACAGAGGAAATAAATGAACAGGTGACCTATAAAATAGTGAAAATATTTGTAAACCAGAGGTCTTCTGTAGGTTTATATCCAAAATATAATAAGAACACCTCTAGCCCAATAGCAAATAATAATTAATAAAAATAGTGATAACTGTATTACAAATGAGCAAAGACACACGTCTGTAACTCCAGCTATTCTGAAGGCTGAGGCAAGAGGATAAATGTTCAAGGCTATCCCAAGCAACATAATAAGGATCTGTCTTAAAATTTTAAAAAAAAGAAATAAAAAGTCTGGGAACATAAATCAATGGCCAAACATTCGCCTAGCATAACTGAGGCCCTGTGTTTAATTCTCAATTCAGAGAAAAGTAGACAAAGGATTTGAATCGTCCTTCTCCCAAGAAGACATGCCAGTGTCCAGGAGATACAGGCTCCACACACCACCAGGGAAATAGTAACCAAAACCACAATGAGGATATGATGTCTTATCTGCTAGAACGGCTGCTATCTTTAAAAACAGAAACAATAGATAAGCCTTGGATACAATGTAGAAAAAAAGTGGAATTATTTGACATCATTCCTATACAAAATATTCTAGGAGTTTTAAAAAATAATGTTAGAAGCATTATATCCAAAAGAATTGAAATGAGAATCTGGAAGAGATGTGTGCAAGGCTGCGCTCATTCTAATATTGTTCATGGCAGCCAAGCTAGGGAAACAGCCTACATGTCCATCAGCAGATGAATGGATAAAAAAAGATTGGTTATATTTGAAATTGGATATAATATCACATAAAGAAAGACATTCTTAAATTTTTATAAACATAAATTAACCTATAAAATATTATACTAAGTAGGGCAGGGGAGATAGCTCAGTGGTAAAGGCATTTATCTACAAAGCCTAACAATCCATGTTGGACTCTCCAGTGCCCATGTAAAAGTAGGTGCACAGAGTGGCATATGAATCTGGAAGTCATTTGCAGTGGCTAGAGGCCCTGGCATGCCCATTCTCTCTGTCCGTCTCTCTTTTATTTCTCTCTCTCTACTTTCAAATAATAAAATTATTTAATAACATATTATACTAATAAAATAATCCAGACTCTGAACAAATATTTCATGATGCCACTTAGAGGTGGAAGACAGACTCAAGCAAATAGAGTTACAGTGTAGTTTCTAGTGGCTGAAATAGGCGAGTAGAGAGGGAGGAGACAAAGCATACAAATTTCCAGCTATGTAAGATAAGAAAGTCTCGGACATCTTCTAACCAGTGAAGTGTCTATCAAAACATATAACAAGTTGGTATATATGTTTAAAACTTTGCTAAATGATCATTCTTATGATTTTGTTTTCATTGTAGAAAACAGTAAAACAGAATAGGAGGAAGCTTCTGGAAGTGAAGGGCATGTCCATGGTGTGGAGTGTGACAATGGTTTCCTGGGAGTCCAGTTATCAAGTTTCGAACATTAAGTAAGTGCCTCCTTTTGTATGTCAATCATACCTCAGTAGCGTGGTCTAAGGAGACAGGTGGACACAAAGAAGAAGAGAATGTTTGTTTAAATAATGACATGTCATTCTACTTTCTGTTTCTTTCCTTCAATATTGTATTTATGTAGACTCCATATAGAATTTGGGACTTTGGAAATTATTAGTATTTCTCTAAAGAAATATGTTAAACTTACGAGTTGTTTTTACAATAATTGTTACAATTATTACAAGCTTTTTTTTCTCCTTTCTTTCATATAAGTTTGCTAAAGTTAGGTCCAGTGAGGTTCTGTCCCCACTCTATGAAGTCTCGTGTATCCCTTGCTAACATCAAACTCTGCCGTTAAGAAAGCACAGGCTCATTTTCCACTCACGGTGGATGAGGGGAGCTACATTTTACACTGAACCTGTCCATCTCCTCTCTGTTTGATTCTCTACAAAAGTTTCCATTTGAATTATACTACTCAATAACTCATACAAGAGAATACCTCATATATTTAAAGCCAAGAGAGATTTTCATCCACTTTTGCAAAATGTGGCCTTTTAACTCAGTGAAGAACTTTTCAAAACTCTGCCTAGATAAGGCACTTACCAATATTGAAGAATCTCTACTCATTCTGATTATGTTCCTAGCAAACTGTTTCTGAATTTAATAGCTAGTTGTCTTCATGGCTCTCAACAGTTTTCCTTTCCCTTTCTTTACTTTAAATCTCCATTTTCTCTTCTCTTTAGAAAGAAGGCAGCCTTCCTGAATGATTCAAAGTGCTTTCTAAACAATACATAGTAAGTAAAAGTGCATCGTAAACAACACAAATAACTAATACAAATCATAAAAAATAAATGATGTTGGCTTCAAGAATTCATTACTTTTAGTAGTCCAAATATCCAAAATTGGAAGAATTTAAAACACAGTTCACATGGTAAAACATAATTAGAAAAAAAATTTGTGATGGCACTGTCATTAAGTCAGACCACACGTTCAGGAATATTATGTGTGGTGGTTTGATTCAGGTGCCCCCCTTAAACTTATGTGTTCTGAACACTAGGTCCCTAGCTGATGGAGATTTGGTAATTGGATTCTCCTGGAGGCAGTGTATTACTTGGGGGCAGACTTGTGGGTGTTATAGCCAGCTTCTCCTTTCCAGTGTTTGGCACACTCTCTGGCTGCTTTGGCCATCTGAAATTGGTCAAGAGTTTATGTCCACCCTCTGCTCATGTCATCTTTTTGCCCTGTAATCATGGAGCGTCCCCTCAAAGTCTACAAGCCTAAACAAACCCTTTCCTCCCACTAACTGATTTGGTTGGGTGTTTTCTGCCAGTGACGGGAACCTGACTGCAACACTATGCTACTAAGTTAATGCTCATCTTACTACTATTTGAACTGACATGTTTTTATTTAATTATTTACTAGAGACAAGGAGTTGGAGAGAGAGAGAGAATGGGCACACCAGGGCCTGTAGCCGCTGCAAACAAACACCAGACGCAGGTGCCACCTCGTGCATCTGGCTTACATGGGACCTGAAAATTGAACCTGGGTCTGTAGGCTTCGCAGGCAAGTGTCTGAGCAGCTAAGAAGGCATCTTTCCAGCCGGAGGGTATTCTTTCTTAATGAGATAGTATTCAGAACTATGGCCACTCATAAAATCAGTTCCTGAAGCAATACTTATTTTGAGGTCCTGCTCATAGAAACACGTAACTACAAACACTAAAAAGCAAAGGCACTTTCATATGATCAGTATCAGAGTCAACTAAAAGATGATACATTAATGATCAGAGAGGGAATAATAACTCTGGGTTTGATTCTCGACCCATGGAATGTCCTCATCAAAAAACAATAATTACATACACTCTAGATTATAAGTAATATAAATGTCAGTTTAGGGTGCTGCCCAGCTCTCTTTGAGATATTGTCCAGCATTGACATGGTGTAGAAAAAAAAAGAGAGAGAGATTAAAATCAAAATCAGAATACTACCAAATTATTTCAGCAAAATCAGAAAGCAAAACTGGTTTTATTATTCAATATAGGAGATGGCATAGCAGTTAAATAGGCTTTCTGCTCAAGCATGATGGCCAGAGACCATCTGAGCTCAATGCCCAGTCCAGAGGGGAGTCACAAACAGAGGATTACTCAGACACATGAAGACTGCGGCTCCACTTGCATAGAGACACTCTGTGTCAAGGAATCCACAGATGAGCTTTAGAGGAGGAAAGCCAGTGTTTTCCCCTTGGCCCCCACATGCGCGTGCGGAGTGTGTGCATCTGTACACACACTACTTCTACAGATTCCTTCAAATCACAGCATTCCCTCCTGAAGAGAAGAGAGAGGCCCTGGGGATTCAGGAAGTCCAAGTCAGGGAAACCTGAAATTCACAATGTCACAGGAGCACTTCTCAAGGTTATAGGAATAATCAAGGGTAGATTTTGACCAATGCTAATTAGGAATTAAATCATTCCTTCCATGCGGGGCTGAAGGAAGCTCTGGGGAATCAGGAAATCATGCGGTCCTAGAAAACGAAACTCTGCCCTAAGGCTGTATGAAGGGACCATGAGCAGGATTCTCCCCCTGCAAGTGGTGCTGGATACTCTGAGCAGCAAGGCTGCCTGCAGATCGCGCAGCGAGCTCCTCAGATGCAGCGTGCAAAGCCGTTGTTGTCGATGCTGCCGTCTCTGTGTCGAGGCAGCTGTGGGGAGGTTGTCATCCAGGGCCAGATGGGACTTCATCGTGCAGCTGTGTTGAGCTTTCTACGCTCTGCCAGCAAGCTCTGCTTCTGAGGCTGAGGGAAGAATATCCACTGGGTGGGGAGCCACAGGGAGCCACCTCGTCTGATCCACCCAGGGTGGGATCAGACTTCTCAGCAGTGTGGCTGCTTCCGGGTCTCCACTGTTCCTACAAGCACCCCCCTCACCCTGCTCTGTAAGTAACCCCAGTAAACTCGTTGGTTCTCCAAAGCTGGTTCTGGTAATAATTGTACTTTGATCTGTCGTGTTTGCTCTCCCTGGGGTGAAAAACATGTGTTTGTGTGATGCCAGAGAAAAAAGTTTTTCCTGACACCACACACACACACACACACACACACACACACACACATATACAAATAAGTATATACATACTCTCTTTTCATTTAGTTTAAGTAGATGTGGGATGAAGATTGTGAATTCTCGAAGTTTGGACATGTATACTTTCTCTGAAAATGATCAGTCAGTGTTGAAATGGACAGATAGAGTAGAGGCGTCTGGAAATTAAATCCCGTATAGTCCTACTTGTGTGCCTAATTGTAGTCACTGGTTTAAATGCCAGCAGAGTCTATTTCTATCTCTGTAGTGAGCTGTCGTGTGAAAATACAAATTTTGGAAACTCGGACAACAGATAAAATAATTTTCTCTGGCAGCCTTCCTAAAAAAAGATTTTGGCTTTCCCTGGCCTGCAGTAGACCAGGTAATCTTGTGCACTTTGGAACTGTGAAGATACAATCAGATATCAGCTATAGGGCAAGAGAGGGGTCAGAAAGAATGACTAATTGGTACGCTTGCTTTTTCTCTTCCATGTTTCGAACAGTACACACTGGTTTGTATTCTAGCTCCAACAAATACATTAGCAAGTCTTTGATGGTCACCTTTAAAAATTATGCATGTTGTGATCAATACGATACTACAAGTCTATCTATCAGCTGTTAACTTATAGAAGTATAAATTATCAACAACCTCCCACAATACAGCTTCTCAAACTCTGAACTAAACATATTCCTACTTGTGTCTGAGCACAAGGTGGGTGACCCAAGACCTGTTGAGCTGGGCACAGTTGAGCAACAAATCCCTGACACTCAGTGCTCAGTCCCTGCTCTCTTGTTCTTTCTAAGTGCAGAATATTTCCCAAAACATCTGTAAGCAGGACACTCAATCCTGTCACCAAGCACTTTGGTGAAGTCAGATGAGAAGATTGTGAAGAAATTGAACTTCTTTAAATGACAAATATAAAACTTCATTGTCATTTTAGGATGATTCCTGTTTTTTTCACTCATCACACACTCTTTTTTTATATAGCAACTAAAATATCAAAATTTAACTGTAGTGAAACTTTTCAGGCATAGCAAGATTAATGGCATATACTCTTCTCTATGCTGTGTGTACCCAATTTAGATATCTTAGATGACTTTTCTCTGTAGGAGGTTCTCCCTTAAAAGTCAAACAATCTGCAGGGGCAGTATGAAGAGATGGTCATATTTGCTGAACTGGACTGGATTCCCCTGAAATAAAAGCTGAGAGGAATTTCTGCTAGCACTGACTAACAGGTATAGAATAACTTCATAGATACTAGGTGGTATCTTGAGCACTTTGCATAGTGTCTTTTCACCATCAAAATGCTGACATAATTTAATTGTACTTAGATTCCCCCCAAATTTCTATTTAATATGGAGTTTGTAACATACTTTTTTACCTAGTTCCATTGTTCCCAGTTCTGAATTCTGTATTCCACTCCAAGGTCTTTCCTGAGCTACAGTCCCTTTGCTATTTACTATTCTGCAATTTAGTCTATAGGCTGTGGCTGGATTGGGTACATAATACTTAATTCATCCTTGATAAACCTTATCATTTGTCTTGGACTAAACATCTCTGACTGAGCTTTCTCTGGTTGTACTCTATTGTATTAATTGTATGCATAAAGTGATATTATGAAATTTCAAATTGGTCAACATCTCTATGTTCTTTATAGTGAATTAAAATTTAGTAAAGTTTAACAAAATCTCACATCTTCTTCATAAAGATGTCATTATATACAATATTTTCATCATTATTTTGAAACATGAAACAATGATTCACATATCTTATTATTTTTATAGGCAACAACGATGTGGACTTCACAATATATTTCACCAAAGTATTTTGTTCACAGTTTCATTTCATATCAGTCTTTTTGAGAGGATTTTTTAAAAAAAATATTTATCTATTTGCAAGGGGAGAGAGACAGAGAGAGTACAGGTGTGCTAGGCCATTTTCCACAGAAAACAACCTCCCTGATACAGTTGACATACTCACCCATGATGGCAAGTATTCTTTGGCCATCAGAAGTGGTACGTGTCACTTTGTGAATCTGGCTTTATGTGGCATTGGGAAATTGCACTGCCTCTGTAGGCATTGCAAGCAAGTACCTTTAACCGTAAACTACTTCCCCAGCCCTTGGGACTTTTTTGTAGAACAAAGAATTTATATTCATTGTTCTTTTTCCAATGCTAATATGGATATTATGACCTTATTTTTAAGCCTTAATTAAAAAAATATTTTGTTAATTGCATTTAAAATAATTTTAGTGAATTTTATTTGTTTTACTAAATACAGCCTTTGCTCCTGTCTTTGTGTTATTAAGTATGCCATATTTACTGGTTGCAGAGTACATGACCTGCTCATGAAAAATGTGCTTCTTCAAGTATTTCTAATTAAGAGCAAAAGATAAACCAGAAAAAAATGCCTCAAGGAAAGCACGTTTTAAATATATAATCTCACATATACATTAAAATGTCACCAGCATGTGTAATGAATGCATTGTTGCATTAATAAAGACAAAATCATAGGCATATTTTAAAGAGACAATTTATTTCCATTTTGGCACATACTATTTCCACATGGTACATGACATTATTATATAAGTGTTCTATTCATTCATTTAAATGGTTTCTGTGAATAAACTGTCATGGGACTATATACATTAGCGAATGAAGAAGGGAATACAATAAAGGTTCCAGCACAGGGTTATGCTCATGTGTCGGGTAATTGGAATAATTAGCTAATTGCCCCCCGCCCCACTTCACGGAAGGGTGCCAATTAAACTGAACTCCAGTTCTGTTGTTTGGTCTTTAGCATGTAAGCAGATGATGTGTGCATGTGCTTACAACCAGTTTCTCAATGTGCTGTCCAATTAACCTCAATGGGATGATTCACCACAAACCCCTGAGCTCTCCGTGAGAGGAGTCTGACAAGCTATGGTCGGGTGAGGCAGCCGGTATGTCTAAGGCTCACAAGAGAGCTGCGCTGGAGAGAAACCTGTGCCAGTGGAAACATTTAACTATTGAGGTAAAGGCTCCCTGGAGCTTCTTTGTGTGTCACCGAGAGAAAACAGATGAACCATAACGGAGACAAGAAAATCGGGCACAGTATTCTAGAGGGATCTGACTCATTCCACCCAAAGACATACAGTTCCACCCAAATTCAAAGGGGTTCTGAGGACTTAGAGAGTGTGAGAAAGGAACATTTATATACACTGTGCAGATATTAGGACAAATCATTTACTACATGCAAATATCAACTCATTTCCTGATACAGTTGACACACTCATCAGTGACGGCAAGCATACTTAGGCCATCAGGATTAGATAATAACTTATGATTAACACTCAACTTAGAGCCAGACTGACGCTGACGGTGATGGACAGCAGCAACAGAATATATTTCTTCATAGAATATTTATTATGGTTTATTGTTAGTGAGATAAATCTACCTACTCATATCAGCTCTGGATAGAATACTTTTAAAATTAGTTCACTGTAAAGTCTTACATCACAGAAAGCTTAAAATGGTGTGGAATGTTTACTCAATTGCTGCTGAAGTTTCAAGTAGAAAGAGAAATTTTTGGAACCACATTCTATAAATATATTATGGAGTAGAGAGACTATGTTGACTTGCTTTCAAGGAGTTCATATACAAATAAACAAGAAAATGTAATTACAAAATATACTAACATAATTATGCATTTGATGCTATCGATACACAAAGAATTCCAAATGTGAAGGAGCCCATGTCACACTTTCCAATGAAACTTGTGCATTGGCAATGTTATTAAAGCTGCAGAAGAAAACTCCATCGGTCCCCAGAAGGTAATACTCTGCATGTTTATTGTCTTAATGTAACACATAACTAAGTAGATCTTGGGAGATATGGCAAACAGTCTATGTACACGCACAAACACTCTCTCTTTCTCTCTCTCATACACACACTTGTAGATATATGTAAAATCTGGTTAGTTATTTTTATGTGTATACATTAAATATATATATGAAAATACTTCAGTCTACCATACACAAAGGAAAACTATCAAAGATATTTCTAATAGACAATTTAGCATATATATAGATATGCACTAATTTAATACAATTTAATAAGTAATACAATTTAGTACTAAATTAATTTGAAGGAGAGAGAGAGGGGGGCAGACAGACAGAGACAGAAGAGAGCCAAAGCTAATGAGCAAAGTAGTGGAGCATAGAAATCTGGGACACATAACTCTTACTTTCAAACTGAGAAGTTATAAAAACTAAAATGTTGAAAATCATAAAAATGGCAACATCACACGATGAAAAGGATAATAAATTAATCTATAACTTCACACCTTACCTTATTCTAGTCATTGTTAAATTTTAAAACCACATGTTTTTATTTACTTCGTTGTAAAACAGAAAGATGATATAGGAAATAAGACAAGTGATCAATTAAAACAACTTGTATTACTAGCTTTGCATTAATTTCATACAAAACAGAACGAGTGAAGCAAGATACATTATATATGATGTCTTATAACATCATATATGATGAAAATTTCATATCTAATGCTTCATATGTAGATCCAAGAAAATACCCAATGTAAAAATATATAAAATTCAACCGTTTTAAAATATCTCTTTTAATAAGTGAGAATTTCTTACTGATGTTTAAAATTCTAACTATATGTTCAATATACTTACCACACTTGAATATGGCCATTTAAAAATCAAAATAAGAGCTGGAAAGATGGCTTAGCAGACAGAGCGCTTGCCTGCAAAGCCAAAGCACCCAGGTTCAATTCTCCAGAACCCACATAACCCAGATTCACAAGGGGGCACTTGCATCTGGAGTTCTTTTGCTCTCCTCTCTCTCCCTGCCTAGTTCTCTTTGTCTCTCAAATTAATAAAAGAAAAATAATATTTTTAAAAAAGAAAATAAAAATAAAATCTCCTGATAGCATTTGCCCATAACCTCAGCACTCACTAGACCAAGAAAAGAAATTAATAAGACCAAGGCTAGGCTAGATTCCATAGAAAAATTCTCCTTTATCAAAAACAAAACAGGCTGGAGAGATGGCTTAGTGCTTAAAGGATTTGCCTGTGAAGCTTAAGGACCCCGATTAGACTCCCCAGAACCCATGTAAGCCAGATTCATAACATGGTGGATGTGTTTGGAGTTTATTTGCAGTGGCTGAAGGCCCTGATAGGCCCATTCTCTCTCTTTCTCTCTCTCTCTCTCTGTCTCTCTCTCTCTTTCTCCCCCTACCCTCTTTATCTGACACACTCTCTCCCAAATACATAAATAAATATTTTAAAAAATACTTCCTTCCTTAAGGTATTTCCTATTAATAGCAATAATGTCCCATCAGATCCAAGTTCGATGAACTGAACTGAGAAGAAGGGGCAGCGTCTAAGAGTGCTTCCTGCATGAATATGAAGACCTGAATCTGATCCCCAGAAACCACATACTAAGCTGGACACAGTTGTGCAAGCCTGTGACCCCACTGCTAAGGGGGCAGAGACTGAAAGATTGATCTCTGGGCTTCCTAGTCAGCCAGTCTAACAAAAAAAAAAAAAAAAAAAAAAAAAAAGCAGGAAGCTGTAGGTCACGTGTGAAGTTGGAGAGATTGAAGTAGATGGGGTGACCCCTTAAGCTACAGGGCAGGGAAGGAAGGATGGCAAGTGACTTCTGGCATTCTCTATCAAAGAAGTGGAGTACGAGAGGACGGTTCTTCCTCTGCATAGGAGTGCACAGTGTGTGCAAGTCTGTATGTACATATGTTTGCAAGACACACACACACACACACACACACACACGCACTAAAAAATGTTGTTGGTACCCCTGATAAAATATAAAGCAAGTTAGGAAAGGCAGTATTTAGTTTGGTAATGGAATAATGAAAATTGTATCATGTGCACAAAGAAAGATCAGGTGCATTCTTATTAACTTGGAAAACAAAAGCTAGCCCTTTTCAGTCTCTGTTCAACAATGTCTTACAGGATTCAGCCAATATGATTGATACAATAAGAAAGAAAAGGTTGTACTTTAGTTTAATAAATTGTCTCACTTACATAATTTTTCAGTAATATTCCTGTTCTCCAAAGAGTCAACATAATCAACTGTGAAAAAAAGCAAGTTATTAAAGAGTTCTACAAGCAGTCCAGCACCAAAGCAAAGTCTTCACATAAATGCTCAGTTATAATTAATGGCTGTGGAAGAATTGGGGGCTATTCATAATAGCAAGTGATTATTTTAGCTTTTCACTCTGCTTAGACTGCTTTATATTTTTAAAACTACACATATGTATGCATTATTCTTGCTTGAAATCAGTGCTGCTCTTGTGTGAAGGGAAAATACCATGGAGAGAAAGGAAACATAGAGAATGCAAAATGATCATTTTAGAAGCTTAGGGATTACATTATGATGAACATGTAGCAATAAGGACCAGTAAGTGTTTTACTTGAAACTTAGAAGTTGTGTCTCTTTTTTATTTGTGTGGTAAACATGACTGATTAAAGATAAGCATCATTTAAGAAGGAAACGTGTGTGTGTGTGTGTGTGTGTGTGTGTATGTGTGTGTGTGTGTGTTATCATGTAAGAAAGTAATAATACAGAGTTGAGATATACTGAGAATAAAACTAAGGAGTGCTTGTAAATATTTGCTACAAGGAGGACCAGAGAGGGAGCAGAATGCAATTATAGGGATAGAAATGGAGGGGGGACTATTTAAGATATGGGAAAGGGAAGGGAGGAAGGCAAGTGACTTCTGACATACCCCAAAAGGAATTTTGGGAGGTGTATTTTGCCCATAGAAGTCATCTGAAATACTAACTGCTTAGAAGTATGGGTATTGGAGACAGCCAGTCATGGGTTCTAATACCAGCATTGCTGATGAGTAGCTGGTTGAGTGATAAAGGACATTCTTTTAAAATACTTGGTCTGGAGAGATGGCTTAGTGGTTAAGCGTTTGCCTGTGAAGCCTAAGGACCCCGGTTCGAGGCTCAATTCCCCAGGACCCACGTTAGCCAGATGCACAAGGGGGCGCACACATCTGGAGTTCGTTTGCAGTGGCTGGAAGCCCTGGCACGCCCATTCTCTGTCTCTGTCTGCCTCTTTCTCTCTCTGCCACTCTCAAATGACTAAATAAAAATTAAAAATTAAAAAAATACATTTAAAATACTTATTAACATCTAAGTATCAAATTCCTCATCCCTAATAGGGATAAAACTGCTGGTAGTTTCTTCTTCATGATAGGTATGCTGTAAAGGTTGGTAAATTCACTGTGTTATCAGGGCAAATTAGACTTTCTCACAAGTTGTTACTGTTCAGTGCGAGTTTCTAACAATTTCACTACGGTTCAGTAAGTTTTGAGTGTAGTGGAATGGAATGATCAATGCCCGTTAAGCCATCAATTACATAAGCCATTGAGTTGGCCCCGCTGTGAAGAAGATACTGGCATTCAACAAGTTTAGAGTGGATTTTAAAGAGTACAGTAGCATTCCTTAATAGAAGTTCCACGTTAAGGGAATTGTGCCTACTAGGAATGGAGGACTTTGTTGATGATGTGTGAAGGCTGTTTTCCTGCGTGGCTTCTATTGGGTTCCCTCTTAGCATGTGTGTGTGCGTTGTGTGTTTCTGTGTTCGCTCATGTGTCCATATTTGTGTGGGCGCAGACGTGCATACAGGCGCTCATGTGCCTTGTGCTCATGGAAGTAGAAGCCAGAGATTGATGTCAAGTGTCTGCCGTAGCCACTCTTCACCTTGACTTCAAAGACAGGGCCATTCATGAAAACTGAGCTCACTGATTTGGCTACGTCAGCTTGCCACTGACCACTGGGAGGGGTCCTCTGAATCTTCCTCTCCATCACAGAGATTAAATGTGCATGTCACCACCCGTACCATTTTACAGGGCTGCTAGGGATCCAGCCTCAGGACCTCATATTTGTGCAGCAAGGGCTTTCCTCCTTCAGCCATCTCCCCCAGCTGCTGGAAGTAAATTTCATCTGCTGATAACTTCTCTCAAAATCAATGACCTTGAGTTCCCTGGCCCGGGTTCCCTGCATGGACAATGTGCATTAGAAGTCTCCAAAGAGATATGAATAAATTGAAGGTGAGTCAGGAAATGGAAGAGCAACTGGTTGATTAGGCTTAATGACGACTAAATCAAATGCAAGGTTTCATAATCTGCCCTCTGTGTAGCTTGGCATACCATGGTCTTGATGTAAGTTTGGGTGTTTGAATAACTAGTTTTTAATTTTATTTTTCACACACACAAAAAAAATGTTTCCTAGGGACATTGCCTGGAGAAGGAATTTCCCATTAATTCATTCATTGATTTTTTCAACTAGGGGTTCAACTAGTCTGTTTGCATTCTGAATAACCTGTTCTGTAATCCAAATACTTCTCAAATTCCCTTGCTCCGATATAGATTTTTTTTTTGTTTTAATCCTCTTATAGTCTTAACTTAAATAGATCTGACAGTTTACAATGGCCAATATTCTTGTTTTGTCTTTCATTTCCCTGTCACATGTGGTAATGCTCCCAGCTCGGGAAGGTTATCTTTTCATTGTAGTTTTTAGGTGAAAATGACATTTCTCCAAGGAAGTTCACACCAAGATCACTTTCCTTTGACATTAATTATATAAACAAAAGTAAAAAAAAAAAAAACACTGTATGCCAAATTTGGGGGCTTATTTCATGTAGATATTGGGCAGTATTACTTGATACTCTTCCCTTTTGATTTTTTAAATAAGTATGAAAAGCTATAAGAAGTATATACTTTAGTATATATACTATTTAATAGTATAATTAATATATACTATTTTATAGTATATGTACTATTTAAAAAGTATAAAAAGCATCTATCTATTAGGTCTGTCTTGTGTTATCTTCCTTTTAAGTAACATCATTTAAATATAACTATTTCTTAAACTTTCAGTTATAATACTCAAAGTACTTTTGGTATAAAGTGGAAAATAGTATATTTTTGGTATTTTCCTTTTCATATTCAAAGTAAAAGAATCTTGGTTTTGCTGTGTTTTAGTCTAGAAGACTGTAGTAGAATACCACTTTTATAAGAATGGCTACCACTATGCTTTTTAAATGAAAACAGACAACCTCATTAAAATGATGCTTGTTATCAGATTTTAAAGCATAAGACTGCCTCAGAGGCAGGGACTCTGGACATGAAATTTGCCTCTTTTCATAATGCTATTCTCATAGTAATTCTCACTCTCAGAATTTGAAGCCAAATTACTTAAGAATTGTGTTATTTGAAAAATTATAGCACCATATATATTGTTTGGGAAGGCAGATGACCTGTGTAGTGAATCTTACTTTTGCAGTTATTTGTCCTTATCAAAATCAATCTCTCTGGAAAGTAGTTTTATTCTCTTTAAAGATGGAGAATAGATGGGTTTGAAAGGGCCTTTCTGGTCTAAGACTTCTTGTTTGTTTATTCAAGAAAATTTCAGCTACTTTATAAAAATTATTCAAAGATACATGTTTAAGTCATCACACAATTGAAATCCCTCTTTGCATACAGTTTGAGTAATCATTATTCCATCTGTATTATTTAAAATTTTTATACCTTTCCTTATGAAATGGACATCATTTTGAAATAATTTCCTATAACATATAAATATATATTTTTCATGGTCTCACTGTTACTATAAATTCTAGATAAGAGCAAACAGTATTATAATATGTATAAGGAATCCCATTTCCTATTGTCACTTTCTTAATGAGATTTTTCTGTTAGGAAACTAAATATGCTATACAAAGTGGAACAATTTTCTATAACACACGTTATTTATATTAAATACCAGAGTGCAATATGTAACAAATTGTTACCTGATAGAATGAGAATGGGCAGGGAACCAATTATCATCTGCATGCAAACTTAAATTTTAGGCTTAACTATCTCACAGAAATGGAGCTTCATCTCACTAAACTCCTGTTTTTTTCCCAAATCCACAAGCTCAAATGAAAAATTATCATTATCCAAAATGTTATTGTGAATGTTTATTTCATGAGGGAGCTGAAACATCTCCTCCCCTCCAAAAAAAAAAAAAAATCAAGTTATTTGTGACCAAGAAGAAAATGAAGGATACCAAACCTGCCCGCTTTCTAAATGGCTGGGATTTCTGATTTCTTTTACAGGCTAGTGGGGGAAGTTCCAGAGAAGGCTCAAGACACACATAACAGAGACTGATGTCTTTTGAGATGGAGTTGTCTAAAAAGCCAGACTAAAATTATGTTAGTTCTTTCAGAACCTTTAAATTAAAATAAGAGAAGCACAATTGGAAATAACCAAAGTAGAATAGAAGATATAGGAGATGAGGGGCTGGAGAGATGGCTTAGTGTTTGAGCACTTGCCTGTGAAATCTAAAGACCCTGGTTCGAGGCTCGATTCCCCAGGGCCCACATAAGCCAGATGCACAAGGGGGTGCATGCATTTGGAGTTCATTTGCAGTGGCTGGAGGCCCTGGCATTCTCTCTCTCAATCTCTGTCTCTCTCTGTCTCTTTCTCTCTCTGCTTTTTTATCTCAAATAAATAAGTATATAAAACATATTTAAGAAGTTCCAGTTTTAAGGTGTAGATTATAAATATGATTAGAAATCTACATGTAACATTTTCATCCATCAATATTTACAGTCTCAGATCTGAGCTAGCATGCACTGTGACACCTTCCTTGTTATAAGAAAAATAAGAAATTGGTGAAAATGTGAAGTTAGACTGAGAAAAAGGAATATGGGCATAAAATAAGAAAGAATCAAGTAAGAAGCAGCACTGAATTGAACAGAGAGTGAATGACCTTAAACCAGCATAAGATGTGAGTAAAAAGGAGTAATAAACATTTCTCTTTCCAATATTTCTACAGTCTAATTACAATCTCATTAGTAGTTCTAAATTCTACTGGGAGTTACATTTATCATCACAAAACTAAGTCATTCCATTCCTCTATTAACATCCATTTAATACAATACTTAAAAATAGTTACTACTGGGCTGCAAGAATGGCTTAGCAGTTAAGGTGCTTGCCTATAAAGCATAAGGACCAGGTTCAATTCTCCATGTCCCACATAAGCCAGATGCACATGGTAGCACATGCATCTGGAGTTAATTTGCAGTGGCTAGAGGCCCTGGCACACCCATTCCTTCTCTCTCTCTCTCTCTAATAAATAAAAATAAATATTAAAAAAGCAGTACTACTTTCCAGCAAATATTTGAAATATATATGCAGCAAATAATTTGATTTTTTTTGAATTTTCTTCTGTCTACAAAAACATAAATATCTGTCGTTCCCTGCCTTTGTCATAAAATATATTCATATGTCCACAAAAATGCCTATAATACATATTGCTTTACATAAACATTTTGTCAAAAGAAATGATTTGCTAGATAAAGTATCTGATACAATTTCGATTATGCTTTCCATGGAAGAATATAATTAGATGTATGGCAACTAGAAATGAAATGATCTATTGTTATTAAACTGGCCTGGGAAGGCAAGGCCAACACAAGAGAGACTGGGAGCAGGGCTGCACAATGAGCTGGGGCTGAGCTCGGTTCATGCACCAAGGGTAGATCCATCCCTGGGTGGCTGCTTGGGAGGGCAAGGCCAGTGTAAGAGAGGCTGAGCTAAGAAAGCCAGGTCTCCCAAGGTCTTACCCAGAATTGTCCAGAGAAGACACACTCTAAGGAGACCATGCTCAGGTTCAAGTGCAATCACCCCAGTCTGGTGGACAGTCTTTAACCCCACACCCACCTTGATCAATTTAGACCAGGCTATGCAACACAGGCTATGCAAGGGCTGTTACTGCCGCATCCTCAGTGAGAAAACTGACCTCAAGATGGGCAGACCCCAAAGCAAAGGAGACAACAAACTCCCACAAGTGGATCCCCACCAAGATCACCACTCCCACAATGAAATCTTTGAGCAAATGAAAACATAGACGCCCTGAGCGAAATCTCAACAAGTTTTATGAATGCATTTATTGAAACCATAAACAAGTGGCTTGTTGAATGGGAAAAAGTGGGAACAAGAGTAAACAAACAAGAACTCCAAGAATGGCTGAAGGAAACGGAAGAAAACCGGCAAAAAGAATTCAAACTACAAATCAAAATTTGGCCCAATGAGTTGGAAGACAGACAACAAAAAGAACTCAGAGAAACTGGAAGATACTCAGCAAGAACATGTCAGTAAATGGCTGAAAGAAACCAAGGAAAATCAGAAAACAGTACCCCATCGACAGCTCAGTGAAATTGAAGACAGTCATGGAGTGGGAGTCGCTGAGCCTGTTTTGAACAAAATTGACATCGAAGCAAAAGCAATCAAAACAGATAAAGAAGGCTACTTCATACTCATTAAAGGGACGATTTAACGAGAAGATATTACAATCATAACTTTTTTATGCATATCCAACCCAGGAGTGCCTAATTTTATAAGACAATTTACTACATCATAAAATAGATATAAATCCAAATAAAATAATAGTAGGGGACTTTAACACCTCACAATCTTCAACAGACAGATCCTCTAAGAAGAAAATAAACAGAGAAACAATGGAGCTAAACAACACCAAAGATCAAATCAACTTGACAACATCTATAGAACATTCCACCCTAGTTCTATTGAGTGCACATTCTTCTCAACAGTTCATGGACCCTTCTCCAAAATAGACCACATATAAGGGCATAAAGCATATCCACAAATTTAGAAAAAATGACATAGTTCCCTATAGCATATCTGACCACAATGCATTAAAACTGTAAATTAAAAACAACAGTAACAATAGAAACAGCAATAACTCCTGGAGACTGAACCACTCATTATAAAACAATGAATGGGTTGTTGAAGACATCAAAAAGGAAATTTATAAATTTATCAAACTGAATTACAATGAAAAAACAACCTGCTAAAATGTATGGGACACAATGAAGGCAGTTCTAAGAGGGAAACTCATGGCCCAAAATGCCTACATTACAAAGACAGGGTGATCTCAAATAACTTAAATTTCATTTGAAGGCACTGGAAAGGTAAGAAGAGTCTAAGCCCAAAAGGTCCAGACAGGAAGAAATTATCAAGATCAAAACAGAAATCAATAAACTGGAAACCAAGAAAACAATTTAAAAGACTGATAAGCCAGGTGTGGTGGTGCATGCCTTTAATCCCAGCACTTGGGAGGCAGCAGTAGAAGGATCACTTTGAGTTTGAGGTCAGCCTGAGACTACATAGTAAATTCCAGGTCAGCGTGGGCTAGAGCGAGACCCTACCTAGAAACAAAAAAACAAAAAAGCAAACAACAACAACAAAAAAAAAGGTTGTTGAAACAAAGGGTTGGTTTATTGAAAAAAAAAATAAACAAAATTGATAAACCATGGTCAATTTGAACAAAACGAAAAAGACTACCTGGACATAGTTGTGCTCTTACTTAATTGTAGTACCAGGTATATGGTAGAAAGTCTCCAAAGTTCACAATTTTCTCTTGGGTGAGAGGCATAATTTATTGAAGTATAACCTTAATATTGCAAAGTGAGTCAAGTGTCTTTTGTCATAGCAATAAATTCTGAAGACTTCACTGACCTTGTAAGACAAGGTACCTGGATATATGTGTGTAAGCTCCAAAGCAATCAAAGAGTCATCTCTCTTATTTGGGATCTCAGGTACATAGTCATCTTTTTAGAACATTGCATAGTGATTGCTATTAGGGTCCACCCCACCTCCCTTTATTCAGTTGAGATAGCTGAACACTTTCTGCATTTATTTCCATTTTTCATCTATGTTCCATTAGTTCTTTGTTTTTCACAAATGTCATTATTAAGTAGGCATGAGGTGTTTCTATATTTCCTCCAGTGGTTTTAGTATAACAGAAGGTGAAGTCCTCTAGTTTTGTAGTTGTACTGAGATATATGCCTTATTCATCCCATTTTTGTTTAACAGTAACAAATACCAAATCAGATATCCAGAGACACAGAGGCTCCCAAGACCTCATCACTGAAGCAGACCTAAAATGAACCCAACATGGCTCGGGGAAATTCACAGAAGAGGGGGCAGAAAGAATGTCAGAGCCACATGTTGGATCATGATACACAGAGACACTACCTCTTACCCATAACTGATGGCTAACCCCACAATGCACGACCCATTCTCCCAAACTAGGAGGGTCCCTGTGGAGGGTGGAAGACAGGGAGGAGGCTAACAATGGTACCAACTTGACTGTATTCACTGAGTACAAAACTAATAAAAAAAATGATGGTTTTTAAATTATATTTCAATAAATACTTTATTTCATAATCAGCATCATTTGATGTTTTTTATAAAATTTAAAATATAAATATATTTAAAGTATAATACTAATGCACTAACAGTGAAAATAAAACATTTATAATTTCTCATATTTGCTTTGGATTTTTTAATGAAAGCCATTTATTATATGACCTCACTCCATTTCCCCACACCCATCAGTTCCTGAAGGACAAGAAGATCCAAATATATCATGTAAATTTTTACACACTTGGTAGGATTGTCACTACATTATTTGAGTTGTATTGTAAATATATAAAACAACATTATACAGTATATATTATTGATTGCTTGACACTTTCAAATTATATTAGGGTTTGTAGTTAGGTTCATGTTTGAGCGTCTAAGGTACTTGTTTTTTTTCAATTAGCCTTTCTTGTTCTATGAAATACTAGATACATTTGATATCCTTTATTGTAAGAAATTAAATGCTTTCTGTGTTTTCATCTTTTTTGAACCAGCAGGTAGCCCAGGATGACCTCAACTGTGATTTTCCTGACAAAGCTCCCTGAATGCTAAAAATAGGTATGTTCTACCACCCTGGCTATCCAGTCTGCTTTCTTGTGGACACTGGTGTGTCAGTAGAAAGCTCAGACAAAAAACACTACTGAAACTCTAGTAGAAAGATTTTTCAAGGGCTAAAGAGATGGCTTAGTGGTTAAGGCATTTGCCTGCAAAGCCAAAGGATCCCGGTTTGATTCTCTAGGACCCATGTAAGCCATATGTGCAAGCAGGGTGGAGGGGGGGGGCTGCATGAGTCTGGAATTCGTTTGCAATGGTTGGAGGCCCTTGCACGCCCATTCTCTTTCTCTCAGGCTCTGCCTCTTTCTCTCTCTCTTAAATAAGAATAATAAGAAAGATTTTCGAGTTTAATATATATAATCAACTCAATCTTCCAGTTGTTCTAAGTATATACACTTCCAAACCTAGCTAGTAAATCTACCTTTGGCACACACCACACCATGAGTCACCCTAGACATTTACATGTTTGTCAGTCTTAATGCTTTCTTTGGCATGTGATTGATGTTGTGTATGTATGTGCGGACATACATGTGTGCAGATGCATGTGCACCTTCTACGTGTGTGTAGAAGCCAGAGAACAGCAATAGAATTATCTTTTTTTTTTTTTTTTTTGAGGTAGGGTCTCACTCTGGCCCAGGCTGACCTGGAATTCACTGTGGAGTCTCAGGGTGGCCTCGACCTCATGGCGATCCTCCTACCTCTGCCTCCCAAGTGCTGGGATTAAAGGCGTGTGCCACCACGCCCAGCTAGAATTATCTTGAACACAACACATCTACTATTTTCAGACAAGCTCTCCAAAGGGCTGCAACTCAGCAACTGGGCTAGAGTGGCTAGCTAGTGGACTCCAACCATCCACCTATCTGCATGTCATCAGAACCAGGTTAGGTGAGAGCCACCAGCCTCAGTTTTTCTTTGCTTTTTACACGGTCACTAGTCCTTGAACTCTGGTCCACGTGTTTGCAAAGCCAAGTACTTTGTCAAGATACCTCCCCCTTTTTTCTTACTTTTTACTTCTATCTGTATTTCTTTCAGTAGAGAAGCAAGTATTCTCTCTGGAACTTCTTACCCATCTATGTCTCTTTATTCCCCTGAGAACTTTCTATTGAAAAAAAAAAAAAACTTAATTGTTTTGTTTTGCTTTTTCTTTACTGGTTTTACTGTCAATTTGTGATTTTATTTGAACGAAATTTCCATCGCTATGATATTAAGACTTCTTGGGCATGAGTATGCTACAGCTTCATTTATTTATGACTTCTTTTATATCTTTCAATAAAGCTTTATCATTTTCTCCATAAAGATCTTATAAGCATTTTATTTTAAATGTACTTCTAGCTGAGCGTGGTGGCACACACCTTTAATCCCAGCACACGGGAAACAGTGGTAGGAGGATCACTGTGAGTTCAAGGCCACCCTGAGACTACATAGCGAATTCCAGGTCAGCCTGAGGTAGAGTAAGACCCTACCTCGAAAACAGACAAACAAATAAATAAATAAATAAATGTACTTCTAGTTTTGTACTGAGGGTCTGTGTTGCTCTAGCAAATGGGAACGTGACTAGAATGAGACTCTACCTTGAAAAACAAAAACAAAAACAAACTTATTGATCCTTGAACTTATGGCTGAGGTTGCCCAAGATGAACCCTCACTCCCTGATTCTCCAAACCAATAACAGTGCATGATGTCCATAGAATATGGGGCCATCTTGTTGGTGCAAATTGATGCCTACCTTGGTTTAGTAGATAAATGGACAGACAAAATTCCTATGATAGCCTTGTGTTTTATCAAAGTGCTGACTTCCATCTAGAGTCTCCCCATGCTTCTATTCACTCTTCAGATAGTTGCTTTTCATTCTTGCTGGAGGCGGGCTGTGACAGGCAAGGACTCAGCAACACTGGACACTGAGCTCCATCACTACTTCACTCCGCACCTGTGTCCCCCTCACAGCAGTGAGGGGAGCCCTCAGCCTTTAACTCCACGTGCCTGATCCCTCCCACAACCTTTTCATCTAAAAGAACAGCACCTTTTTAAAGCAGAAGTATGTCAGAGTCTAAAATGACATATAAGAGCGGAGAGATGGCTTAGTGGTTAAGAAGCTTACCTACAAAGCCAAAGGACCCAGGCTCGATTCCCCAGGGCCCACATAAGCCAGATGTACAAGTTGGCACATGCATCTGGTGTTTGTTTGCAGTGGCTGGAAGCCCTGGAGTACCCATGTGCTTGCTCGCTCTCTCTCTTTTTCTATCTCTCAAATAAATTTAAAAAATTTCAAAATCATTAATATTTAATGTGTATTTTTAAATCCTTTAGTAAATATTCCAAGGACTTTGTAACGATATATAAACTTAATTTTCCAGGCTTATTTCTGGGCACTTTCTATTGAAAAGGCTATTTTTGAGGAATCACAGTTATAAGACTTAAATATATAATTTTTGGCAATTTCGGGTGAATAAAATATAAGTATACTATATTTAAGCATAAAGATATGACAGTGAAACCCATTATTTCATACAATTAGCCCATTCTACATTATTGCTAAAAGTTTATATACTTAATTTCTTTTCTGGTACTCTGGTTAAAGTGACTTTTATGGCAGTCTTCTACAAATTCACTTGATCAGTTAAGATATAATAAAACTCTGCTAACAAACATATGTCTTCTCTGGTACATGTTACCAATGAGTACTGATTTTTCTTTCAGCAAGAACTTATGATATGGGGCTGGAGGGATGGCTTAGCAGTTAAGGCATTTGCCTGCAAAGCCTAAGGACCCAGTGGAGTCTCCAGGACCCACGTAAGCCGTGCTGCACCCATTGGCACAGGCATCTGGAGTTTGTTTGCAGTGGCTGGAGGCCCTGGCATGCCCATTCTCATTCACTCCCTGTTTCTCTCTCCCTCTCTCTGTCTCTAATAAATCAATAAATAGAAATAAAAAAATTTATAAATAAAAAAAATTTTTAATAAAAAAATATTTAAAAGAATATTTAATAAAAGAACTTGGGCTGGAGGGATGGCTTAGAAGTTAAGGCATTTACCTGCAAAGCCAAAGGACCCAGGTTTGATTCCCCAGGACCCACGTTAGCCAGATGCACAAGGGGGCACATGCATCTGGAGTTCATTCGCAATGGCAGGAGGCATGGTGTGCCCATTCTCTCACACACTCTCTCCCTCTTTCTCTGTCAAGCAAATAAATAAATAAATAAGAACTTAAGACACTGTTTAATGCTTTATATTACTGTGTCTTTCTTCTTTGGTAAGTTTATTCCTTCTTTGAATGGTTATTCGCCTTAAAAATCCAATGATGTTAGTAGTTTCTGTCACATAGCAAGTACTTGAAGAATGGCCATTTCCAAATGTATTTCTGGACATTTTCTCCCATATGTTATTTGATGGTATAGCCTCTGACCTTCTCTTAGACTTTGCTGATGTCTTTTACTAGATACTCTGATATTTCAACTGTTGGTTTTCAGTCTGCCCTTCTGGACCTGGCTTGTTTTTTTCTTGTCAAGTTCTTATGCACACATTTAACTTCTAAAACTGACCTATTCATGATCTTTCTCTGGTTCTGATATATTCCTACCCATTTAGCCTGAAGCCCAGCTATGTGTGTTCCATTAGACTATATGTGCAGAATACATTCATACTTTCCTAAATAAGACTGGAAGAACTCCAGAAATCCAACACAAGAATAAAATATTCTCTTCAAACATTCACAAACAAGACACTCATAATTTCTGTCAGCCAGTGTAAAGCTTGAAAGTGGCTGCATTTTATTTTATTTTATTTTGTTTTACTACAGGGTGGCATCACTGAATTATCCAGGTGAATTAACAGGAGTGCAGTAATTACTATGCATGGTCATGTTTGCTATCTCAGTAGTAGTCTGGATCATCGTGCATCTATATGGGTTCTAATGTCTTGCTGGCGTTCATCCTAGTTATTAATTGAATAATGAATGTTTTGATAAAAAGGCCTATCATTTTTTCATGTGAATTATCATTTAGAAAGTTTAAAAAAAGTCAAAAATCATACATTCTTTTGATGGAGATTTATTCCCATGCAGACCATGGACTATCTAAAATTTTGTGCAATTAAGAAATCATTTTCCTTGAGGTATTTTTGGCAACAACACAGAAAGGATTCTCACTACGTTTTGGCCTAAGCATCTGGACCTGGATGTTGATCTATTTATTCACTTAGAGCCGAATCAAGAAGTTGGTAAGTCGACCTATGATGTTGTTACCCTCTCCTTGGTGAGGAAAAATAACTTGACAGAGGCAGCTTACAGGAAGATGGGGTTGAGTTAAGGCTTACAGGTGGAAGGGGTAGTTTCATCACAGAGGAGTTAGCTGGTCCTCAACAGGATACGTCCATAAAAGAGGTAACGCAGCAGGAGCTCAAAATGACTCCCAACACAGAGTGGGATAGACTCATGATCTGCCCCCAGTGACAAGGTAGAATGCTTAATCCAAAATACCTGAGGATATGGAGGTCATTTACATTCAAGCTACCACATTCCACCCCTGACCCCATAGACTCACATCACCTCATATTGCAAGATGTACTCAGCCAGACTTCCAAAGTTCCTGCAGTCTTTACCAAACTCAACATTGTTCAAAATCTCATCTGAGATTCAAGGGCATCTCATAAACTGTAAATTCTGTAAAATCATTATACAAGTTACATATTTCTAACACATAATGGCACAGAGGTAAACATTCCCATTACAAAAACAAGTCACAATGAAACTGGAATTTGGTGTTCCCTGCAAATGCACCAATATGTGATAATGAACTGATAAGTTTTGGGTGTCTCTGGATTCTTGTCTTATTATGTCAAAGGATTGAGAGGCCAGAGGATAAAATTCAGAGAAACTTCATTAGTTTAAGAGAAGGAAAGAGGATATAGTATGAAGCGTTCCTGCCCATGAGAAGTCAGAAGTGAGAGAAAGAGGGTGAGAGGGAGAGAGAATGGGTAATCCGTGGCCTCTGGCACTGCAAACAAATCCCTGGGGCATGCTCCACTTTGTGCATCTAGCTTTAGGTGCATACTGGCAATCAAATTCAGGTCATCAGGCCACAGAAGTAAGTGCTTTTAACCACTGATCCTTTTCTTCCACCCACTAGTGAGGTTGAATCCACCATGAGGAAGCAATGTGGATGAAGACTAGTGTTCACCTTGCTTTCTCCTTCTTTTGGTCCTAGAGCCTCTCCTGTGTAACAGTGTCACCCACAGTTACGGTGGATCTTTTAACCATAATGTAACTAGAAACTTTCTCACCGACATACCCAGGGACTTGTTTATGGTGATTCTAGACTTTGTCAAGTTGTCATTAGCCATCGTAGGCATACCCCTTGTCAACATGACATCACAGCATGTCACTGTAAATATATATACATATATTCTATTTTTATTTATATTTGCAAGAAAGAGAGAGAAAGAGAGACTGAATAGAGAATGCGCACTCCAGGGCCTTCAGCCATTGCAAATGAGCTCCAGAATCATGTGCCACTTTGTGTATCTGGCTTACATGAGTCCTGGGGGGAATCAAACCTGGGTCCTTTAGCTTTGCAGGCTAGTGCCTTAACCACTAAGGCATCCCTCCAGCCCCAAACGTACCACTTTTAAACCAATACTTTCCACTGTATATCCCTTTAGGTTCATGACTATCACATAATACATATATATATATATATATATATATATATATATATATATATATTAAATCCATCTCTAAATATCCCCAGAGCCTCTGAATATCTAAATATATGTTCAAAAGTGCAATCTCCTCTGAGACCAAAAACAATTGCTTAACTAAGAGCACCTATAACATTAACAAACAAGTTATATACTTACAATATACAGGGGTAAAAAGTAAGCACTCCCATTCCAAATGAGAGGAATTAAAGCCTAGCAAGGAAAGATTGTACCAAAGCAAGATCAAAACTATTCAGACAAAGGCCAAACCTTGGATCCCCATGCCCAGCGTCTGAGAATTATGATGAAGTCGTCTGGTTTCCAAAAGTCTTTAGTAGCCTTGCCCCTTACGTTCTGTTGTTCATAATACATGTAGTCTCTCTGTTAGGGTTGGATCCTCTCTAAGCCTATAGCTTTGGGGGGGGGGAGCAGATGTCCCATGGCCATAACATCTCCAACAACTTAGGGTCTCCCCATTGCAACTTAGGGTTCACCATCATAGCAGATCATACAGTGACCTCTCAAGCCCTCGTTGCAGGGATTCCAACCATGTCACACACTGCCTAACCTCAGAAGCTTTCTGAAACCATTGAAAGACCATGACACCCTTGACGTTGCATATTTCAAGTCTGAGAGTGTAGTAACACATTAGCAATGCTGCCAAACTCACCGTCAGCTTAAGAAGCCCCCTTGGATACAGCTACAAAAACTCCTGTGTACCTGCTAGCCTGAGAAACTTCTACAGGAAGTTATTTCCTAATGCGGAGCTCCTTTCGAAGCATTATCAGTTAAGGCACTCTTTCAAATCAACTCGGATTTTCCCAAAATGAACTCTCTGGTGGGAGAGGTCTTGCCCTCAGTGCATCTTCCGTATTACCACCGTGTAGCATGGGAGGCTTCCCTTTAATAGTACTGATCTCCTTACAAATTGCATATACCTACTGTGCACCAGTATATCAGTTATTTTCTTGTTGGTGTGAACAAATATCTAACCAGAAACAACTTACAGAAGGAAAGAGTTTGTTTTGGATTATACTTCTAGAGGGTAAAATACATATGGTTAGGCGAGAAGGGCAGTAGGAGCCAATTGTCCCTTTTGCAGGTAGGATTCAGAAAGAAAACCGCATGTGGAGTGGGGCTACTTCCCTTCAAGGTCTGGCCTCCACTGACCAACTCCCTCCAGCAAAGCTCCACCTTCAAAAGGTAACACAACCTTCCCAAATAGCGCCACCTGTGGTCAAACACAGGAGCCCGTAGGAGACATTGTACATTCAAAGCACAGCAAACAGCTGTGATTTATACTTTAAACTTCCTCTTTTTGATTTATACTTTAAACTTCCTCTTTTTGATTTATACTTTAGACTTCCTCTTTTACCCACCTGCTGACACATTTTTATAACTTTTTGTTCTTCTTATTGATTTGACTATAGACCTGAATCAGACCAGTGAGCTGTAACCATCCCAGAGCCTGCATGCTGTTTTATCTTGAGAGTTCTTCTGCCATAAAAAATTAGTCAGCAACTCTTGAATCCATCCTCATTCGAGTTCTCAGAACATGCACAGAATGCAGCCAGGTTCATTGCCAGAAAATAATATAAGCTGCATCTAGACCAGTTCTCCACAGAGACCTCATTCCCTTCTGAGACTTCAGGATCTCAGCATCCACTGCCTTCATTTATGCCTGTACTCTGTTCTTCAACCCCCCCACCAAAATTGCCTAGTAAGCTCTTCTTTTAGCATTGTGTGGCTTTCTAGCCCAAAGTTCCAAACTCTTATATATACTCATTGCAAAACATTTACATAGGTATAGGAAGTACATTATCAGATTTGTCATAGCACTGGCCCACTTCTCAGTACCAACTACCTATATTAGTTATTTGCTCAACGTTGCAGCCAAATACTTAAGAAGAAGTACCTTAAGGGAGGAAAGATCTCCTATTGCATTAAGTTTGAAGGAATGGAGTCCACCATGATACTGATACAAAAACAGACACATAGACCAATAGAACAGAAGAGACAGCTATGGTCACCTAGTTTTTGACAATAGTGTAAAAAAATTCACATGTTTCTTTGGGGGTGGGTGGAGAAGGCAATTTAATCAACACATGGTACTGGAAAAACTGGATATATATACCTGATAAAGGTTGAAATTAATTCTATATCTTTCACCATGTACAGAAATAAAATTAATGTGGATCAAAGGACTTAATTTAAATTTAAAACCTGAACTGATTTAATTGCTAGAGTAAAATATAAAGAATATGTTTCAAGATACAGGTATATGTAAAATTTTTTGAACACAATAGAACAGGAATTAACAAATGGGATTGCATGAAGGTACTAAGCTACAGCACAGCAACAGACTATCATCAGAGTGAAGGGACCAGCCACAGAGTAGAAGAAAACCTCTGTAAGATGTTCCTCAGACTGTGGGTGTATAAGGGAACAGTATCTAAAATTTGAAAAAAAATTAACACAAAAAAACTATAAATAAATTAATGAGATGTTGGAATGATCAGACATTTTTTAAAAAAATAAACACAAATATTTAGTGTCACTGCTCAAGCCTTAAAAACTATAAGGTTCTTCCCATTAGACTATTTTATAAACATACAGAATATAACCTAAGAGGATTCGGTCATGATGTGTCTCTAGATATTTTGTTTACTCTATAAAATACTGAATAAACCTAGCAGGAGTTGAAATCCTGTCAGCACTTTTATTCTCTTGCTGTGTACTTTGACATTAAGTTTGAATTTGCCAAAGCGTTTCACTTTTTCTAGTTTGCTAATTTAAATCACCTTTATTCCACACTGGTAAAAGAGGGAAAACACAAACTGAAACTATAATCAGGGCACATGAAAATAGAACTGCAAGTCCTACAGTCATCACAAATATATTAGGAAAATGTTACAATTTTGTGACAATGTTGTATAGCTAATATGAAATAGAGAAATATTAAAGAATTATAATTTATTCCTTCATGCTATGGTAACTTCCAACTTTGTTTCCACAGTGAAAATACTTTAAATGTTTTGATAAATGTAAGTAGAATTCCCTCATAATCATTAAAATATGTAACCAATTGGTTCTGTTAGAAATATGTATTCAACATTTTAAATACATCAGTAAAATTTTCCAAATTAGTAGAGAATAGGAGTAAAATGTTTGGTCTTTACAATAGATACAGAAAATATAATGGAAAAAAATGCACCTTGAGAAAATTACTTTGTAAATTTTGAATGGATTAAGAATTGTCTTAATCTGATAATGAATAGCTTTTGAAATTCTACAACAAACATTTATGGTAAATTATTGATAGTTTCTCAGTATTGAGGAAAAAAGTAAATACTGCTATTTGGCAATGTTAAACATGGCCATAGATGTCTCTGTTAATGAAGTAATAAATATAAAAAGTTATAAAAACTCTTAAGACATGTCCATTACATTCCTAACTTCAAAGAGACTTTCATGACCTGAATAAGGCCCATGTACTACTGGGCCCATCACCGTTTCATCATGGATGACAGAGGAGGGTGGAAGGCCTCTATCTCTTCCTGAAGAGTTATAGGAAGTTAATAGTAGCTAGGGTTAGGTGCTGTAGATGAGTGAGACTATGTGGCGAATTTTTTTTTTTCTGTGATTGGGTAAGTTCACTGAGAGTGATCTGTTCCAGGTTCAACCATTTTTCCTCAAAATGCTTAATATAATCATATGAAAATTATCAATCAAAAAATTCAGAAATATTTTTACAATATGATTACATAGGTTAGGAAGAACCTCATTTTTAAATGCCTTTTTGTTTATTTTTATTTATTTATTTGAGAGCAAGAGACAGACAGAGAAAGAGGCAGAGAGAGAGAGAGAATGGGCGCGCCAGGGCCTCCAACCACTACAGATGAACTCCAGAGGCTTACACCCCCTTGTGTATCTGGCTTACATGGGACCTGGGGAATCAAGCCTTGAACCGGGGTCCTTAGGCTTCACAGGCAAGCGCTTAACCACTAAACCATCTCTCTAGCCCAAGAGGCTCATTTTTAAAACTACTTATAATCTTTTAGAATCTATATAATAGTAATTAAAGAAGTTCATGATCACCACATAACATGTTAAAAGCATTACATACAGAAATGAAAGGGCTTCAGAGATGGCTCAGCAGTTAAGGTGCTTCCCTGAGAAGCCTTAGGACCCACGTTCAATTCCCAGTCCTCAGGTAAGCCAGATGCACAAGGTGGCAGATGCAACTGGAGTTTGCAGGGGCTAAAGGCCCTGGCACACCAATTCTTTCCTGCCTGCCTCTCTTTCTCTCTCTCTGTCTCTCTCTCTCTCTCTTACTTTCAAATAAGTAAATAAATTATTATTTTTTTTAAAATAAATGAAAGTAGGCCCACAACATTGAAAGATACACACACACACAAATATATATATTTATATACATATTTGTGGGTGGGGTTATACAATACCTCAAAGTCATAATTACTGTTTATATATCAACTGATATAACTGAATTGAGTAAATGATTCTGAAAGTTATATAAATATGAAAAGGGTCACATCAACAGATCACAACAGGAAACAAATTTCTGTTAAACATATGAGTACGTGACCATCGAATTTTTATCAGAGATGCCATGAAACCATAGTGAGAATAAAACCTGTCTGATTACTAGATAGCCCAAAAATGGTTATCTACGTATAAAATAGAAACTTGATCCTCTCCTACATAACAATTAGAAAAAGGGTCCCATATAAAATTTATTCATAAATTTGAAAAAATAAAGAACGAAAAGAGTTTCAGAGCATAAGAGGATATGTGTATGTCTGCTGAGTAGCCGGAATGTTTTTGAATAAGATGCAAAATGTATCAACCATCAACAAAGCAAAAAGGATTGATTTCATCAGCATCCCTTTTATCAAAAAAAGAAAGAAAATTCAATCTATGTGTAAACTTAAAAGACATGCTTAAAATATGACTAAAAAACAAAAAAAAGATATTCCAGAACTTGTATCTATCATCTATTAATCTGTAATCTATCTATCTATCCATCCATCCATCCATCCATCCATGCATGCATGCAGACTATGTCAAATGCAAATTCAGAAAATGGCAACCATATCTTTAGTCAGAAATATATGGTTCTATTTCTATATAATAAATAATCAGGGATGAAAGCAACATGGGATTTTGTTTTCTTCCCTCTCATTTGGATGTGTAATTGGCTTTTAATATAAAAATTTCAAGAGAAGGAGATTTCAGGTAAACATGTTCTTACAACAACTTTATTTTTTTTACTGACAGCACTTAAGTTATCCAGGTCTAGTTACAGCCATTTTTTTCTCTAATTAAGTTTTCATAAAGACAGAACATAGTTAACTTGCAGCAAAATTTTTTTTAAAGAAAGAGGGAGAAAGGGTAGCAAAAGAGAAGGAGGAGGAGGGGAGAGGAGATGACAAAGACAGCTTGGTGGGTAGTTTCAATTTCCTATGAAATTCTCAAAGCTAATTTTGGGGAAAATGAAATGATTATGCTTACATAAGTAGACTTCCTTAACAAATTCATGTTCAGTCTTAAAAGCTTGTAATACAGTGCAGAAAATGCCTTCACTGCCCCTTTTATTCCTGTCTCTTTGCTCTTACCTAAATTTCTTGTTAGATACTTATTAATTTATGAGGATGAATCACCAAACTTCCTTGTCTCTTGTATATCGAGGGTGATGCATTTGTTTTCAAGTTCCTTGCAACACTTTTAACCTCTTAGTCATTGTAAGAGCAATTAAGAGCAATTATGTCTTAGCCTTAACTTTAGTTCATCTAGGAGCACTATGCAATTCATATCTGCCTTGGCATGCATAGTTTTTATATTGAGCTTATATGTTCGACTGCTCTTCTTTTTAACCAAAATTATATCATATCCTACTTTTTTAACATTATGAACCTTGAAGGAATTCATGACTCACTGTCCTAATCTATTTTTTTGATGCACACTCAAAGGCACTTTATTTATTTTTTAAAATATTTTATTTTTATTTATTTTTTTGAGAGAGAGAGATACAGAAATAGGCAGGTAGAGAGAGAGAAGGAGAGAGAGAGAGAGAGAGAGAGAGAGAATGGGCACCAGGACCTCCAGCCACTGTAAACAAACTCCAAAAGCATGCACCCCCTTGTGCATCTGGCTTACATGGGTCCTGGGTAGTCGAACCTTGGTCCTTTGGCTTTGCAGGCAAGTGCCTTACCTGCTAAGCCATCTCTCCTGCCCACTTTATTTTTATTTTTTTTATTTAGAGACAGGGTATTGCTATGTAGTCCAGGCTGGACTTTGACTTGTAGCCATCCCCCTGGTTCAGCCTCTCAGAGTGCTAGGATTACAAGTGTAAAATGTCTGGTTCTTTAAAGGTACTTTCTCTCTTTTTTTAGAACATACTTTGCATGGATACACCATGTGTTGGTACCCTCTTTTCCCTCCTCCCTGCCCCCATTCTGCTGAGGGTCAACCTTGGTGGGTTTCTGGTATAGCCTATGGGATTGTGGGTATGCATTGTGGGAGCAGCTGTCAGTTATTGGGGGTGGGCAATGTCTCTTGGTATGATGCCCCAACCTGTGTTTCTTACGATCTTTCCTCCCCCTCTTCTGCAAAATTCCCTGAGCCGTGGTGGGTATGTTTTAATTCTACTTCAGTGATGAGCTCTCGGTAGCCTCTGGATCTCTGCTTTGGTGGGTATTGAGTGTCCTCAGGGTCTGTCTCCTTCACCGTGGTGCTGATGGTCAAGCTCAACATGGAAGCAGCACTCTTGCTTGTCTCCCAAATTCCTCTGTGGTTTTAGCTGGGCATTGGCTGACATGTGAGGGGTGGTCAGGTCTCACTACTTTCTGAAAAAGACAATTCGATTCTCCAATGAAGAATGAAGTCACCACAGGTCAAATGATTTTAGCCCCTCTTTTAGCCAAAGACTAGAGGGAGCTTGTCGGTGGAGACCATAATCTTGGTCTTCATATGATTTTGACCAGGATACCAGTTACAGCTATGGGTTCTTTTCCACTGAGTGAATCTCTTAGCCAATCAGAAAGCCACTGGTTACCCACCAAGGCTGTGCGCCACCATTGCGCTGGTCTGTGCATCTTGTCAGGCTGGTTGCTTCTAAGTAGCTTAGACCCCTACTTGCTCACAGCGTTGTTGGACACTTTTCCCCAGTGGCTCAGGTAGTACTTTACAGCACCAAATGGCCTGTCAGGGGACTGGCTTTCTTCAAGATTCCATCCATGTGTCTCGGAGTTCTGTGTCAGCAGCATATGGTGTCTTCAGCAATAGAATCTTATCTTTTACCTCAGGTGGGTGATCAAGTACTTTAAAAGAAGCATGTCTTATTTTGGTGGGGACCTGATAGGTCTCTCCTATCAACAGCTCAACCAATTCTGGTAATAAGAGTTTTAGGCCAGAGCTAAATATCATAAGGTTATGCTACATAATCTTTTTTTTTTCTTTCTTTTTATTTGAGATAGGGTGTCCTCTAGCCCAGGCTGACCTGAAATTCATTATGTAGTCTCAGGCTGCCTTCAAAGTCACACTGATCCTCCTGCCTCATTCTTGGGGGAGAGAGAGAATGGACACTCTAGGGCTCTAGCCACTGCAAATGAACTCCAGACACATGCACCACTTTGTGCGACTGGCTTTACATGGAAACTGGGAAATCAAACTTAGGTAGTTAGGCTTTGCAGGTCAGTGCATTAGCTGCTGAGACATCTCTCCAGCCCCTCCATGTCTATTATTATTTACTTACATACCCTCCATTCTGTGGTCAGAGAGCAGAAAAAGACATCAAGATTGACATGAAAGAAGCTCTTGGCAGAAAGACTGGAAAGTCTTCTATACCAGGGTTGCACGTAAGGCCAGAGTATGGGTGAGAAAATCAAGTTGTCTGCAAATGTGGAAGAAGACGGGCACTATGTAAACACCCCAAAAGGCTTACCACTCTCATGGCTGAATGCCGTTAGAAATTCTCATCTTAACCAGCTCTTTGGTCTGTTGCTACTTTCAGTAATGTTCTCTTTCTCAATAAATTAAGTCTATTGCTTCCACGTGTCCTTAGTCTGACTTTTAGTTCTGGGACACAAGAATGTAGAAATGTGATCCAGTTCCCTCCAGCCTCTAATCCAGCCTACAGTAATTCTGTTTTCCAAAATAATGGGTAGTTTTCCTTTAAATTCAGCCTTCTCAGACACATGAAAGCATACATTCTCCTTAAACAAGCTTCATCAAATCTGTATACTTGTTCCTCTTAATTGTTTTTTGTTTTTTTTTTTTAAGTATATAACCTTGGCCTAGAGAGGTGGCTCGGTGGCTAAGGCACGTGTCTGCAAAGCCTACTAAAATGAGTTCGATTCCCCAGTACTCATGTAAACCCAGATGCACAGTGGCACATGCATCTAGTGTTCATTTTCAGTGGCTGAAGGCCATAGTGCACCCACTCTCCCAATCTCTGTCTCTCCTCTTTCTCTCTCTCTCTCTCTCTCTTGCTCTCTGCTTACAAATAAATAAATAAAAGCATTTTTAAAAGTTTATAACTTGGTAAGTTTCTTTGTAAAAATGGCACATTTTCTGAATAGTCTATGGTAGCAGTACTCTTTCATTTATTCTTAGTTTATTACACATTTTAATCCCAAATTAAATCATTTGACTTCAAAACTTATTCCTCCACACACATTAATTGGCCTATTCTTTAGTATAATATTCTCTAGAACCTACACTAATCTTCATTTTCTCTACTCTTTTCTTACACAACCTTTTTTTCTCCCCTAGAAAATGTTATATGTTTTAAATATATAGTTCTCTGAGCATGTTTTCTCTTGCCTTATTAGAGTCTAAAAGATTCGTTCACGTTCTTTACAATTTTACCCTAGATTGTTATACCCAGTATGAAATGTTGGCGTTCCTACTTTAGTACATGGTCAAAGTTGTAGCAGTTAGTCAGGAAGTGATGCTGGGACCTCCATCTGCCATTGTTAAGAGTGATCAAGGAAATTGCCCTTTAGTCTCTACTAACATAGCTATCTAATCACACAGTTTTGGGTGAGATTGTGGTGGCATGAATGCCTAAAGAAAGGTCTGCACTCTGGGGAGAGGCACTAAATTCTCACTCTGAGCATCAAAACCCTCTCCCCTCACTGTGATTAATAATGTCAAAATGTTCTGGTTGCTAAAGTCTTCCATGAAAAATTCTCAAGGAAGCTGGGCGTGGTGGCGCACATGCCTTTAATCCCAGCATATGGGAAGCAGAGGTAGGAGGATCACAGTGAGTTCGAGGCCACCCTGAGAATACAGAGTGAATTCCAGGTCAGCCTGGGCTAGAGTGAGACTCTACCTCAAAAAACAAACAAAAAAATTCTCAAGGAAGCTCAATACTCTGGAAAGAAATGCCATATATATATATATATATATATATATATATATATATATATATATATGTCAGTTGAATTAGAGACAGCCCACATTTGCCATGGGAATGGGAAGCCATGGGAACAAAAGATGACCCTGACTATGTTTGCTTAAATAACACTGAAATCTTTGTTTTACTTTTTTTTTTTTTTTCACAAGGAAACACTCCCTGATGATCACATTTCAAATTCCATCTCTTCACAATGTTATAGTACAAACCTTCCTATTTTTGGTTCCTTGGTACTTAACAACTTAACAAAGTACTTTCTTTTAAATAGCTGAGCTTTAATTACATCTGTGTCTTTACTATAAGGGAAGCTAGCACTGTCTATTAATTAGTTTACCCTCAATAATTGTTTGTTGTATAATGATCTTGAGGTGAACCCAATTTGGATAAAGTCTTTTGGGTAGTGGATTAAAATGGTCTCAAATGATTGCTGAAAATCTTTCCATAAATGAGCTGCTTTATCAGGAGATTCTCAGACTTTGCACACAAATAAACTGAATAATTTCTCAGAAGACACCGAGGTGTTCTTAAGTCTCAGAAACCTTTAGACCACATAAGAGTAAATAGAAACCAAAGTCATCTCCAAGTATTTCACAGTTATACAGACCTGAGTTGTGCTAGAGTTGCTCAAACTCTCTTTGTTATGGTTAAGGTGTTGTCAACTTGATCTGTTTAGTAATTTCCAGAAATCCCTTTCGGGTGGGTCTTCAAGGTTGCTTCCAGAAAGGATTAACTGAACCAGGAAGTCCTTCCCCCATAGTGAGCCCTTCCCCCAGAGTGGATGGCCCTTCTCAGAGGGGGACTTTATATAAGGAAGCTCTGGGGTGAAAAGACCCCCTTCCTTCCTTCCACTTGGCTGTCGGAACTGCTTGCTGCCTTCCAGCGTGGAGTCAAGACGAGCATCAACTGAAGACCTGCCTGGATTGGGACTGCTGAGGCATCTGGCCATGTGGATTGAGCAGCTACCAGGTTCCTTGATTCTCGGGCCTGCACCTGCTATTGGACTACCATAAGCTAATCCAATAAATTCCCTTTTTAATATAATTCATTCTAGCTCTCTAAGTGATACACTCTTAAACCCTAGTGCCAATGTCCTCTCCTTTTACTTGGAAATTGGATTCCAAGGAGCTAACTTATTATTTAATATTTAGCAGAAAATGACTTAAAATTATCCCACTTTTCCTCCATGAATATTGAAAGAACAAATTACATGGATATCTAGAGACAGTCCTCAATCCAGAATTTATACCTTTTTAGGGTTAGCAGAGACTATTGTATGGTAAATGTTTAAAGCTAGGCATATGAGCAAGAAAATTATCTGTCTTTAAAGACATAAATGGGCAGACTCTACTTTGGGGACAGGACCAGGCTTCCACTCTCATATCATATGCATATCAAACACTGAGCAAGATGGCCCAGATAAATTTCACCAATGATTATATCACCCATGTTCTTACTTTAAGAGCTAGTAATTTGGGCTTTATAAATTCACCCTTGAGTTTGGGGTCATTACTTTCACTTTACTGCTTTGCTTAATTCATTCAGCATTACTAGGTATGGGAATCAATAGCTTGAGAAATTGCTCTAAAGAAAAATGACTCACCATAGGAAAATGTGGTTTCAAGTTACACGCTCAACAAATACTCATGAGTCATTATCACATAAAATCCTATCAGAAAATGTGGAGACAATTAAATATATTATATAACTCTTCATTTTAGTCACCAGGTCTACTGAGGCTCTATCTCAATCCATGGCTTCAAACTTTCAATTATTGTGCACTTAGGTAGCATCAGTGACCAAACAGCAATATATTCTAATCATCCCCACTTTGAGTTGTAATAAAGCCAAAATATGATTTAAAAAGGAAGTGGCCTGCAGGAAAACTGGCTAGTTTTCTAAAAATAGAGCAAGAAAAGAGCATATGCAGCAGATTGTACCGACTCCGTGGAAGTTGTCAAGCTTTCCCTTAAAAACCAGAGAGTAAATACTTTAGGCTTTGTGAGTCTCACAACTTCTGGCAATACTCATCTGTTCTGAAAATCACTATAGATACCATGTAAACAAAGATGGCTTCATTAACAAAGATCCCTTCATTGACGAGGGTAGGTGACAGGCAGACGATCTGGATTTGGCCCATGAGCTAAAGTTTGCCAACCCCTATATTAAAAACCACAAACTAGCCTAGAAACAGAAACCATGGCATATTATTTAATCTGCCTATCTGAAGTGCATGTAACTGGCAAAGTTCTGATCATATGGCAGTGAACATATTATTAACTCCAAGTGGTTCATAACATTATTTCTCAGAAATATTCTACTTGTCCCATTTATCAAGGGGGGAATTAGATACATAGAGAAGTTTGCACACCTGTCTGTGCTGCTTTCCTAGGGCTGCTGTTCGTGGTCTGCTATTACCAAGAGCTGGCACTCAAGACAACAAAAATGTGTTTTTTTTCTCAGATTTGAACACCAAAGGATGGAACCGAAGAAGAGATAATGAGCAAATCTCTAAAGGATGGTATTTGCCTGCCTGTTCTCTGCTTCTGTTGATGTCTGCAACTTTTTCTTTCTTTCCTTCCTTCCTCTCTTTCTTTCTTGCATCTTATTTTGCACATATATTTATGCATTTTATAAAATCATGCTGCTTATTTAGTTTTGCAACATGCTTGCATAACTAATTGTTGCATAGTAGTTTTATTTTCATCAAGGGTTCTTAACAAACATTGTGTGTGTGTGTGTGTGTGTGTGTGTGTGTGTGTGTTCATGTGTGTGCACAGGTACAAGAGGACTCCAAGAGCACAGAAAATAATTCCGAGAATCAACGAATGGGACTGCATGAAATTAAAAAGTTTCTTCACAGGCAACTATGAGCAAACAGAAAGTCTACAGAATGACTGAAAATCTTTGTCAGCTGTTCTCAGAAAGAGTGCCGACATCTCGAATGTATAAAAATCTGCAAGTTTTAAGCATCAGAATAACAAAACTTCAAATAAATGGATTAATGGAATGAACAGGGAGTTCAAATAAGAAGAAGCACAAATAGCCAACAGACATTTGTAAAAAAAAAAAAAAAAAAAAAAGAACACCCTGAGCAATTCAGGGAAAACCAATTTAAACACTATTTCATCTTCGTTCAGAATGTCCATCACAAAGAAAACTAACGGGCAAGGGTGTGGGAAAGGGGAACACTTATACCTTTTGGTAGGAGTGTAAGCAGATGTAGCTACTATAGAATTCAGTGTGGGGGTTTCTAAATAAGCTTACAATTAAACGGCCATGGGACCTAGATATATATCTTTCTGGGCATATGCCGAAAGGACTCTATATTCTACCACAGAGACACTCGCACATTCCTTACCCGTTGCTGCTCCATGCACAATAGCTAGGTTAATTCCATTTAACCTAGCTGTTCATCTTGTGTTGAATGGATAATGAAAATGTACTACATTTACACAACGTATTTTATATTGCTGAAAAGAAAAAAAATGAATTTATAAAATCTGTAGGAAAATGGATAGACATAAAAAGAATTATACAAAATGAGGTAACCCAGGCTTTCTTAGAATTGCAGATTTGTTCTCTAATCCCCATGATTGTCATCACACACCATTATCTCAATGTCGACTTTTATCTTCATATAAAAACACTCCCACTCATGCAGACTTATGTTCCACCTGAACCAAATATGAACTCAACTTAATTATATCCGTACCGACCCCATTTCTAATGTCAGTAGAATCTCTTAAATATATTTTACTAGAAAACACAGATCCCAAGCTTATCTATGCACATATTATTTATGCAACTGGTGCACTATGAATTTGGTTGAATGTAATTTTTAATACTAATTTTTAAGTGCAATTATGCACAAGTAGAATTGAGTTGAGAGTGATATGATTGTGGCTGATCTGGGGTATAATCTTGTGTGTGAAGCACTGTGGGCATTTGATGAGAAAGGAGAAGTAAGGATTTTCAATGCAGAGAACAGTGAGGCAAAAATGAAAATAGCCTTTCTCAAAATGCCAACTAGCAAGCAGTAAACTAGCCATCCTTGATTATTCTGAAACAAACCAGATTATCAATACCATGACTGACTCAAAGAAACAATGGAAATTCACAGAAAGTTAGAGTTTGGACTGCATACACTAATGTATAAAAGGGACTTTGCAATTGCATTTTGTAAAGTAATTATATATTTTAATACTAGATTATCATCTCCTCAAATTCTATGAATGAGTCATTATTACTCTATGCTCATCAACTTGTGTTCCCTAATGGAGCCTTAGCCTCAAGTAGTGTTGAATGAAGTGGTGAATATGTACATGTAAGAATGCAAATGGAAGGCTTGCTTCTGAATCAATCCCTAGTGCTTTAAGAATGCAGTCCCGGGGTGGAGAGATGGCTTAGTGGTCAAGACACACTTGCCTGTGAAAACTAAGGACCTTGGTTCGAGGCTCGATTCCCCAGGACCCACGTAAGCCAGATGCACAAGGGGGCACATACGTCTGAAGTTCCCTTGCAGTGGCTGGAGGCCCTGGCGCATTCGTTCTCAATCTGCCTCTTTCTCTGTCTGTCTGTTGGTGGCTCTCAAATAAAAACAAACTAACAAACAAACAAAAGAATGCAGTCTTGGTTCATTAGTAGATTTTGAATTATAACTTTGAAACTACTAGTCTGCTGTGTTAGACTAATTCTCTAGTTTCTAAGAGCTGGTTCTATTCTGTGAACCAAACATTAAAGATCATGATAAAAGCATTATTATTACATCCCTTTATCCAATACCAGAAGAACAGAGCGTGAAGAAGAGGAAGGGATTTACTCTATGTGAGACAAGCATACAACTTCTTTCTCTCCAGCCATTGCGTAACGAAGTAGGTAGGGTGACAATCATGCAGGGGGAAATGGGTACCTTACGTGTCTTATACATTCCTGAATCACGCAAACTCAACAGTTTTGGTCAGGTAACAGTGGGCAAATATTTAGGATGCCCTGTAAAAGAAAACTAATGGGCTTGGGAGATGACTCGGGGGGTAAAATGATTGTGGTGTAAGCATGAGGAACTGATTTCAGGTCCCTAGTACCCACACAGAATTCTAGCCATAGTGGCACACATTTGTAATCCCATTGATGGGGACATTGTTACCAGGAATCCATAAAGCTCACTGTTTAGCTAGTCTACACTCGTTCACGGGCTGTACGCCAGTTAGCGTTCATGTCTCACAGAATAATGTGGAGAGTGAGGGAGGAAAGCGCCCAATGTCCACATCTGACCTTCCCATACACATATACACATATATACCACACAACAATTAAGCTAATGTGAGCTGGAGAGATAGCTTAGTGGCTAAGGCACTTGCCTGCAAAGCCTGACACACCAGGTTCAATTCCCCAGGACCCATGTAAGTCAGACACGCAAGGTAGTACATGCATCTGGAGTTCATATGCAGTGGCCAGAGGCCTTGGCATGCTCTCTCTCTCTTCCTCTCTCTTTTTCTAATAATAAATAAATAAATAAATTACACACACACACACACACACACACACACACACACATATATATGTATATATATGAAAAAAGAAAAAAAACTTTATAAAAGATTAAGCTAATATGCATCATCATTTCTTATGGGCATAAAGGGACTGAATATTCAGCTCCCTTATTTAGATTAGCAATGTGCTCAGACTGGAGTTCACACATGCATAAGCAACCCACTGGCCTCTTCGACTGGCATCACCTAAGACCAATCCCTTTCACTATTCGAAAACTAAAGGTGCACACCCTTGTTTTAACTGTAGATCCACAGGCTACAAGCAACGTATGGGCTTGGTCTATTCCCTGAGAGAAAGCACTGTTAGTAAAGGTATGTTAGGTTAGGAGGGCTGTGGGCCTCCAGAGGAATTGTTGCAAGGCTGCCCATATAATTTGAACAATGACAATAGAAGATACTTTATTTCATATCACTTGAAGCGTGCTCTCAAAGCCAAATCAAAATCAACTCTTTTTCCCTCAAATACTATGATGAATATGCTTCTTTCCTACATTCTGGAACACATGTGTTTGTGAATGTGACATAAACTCTAAACTAGCATATTGAGAAAAAGATTCAGTGAGCAACGTTCGAATCCGTATCTTACATTCATACCTTCTAGCTACCCAAATCCTCCCAGGTAATGAAGACAGAGGTATGTAGAGCTAATTCGAATATAAAGACGCATGGTTTGAAGGGAAATGGAACCACCTGTTTCATATAGACCTATCCTGTTAATTTTTTAAATTATTTTTATTTATTTATTCGAAAGTGACAGAGAGAGAAAGAGGCACATAGAGACAGAGAGAGAATGGGTGCACCAGGGCCTCCAGCCACTGCAAACGAACTCCAGACACGTGAGCCCCCTTGTGCATCTGGCTAACGTGGGTCCTGGGGAATCGAGCCTTGAACCGGGGTCCTTAGGCTTCACAGGCAAGCGCTTAACTGCTAAGCCATCTCTCCAGCCCAATTTTTTAATACCAAAAGGACCTGCTGGGTGGGAGGGATGGCTTAGCATTTAAGGCGCTTGCCTGCAAAGCCAAAGGACCCAGGTTCGATTCCCCAGGACCCAAGTTAGCCAGATGCACAAGGGGGTGCACACGTCTGGAGTTCATTTGCAGTGGCTACAGGCCCTGGCGTGCCCATTCTTTCTCTCTCTCTCTCTCTCTCATCATCCTCTGTCAAATAAATAAATAAAAATAAAATATTAAACAAAAGCAAAAAGGACTGCTGCCATCAGTAGGCAAAGCAAATACTGTTGAGAGTGTGTCACCGTCACTTAGCAGTTACAAATAATGGTCCATGTCTTAAGCACCTTGTGATCTAGAAAAGAAAAACAAACGATCTAGTTTATAGTCCTTTTGGCCTTCTCTTCTCGCAATCTGCAGCGCTCTTTCAGGGTCTGTGTTTTGCATTTATGTGGCACGTGGCGGGAGGCGGAGAGCAGTACTCATCAATTCAGCATTAATAAAGGGTGTTACTTGCTCTAAACATTATCTTCCACAAGCACTAATGTTCCTGCATGCTTTGCTTTCTTCTCCTTAGTGGAAAGCTGTCTCCTCCACTAATTAAAATTCATTACTTCCTCTTGAAACAAAGAGGCTGAAAAATCTCTGCCTGACTGTCTCCATCGTGCTTAATAAATTCCTGGATAATAAATAATGTTCTTTAGGGAACTTGTTTTTAACTTCCCTCTCTTTGGCAATATAGACCCCTCAGGTATGTGGCTGAATTTGCCATTTGTGGTATGCAACTGTCTGCAGGCAGTGGATGGACAGTCAATAGCTGCATAAGCCATTCATAGCTAAGAGGCACAACCTTTCAAATATACTCCATGTAGACATTGCAGCATCATGTCCAGACTTCCCATATAGTCAATTTACTTCAGTGACTGAACACTTTTGGTGGGGTGTCATCCTCCAATATTGATAATCCAACATTCATTGATGTCCCAAAGTGAGCCATCCTTCTGAAGCAGGCAGGACTCTTCTTCAGTTGATATAAAGAAAATTCATTTGTTGTGCTTACATGTACTGTTTCTTTCCTCTGGCCTACTGAGTCCCTTTAGGACCCTCACTCTGACCGGCATCAGGGAGTGATAGAAGTAGGCACTGAGGACTCGAGCAAAGGATATGCCAGTAAAGTCACAGGACAACGATTCTGCTTTCTACTCACTTCCTTACATTAAGTCATACCTTTCTACTATTCTTGGATAGGTTACCCACTATTCTAAGCTGTCAGAATCATTAATGTTGCTAAAATAATTGATATGAGGTAGCAAAGTGACAGAGGAAATTGAAGGATGTAGCTTTGAAGTTTAAGGCAGTCGTCTGCATGACATTTCCTACACAACTCTCAGCATGTCTGTCAACAATCTGATTCTCCATCTCCTTCATCTGCAATGTGATAAATAATAACTCCTAAGCAAGGGGGTTCTTGAAGTCAATTTGAGTAATATATGTAATGTTCTTAGATTAGTGACTAGAATACATTACCAAATAATAACATTTAAAATAAAAATTTGTTTTAAATTATATATATATATTTGAGGTAGGTTCTTTTCATAGCCCCAGCTGACCTGGAATTCACTATGTAGGCTCAGGGTGGCTTCAAACTCATGGTGATCTTCCTACCACTGCCTCCCAAGTGCTGTGATTAAAGGTATGCATCATCATACCCGACTGAGTATTGTTTTTAATAATGCCTGAGATTTAATACCCTTAACACCCTCCCAAGGATTATCTTGGAGACATGAAGATTATCAATCAGACTCTTCTTAATGCCCTTGCCTGTATTACATAAATAGAAACGTGATAGGTAGGCAGGTCAGTTGGTATATGATGAATAGATGATAGACAGAGAAAGATACATAGATAGATAAAGATATACTGGGTAAATGATAAATGAGATCTGTTAATGATTCCAGATGGAATGGGAAAGTCCACATTGGAGAACCTTGTTGCTCTCTTTGCATTTCTTTTATTTGTTTTGTTTTGTTTTTTAAATATTTTTTGTTATTTTTATTAATTTATTTGAGAGCGACAGACAGAGAGAAAGAGGCAGATAGAGAGAGGGAGAGAGAATGGGGGCACCAGGGCCTCCAGCCACTGCAAACGAACTCCAGACACGTGTGCCCCCATGTGCATCTGGCTAACGTGGGTCCTGGAGAGTCGAGCCTCGAACCGGTGTCCTTAGGCTTCACAGGCAAGCGCTTAACCGCTAAGCCATCTCTCCAGCCCTCTCTTTGCATTTCTTAGAGACATCATCAGTAGAATGGAAATATTTCTGGTAGGCTTCCTGGACTGACTTGTCTCCTAACATGTTTGGGGTATATCTTTTTAAGAGCAGCATGCATATGCACTTGTACGTCCGGCTGTTGCAGCTCAGTTCATCTGGCAATTTTCCTTTATCCAAAGCTCTGTAGTGGAGCATTTTTCTCATATAACGTAAGCACCATTTAACATGACTTCAGAACTTTTCCCTGTTATCCATTCATTCTAAAAACCCATTTTCAGCCACTCTGTGCTTTCTTTGTTTCTTCAAGACTCATCCTATATGGTTGTAGTTTACACTCTTAAAATCATTGATGTTTACCATACTTGTGTAATGAAAGAACAAGTACCTGTTTAGAACCTGACATTTTCGGCAAATATAATTCCACCTGCATCATTATGGGGAGGCTTAAACTGGTCCATAGTTGGGACAAATCCTCCTCAATGGTACAGTGAGAAGCCACAGGGAGGCGTGGCCTGCTGTTGAGGAGAAATGATACTCACAACGTTCCCTCCCAAACTGTGATCAGAACGCTGGTTCCCATCTGTGGTGGTTTGATTCAGGGGTCCCCCAGAAACTTAGGTATTCTGAATGCCAGTCTCCCCAGCTGATAGCAATTAGAAATTAACGCCTCCTGGAGGCAGTGTATTGTTGGGAGTGGGCTCACGGTTGTTATAGCCAGTTTCCCCATGCCAGTGTTTGGCACACTCTCCTGTTGCTGTTGTCCAATTTACGTGGACCAGGGGGGTGATGTCCACCCTCTGCTCATGCCATCGTTTTCCCCTGCCATCATGGAGCTTCCGCCTTGAGCCTGTAAGCCAAAATAAACCTCTTTTTCCCACAAGCTGCTCTTGGATGGGTGATTTCTACCAGCAATGTGAACCTGAGTGCAACACCATACAACTCTCTTTTCTCCCTGTTATTCACCCAGCACACCTTGGTAGCTTCTGCCTATGTCTTAAAAAAGCAAATACCCTCATTTTTATCCTGTCATTTCAGTCCAGTTTCACCCACACCTACAACTTCTTTCATTCTCAAATTTATACTTATGACAACAGTCCATTGTTTTGGGATAACTTTAGGTGCTAAACTGTAACTTTTCCTTTACAGTTCTGAAAAAAAAAAAAAAAAAGCAGGGGGGGGGGGAGAAACTACAGGAGTTAGTTAAGTACCACATTCTCAATATTTCTGGTTAAACTGACTTCCTAGGTTATTTCTCCTTGAATGAACTAGTGGAGTTATGAGTAACCACAGACCTCAGGCAACCCACTGTGGAGACAGCAGAAGACCTAGCCAGGTAAGAGCCCAGTGGAAAAGTAGATAAGCCTGCCACGTATGCACCAATGCTAGAGACAGAAGAATAAAGGGGTGATAGTGGGAGCACAAGAAAGAGAGAAAGGAAGACAGATGGTATAAAAACACTAAGGAGAGGAGGAAGTATCTGAGCGGTTCTTAATTGTCTATCCAACCTCCATGGAAGAAGGAATGGAGAGTTGATGTGCCTTCCCAGTATCGTTCCTTTATATGAGACACCTTCCCCAGCAAGGCTGGGGGCTGGGGGAATAAGCTTTCAAGTCAATGCCTTCTGGTAAGTCTGAAACACTCCACACATTGAAACAATTTTACCTGAGTGTTTCACAAGAGATTCAGACTGAACATGCCCCACCTCACCCCTCTCAACCCTTTTCCACCAGGAAGTGGTAGATAGCCTGGCAATTTCTTCTTCCTCAAATTCCTTTTTTCTTACTCAGGTATGAAACAGTTATCTTCTGTTCTTACTAATTTATTTAGAATGATTTATGTCCACATTACTACCCTAAACCCAATGCGTGTTCATGATAGGTTATTCCCACAACTCTGAAGGGAAAGTAGCCTCATGTCCATTTTGCAACGGAGAAAACAGAATTTAAATGGTAAAGCATAGCATCACGGTAAGATGCTTCTCGAGTGCACGATCCCGGTCAATGTGGACTATCCCCAACCCACAGTGGGGCCTTTATCTGCACGAACTGCCATCCTCCTTTAGTATTTTCCTTAGACTTTATTGGACTAGCCCAGAAGATAGACCCTGTAACTTCAGACTTTAACAGCTTCTGGTTTGTTGTCCTCCAGTATCTCCCCTGGGAACTGTTCCTAAGATGCAAAGCTGACGGAGTAAATTTCCTGATCTAACAGTCTTAGCCTCTCCATGGAAACGCAGCTGCTGCCTGTCGAAGCTGGTCTTCCCCTGTCTCCCACACACAGCCCAGCCTCTGCTGATGCTGAAGGAGCCAAAGTCCCGAGGAGATGCCCAGACTCATCCCTGGCTTCTTACACGGCATGTGTCACCTTTCACCGCGGAGGATAAGAGGCAATTATCTCACCTACCCCAACCCAGCCTTGGAAAGGCAAAGTCTGACTTGGTGATGAGTTTAAAATTTGCCCCTTTGGTGAACCTTTTCTTAAGCATATTTCAACATGTACCTGTCAGATTACAGACAGTGCATTACTCTGCATTACAATTGCTATATAAAAGAACATTCTGACTGTGAAACCTTGGGCAGAGTAGATAATTTTTCTGTTGGTTCCCTCATATCCGGCATGGTGACTGACACATAATAGGAATTTAATGTGCCGTTGTGTTTCAAACAAATAGGAACGCTTTAAGCCTCCAACAGTTTATTTACTGGCTTCTCTTGGAAAGGAACACGTGTGTGTGTGTCAATGTTAGCTACCAGCATTCTGCGGGCGACACGGCAGGCTGGGGCTTAGCAGAAATTCACAACCAGGAAAAAAATTCCTCCTCTCTTGTCTGGGGCATGCTTCTTTCATGAAACATACTTCCTCCAGGAAAAATGCTTTTCTTTCCCACATAAACAACCAATGTGTGAAAAATTACAAATATACGCAGTGATTGAATTTGCACGTCCCATAAAAAAATAAAAGAAATTACAATTTGCTTAATTAGAATTTGAGAAGCAGTGCAAGGCCCATGAACAGTATGATCAGTAGAAAGAAGTATCTTTGGGCTGGAGAGATGGCTGAGAGGTTAAGTGCTTGCCTGTGAAGCCTAAGGACCCTGGTTCGAGGCTCGATTCCCCAGGACCCATGTCAGCCAGATGCACAAGGGGGCGCACACGTCTGGAGTTTGTTTGCAGTGGCTGGAAGCCCTGGTGCGCCCATTCTCTCTGTCTACCTGCCTATTTCTGTATCTCTCTCTCTCTCTCTCTCTCTCTCTAATAAATCAATAAAAAAATTTTAAAAAAGAAGTATCTTTAGTAGTCTGACATGAAAGGCTGAACGGTACGTGGGGTCCTACTTGAACACAAAGGAAGGGGGTCTGTTGGACTTTTCCATACCCCACCTCAATGGTCTTGACGGTGCACTACAATGTCAATAGGACATTGAGCTTTCCAATGTTTAAATATCTACCTAAAGTCTTGTATTTGGTAAGGGCTTTTCATCTTAGTAAAAATCCTATGTGCCTCATGGTTCGCAACCTGGCTTTAAGCTAGTGCCACACATTAAGCCAGTATACAGGTTTCTGATTTTATGTTTGACAAAGGAATATACACACCATGAATCATCTGAGGAAAACGCCAAACTATACTTTCCTTAAATAATACATAGGCATGCATGTACACACACACACACACACACACGCACACATGCACGCACACACACACATGCACGCACACACACACAGCACACATAACCCACAGGCAAACACACACACACAATTAGCAAACAACCTTCATTCGCTCACAGACTTATGCCTTGGGCATTGATGTCAGATCAACCAAAGACTATGATCATTCTATCTGAATGATAAAGGAGAATTCAGAACCTGGGGAAAGATGAGCTTGGCCCAGGATGCCTCACAATTCCCAATCTAAAGTTATTTCTAGATCCACCTTTGTTTCTCCACTTGGGATAGCAAAGCATGTTTTTAAATGGAGGTCATTTGAAATGAATTCGGAAGCCGGGCGTGGTGGCGCACGCCTTTAATCCCAGCACTCGGGAGGCAGACATAGGAGGATCGCCGAGAGTTCGAGGCCACCCTGAGACTGAGACTGCAGAGTGAATTCCAGATCAGCCTGAGCTAGAGTGAGACCCTACCTTGAAAAACCAAAAAAAAAAAAAAAAAGAAAAGAGATGAATTCGGTTTCAGTATTCCACAGTAATGACCTCTTAAAAGTCGACTAACAGAACCGAAGTGATTTGTTAGACTAATGTGAAAATATGTCTATGCCACTTATGGAGCAAGTTATGTCATAATTCACTGAAAAATATATCATACAAATGTTTTATGAGATCACACTGCCTCTGCCTTTTGCAATAAGATGTTATTATCAAAAAAATCAATATTCTTCACAATAAACATAATTCAACATTTTACACAATGACAGTATAAAATATAAAAAGCACTACTCTTTATTGTTTCCCAATTTTCTTTTCTATAAAAATCTAAAATCTTACCTGGCGAGGTGGTGCATGCCTTTAATTCCCAGCACTCAGGAGGCAGAGGTAGGAGGATCACTGTGAGTTCAATGCCACCCTGAGACTCCATAGTGAATTCTAGGTCTACAGTGAGACCCTACCTTGAAAAAAATTTTTTTAAATAATGTAAAATCTATGTGGACATCTTGCTCTAGCTATCTCTCTCTCTTTGTTCTCTCTCTCTCTCTCTCTCTCTCTCTCTCTCTCTTTCTCTCAGCAGTTTAGATAGATAAAATGGTTCTTATAAGTTGGGGAAAATAGCTCGAACTTATCTGATTATTCTCTGTCAGTTCAGCAGCAGTGATGAAGATAAACGCATCCTTTGCAATTCCTTTCTGTTCATTTCCAAGTGCTGTTGATCTTGAAGCCAATTTATGGTGTACTATAACTCACTGCTTTTATTCAAACATCTTTTTCATCCATTGGCCAGATGATATTAGAAGGCATGTTGGTGTTCATCAGTAGAGGTTGTGATCCAGGCCAAGTGCACCCACTGTTACTTAGAATCCACTGATAGAAAGGATATCAGGAAAGGCTCAAGGTGATGGAGGAAGTCATTATTTGTAGAAACAATAACTTTCCTGAAATCATTTGAGGGAGGTCAGTTGACCTTCTAGAGAAGAGTAATTATCTAAGGACAATCTTTTCCTAGGATCCAAGACGAACTGCACAATCTCTAAAGGGATAAGACAGATGACAGAGCAAATGTACCAGATTTCCAATATTAACAAGAGTCAGGTGTGATGGTGCACAAGTAAACAGATCACTGTGAGTTAGAGGCTAGTCTGGGACTATAGAATGAGTGCCAGGTCAGCATGGGCTAGAGTGAGACCCTACCTCAAAAAAATTACAAATAAAAACTATTAATAAGATACTATTAAAAGATTGTTTGCAATGTTCTTCTCTTGGAAATGAAATATTCTGGGGGGAATTTCTGATGTGTTAACCATGCTTCGGCTGATTGTTATTTTGATGGTTAATCTCTAGTTTACAGTTTACCAGGATTTAAAATCACCATGGAATTCATCTCTTGGTAGGTCTGTGAGGAATTAGGTTAAATGAAATGGGAGGACACATCTTTAATGTGGGTGGCAGCATTCTACTGGGGTGGGGTGGGGTGCTAGACTGGATAGGAAGGGGAAGTGAGCTGAACCCTAACAACCATTGTGCTGTGGTTTCTTGTTGGGGACTAAATGTAAACAGCTGCCTTAGGTTCCTACCGCCATGTTTCCCACTGCACAAAGGTCTGTAACCGTAAATTGATTTTTGGTCAGGTATTTGTGCCAGCCACCATAAAGGTAACTATAGTAGAAGATGTTTTCTAAAAAATAAGTAGCTACTATATGTACCAACTTCAAATCTAGACTTTTATGTTGAAACATTCTTTCTGTGGCTTCTTGAAACTCTGCTGTAGATTTCAAAAGTATCACTACATAAGTTGATACATTTATACAAGTTAATTTCAAAATGGTTTCTTTTTTCTGCTAATTTAGAATTATAACATTGTACATAGAATCATATGATTGACAAATTTTGTTAAGAAAAACTTGATTTTTTTCCAATATTTCATTTGTAACTCATGGGATTTTTTTTTTTTTTTTGAAACAGCAGAGGGGCTATGAGAAGAGGCCACTTCCACTTGAATGTCTAACATCAAAAATCTAGATTATTTATCTATATGTTTCTTTATTTTTGTTTGTTTTGATGTCCAGAACAGAATCTGACTCTGTAGCCAACACTAGTCAGGACTAGTGGCCAGACTGGCTTGAACTCATGGTACTTTCCTGCCTCAACCTACAAGTGCTGTGATTTCACACCTTACCTGTTGAATTTTTTAAAATGAAGTCTCTGATAACGTATCATTGCGTATTGTACTTCTTTCAATAATATGGGTTTCATTGTATTGTGTTTTATTGTTTTGTTCTATTTTGCTTTATATGCTCATAGGAGTCTCTTGCTTTGTCATGATCACAGTATTTCGATGACATTGGTTCTTCACATCAGTTGAATGTTTTGCTCTGAGGATTTCTACAGTATCTGCACTTTTAACTTTCTCAATCTCTGTAATTTTTCCCTTTTTAAAAATCTCTCAGCCAAAATGGGAATCTACTATAGAGAGATATTATGCCTACTTTTGACATAATTTCTCTCCCCCCCAAAAAATCCCTGAGTACAAATTTTACATCTCCTATAGTTCTCCTGCTCCTTTCTGACACTTAATTCAATAATAGTTGCAACTGTTCTGCACCCACCTGTGCATATTGATGTGCATATTTGAATTGAATGTGTGTATGTGTATATGGATTCCAGAGGTCGACACGTGTCTTCCCCAGTCACTCCCCACCTACTTTTTTAAATATTTTATTTTTACTTATTTATTTGACACAGGGAGAGAGAGAGAGAGAGAGAGAGAGAGAGAGAGAGAGAGGACAAATGGGCATGCCAGGGCCTCTAGCCATTGAAAACTAACTCCAGACACACACACAACCTTGTGCCTCTGGCTTACGTGGGTCCTGGGGAATTGAACCTGGGTCCTTTGGCTTTGCAGGCAAAAGCCTTAACTGCTAAGCCATCCCTCCTCCAGCACCCCCCCCCCCACGTATTTTTGGAGACAAAGTTTTTCATCTAAACTGGAGCTCACCAGTTCAGTTAGACTAGCTAACCAGAAAGCCCTGGGAGTCCTTCTGTCTTCTCCTCCCCAGATCTGGGATTATGGGCACAAGCGGCCATTCCTGACGAACTATCCTACAATGTAATATATAAGTCCAAATCATATTTTAACAAAATACTTCTCCTAGAAATAGTATGTTTTGAAAGTGAGCTCATTTATTTCAAGTAAGAAGAAAGAAATAGAGACAGAGATTATCTTGTAATTACAGGACAAAAAGATGTAAGTCATAAAATATTTACAATTAATTATTGTACTTTGAGGAGATTTTGTGTTTTTAATTTTGAGTCTAAGGATAAATTAAAATATTAAATATTTGCTACTATAAGAACTGTGTAAGACATCCATGGGCTGTTATATAAAATTATGTATTAACAGCTATGTCTCTGAATAGTGACATTCACATCCTATTTTAAATTCATGTAAAATTCTGCATTCTATAAATACTCAGCAATACATTTGTTGTTATGGGTTATAAAAATGAGGTTTTATTTTTAATCAAGGAAATGAATAAACATTGCCAGAAGTTGTTTTAAATATAGGGTGAAATTTTTCTTTTGGTTTGTAAATACATGCACTTGCAAAACCATACCACATTCTCATTTCAGATGTAGGAATGTCTCATGTCTTCTTTAAGAAAATGTTTGGGATGAGTAATGAAGGAACTCCCTGGGCAAGCTGTCAGTTCTAAAGCTTAAAGAAAGCCAAGTATTCCCAAGGTGCTGTTGTGCCACTGTGTTCCTTAGAACAATGAGCCTCACTACAAAACATGCAAGAAATGCGTGAGAAGTAAAAAGGCTGCATGAACTGTCCAAAAGGTTTGAGCGAATTTTTAATATGCCATACATGGGAATTCCATTGTAGTTTTTAGTGTCTCCCATCTTGCTTACACCTTATTTCTGCTTTGCCAACATTACAACATCATACCTTTAGTTATACCTTAACATTATACCTCTAATATTGTACCTTTAATATATTATACCTTTATCTTATTACCTTTAACATTATACCTTTAATATATTGATTACATTAACTGAGGTGGAATCATTTTGTAGATATAATATATTAATTAAATAATTCGCCTGACTTTGTTAAATTTATAGTTTATACAGTGTAACCTTGACCTCCAATAATATCCCAGGGTAAACAATTTTTCCTGAGCTGTAAGTTTTTTTTTCTTTAATGTTGTTAATAATTTAATTTTGTAAACATGACTTCCATCTTGCTCTTTGTACACCTTCTATTTAAATTCTGGGAATTGCTATTCTCCACAATGATCAGGTTTTGATTTAATTTAGTTTGTTGTATATCTACACATTGCTAATTTCCTATACCAGAACTGAAGCTTTATGAGCAGGGGAAAGGTGTTATATGTTCTTGCTGGCTTGATGGAGGAGGGGACTATGGGAGACGGAAAGATAGACTTGAGGGAGCCGAGGCACCAACAGACACCGAAGAGCCTCCCAGTTTCAAGGCTTCAAAGAACTGCCCAAAGTCCATATGAACTTGGGGACAGATTTCCCCTTGAAATAGTATTTCTTGAATTAAGTCAGCCATTTGGATGGCTCTTCCATGTTGAGCTACGAGATTCTCAGCAGAGAACCCAGCTAAGCCCAAGTTTAGTACCTCTAACCTTCAAAATGTGACTAATAATTTCATATTAGGATTTGTATTTTCAAACAACTTCTGTTTATGTGTGTGTGTGGGGGGGCATGCGCGCGCACGTGGGCAAGTGTGCAAGCATTGCCTGATGTGGAAAAGAAAGCTCATCCAGGCTTACGTGGGCGGCCAGCAAGTTGAACCCTGGCTCTCAGGCTTTGCAAGAAAGTTCCTCTAACGACACAGTGGTACTATCTCCTCCAAGAACTTGTACTTTGTTCAAGGAAGCTTTATGGACGTCCTACCTTTTTACCAAGAATGAAAACATTGCCTCATACATTTCTGTGTACTAGACCCTAAAATACACTCATTAATGCAAAAATATATATACTCACTGTTGGTGGCTTTTAACTTTTTTTTAAAACACAGATCTAGTTATAATTGTTTACCATGAGAAATAGAAACATGTTTGTGGAAAGAGATGTGCTTTGGTATTCAGAACCAGCATCTTAGAAGAAATATAGCAAACATTTCATATTGTTTTCCTGATCATTCCCAATGTTCATCTAAATCAATGTTTCTCAACTTTTAGAATGCACTGCACAAAGTGACCTGACACAAATTCCCTCAGACTAAGCTTTAACGAAAATGGGTCTAAAGTAGGTCAATCGTATTTGATGTACGTTGTATCAATTACTTCCTCGTTGCTCAGACAAAACACCTGAAATACCATTGGATCCAGCTATAACTCTTTTGTGCACATGCCCTAAAGACTCTACTGTGTAACGGAGACACTTGCTCAAACATTTTTATTGCTGCTGTATTCACGATGGCCAGGAACTGGAAGCAGCCCAGATGCCTGTCAACAAACAAATGCTTAGTGAAGATGTGGTGCATACACACAGTGGAATTCTACTCGATGGTAAGGACAAATGAAACGATAAAATTTCAGAGGAAAAATCATGCTGAGTTAGGTCACCCAGGCTCAGAAAGAGAAACGCTGCATAACCTCTCTCATATGCAGTTCCTAACCTGGTCCAGCATTAGTTAATTGTTAGCCATAAGCACTATCTAGAACGTGGACATGACTTTAGAATGAAGATAGGGGAAAAGGGAGAAAATGAGGGAAGGGGGGAAGGGCTGCTGCGTAACAAGTCAACGATCAGCTAAAGAAAAAAGAAATAAAGGAAGGAAGGAAGGAAGGAAGGAAGGCAGGAAGGAAGGAAGGAAGGAAGGAAGGGGGCAATCGGGGGATACACAAAATTAATGGCAACATGAATCCACCCCATACAAACCTTCTTTTGGAACACGGCTCACCAAGTCATTATGCTCAATAAGAGGAAGGGGACCCAAACATAAGAGCTCCAATAGGAGGAGAAAACATTACCTCAAAACCATGGGCACTAACTGGTAATTCCCAGGGCTGGAATTGTGTCCCCCCATGACGGTGAGCTGTTGGTCATAAAGACGTGAGATCCCCAAAATAATATAGACTGTTGCCAAAACACTGAGTTATCTGCAAGCACTAAAAGGTAAGTCCCTATTGCTAAAGACGCGGCAGGCTGCAGCCGCAGGTCATCAAGTGATCAACCTGCAAATGACAGGGAATCCAGTCCCCACCTGGCTAGCTCCCATAGTGCTGGAAAGTGCTGTCATAGTGGCTGGAAGAATAATAGTTGCCAACTGATTGATTAAGCAGTAGATCCTGCCAGTTAGAAGATCAACCTGCCAAACAAGAAGTATACACTTGTGCCGTAGTGGCACGCAGCGGTTGTAGGTAACAAACTGCTCACGGATTGGACGTGAGACCATCTCGGTGAGGGGTGAACTCATACATGTCTCTAGGAACCAAGCCAGATTCCCTAGACCAGGAATCCAATAATCTGGAGAGAACCTCAACTGCTCTCCACCTAAGAAGAATGGATATTCACATCACTATATCATTCTTTATAAAAAATATTTTATTTAGGGGGCTGGAGAGATGGCTTAGCAGTTAAGCTCTTGCCTGTGAAGCCTAAGGACCCCGGTTGGAGGCTGGATTCCCCAGGACCCACGTTAGCCAGATGCACAAGGGGGCGCACACGTCTGGAGTTCGTTTGCAGTTGCTGGAGGCCCTGGCGCGCCCATTCTCTCTCTCCCTCTCTCTCTCTCTCACTCACTCTCAAATAAATAAATAAGAATGAACAAAAAAATTTAAAAAAATATTTTATTTATATATTTGCAGACAGAGAAGAGATACAGATAGAGAGAATGGATGTGCCAGGGCCTCCAACCACTGCCAATGAACTCCAGATGCACACACCACTTTGTGCATCTAACTTTACCTGGGTCCCGGGAAATTGAACTCTGGTCGTTAGGCTTTGCAGGCAAGTGCCTTAACAGCTAAGCCATCTCTCCAGCCCTTTTTATTTATTTATTTAATTAATTCTTTTTGTTTTATTTTTATTTATTTATTTGAGAGTGACAGACAGAGAGAGAAAGAGGCAGAGAGAGAGAAAGAATGGGCACACCAGGGCCTTCAGCCACTGCAAATGAATTCCAGATGCGTGCACCCTTTTTGCATCTGGCTAAAGTGGGTCCTGGGGAATCGAGCCCCGAACTGGGGTCCTTAGGCTTCACAGGCAAGCGCTTAACTGCTAAGTCATCTCTCCAGCCCTGGCTTACATAGGTCCTGGGGAATTGAACCTGGGTCTTTTGGATTTTCAGGCAAGTGCCTTAAGCACGAAGCTATTTCTCCAGCCCAATATATCATTCTGCTGACTAGGCTTATCCCCTTTTATTCAAACTTCTCACTTTTGGTTGGAGAATCTGTTCTACTTTACAGATGGAAGAGAACACAGTGGAAAACCAGAATACATCAATACATCAAGAAGAGAGAGATGACTATCTATCAGGAGATGCATCACCTCCACCTCATCTGCCTGGGCCCAGAGTCATTATAGGGGAAGCTGTGACATAAATACGGCTCTCACAGCTAGCCTGACAACCAATTCCAGTAAAATGGCAACAGATGCTGTGCTCACTCAAACCTCCGCAAAACAGAGATCTGAGAGTTTACAAAGAAAGCAACACTAAATCAAATCTCTATGGTGCCCACCAAGGCTCAGGGAGCATCACGGGGGAGGGGGCAGAAAGATTGTTAAGGTCCTCAGGATGGGAGGGAGTAGCCTGAGACCCCATGTGTCCCCAATCCCCGCAGAGACTGGCTGAGGCCTCTTGGTCCTCACAATAAATACCGATAACCCACCAAAGACCCTCAGCAGAATTGGGGGTGTGGGACAGGGGGTTTATGTGTGTAACTTTTATTTAAAGAGTCAATAAATTAAAAAAGAAGTTATAAGTAACAAGAAGGAAAGAGGGATGGATTGACAGAAAAAGACCATGAAATTCAAAAATACGAAGGGACAAGATGGTGTTAGAGATCCTCATGAACGTGAGATTAAGCCACACATTCATTTGTTCATTCCACCACCCATTCAGCAAGTAAATATTCATTATGCATATGTTCAGAACACTAAATGTATCATAGCCTTAAAACCAATGTATCCTGGAAAACAGTTGTGAGGAAATATTCACCAAATTAGTAAGCTCTCTGGATAGAATCTATGTTATACAAAATCTCCCTTAATATGTCCATTACCCATATTACCTTTCTCTCCCATACCCTTCAAAATCTTGCCTAACCCTCACGTTTTATCCAAGAATAAGAGACAAATTCAAGGTTACTTTTTTCGGTAACACTCTCCCCATGCAGAAGTGACTGCTCTTTGCCTGGGTTCCCACTACGCTCGAAACGGATCCATGTGCCACAGTAACATTCTACTACATTTAATCTGTGGATGTCTGCCTCCTCTTACGAAGAAGCTGTGACTTCTACTTCCTAATATTGTCCAGGTCAGTCTCAGTCCTAATCCTTGAGTCTCCAGCTTAAAAGATGACAATTAAAATAGCTACGAATTAATAACACAGTTTTTAAGGATTTAGCACAACTATTCATCAAAAAATATTAACTTGAGTACAGAATATAAGAAAGCAGGACTCAGAATTTGAATGGTACCTACTGGAGACTTGAACTCTAGCATACGCATACACTGTTATATCATATGAAGGGTGGTGAGATTCCTTATGAGCTTGAAATATTGTTAAGTACCCACTAGTTATGTTTTCTTCATAGTGGGGACAGACACATGGTGGTGTTGATCATTACACCATCTGCTGAGGATAAATAAGTGAACAAACTGGACCGTTTACCTCAGCTGCAGAGCAACAACTAGGAAAAACCGGTTGTCAAACACTTCATACAAAGAAATAGACAAGTAGAAATAAGTAAGCCCCTGCATTAGAAAAGTAATTTGAAATTATCTTTAAAGTAAGCAATAGGATTTTTAATACTCACAAGGATTCTAGATGACTTTTTTCATTTTGTTTTTCACTTTAAAGCTTTCTATGACATACACACTCTCACTGCTTGCAAATAAATAAATATATCTGGGGACCAGAGGGATGGCTTAGTAGTTATGGTACTTGTCTGCACAGCCAACGGACCCAGGTTCACTTCCCCAGGACCCAAATAAGCTAGATATACAAGGTGGCACATGCATTTGGAGTTTGTTTGCAGTGACTGGAGTTCCTCATATACCCATTCTCTCTCTTTCTCTCTCTGTCTCTCTCTCTCTCTCCCTCTCTCTCTCTCTCTCTCTCATGCTTTCTCTATCTCTTAAATAAATAAATTCAAAGAAAATACTAAAAAATATTTTTAAAAAAGAAAGGACTGGAGAGATTACTCAGTGGTTAAGGTGCTTGCTTGCAAAGCCTAATGGCTCAGGTTTGATTTCCAAATAACCATGTAAAGCCAGATGCACAAAGTGGCACATGCATCTGGTGTTCATCTACAGTGATTAGAAGTCCTGGAATGCCCATTCTCTCTCTCACTTTCTCTCTCCCCTCCATACAAATAAATAAATATTTTTAAAAACTTTCTATGAATGTTATATCTATGGGAAAATATTAGCTTCTTCTCCCTACCACCACACATACCCCTACTAATAGATGTTCTTTATAATTAGCCAGGGACAGTATTAATTGGATAAACCATAGTAAGTAAACTCCTTCTGAAAACCAGAGGGTAATATTGATTATTGAAATAATACCCATAAAAATAAGTAGTATGGGCCATAACTCCTCATCAGACTAACAGGAAAGTCTGCCAACGGCTTCTGTTGGCAATGAGAATTTAATCCAGATGGTACAATAAATTCTTTAGCAGCAAAACAAACATCCAAGTCTCCCATTACTTTTTTTTTTTTTTTCTTTTTGGCAATACAGTCCTGTCTCATTGGTGATTCACTGACTACCCAGTTGCTTAAGGAGGAAACAAAAGTGGTGTCTTCTCTGACCCTCTCCTTCCTTCAGTCCCAACATTGAATCACTCTTCAAACAAGGAGAATCTGCCCTCCCCAGCATCTTGCTTCCTCGGGAAGAAGTTTCCTTTACTTCCCGATACGATATAAGTTTCATTATCACCACAGTCTTCCATTTCTTTCATTGGCATCTACCATGAAACAGATAAAATAAGCAGAATCTCTCTCTTGATGCTGTAAAGCTAACATAATGAAAATACATATCCAAGTGTGTTTCTCTCTTGAGATTCATGTTCTTTTTCCTTGATGATGACTTCTTGTGTCTGATTGTGTCCAGATATACTGGACTAACTTAGTGACCACACCACATGCACACCACACATACACACTAATTCCACATGGTCTTTTAAAGTTATTTCTTAGTTGTAGTCTCTCAAACTCCAGTTGGTTGAGAAAGTTCTGCTACTCATGTTCCTCCAAATGTCCCCAATGCCTTTATTTTGCATCATTTCATCCCTCTGTTTCCTCCTTCACTCTTCTTACTTTGCTTCTTCTGTAGTCTTGTGCTTTGAATGACAAAGCAGACTTTATTTGAGTTTCATACTTGTTTCTTCTTGGCTAAGAAGTGGGAAGTAGAAGGTAGGGATTTAACAAAATATACCAAAAATCAAATATGACAAAACAGATAAGCCAAAAAGTGTTTTGAAGTACATATGAAAAAATTAATATGACTGTTGTGGTATTAAAATGATTGAAGATGTAATGGCTAATATTATTCATAAAACCTGTTGTTCATATTACAGTTAGGTCCCAACTTCCATCTATAAAATTATCCCACATGAACTAAGTCTTGTCCTAAGCCAAATATTAGAAAAAAATACAGTATATAGGAATGTATCATCACATCTTGTACAATAAGAGAAATTATCTTAACTAGGATGTTTAGAATGTTTACTGTAGGAAACAATTGCATTGTATGCCTCCAAATGAGCATTTATCCTTCATTAAAGATACATTAAAACAGTTAGATTAGTGACAAACACTATAAGGACATATGAGGAATAAAGCTATCATCCAGAATATATAAAGAACTCCAAAAATCAATAAGAAAAGACAAATCACCTAAAAGCAAGAGGAAGAAAAGCATATGGATAACCATCAAACACGAGGGTGAGTGGGAAAACACTACATCCATTTCATGTGTGGTGAAAGCAAACAGCACATTTGTACTTGGAAACTTCAAAATATGCATTCAGACAATGACTTGAATGGAAATATTCTAATGCCCCTTCACTGGAGAGCAATATTTTGAAACTGTCATTAATCATGATGATACATAGCAGGGAAAGAAAAAAAATCTACCCAGACACAAAAATAGGCATGAATTTTAGAGATATTCCGCAATTTTAAAATAAGTAAATAGGACTAGAGAGATGGCTTACCAGTAATGGCACGAAACCCGCATAAAGCCAGATGCACAGTGGCACATGTGCATGTGTCTGGAGTACATTTACAGTGGCTTCTCTCTCATTCTCTCTCTCTCTCTCTCTCTCTCTCTCTCTCTCTCTCTTTCTCCAGATGCACAAGGTGGTGCATGCATCGGAATTTCATTTGCAGTGGCTAGAGACCTTGGCATGCCCAGTCAAACTCTCTTTCTTTCTCTCTCTCTCATCTGTCCCTCTTTCTCTCTATACAATAAATAAAGAAATAAAGAAATATAAAGAAATAAAAAATAAATCAATTTAAAATACAGGTCTGCTTTTAGTACAAATCTCAAGGATGAAAATTTTAGGGCTGAGATATTAAAGCATTTGACTTTGAAGTCTAAGGATCCAGGTTTGATTCCCTGGTACTCATGTAAGCCAGATTCATGCATCTGGAGTTCATTTGCAGTGGCTGGAGTCCCTGGAGTGCCCATTCTCTCTCTCTCTCTCTCTCAAATAAATAAATAAATATTAAAAAATTTCAAAAAGAATGAAAAAATGTAACCACTTAAGGATAAACCAATACAGTGAGACCCAGTAAATATGTAAAAAATACAGATAGATAAATTTTATAGAAAAGACAATTATTAGTTCTTGAATGGGGCAAGCGACAAGATTAAGCTAATATATGCAAGTATCCTTCCCAAATTGATCATATTCTTTATAATTTGTGTAATATGTTCCCGCACGCTCCACAGTGTGTTAGTGTGTGTAGGAAACTTTGCTGTTGGGAATTTGGAAGCAAATCTCCTAGCCTTTCAGACTTATTCAGAGTTTCTGAATTTTTTTCTGTATTTTGCACCTAATTGTATCCAGCAAGACTCCTAGACGTATGAGCCACACTGAGGTCAGTGCATAAGCAGAGGTGGGGTACTCGTGTTGGGGGGGGGGCTGCTTTTATGCATTGTTCATATTTACTTGAGTTTGGGAGGTATATTTATAGAGTTATGTGGCCTTAGACACTGCATTCTCAGTAACTCTGCATTATCATCAGAGCCTGATCCAGTTAGTTACATCAAATCGATAGCAAAGATTCCATTATTACTGAAAAATCCTAAAGAAATGAAAAGAGCATTTAAGTTGATATATGTCTTAGCATAGTTGTAGTAAAAAGTCAAACACTCTTTATCCTGGTTACTAATCAGCAGGGGGCATCTTTTGACTTCAGTTTGTTGGTACAATTTTTCTTACTTTTAGTTTGTTTTTATTTAAAATTTTTATTATCTTTCTTTTTGAACTGGGGCTTGTTCAGAGGCAACCATTTATGTTTATGAATACAAATAATTTTATCTGTTTACTATTTTTAATTTTTGTTTATATGCATATATAATACTGCCTTTTTTTTTTCAAAAATAAGACATAGAAAATAAGACATGCATGCACTTAAACACATGCAAGCAGACACACGCAATTTAATATGGGGAAAATATTTCATACCATTATGCAGCCTATGAAGCAGACGATCTGAATTTGGAAGGTTGGAGAGCCAGGCTAGCCAATGGCAGAATTACAGCCTGAATCTAACCGACAAGCAGGAGGGCTGGTGGTGTGAGTTCCAACGTCTGAAGGCAGGATAGGAGGCTGATTTCTCAGTTTGAACACAGCCAGGCAAGAGAGAGTTGTGCTAGAAATTCTGCTGTTTCCAAACAAGCCTGGATTTCAAAAGCTTTCATTTCTCACAGTAATAAAATTCTATGTTGGAATCCATAATCCTTTGACTTTTGTATATCAGATAAGATTAGAATTTGTCTAAATATTCAAAAATTCTTCCAAAACAGTAGACTAACAGCTTAATTTAAGTATAAATAAGAAACAAAATTCCACTGCATTACATTGCAGGTAGGAAAAAAGATGGCAGGGCAGAAAGTGAGTTCACATTTTGCATTCCTTTTACAGGACAGCGACTACGTAATGAGGTCACCTCAGAAGAAGCCAGGCAAATTGAACATGAAATCTGTCCCCAATGATATCAGTAATATTTCAGTCTGGTAAGAGTGACAAAAGGCCACTTAAATGAATCGAGTCAAACAAGAAGATCCAGCCTGGACAACACCCAGCTCACCCCCCGGGTTTTGAAGAGCCTTTCCTATCATCTGTAGTGAAGAGCAGTCCTTCAGCTACTGTAGACGCGGGTGTCTTGCCACGGAAGTCTTTGTGGACTCAGTGACTGACTCACCCTGGGCTTGCGCCCTCTCTTAAGTGAGCCCTCCCGTCCCTTGTCTTCACTGAGTTGATAAAAGAGACCTGCACTGAGGTGCAGAAACCTCTTCTAGAAACTCAGCCACAGACCGGTAGTGGACAAACCAAGTCCTGAAAGAGGAACAGAGGCAACCTCGCTGCTTGGTTTTGAGGCTCCATGGCCATGAGAACGGTCCACATTGCTTTCACTGCCTACCCCAGCACGGGTAGTTAGAGTACTTTCTAAAAAGCATTTCCTCGATGTTCTTCACTCTAACAGCTTTTTTTTTTTTTCCCTTAAATCTACTACATTGTCAAATCGATTATAATGATTATATTCAATAACTATAGGGAAATATCATGTGGACAAAGTGATTAAAGCCCTTTTTATTTGAGAAAAACAATGTGTATTTAGCGAATCCATATGAAATGCAGTTCGGGAATCTTTCAGCATTGTTGCTTCTTCAGTAATGGTGAACACACCTTAGCTATATTATTTAATACTGCATTTGCATAAATGACGATATTAACTTTGCTAAACTGATAATGAATTTCCACTTATGAAAAAGAGAAAAAAAAGGCAAAAAAAGAAAAGCCAAGAAAATCAGTTATGCCCAAAGGTAAATTTCATGTCTTTGCTCTTTTCTTTTCTTTTTTTTTTTTTTTTTTTTTGGTTTTTCGAGGTAGGGTCTCACTCTAGCCCAGGCTGACCTGGAATTCATTATGGAGTCTCAGGGTGGCCTCGAACTCTCGACGATCCTCCTACCTCTGCCTCCCGAGTGCTGGGATTAAAGGCGTGAGCCACCACGCCCGGCTCAATTTTTTTTTTTTTTTGGTTTTCCGAGGTAGGGTCTCAGTCTAGCCCAGGCTGACCTGGAATTCACTATGTAGTCTCAGGGTGGCCTCGAACTCATGGCTACCCTCCTACCTCTGCCTCCCCAGTGCTGGGATTAAAGGAGTGCGCCACCACGCCCAGCTTGTCTTTGCTCTTTTCTCTCATCTTTGGAATTATGAACTAACTGAAAATCAACGGAATAATTCAGAAGACTCTGCCTCATAGTGCTCCGTTTCAAATACCACAGGCAGAACTTGTTACTTCATTTGCATTTCTATGGCTAAATATATAAAGAAAAAAACCTGACCAACCATGAACTCACTGGACGATCACTGATTCAGATGTGTTGAGTCCACCAAGGATCAATGTGTTGTAGCCTTGGCTGTCAAGGTGGGGTGCTGAGAGATGAGAACTTCCCAATGTGGAGCCCAGTGGGAGGTGACAGGGTCATTGGGGGGCACTGTCCTCGGTGTGTGGGGAGTGGCAGTTAAGGTAGCTCTCAAGGTCTGTTGTTAAAAAGCAAGACAAGACTGGACAGTCAGTATAGCACTTGATATCATGCATAAGAACTGGAGTTAGGATCCTCAACACTCACATCAATGTGTGTGTTCACATATTCATGTGTCCACACACACACACCACATGTATACAACACATAAAGAAAGAAAGGAAAAAGAAAGAAAGAAAAGCAAGCCTGGCCCTTCCCTGCTCTCTGGCACACAGTGCTGCACATTGCTTCTCCCCTGCATGACCTCACAGCGTAACGCCGCAGAGCAGAGGCCTCACCAGAAGCCTGAAGCTAGAAGCCAAAGTTTGGGCCGCCCAATCTGGGACTTTCAATTCCCATGACTATGAGCTAGGAACATCTCTCTTCTCTGTGCAATGTCCAGCCTCAAGTGTTCTGTTATAGTTATATAAAATAGATAACTATACCAATAGAGGGGGTTTGCACTTACTGCTTGCCTGTTTTTCAGAAAAAATAAAAAGTAATTTGTCAAATAAGAGCTGGATTAATTCGCTCTATTATCACACGTTAGTTACAGTGCAGTTCATACATTTTGAACCAAGGGTTGATCGTATAACTGGACCTCAACTGTGCACAATTATATACCCAACCATTTATAAACATTTTACTTGTTTATTCATTTTTATTAATTATTTTTGTACTCAGTAAATATAGTCAAGTTGGTACCATTGATAGGCTCATCCATGTCCTCCCCCTCCCCCTGGCCCCTCCTTGTTGAGGTATATGGGTCATGCATTGTGGAGTTAGCCCACAGTCATGGGTAGGAGAAATGTCTCTGTGTATAAACATTTAAAAATTCATATACGCCTGACCCTAGACAAATTTTACATTGTTATTGTGCCATGGACAAAACAGCTTATCATCAATTTGCATTACGTAGCATTTTATAGGTTATCCAGTGAATATTTAAAGTATGTGGGAGATAGATAAGGATGATGATAAAGATGATACAGGTGACAGATGATTGATAGATAGATGATAGATAGATAGATAGATAGATAGATAGATAGATAGATAGATAGATAATAGGTAGTATATGCTTGCAGGCAACATGAAACACTGTGTCATTTTATATATAAAAGTAGACTTTAGAGGTCCTGGAATTAATCCTTTGCAGATGTGTAAGCACGGCTGTATTCTCTCAAAGTAGAATCTGTGCAGCATGAGAAGCTGACAAGTCTTCGGTTCTGTGCATCATCCTAGTCAGTGCATCTCAGTGTAAAGAAAGGTTGGTAAAGATTCGGAAACAGACAGCTGGACTTGTCCTACCGGGCTGTCTGCAGCCGAAATAAGTCCCGTCAGTCACAGAGAAAATTACAGAATGAGGTGTGGTTACTTAGCTTGAGCTCTGGGAATAGAAATAACGTCAAAAAGATGAAGTGGCTTGTCTCAGACAAGCAGACTGCAACACTTCTAGATTGCATTCTCAATTTGAAAGTTGGATAAGTCTGCACTCCTTATGAGGAAAATGCGAAGCTTCTTAATCTTATTTAGATGCCGAAGTACAGATACCATTAATAGTCTTTTCATTTTCTTTCCCCATAAAGTGAGATTTGTAACTTGTCATATGAAGAAAGTCTTGAAGAGGCATAAGATGGGGCAGGAGGGCAATTCTTTTGTTGTTGTAGGTAAAATTGGGGTGAGAAGAAAGAACAGGAATTCCTTTGTTTCCTTCCTTCCTTTCCTTACCTCTATCATTGTAGCCTTCCTTATTTTGCAAAGTATGCCAGAGTACTGGCAAAGAAGCAATGACGAATGTATATAATGATGACAGAAGGGGTTGATGTGAGAGAGTAGTGAGTAGCTAGAAAAATTGATGGTGGTCATGAAATGTTTGTCACTAAGGCAAGAAAATCGTAGCAAATGTATCATTAAGATTTCCAGCTTGACTTGGAAAACGTCACTCTTACTACAAGACAGGCATTAAATCTGGTGTTGATTATCATGGAAGTTTTCTGAGTCATTCATTCACTTCTTAATTCAACCAAAAGATATCAGCATCTAATTTATTTGCAAGGAGAGAGAGAGAGAGAGAGAGAGAAGAGAGTGACTGAGTATCTCCAGCCACTGCAAAAGAACTCCAAAGGCATGTGCCAATTTGTGCAACTGGTTTATGTGGATAATAGGGAATCGAACCTGGGTCTTTGGCTTTGTGGGCAAACTCCTTAACTGTGATGCCATTCCTCCAGGCCCCCAGTATCTTTTATATATGAACTATCCATCGGGTGTCTAGAGAAGTATGCAGGTGAAAATACATGCCACTCTATGTTTTATATAACTACACATTTCCATCTACAATCATAACACAAGTCAGAGAGATGATAGTTATTACAAAAGATTAGAAGAAAGTGAGGTGTCTATGGACTGTATTGTAGTGAAATCTGAGCAACAAGAATATAACAATTCCCATGGTCCCTTGCAAGATGACAGAATGCTTTCAGTTAGAACCTCTGTGAATGAGACCTGAAGCTAATGATACTATGGAAGTTTGGCAGAAAGAAAGCCAAGAGGAGCCAATTTCCCAGGAAATGGCAGCATTGTGACTTTTTAAGTTATAAAGGAATGCAAATCAAACCATTCTCCACATCTAGTATGCAATGTTTACCCCATTAACAGTACATCACCACCATTTATATTAGCTACCTCTATCTAAACAATGTCTCTAGGGCTGACAATTTTGTCCAATGGTAGCTTGCTTACCTAGCAAACCCAAGGCCTTGAATATGAATGCCAGCATAGCACAGTATATAAAAGAAATCAGAGGAACTGTCCCCTACTTGTGAATTAAATTAATTCCATGAGCAAATTAAGTCTGAATTATTATAAAAGCATGCTATATATTTCATAGTATGAGATAATTTCACAGGAGAATTTTCCTCATGGAAAATATGTGGTAACTATCTTTAGGTGATTTTGCTGATTTATTTATTATTAATAACCTGTTTTGTTGGTACCCTCTTTTCCTTCATCCCTGCCCCAGGTTCGCTAGGAACCCTCCTCAGTGAGGTTGTAGGTATTCCCCTTGGGGTTGTGGGTTATGCATTGTGGGAGCAGCAGTCAGTTATTTTTTTGGTGGAGGGAATGCCTTTGGGCATGATGTCTCAACCTGTGGCTCTCAAAATCTTCCGACCTCCTCTTCGGCAAAATTCCCTGAGCCGTGGTGGGTGAGTTTTAAGCCTACTTCAGCCATGAGCTCTTAGCAGCCTCTGGATCTCTGCTTTGGTTGGAGTTGAGTATCCTCAGGGTCTGTCTCCTTCACCCTGGTGCTGATTATCAGGTTCAGCGTGGAAGCAGAACTCTTGCTCGTCTCCCCAGTTCCTCTGTGGCTTCAGCTGTGGCTTGGCTGGAGTGCGGGGGGTAGTTTATCTCCTCTAGTGTCACTACCTTCTGCAAAATATAGAACTGGGGAACTCTTATGTAGCAATGGTTGTAGTTAGAAATGGACTTCAAAAATCTCCTGAAGAAAAATAGATTCTCCAATGGAGGGTGAAGTCAGCATAAACTATGCTGCTTTTCTGAAGGCGATTTTAAGGTTCATTTCAAACTACAAACCACTGCTATAGAAGTGTTCCCCAGGTTTTGCAGTCTGAACACATCTAATTTACTCAGCGCAGCTGTCAACTTATCCCTAATGGAATTTACGTAATTTTTCATTCATATAATAATACCAATTACAAATACAATTAACAGGGAATACTATCTTACTGTTATACATTTCTGTGAAGATGGATGTCTCCTAAGAGTGACTCTGGCTTATTCCCAGTTCTTTCCTTCTGCTCACAGCACACAGAGAGCATTGGAGAGCCTGTGCTGACGGGCTTCACACAGTGCTGCTTTCCATGAACTAGAGATGTGTCTGTTTAAGAAGCACTCATTTGGGGGCAGTTAAGTGCTTGCCTGTGAAGCCTAAGGATGCTGGTTAGAGGCTCCATTTCCCAGGACCCACGCAAGCCAGATGCACAAGGTGGCGCAAGTATCTGGAGTTTGTAGTGGCTGGAGGCCCTGGTGTACTCATTCTCTCTCTCTCTCTCTCTCTCTCCCTTTCTCTCTGTGTCTGTCACTCTCAAATAAATAAGCAAAATAAAAATATAAAAGAAGCAGTCATTTTGTGAAATGTTACACCAAGATACTCTCTCTGTGTCTATCTCTTTCTCTCTCTCCCCCATGATAAGTTCACATATGTTTATTTGAGTTAGGCATGTATAAACTGACCATTGGCAAAAAAAAAAAAAAAAATTTCTACCTTGCTACCATCCCTCTATTATACTTGGCCACTATCAGATGGGGAAGATAAAAGTGGACCATTCTCCTATGTACACAGGATGTCCATGGCTGAGTCCCTCATTAAAGTATTTAAACATTATTCATCATAAGGAAAGAACTGATACTAGGAATAATAAATTATTTGCTCACAATGGAGTTAATTAACATCATTTAGGATTTAGACAAGTCACAAACTGCAATTAGGAGTAGATTAATATCTACATGGCCCTGACAAAGGAGCCCTTGGGGATGAAAGGAAGTTCTCGTCATGCAAGTGGTTTAATACTACAAAATGAAACAATATTAATAAAGTATGTGAGCATCTCTTTATGAAAATTATGGGCCTGTACCTAGTTTAAAATATGTCCTCTGTGGCTGCATGGTGTTACCACTGCTCTCTGGAGAAGAGTAGTTGGACAGTCATAAGGCACAAAGGCTATTAGATACAGATAAATCCACTTAACAAGAGAGAGAGGAACGAGAAAGCCCGATGCACCAGAGACACTGCGGGAAAATAAATTAGACAGAACCAGTTGCTAGGAAACAGGACAAAGTAAATGCATTGGAGTGGATGAAGGGAGCAACTCTGAAAGACTGACTGACGTCCCTACCCATGCATGAGGACAGACGGAAGCCGAACAGATTCCTGTGTCACACAATGTGAACTATGAAACATGATCTTGTAGGTGCAGAGAAATCCTTGCTTTCCATATACTTGGAGAAAATAAGAGTAGCTGGGACAGGAATAATGAAAGACCCCAATTAGTGGGCATTCCCTAGTAGATTTGAATATGGCCAACTCTATCTTAAAATGATGATACGATTTCTCACACTCTCCACTGTAAAGTATAAAAATGCATGTGAAGCAATAATTTGCACCCAGAGTAAAAACAGTGGGAATCTTGACACCAATTATCATAGTATAGAGGATATTTTCTTGGCCTTGGATGGATACAGAGAATATTTCGTTTCCACATTATCCACACAAAAATGCCCAGCACCGCCGGCTCCATGATTCCATCTTGGCTACCCCATTTCATTAGTGCCAGTCACTGTTATGTCCTGTTCAGTGCACTTGGGGTATAGCATTACATTATGAGGGTGGAGGGCTGGATGCCTGTTTATATGTGACATCTTCACTAGGCTGTAGATAACAAAATGGCTGAAGGCATGGAGATATATTTACGCATGCACGTGTTTTTGTTATGTGTGAATTCCATCACACCGGACAATGATTGAAGCTTCTTGAGCATCACATAGCATGCGTATTCTTTATACCATCTCAGTGAAAAGCGAAGTCAAATATAGCCTACGTTATATGAGACTCCCCTCAAAATTCAATAATAATAACAAATAAAACAGTAAGAAAAAAATTACAGAACTGCAAAGATGTTGATCCTGTCTAGCCTTAATATTTGCAGCAATTCCTGAATATTCACCTATAAAGTGATGAGTACTCTAAAATACTGAGAATGAACATGTCAAATTTTATTTTTTTCAACAATCACTCTACTCGGGCTGTCACTGGAAGAAAAGAATGAAAGCAACTAGAGAAGCAGGTTGACCAGTAGAGGAGTTGTAGCAATAAACTGGGTCTGGTTTAGACGGGTATTATGATGCAGGAGACAGGAAGTGGTTGGATAATGGATATAGTTCCATTAGAAATACATGATTTCTTAGTAACCTCTGAGGCTGATGCAGCCCTTCAACACTGTGCATGTGGGAGGGGTCTAGAACCCAAGGCCTTATGTGTACCACTGAGCCATAACACTAACCTTTCTCAATACTTAAAAAAATTTCCTAGTGAATTCAAAGAGTAGCTAAAATTAAGAATTACTATTATAAAGATATGCAAGTAGAAGTCAGTGAGACATGCTATAGAAAGTGACTTCTTTTATGAAGGTAATATTATATATATATATATATATATATTCTCTATATTATATATCTAGTATGTATTATATATGACACTTATATATAATATTTTATAAATTAATATAAATGAAAGCAAAAAAACAACAACAAATACTTGATTTTTGACATACTGAATGTACAAATTTGTGCCTGAAAAACTACAATAATGGTACTATATTTATTTATTTATTTGAGAGATAGAGAGAGAGGGAGAGAAGAGACACATCAGGGCCTTCAGCAGCTACAAACAAACTCTGGGCGTGTGCACACTCTTGTGTACATGTGCAACATTGCACACTTGGGTCACTGTGCATCTTGCTTATGTGGGACCTGGAGATTTGAACATGTTATTAGGCTTCATGGTCAAGTGTTTTAATTGCTAAGCCATCTCTCCAGTCTGCAATTTTTTTTTTTTTTACAGTGAAAGGAAGTGATATCAAGTGCAGGTTCAGTGATGCTGTTGTTAAATGTTTTTTGAGGGATATATTAAGATCTTTTTCATGGATACTTAAAAATCCTAGTGCTTTTTGACAACTGAATGGACATATCCAGTAGACAGTAGCATATGCAGGACTAAGGTTATGGGAAGAGATTTTGGGTATAGATAAAGATTTGAGAAAAAAATAAGTTTTATTAACAGTTGATTGAATTATGTGCTTAGTTTTGTAAGATGTAATTAAATCAGTTAAGTGGAATCAGTTGTCATTATTAGCTGCACAGAATATTTACATATATGGTTAAGTGGATGACAATAAAATAAATGGGACCAGATTTAATGAAGTAAGTGTGCATGTGCTGACAGCAGTTCACAATTACTGTTAATCTGTCTTCTTGTTAATGAACTAAAAATAAGAACAAATTTAATAACGCAAAGTGATAATGGGAGAAAGATACATGCTAAAGTTATCAGGTACCTTACAGAACATGTCTAGTATCTAATAATTTTGCTTTATGCCTTTTATAGACTGTTTATTTTAGGAAACTCTAAATAGCCTGTGTTTCAGTTTATTGATTGATTGATTGATTGATTTTTGGTTTTACAAGGTAAAGTCTCACTCTAGCTCAAGCTGGCCTGGAATTCACTATGTCTCACGCTGGCCTCGAACTCATGATAGTCATCCTACCTCTGCATCCCAAGTACTGGCTTAAAAGACATGCACCACTACACCTGGCCCGATGTTTTTTTTAATAAAGAGCAATTTGTCTACTTGAGCAATTTTTCAACCCTGTCCATTAGTACCAGTTTTAGTGAATTTTATTATTTTGTAACTTTGTAGTCCTTTGTGGTTTCTTATGAGTTTACACATATGAGAAACAGATGTGGGGAAACTCTCATGAGATTGTTGTTGATTTCAAGTTTCTATTTTTGTATTTATATTTAACTGCTCAAGTTCCAGACATGTAGTGTTGAGTTATCTGATAGTATATGTTCACTAAACAAGGGAAAATACTTTTCTTATTTTATGAATAAAATAGAAAATTCGATTTAAAAATTACACAATACCCTTTCTTACTATTCGCTTTTCTTTTGGGGAAGGGGGGAAGGTAGGGTCTCACTCTAACCCAGGCTGACCTGGAACTCACTCTGTAGATCCAGGCTGGCCTTGAACTCACAGCCATTCTCTTACCTCTTCCTCACTAGTGCTGGCATTAAAAGCAGTGTTCCTTTATTACCAGCCTCCTTTTTTTATTGTCATTTTGTTTTGCCCTCTTCTTCCATCTAACATAAGCTATTGATGGGTCCAGTGTTATGCAGGTTTTTTACAGGAAACATTAGCCGCTGTAAGATCATGAATACAATGACCATTTTGTGTCTGGCCTGGAAAGATGACTTAGAGACTAAGGTGCTTGCCTGGAAGACAACGTCCTATAGCACCGCTTCCTCTATAGTCCCTGAGTCATTGGAGGGTGTGATAGACATGTCACATTGGGTGCAGAGCACTATACTGTTCATTCTTCTCAGCACGTGAGTTTTGAGTCTCCCGAGCAGTCACTGGGATCTGAACAGAAAAATGTCTCTGACACAAAATGAGAGCAGCACTAATACATGGGCATAAGCATAAGTAGCTAGAGGACAGTTTAGTGGGTATGATATATCCATATAGGCAAGCAACAGTAGTAGTTTGTTCCCTGGGATTATGGCCTTCCCAGCTTTTGACTAGGTTTTCATTATCAGGCATGAAATCCCTCACATGGAGCAGGCCATGAATCCAGTCTGAGAACTGTTGGTTACTCTCATAATAGACATGACACTATTGCACTCTTGGGCATATCTTGCCTAGCAGGCCGGTTGTGTAGCTTGCAGAGTCTACTGTTCTTTTTTTTTTTTTTTTCTTATTTTTATAAATCTTTGTGTCGTATGAAATTTTCCACAAAATGGTGAAAAGTTAAACATAAACCGTCATACTGGCATAAAATATATATGAATCTCAACTAGCATGAAAACAGTTACAAAAGATTTAAAAACAAATCAGATTAAGAGAGGATTGGGTTAGGTGTGATGGCAATGTCTATAATCTCAGAACTTTGGAGGCTAAGGAAGTAGATTTCAGGCTTGAGGAGAGTCTATGTTAAAAAGAAAAGAAGGTAAAAATGAAAGAGAGGCAGGGAGAGAATGGAAGCAGGAGATGGTGAAGGAAGAGGAGGAGAAGAAGAAAAAAAGGAAGAGAGAAAAGAAAGCATAAAAGAACTAAGAGTAAAGCAAAGAAAGAAAAAAGAAAAGAAAACAGAGTGATACTAGGGAGATAGTCCAATCAGAAAAGTGCCTATGCTGCATGCATGAGGCCCTGTCTAATCCCTCCAAAATATGTTTCTTTTATAAAAAGTGCTAGATAGGATGGCATATGCCTGTAATTCCAGTTTTGAGGAGGCATAGCGAGGAGGATCCTTAGAGGATGCTAGGTAGAGAGTCTGGCTGAACTGGTGAGACCCAGCCTAATGACTCTGTCTTTCAGACCCACTTCAAAAGGAGGCAGAGAGTTCCTGAGGATGAAGCTCAAGGTTCTGCTTGGGCCTCCACACCCCCACCCACATGCACACTCACACATATATTAATATGTACAGACACATGCATGAGTAAAATTTAACTGGAGGATATAACCTTTTCAATAGGGTCTTATCGCTCCCTAGACCATAGAACTCTTAAAAGCATTTTATTACTCAAAAGTTTACAGACAATTTTTAAGTATAAAAGTTGAGTTGAGGGGCTGGAGAGATGGCTTAGCAACTAAGGCACTTGCCTACAAATCCTAAGGTCCCAGGTTTGATTCCCCAGTACCCGCATAAGCCAGATGCGCAAAGGTAGTAGTACTTGCATCTGGAATCCAGCCCTGGTGTGCCCATTCTCTCTCTCTCTCTCTCATAAATAAAATAAATAAAATAAATTAATTAATTAAATATTTTTAAAATTGAATTGATGGGCCAGATGTGTCTATTCCTATAATCTCAGCATGTGGGAGGCTGATACAGGAAGAGTACCATGATTTCAAGGCCAGCCAGAGTTTCACAGTGAGTTCCAGGTCAGCCTGGGTTAGAGATCCTGTCTCAATAAACCTAAATTAAAGAAATTAAATAAACTGACCGAAATAATACAAATTATCATTGTTTAAAGTTACATATGTCTGAGATGTTTTTTTAAATCAAAATGGCTTGCCTGTTTACAAAATAGCTACGTTAAAAATAATTACAAACTAAAAGAAATTCCTTTGTTGTGCAATATTTTCTTCATGAAAAAGGCTTCCATATAAGTTCATAAGACTGTGATAAATAAAACCCCCTCAATTTCATCTTTAGAAAGATGCAAATTTTTGAAGACACTCATTTTGGTAGAAAGTGATGAAGAAAATTTAATGCATTTATTCGAAGAAATAAAAGTATACCTTTTAGTCATACAAAAGACACACACACACACACAAAAAAAAAAAAAAAAGAAAAGAAAACACCAGAATGATTAAAGTTGAAGCAAAGCAGGAATGATGCTGTTGGAGGTGGTACTCTGCCCCAGTCTTCATAATTCTGCTCACAGAGCAGGGTGGTGTTGGACTGAGTATCATTTTCTTTTTGAGGTAGGGTCTCATTCTAGCTCAGGCTGACCTGGATTTCACTATGTAGCACAGAATAGCATTGAACTCCCAACGATCCTCTTCTGCTTCCCGAGTTCTAGGATGAAAGGTGTGCGCCACCATACCCAGCCCCCCGCACTGAGCATTTTCTGTCACCATGGAAATGACAGCATGACATGTTTTCTCAAATTTTGGCATTTGTTTTCAAACTCAGTGACTAAAGGACGTTGGGGGTTTTGTTGAAATGTGGGATTTTTTTTAGTATTATAAAACCTATTGGCCTCCTATAAAAAGTGCATTTAAGAAAACAAAACTCAGTTTATTGAGCTCATAATTTAGTTCTAACTAAAACATTTCCAAGATTCTGGTGATTTCTTAAGAAATTCATAAATAAATTCTATTGATTCCTTAGACATGGTTTTCAGTATACTTTTAGAAATGGGATTATGAAAGTTGGAGAGGAGATAAACTGTTACTGAATTATTCCACTGCTGAAAGCAACATATTGAATGAATTAAAGAAACACATCATAAAAAAATCAATCCCCTTACATGTCAACACTATTTTGAAATGTACATTACAGATAAACACAAAATGAAATCCTATCTTTTGTAAAAAAGTATTTATTTTATTTACTTGAGAGAGCCTTAGAGAGAAAAAGAGACAGATAGAGAGAGAATGGGCACACCAGGACCTTCAGCTGCTGCAAACGGACTCCAGATGCATGCGCTACCTTGTGTATCTGGCTTATGTGGGTCCTGGGGAATAGAACCTGGGACCTTTGGCTTTGCAGGCAAACGCCTTAACTGCTAAGCCATCTCTCCACCCTGAACTTCTATCATTAAGTGTAGAATTATTATTGTACTTCTCAGACTACCTTTGAAGTTTATTTTATACTCTGAAGAGCCTGACTCTTAGAAAAATGTATTAAATGGCAGCAAGTAGAATACTCATGCGGAGCTTTCAGCAATGAGGGGGCAGAAAATGAAGACAATGTCCTTTCTATTCTGGGCTCATCATTGTGAAAATCACCCACCAAAGAATCTACATAATCCTGAAAAGTGGAAATGAATGAAAAACAATATGCCATAATCAATGGTATTATGAAACTTCAGCAAATACATTTGAAGAACAATTAGGCCGGTTAGCTTTCTGCCAGTGCATGCTGTTACACTAGATTATACTGTCAACGCTGAGTGCACTATATCTTTGATAAAAGTTCAGCTAACAAGAGAACATAATAAACTGAATATGTCTACTTTAGAAGTTACTGTATTGTAAATGGATGCTGACTATAAGGAATTTTATGAAAATATATCAAGCCAAGGATCTATTGACAATACACAAATCATCATGAAATATAATTTTTAGAACAAATTTGTAAGTCATAGACTTAGTTAATTAAGATAAAATGTTTATATGAGTATGATATTTACCTAGGCCTTTGCATTTTAGTTGCGTAAATCTGGCAAAGACAGTGAGGCTTCTGGTGTTTAATAAGAATTAGAAGATATAACTCACTAGAGAGGGTGTCAGAATGGATGCCCCAAGTGAAAGTACTCTGGTTATCTAGCAGTGTTTCAGAGCCTCTTCAAGTTTTGAATCATCAGTTTTAAAGGAGGCTGGTCAGCTCCATTGTGTGCTATCTCCAGACATCTTCAGCTGTTGTGAAGTAGGCATGAAGTGGACAGAACAGTATGTGCAATTAGTGTGATAGTTTCACCAGTAATCACGTTTTATTAGAATGATTTCCTTTAAAAAGAATTGCTTTTTGATGCTATTCTGCAAGTTTAACCACTATGCTAAACTCCCACCCAGAGAGAAGCAATAACTATAGACCATCTTTATATCCTTATCCTAGTAAGAGCCAAATAACACAACAAAGAAAAAGCAAATGACATTCACTTTAAAATATCCATTGAAGTCAACCTACTACAAATGTAATCACTGACCAGGACCTATGGTAGAAATGTGCCTTGCTGTGTTTCTATTTCAGCTCTTGGTTTTCCCAGCACTTGTAAGGGGATTCATACTATCCAGTGGACAACCATAGACTGGAAAAGTGAAAACTCTAAGTGAAGGAGAAATGACAAAGAATAAGACTTAAGGAATCAAGAAGTTCACAGCCCGATTTTGATCCAACTGCCCAATGAATTCATAGGAACATTTCTTTTTTTAAATTTTTTTTAAAATTTATTTGACAGTTACAGACAGAGAGAGAAAGAAGGAGGGAGGGAGGGAGGGAGAGAGAGAGAGAGAGAGAACGGGCACATCAGGGCCTCCAGCCACTGCAAACAAACTCCAGATGCATGCCCCACCTTGTGCAGCTGGCTAAAGTGGGTCCTGGGGAATGGAGCCCGGAACCAGTATCCTTAGGCTTCACAGGCAAGTGCTTAACCACTAAGCAATCTCTCCAGCCCCACAGGAACATTTATTTAGTCTCATTTGCAAATATGGTATTATTCTCCATAATAATCAAATGCTAAATGCCATTTTAACAGATGCATTGTGAGCTCCTTATAAGCCACCTGAAAACAAACCATCTTTAAACCAAAACTACTTCCTTCAAAGCGCTGCATAGGCTTCATTGTCATTTTCTATAACAATAAAGTTGAGGACTTTTAAAAGTTCTTTAATTATTTAATATTTTATCACTTACACATGAGTTTGAATTCCCCAAAAGACGTTGACTATGAGCAGCATATATCTTCCATCTAAAATCTCTCCATTGTATCATAAAGAAAGAAAATACTCTTTTCCAGTCCCATAGCACAAATGCTTTTGAGCATTCAGTGATCTGCTTCTTTAGTGAGTCTCTTTCTATTGCTCTGTTTACGCATGAAATTGATCTTATGCCCAGAGGAGAAATATCATCGTCAGATTTCACATTTTCTGAAAGGCACATATGCATTGTGCTTCTGTTTTTTATGAAGCCTTTTTTTTCTTACTGCTTTTTTCTTGAGAACACATGAAAAATCCAATTTCCTCTGCAGATATGTTAGACTGGGCTGTTTCTTGAGAGCTAGACCAGAATCGCCTTTCCGAGTGACTCAGGCAATCTGGAACCAAACAGGTGGGTGGTGAGCTTAAGAACTCACTGAACCATCATCATCATGACCATCATTATTTATAATATTTCCACAACCTGGAACAGAAATCACTCAACTGACTTAATCCACTGTAATTCCACTAATGAGAAGGGAATCACACTAAACATAGATTAGAATAGCCACACGCCCTTTTCTACTCTAAATGACTCTGTGAACCAAAGAAATCTTGAGTAAATAAAAGGAAAGGAGTCTAGAGTGGACATCTGGAAGAGAAAGGGGAGAGATCCAGGACAAGGAATGAAGGCAATGACTCCAAAGCATAAGACAACTGTCTTCCTATCAACTCACAAGTTATGTGTTCCTTTAATAATATTAGATCAGGGAAAAGAAAAAAAAATGTAGCACGTGTGTGAGTATTAAAGCACAGCCATAAAATATCACCCCCTCTAGATGGCCTTTCCCTTACTCTCGGAGCCACTTTTGTAAATATCATGTACTGAAAACGTCTTTTGGTGTTTCAGACTTTTAGTATCTTTAGGCACCTTGTTGAACAGTGGCATATGATTAATACCCAGTGGAATATTCCCACCTTTTTGTTCTTTTTTTTAACTATTTATTGGCAACTTCCGTAAATACAGATAATAATATTCCATCATCATTCCATGGTCAGCCACCTTGCCTTTTCCCCTTCCAAGGCCCCCTTCACAGAATCTGTTCTTCTTTCCAGATAGTCATTCTTCAAATTTGATGTCATTTGTTTTCTTCCTATTATGTAGGTCTTGTGTAGATAGCATGAGCCACTATGAGGTCATGGATATCAACCCGGCTTTGTGTCTGGAGGACAGCATTATTAGCACGTCTCCCATTCCTTTGACTTTTGCACTCTTTCTGCCACTTTTCCACAACGGTCCTTGAGCTTTGGGAAGGTGTGATAAATGTTTCGAAGGCAGTTTGTTAGACAAAGTATATGCATTTAGCCAGATCACAGTAGCCATTGCACCCCCAGGGCTTGTTAATTTGCTATCTTTACTTCTTAACATGTATTTTATTTTCCTTAGCTTAAATTTAATTTATGAAGATATAAATGCCACTCCCTATATTTCTGTAAGTCCTCAACACATTCCCCTTGAACTTTTGAACGCTTAACCTATCTAGAATTGATTTTTAGAGATGGCAGAAAGCAAGAATTCAGTTTATGGATCCAGTTTATGTGGGCAATTAATTGTTCAATCATCCTCATTGAAAGGCCTCTCCAATCCACAATGATTTTCAATCCCACTTTGTGATTTATCAAGTTGTAAAACACTGTCTATTTCCCACATCCTCTGTTTTGTTCCATTGCTCACTACTTCTCTGTCTGTATGCAAATGCCATGTTGACCTCTTCAGGAGAGCCCTAGGTTGGCTTTGAGATCTGGCATGGTTAAAGCCTTCAGGTTTGCTTGCTCTTGGACTTTTGACCACCGCCCGCCAGATGGCTTTTGGCATGTGCTTACAAGGAATCAAAGACTCCAGCAGGGTCACTGAAAAAGGCACATTTCGCCTTCATCCTCTCTGTATCTTTCTAGACTGTTTTAACAGTTTGTAAATTAGGATCCAGGAAATGATGCTACTATAAAATGTCTTTGTTTGACTCTCCTTCACTGATGTTATGGTGCTGAGCAAGTTAACTTTTCAGGGTCTTAAGTTCTCACATGGACAGTGATAATGGATATCTCATTGGATTGCGGTGACGATAAAAGGAATTTAGATATCTTTAGTAGCTTGCATATAATTCGAGTGTTTTCCCCCAATGAATTATATGTTGGAGGCTTGGTTCTCACTGTGACAGCAGAGAGGTCATGGGGCCTGTAAGAGGTACAACCTGGCAGAAATTATTTTAAAAGCCAAACTTGAAAAGGGATTAAGTAGTATAAACATAGGAACTTGATGTTTTCATGAGAGAGTTATGAAAAAATACAGCAAACTTAGCCCTTCCCTCTCCCAAACTTACTATCTAGAATTGTGATGTCTCCTTTTCACACACATTCTCAATATTGTGATGCCTTGTGCACTGAAGTCCTCACCAAAGCCAACACTATACCTTTGAACCTTTAGAACAGGGAGCAAAACAACCCTCGATTCTTTTTACTTTTCTATGTTTTAAATTAATTTATTTATTTACTTGAGAGAGAAAGAGGCAGACACGGAGAGAGAATGGGCACACCAGGGCCTCCAGCAACTGCAAACAAACTCCAGACGCATAAGCCACCTTGTGCATCTTGATATGTGGGTCCTGGGGAGTCGAACCAAGGTCCCTTGGCTTTGCAGGCAAGCACCTTAACTGCTAAGCTATCTGTCCATTCCCTCTATTCTTTTTGAAGTTACCCCACCTCAGGCACTTCATCACAGCCTTGTTACTGTAGCAATTTTTTTAACGACCTATGATAGCATTCTAAGCTTTAGCATAATATTGAATTCATAGTATATGTTACAGTAACATTTTCAATATGTCATTCTTAAATATTTTGTAATGATTCAATTGCCAAACTTGTATTTATATTTTAAAGCTCATGTTTTTGTATTGAGGATATCACTGTATGAACAGCTTTCTAAGCTTTCATGTGTAACAGAAAATTTGTGATATTTATCTTTCTATGTCAGGCATATTTTGCTGAAAATGTTTTACTAGCCTCTTGTGTCCTTTGTGGCCCAGGACAAGTCTCTTACTGCACTATTTGATGGTTTTTCAGATGCTAATTATCTACCCTTTCTCTTGCTTTTAAGAGCTCTTTTCTGTTTTCCTCCCATTGACGGTTTCAGCCAAGGCCTGATGTTCAATGGTTCCCTGTCCCTGAAGCTGGCCTAACTTAGTCTGAGGGTGTGGGTGCTGCAACAGACATGTTCCCACAGAGCTGTGCAGCCTGTCCTTTTCAATTCAGTAATTTCAGCATCAATTTCAGTCCCTCCTTTTTGTCATTAGTACACATGTAAGGGTAGTGGGCATTTCAAGTTTCTCAGTCAGTTCTACATAAACAGTATGATTCATTCAGATCCCACCTGCTCGTCATCTGTTATGTTAGTGCCCTAGATACTATTCTGGAAGTAAAAGTTATTGATTTACATTATTCAAAGCACTTTTACAATGGTTATATCATTTGACTATTTAAAATATTATAAGGAATTAATAGCTTCTCTCTTAGCTTGATACAAAAATTATTTCCAAGTCACACTTTCATTTTTACATAAATTGAAAATTTGGGGTCTGGGGAGTTTAGTGGTAATGGAGCTTGCCTACACAGCCTAAGGACCTGGGTTTGATTCTCCAATACGCAGTTAAAACCACATGCGCAAAGTGGTGCGTGTGTCTGGGGTTCATTTGCAGCAGCTAGAGGCCCTGATGTGCCCATTCTCTCTCTTTTTCTCCCTCCCCCTACCTCCCACTTTCTCTCTCTCTCTCAAATAAATACATAAATTAAATTTAAATGTTTTTATTCATTGGATTTGTAAAAGTTTTTTGTATTTATGTTCCTAAGGCTATTGACTATTACTTCATATTTCTGGTCACATTCCATATTTGCTTGCATGTATCTCCTTCACATAGGAATTCATACATACTTATGAATATGTTTCTGGTACACTTATGGTTTTCTTATTCATTTATCAGAAGTTTATTTTACAGAAATGACTCTGGAATTTATGTTTTACTCCAATTATTACCCAATTTTCTTGAAATCATCTATAGAATAATCCATTCCTTCATAATTTAAAATGCTATTTTTGGGCTGGAGAGATGGCTTAGCGGTTAGGCGCTTGCCTGTGAAGCCTAAGGACCCCGGTTCAAGGCTCGAGTCCTCAGGACCCATGTTAGCCAGACGTACAAGGGGGCACACGCATCTGGAGCTCATTTGCAAAGGCTGGAGGCCCTGGCGTGCCCATTCGCTCTCTCTCTCTCTCTCTCTCTGACCCTTTCTCTCTCTGTCTGTCACTCTCAAATAAATAAATAAAAAGAAAAAATAAATAAAATGCTATTTTTATCAGAATAAATTATCTTTTTTTTTCCTTGACCATTTTTCTTTCCAAATCACTTATTGCAACAATCTCTCCATTAAGTTTCAGTGTCTCAGAATATTAGTGAACTCAGGACTATATTTCAATGAAACATTATGTATGTTTTAATATATATTTTATGTATATTCTATGTTTATTTCTATGTATAATCTTTTCTTCATGAATATTCTTGCATACTTTGTGCTTTTTAGTGTATCTTACACATACATAAATGAAGTTTTAAGTTGTTAAATGTTTGTATTAGTTTTAGGATGATTTTTTTTTTCATGAATGACCTGATTTAAGTAATGGTGTCTTTCTTAACTAAATTAACATGTGGGTAGTTGTCACACTCTTCATATGAGTGCTATAAATTTATGCCAAAAAAATCTTACATGAAGTATCATATCTTTTTGTTTCAGAAAAATACATCCTCAAATTAGAAGACTATTAAGAGAAATTTTTATTCATCCTGTCTGTATCCAATAGTTAACAGTCAAGGCTACTTCTGATTCACCTATCCCTTCATTGAAATAAAAATCACATCTTTAATTTTGAAAGAAAATTCCAGAGCTCATGTTTCTTTTGCATGACAATATTTCAGCATCCATGGAATTTCTGTTCACTCACTGTTTCAAATACATTCCTATCAATATGCAGCTCAAAATGAAATTTAATTTCAGAGAAAGACACTGAAACTCTCAAAGATGGTTTTTTCATCGAAAAAAGGGTGGTAATAGCAACTTTCACTTAAATTTTTTAAAATACGATGGAAGTATTTTACTGAGAATAAAAGAGCCAAAATGCTTGAAAGCACAGGTGAGAAACAAATTTTCTCAAAAAATCACAAATTCTGCCACAATGCTATCAAGCTTTTTTCATGTGGATAGCAAGAGGACAAACTCGGCAGGTGAGGATGGAAAAGACACTAAGTACTCATTTTGGTCTGCAGGAGACTGACAGGGATCCCTTAGGCATAACATTAAGTAAGTTTAGCAATCGGTGATTTTTGTCTCTTACTTAAAGTGATAACGTGTTTTACAGGGGACTGGCCAGTTCATTTAACAACAATTAATATTCTGAAAAGACAAAAGAAAAAAAAAACAATTAAAAACCATAAAATGCACTGTAGATATTGGATAACAATAAAGAGATGGTTTAGCCACCTAAAAGCTGCTTTAAGGAAAAGAAAATACTTGTTAGTGAACATGAAATTGTTACAAGTTTCAGATTTCCACTGTAGATACGTAATGAACTCCTTGACACCAGGAGTTTTTATCTGCTTTATGGCTCAATGTGAAAATTAATCTTGCACGGGAGAGGGGCTGGAGAGATGGTTCAACAGTTAAGGTGATCATGTGCAAAGCCTAATGACCACGGTTTGATTCCCCAGGACCCACGTAAAGACAGATGCACAAAGTGGTGCATGTGCCTGGGTATAATTTGCAGTGGCTGGAGGCCCTGGCATGCCCACTGTCTCTTCCTCGTCTTTCTGCTTGCAAGTAAACAAATAATGATTTATTTACTTGCCAGGAGACAGAGGAGAGAGAGACAGATTCATTAATAAAATATTTTATTATGTAACACTAAATATCAATAATATCATCTTGTTTTGTTGTGTTATGCTCCCAGACTGGAATGAGGGAAGCTGATTCCTGTTTTTTCATGGCTGATCGCCATGACAGCTTGTCCTGCTTTAGGGAAGCTCTGTGGGAAAATCTCCATTCTGATGTGACACAAGACTCTGGTTGCCCGAGTTCCATACACATTCTAAGTTTGAAAGAAGATAATCATATGAAAATAACATGTGTGAGATATGCAATCTAAAATCTGTTATTGTATGACCCTTTTAATTTTTTTAAAATGTTTTTGTATTTATGAGAGAGAGAGAAAAATAGGTGTTCCTGAGCAGTTAGCCATTGCAAATGAACTTCAGATGCATGCATCACCATGTGCAACTGATTTACATGGATACTGGGGAATGGAACCTAAGTCCTTAGGCTTCTCAGGCCAATATCTTAACTGCTAAGCCTTCTCTTTAGCCCTTGTAAGACACTTTTAAGAGAGCAACATATTTTAATACTTGGTTCACTTCATTACCAATAGCTATTATGAATCATAGACAAGTTAAATCTACAAGGAGCCATGAGGTTTGTACCAGAATGTCAAATCTTCTCATATAACACTAGTGACAGTCAGTGCTAGGTTTTAGAAAAATTTAAAATGATGTGATCTTACATCCTCATGGTAGTCTCTTTGAATATATTACTAGAAACAAGAATAGTAACATGCCTAAACTTTCTAAACAAATTAAAATCCTAGCAAGATGTACAAGCTTATCTTGCTCTTATGTAAACCCAGGCTAGGTTAATACCCTGTGCTTATTTCTTTCCCCAACATCTCATCTTCAAGGTTTCCTGATGTTGAACATCTGCCAATGCAGAGGCTAAGTCCTTCCTCTTTTTTCACAGAATGCTTCTATTTCTTTTTCATTTAAAGGCAAAAGGGTTGTTCTATTGTCTAGTCAGATTAATAATAAAGTGATTTTATTGGGCTGGAGAGATGGCTTAGTGGTTAAGGTGGTTGCCAGCAAAGCCAAAGGACTCAGAATTAATTCCCCAGGACCTACATAAGCCAGATGCAGAAGGTAGCACGTGCGTCTGGAATTTGTTTGCAATGGCTGGAGGCCTTAGTGTGCCTATTTTCTCTCTCTCTTTCCCTCTCGCTCTTTCTCTCTGTCTCGCTCTCTCTCTGTCTCACTCTCTCTCTCTCTCTCAAATAAATAAAAATATAAAAGTAACTTTAAAAATTATTTTATCCCTGGACTTCATTATAGATTACAATATAATAGGAAGGAAATTTCTTAAAAGAAAGTACGTGATAAACACTGACTTCAAGCATATTCTGTAATCACTGGTGGTGATAATCACAGTATACTTGTTTATCAGACTCACCCTTTTAAGCCATTTCATGCTTAGCAGTTTCGAGTAACCCTCAAAAAACACATAACTCTGTCAAGTCTGAAGTATTATTATACTCGATTTATTTGTGATGAGCTCAATATTCAGAAAGTTGGAGTAGCCTCAACAAGACCATGCAGCTGGAAAGTCACCAAGGCCAAGCCCGGCCACAGGTCCCAGGCAGCGTGAGTTCTCAGACAAGCACTGGTAGCACTTGTTCTGTTGTATCTCACTGAGACAACTGCTGGTTCATTCGGCACAAGTCATTTGATCAAAGAAGGCCAATACTACAAACCCAAACCAACACCAAGAGTAAACGTTGATCTGACCCTTGACCCTAAGGGGTTCCTTTCTTTACAAACTCCCAGCTACTCACAGCATCGGTGATTCTAAACTACAAATAGCTTCCCAGTCATACAGATGCCATTTCACGCAAAACCACCAGTTTTCAGTCTGTGCATCCTGGTCTCTATGCTGCCTTTCAACTGCCTCTTGTCACCACAATTTATTAAAATATCTCTCATGCAACTTCAGCTGCATAGTTAGTTTCATCTGAAGCACACAGCAGAGAAAAATTATGCAAATGTATACAGCTGAAATGAAAGTCCATTGATTTCCTGGGGTTAAAGCTAATGAATTCTCTCCACAAATGTTATGTTTATGAATATGGCCACAGACTAACCATGATGAGCACTGTGAGGAACAACGTGTGGAAGAATGGCATATAAGACTTTGTACATATTATATCATAATAAAGGAACCAAAATCAATATTTTAACATATTGCTTTAAAATGGCATTCCATCCAGATGATAGAGGATTGGAAGAAACCTGAACCTCACATCTAATAGTCTCCAAGGAGAAAAACTAAATATATGAAAAGAAAAATTTGATATAAAAGCATAAATCAGAAAGAAAATAAAGATTATACAGACAACTGAGAAGGTTGGTTACAATCTATTCAGGTGCCGATTCTCATAAAGTGGAAACGTGGCAAGGAATGTAATTATAGGATTAATTTACAGGAAAAAAAAGCTCAATTTAATATCCAGCTCCTTTTTTTGATTTATGTAAAACTTTGAGCAAGTTATCAAGACATGCCATGCCTCAGTAGTCACAGAAGTATATCAGATCATCTTTGTATTATATTTGATTGTGTGTTTTATATATGAATGTGATTAATAGCGTGACAAAACAGGAACCACTCATTCATTGTGAATTCAATTTGATCTGTTTTTGTCCTTTGATAGAGATTTCTACTTTTAAAAAAATGAAAACATTCTTTTTATTGGTGGAGACCTAATTACTTATATTTCCTGATCGAGATAATGTAACTGTGAGGAATGTTTTGGGGTATAATTATACATAAGTATCCTTAGGTTCACAGTGATATCAGTAGAAAGAAGCAATATAATTTTTAGAACAACGAGTGTTTGATAAAAAAAATATTAGTTATAGAGGAATAGCTATGAGATAATATAGAAATCGATGGATAGAGAAGAAGTAATCTGCAGAAAGTCATACCATTCACAGGACTGAAAAATAGCAGATTTGGTAGGGGAATATTTTCCTCACAGCTGAGATTTAGACCTCACTTTGGAAGGAACTGCTACAGACCACTAGATCATGAAAAGTTTTAGTGAGATGCTACAAGAAGAAATTTGACAATAGAAAATGATTCACTGGAGTACTGGAAAAAAAAAAAATCAAGTGGAAGATGCCTGAGGTGTGTGGTGCTGAGCTTGTTAGCCCACTGTCTGGGCCAAAGCACTGTTCTTCATGAGACTTCTGTGTACCTGGGAAGGTGATGAGACTCCTAGGAACTATAAAGATAGCAATAAATTAACAAAACATATGTACGTACAATACACACATCGTTCAATGCAACAACTGACTTGGGGAAGAGAAAAACTATTAAAGATTCACAGATCGTTTTAACACTAAGTCTTATGTATCTTATGTAGTTTTCATATTCCTCCATTGGTTATTTTATGTGTGAATGTCCCTATTTTAGCACATTGTTTAGGCAGAGGAGTTTTATCCATGCATATGATCATATTGGCATTAGCTACAGGAGACTAAATAACTGATCATTTTCATTCATACATGTATATAAAGTATATTTTTAATAATCCCTTTCTCTTCACTCCTTTTGTCTTCCCTTCCTTATTAGCTTTCCTCTGTAAAAATGAATAAATAAAATAAAATAAAATAAAAAGTCCTTTCTAACTATCTCCTGTTATACTTTGATGTCTGTGTTGGTCGGAACATAAAATGCCGCCCATATTCAAACACATGGTTTGAATGCTTACTCCTCAACTGGTGGAGCTGTTTAAAAATATTGTTAAACTCTTAGGAAATTGGGCCTTTCTGGTGGAAGTGTGCCATGGTGAGATGTTGAGGTCTTGACCCCCTTAGTGTCCTCACTCTGTTTCCTGTGTGCCAGGTTGACGACAGCTTTCCAACCCAGAGGGCCATTCCCCAACACGATGGCTTCTAGCTTCTGTAGTTATAAACCAAATCAAACCCTTTTCGTTCCACAGGTTGCTTCCATACCTAACAATGAAAAAGTAACTGGCACAGAAAAATGGTGCCACGAGAGGGGTTATTTCTGTGACAAAACTCACCATGTGGTTCTCAGTGTTTTGGAACTGGTTTTGTGGGAGAATTGGGCCAGGCTTTGGAACTTTGGAATACAGGAGCCTTACAATAAAGAGTTGAATGGGCCATTCCAGTGGCAGTTTGGAAGACCAGAAAGCTGAGATAAACATGGACAGTAGAGGCTTAGCTTACCACGAGGTTTAAGAGGAGAATAAGGACCCTAATGAACTGGGCTAGAGGCAGTTCCTGTAACAGTTTGGCAAAGTACCTGGCTTCATCAAGTATAGGTCCCGAGAGCCTGAGAAAAGTTGAATTTGAAGCGAATGGATTAAAGCTGGAAGATGACATTTGCTTATAAAAAGAATTTGCTTATAAAATTAATGGATTAACATGCTTGGTGGAAGGAATTTTTCAAGCAGAATAGAATTAAATCTGTGGTGTGGTTTCCCTTAAGTATTATTATTCAGGTCTATAGTGAAAGAGAACAAAATATATCACAGAAAGATATCAACTTTACCATGGGGGGCAAGGAGTGTTCAAGTGTGCAAGTGTAAAATCCCTGCGAATAGGCTGCAGATACCATGCTGTGTTGAAGAGGTTATTGCTATGAAAGAGAAGCCTACTACTCTGCATTGGGATCACAGGAGAGAGGTCCTCAGGGCAAGACCCACTGAAGGCCAGATAGTAAAAATAGGAATGCTCTTGAAAGGAAAGTGCCTGAAGGAAAAGATGCCACAGTTTCCTGCTGCACAAGGTAAGAATATGGAAGCTGCTACAACCATGAACCAAGGCCAAGCTACATCACAAGCTGACATTGGAATCTGACAGAATTGTCCACATAGTACTGGTTTTAGAGGCATGAAAAAGTGCAAGATAAAAAGGGTCATCAGGTATTTCTTCATAGTTCCAGAGATCCACTGAGGCTAAGCAATACGAGACAAGGACCCTGTACAAAGGCCCTGAGTAGTACGAAGCTAGTAATGTGATCCCTAAGTTGTAATGAAGATCCCAGGATGTTCGAGATGCAGATCTGGACAACGAAAGATGCTACAGATAACAGAGCTGGAAGGGCAGAGCTACCCAAGTCTTTGGACCTCAGAAGATAACACCAAGAGTCATAGATGCTAGAGAAGAGCTGCAGGAGTCCATGTCTGCCCTGCCAGGTTTCAGTCTTGCTTTGGACCAGTCTTTCTTGACTTGATACATTCCGCCCTTTCGGAATGAGAGTGTTTGTGTGTCAGAATCATGTAACCAGTATTGTGTTTTACAAGACTCACAGTTAAGTGACAACCTTGACCCAAAATTGTGCCATCACCCACAGTGACCTGTTGGCCAGGGAGACCCACAAAGTCCTCCAAACAATGTAGGTCATTGCCAAAACACTTGATTACCTGCCAGATATAAAAGGTAAGACCTACTGCTGAAGACACAACAGGCTCAGTCACAGGATGCCGGAATACCATGCTGGAACTGAAAGGGAAACCAGCTTCCTCCTGGCTAGCCCTCACACTGCTAGTGAGCCCGGTTGGAGCTGCTGGAGACAATCAACAGCCTGAATAAGCAGGGGACCCTGCAGACTATGGAATCAGCTGGAAAAATAAGTGCACACTAGTGCAATACTGTGGCACAGAGCCTCTACAGGTAACCAAGTGTTTGGGGGAATGCATGAGGCCTCCTCAGTGGGAATGAACTTATTTCTGGTAACGGAAACCAAGTCAGAATCCCATGGTCAGCGAATAGTGGGCTACCATACCAACCATCCCCTAAACAGCTTTAACCCAAACTGCTCTCACAATTGGTTGAAGAATCTGTTTTATTTTGGAGATGGCAGAGAAAATGGAGGAGAGCCTCGATCCATCAATAACACAAGAAGATAGCTGACTGCCCACCATGATACTTGCTGCCTCTACCACATCAGCCAGGGCCCAGGAGAAATTGCAGAGGCAGAGACGCCATGAATACTGCTCTTACTGCTGGTCTGACAGCCAGCCCCAGGGTGGTGACATCAGACACTTGGAATAATCAAAACACATGAAAGCAGAAATCTAGAGACTACAAATAACTCAACACTAAATCAGACTGCAACAGACCTTCCATGGCTCAAGGAATATTGTAGAAGAGGGGGTCAAGGAAGATTGTACAAGCCACAGAGTGGGTAGGCATACCCTGGAGGCATAGACCCCTGCTACACGGTAGGAACTGACTGAGGCCTTCATGACCCCACAGCGATTACTGTAACTATACTGAGGAGGCACCCAGGGTGACGGGAGCTGGGGCAAAGCAATCAGAGGATAATAGTAAAAAAAAAAAAAAAAAAAAAACTGGTAACACACACACACATATACATATATAAGTTTTTGTAAAAATGAAAAAAACATATTCAACTGTTGCCAACCATAGTTATGTGTTTTTGTTTGTCTTTGGTTTTTGTGTGGTTCTGTTTCTTTCCACCTTTCCTCTATGCATGATGAAATGATGGGATGTTGGTGAGCCCAGTAACGAGCCGGTCCTTCTTCAGCAAACCCCAGGCAGTGCGAGGCCGTGAAAGAAATGGCCGTGCTGTGTCTGGAAGACAGCTTCGGGAATGCTTTGGAAAACTATGTGGACTGTGGTTCTTGCTTCCTGGTGAAATGCAAATACTGACAGTGAGGTCTCATAGACCCTTTGCATGAAGGATATTCAAAAATTTTTATGGCTTAATGAACTTTTTTTAATTTTGTGGTATCAGAAACGTTTCCATATTTTAGATGAAAAAAAAAAGCTGGGTGTGGTGGCATGTTCCCTTAATCCCAACACTTGGGAGGCAGAGGTAGGAAGAGGTAGAGAAGTTCGAGGCCACCCTGAGATTCCATAGTGAATTCTAGATCAGCCTGGACTAGAGTAGTGAGACCCTTCCTTAAAAAACTAAAAAGAAAAAAAAAAAAATGGAGCAAGATTTAGGCAGGAATTTGGATTCTAATGACCAGAGACACTTCCTAAATCAAACTAGAAGACAACCATTTGCTTCTTTCTGGATTTTTTTTTTTTTTTTGACGTGGAAACAACACTATCTTGACACTTTAAGTGATATAATTCACTAAACACTCATATTAAGCTGCAATTAATTTCATCAGTTGATGAATTATGGCATCTTATACTTCAAGTAGCTATGACAACAATTAGCTCTTCAAATATGGCTCATGAATGTAATGCTACGTAAATAAATGTCTGAATGGATGGTCAATAGTTTGCAGAATGAATGAAAAGCTGTCACTAGATAATATGAAGCTTATGGAAAAACATAGCCTTATATAATTATCTTTAGTTTAGTTATGTATTCAAAAATAAAAGTGTAATTTTCTAAAATTTCAAAATTTTTATTTGTTTAAAAACTTTGGTAAGAGGTTTACCAAAAGTTTGAGGCCAGCTTAGGCTAGAGTGAGTTCCAGGTTAGTCTAGGCTAAGTTAGAGTCTGCCTCAAAACAACAATAATAATAATAAACCTTAGTAGAACTTCCACATGTAAATTATAACACTATAGATTTTTTTTATTTATCTGGTATATCAAAATACAGTTGAGCACACTGAATTTTCAACTGCCTTATTAATACTGTCAGTTCCAGACACTGGGCATCTCAAATTCTGTTGGCTCCTGAAAAGCAGACCTAGAATGTAGAAAACTATTTTAAAAGCTAGGGCGGGAGTGATGGCTTAGTAGTTAAGGCATTTGCCTGCAAAGCCTCAGGACCCAGGGTTGATTCCCTAGTGCCCATGTAAACCAGAGGCACAAGGTGGCACATGTGTCTGTAGTCCATTTGCAGTGGCTGGAGGTCATGGTGGGCCCATTTGCTTTCTCTCTCTCTCTCTCTGCCTGTCTCTCCCTCTCCCTTTGCCTGTTTCTCTTTCTCTCTCTAAAATAAATAAATAAATAAATAAATAAAATATTTTTTTCAACAATCTAGATTTAAAGATTACTTGCAGCTGGGCGTGGTGGCGCACGCCTTTAATCCCAGCACTGGGAGGCAGAGGTAGGAGGATCGCTGTGAGTTCAAGGCCACCCTGAGACTCCATAGTGAATTCCAGGTCAGCCTAGGTTAGAGTGAGACCCTACCTTGAAAAAAAAACCAAAAAAAAAAAAAAAAAAAAAGATTACTTGCTAATCTGATCCACATGAAATTCAATGTTATGCATTATAGCAATGCAAGAATAAAATAGTTTCTCTTGTGTGTTTTGTTTTACATCATTTGAATGACTGTGAATATATACATACACATTCATAATTATGAGTCTTCTTTTTCAATAGTCCTAGGTAAATTTAAGTTCTGGACATATACTTTCTTGTTAAATTAAGAATTTAGTATCAGAGCCAGGTGTGGTGGAACACGCCTTTAATCCCAGCACTTGGGAGTCAGAGGTAGGGGGATTGCCATGAGTTCGAGGCCACCCTGAGAATACAGAGTGAATTCCAGGTCAGCCTGGGCTAGAGTGAGACCCTACCTTGATAAACAAACAAAAAACAAAAAACAAAAACAACAACAAAAAAAAAAAAAACAAGAAAAAAAAGAATTTAGTATCAGGTATGGGGTAACGTTAAGATTAAATAAAAAGAGCCAGACATGGTGGCACAGACCTTTAATCCCAGCACTTGTGAGTCAGAGGTAGGATGATTGCCATGAATTCGAGGCTACCCTGAGACTACATAGTGAATTCTAGGTCAGTGTGAGCTAAAGTGGTTAAGGCTCATGCCTGTGAAGCCTAAGTACCCTGGTTCGATTCGCTAGGTCCCACATAAGCCAGATACACATGGTGGTACATGCATCTGGAGTTCATTTTCAGTGGCTAGAGGCCCTGGCATGCCCATTCTGTCTCTCTCTCTCTCTCCTTCTCTCTGTCTCTAATAAATAAATTTAAAATATCTTAATTTTTTTAAAAAAGTCAAGACATTTCATTATATATCCTGGAATAGTCAGATCAAAGTTAAAAAAATTATCCTCATGCATAAGACATTCTAAGTGACCAAAGAGAATAAATACCAGTGATTATTTTATTCACTGAAGACCTTACAGATAAGAACTAATGACAAGATTTCATCTTAATGTACTTAGAAGAAAGAAAACTCCCAATCTCATATGGAAAAAGCCATACTTTGGAAACTCAAATGACTATATACTCACTTAGAAAAAGAATAGGACCACTCAGGCACCTTACACACTGTCTACTAAGCACCAACACTCTCTACTAAGACCCAGGGAGTTAGAGAGGATTAATAGGAAATTTTTTACACATAATGTGTAGCACATTTCATTAGAAGTACTGAGCATGTTTTTGGTAAAATAGAGCACTAACTTGTTATCCCCATGACACACATATTGTCAAACAACTTTTAAATATCGTATACTAAAAATGTCTACAAATTCAATATTTATTAATCAGCAAAGGCTCATCTTATTCATTCTATTTGTCCCATGCGAAAGCACACATACATATACTCAGCATTTAGAAAGTACTAGCTTTTTACTAGTGCTATTTAACAATATATGGAATTTGGGAAACTAATAAAAGAAATGCTGTTATAATTAAGAGAAGTATACCAGTATGTATGACAAATTTTAAAAGAATTATCATCAAAGCTCTTAAGCCGAGTTTTCTTTTCATGGATCTTTGCCTCATCTTTCTCACCCATCCACCAAGCTTCAGAAATCCTTCCACCCAATAATAGGACAGAAGGTGTGTGAGCATGCAAAATTCAACATTTTGAAATCATTTAGCAATGCTTAAATGATGGACCCTGTTTAAGTAAACAAAGCATACAAGCCACAAAGACCAGGGAATTGAGTGCATCAGAAGTTAACAAGAAATAAAAATTGCAGGTTAAAACCTGTAATTAAAATTATGAATTGAGTGAAAGAAAAGAATTAAATAACCTCAATTACCAGTAAAATCCATATATTTTAACTTTAACATTGTTGTTATTTCAACTTGGCTCTCCATGAGCAATACTAAATAAATTCAGTTATCTTCTGATTTCTTAACAAATTGTGAATAGTATTACTGTAGGAGTCACCTAAAGATATCTAACTCTATTGGTACAGATTTTTTTTTTTTTTTTTGCTTTCATCAATAATAGAATTTATGGACAGACACCAAAGGCCAGCAACAAAAAAATCAGAGAAAATGTTTGAAAAAGTGAAGGCTTACACTTGTTCCTTTTTTCATTGCTGTGATAAAATACCTGACAGGATCAGTTTAAGGGTAGGATTTATTTTGGCTCACAGGGGGCAAAGATGAGTGCATACTGGTGCTCGGCCAGCTTCTTCCTTTCCCTGGATTTACTCAGTCCTGGAAGCCAGCGCACGGACTGTGCCACCCACATTTAGAATGTCTTTTTCCAAAATTAAACCTCTACAGGTAGTCTCACAGACACACCCGGAAGTGTCTCCTAGGTAATTCTACATCCAGCCAAGTTGACAATGCCCATTGACCATCATATTTAGGATACAAAACACATTGAGCAGCTGGCGAATGAAGGACAAGTCATCATTTGATCCTGAAAGATGTTAAATTCACAACATAGGAGACTAACACAGGAACTAAGTTAATCTGATGGACAATATTCCAGGAGAGTGTTCACGATGAAAAGCTGCTCATGCTCCTACTGTTGTCAGTGTTCACATACATTAACCTTCTTAAGGTCAAAATGCCATGTGCAAAAAAATAGTGTGTGATTAAATAATGTACAGTCAGAATATTTCATATTTGAACAGTGTGATTATTTTCGAAAAAGGATATTTTGTCTCATTGTTAATCATCACTTAACAAATAAATATATTCCAGTTTGATACTTGTGCATTCATCATAAGCACAAATTCTAGGTCTGAAAAAATGGAAGATAAATGGAAAGTAGCTTGATTTACAATGACAAAATATAGTGAATAGATGATAATAAATACAACCTGAAATAAAATACCATGGCATCAAGTAAATCAAGTATATTATAATTAAATAGTTTATACTTAAATAACTCTATTCGTGGTTAAAGTGCTTTTCCAAATGATGTATTATAAACATGATTGCAGTAGGAGTTTAACTAGCTATTAGACAATGCCAAGTTTATTTGCTGTATAACAAAACGTAATTATGGTTCATTTCTACACAATCTCACTTGTTTGTAGTGTAAGAGGCAAAGTCTTGCAGGTTGAAGTATTCAGTACACATATTATACAGCATACACTGTGAAGATTTAATACAAATAGCATAACAGAGCACTTAAATGTTTGCTGAAAGTAGGCATCAAATGACAATAAATATTCGGTTTGTGATTTTCATCAACATAGAACACACAAAATCTAAAATTATATTCTAATTAGGAATTTTCAAAAGTGGGACTCTATTAAATACACGAATTTTTCAAAGGTGGACATGAAATACATAGCAATATAGATATGAAATGGACACAGAAGCCAACTATGAAAATGAACCCAGTGCCAAAGCTAGAACAGTTTAAGCCAGCAAATAATTAGGATTGACATATCAACAAAATATAAAATCAACATTAACGAGTTCACAGTTAAACATTAAATGGATTATAAAAGGTAGGTATGAGAATAAGCAAGTCCTATTGTGCATAATTCTAAAAAAACGAACTATGGAGATACTTCCTGTCTAAGGAGGTGGGTCAAAGCCCCAATTGCCACACAGCAGAGTATAAACAGTGACTTTATTCCTGAGAACTGTTGAGAAATAGAGAAGAAAAGAGTATTAAAGGATAGAATCCTGACCTGCTACCTCATGTGCCTGAACTTCATCAACAACGGTAAATTTTCGTTGATAGTTCTGACTGTAATCCTTATACCTATGCAGGTGAGAAGGGCATCTTATCTCTGTGGCATACCTTCAGAAACCTATGACTCCACTCTAATCACAAATCAGACAAAATCCAAAATATTCTACATTATGTAAAATGCACTTTCAGTTCTCCTTATGACTGTCAGGTTAATTAAAGGTGAGGGGGGGGTGCGGCTAGAGGGCAAAGAGACAGACAAAGAGAAAAAGGAAAGTTCAAGTTAGTGTATCCTAAAACTACATGGTAGTTAAATGTAATTTGGAATTCACAACAAAAGCCTAGAAGAAATCAAAAATATTAGGCAAAAAGGAAGGAAATATCAATAAAGGATAAACTTTAGTTCACTAATACTAATGTATTAGATATAATAGCTTATCATACCAATATAAGGCATTAACAATAAGGATAAATGGATGCTGAGATATACAAGAATTTTCTGCACTATATCCATAAGTTTATCTTTTATTTTAAACATTTAATTTATTATCTGAGAGCCAGAGAAACACACATACAGAGAGAGAGAGAGAGAGAGAGAGAGAGAGAGAGAAAGTGAGAGAAAGAGAGAATGGGTACTCCTGGGCCTCTATCTACTTCAAACAAACTCCAGACACATGCAAACCATGAATCCGGCTTTAAATGGGTACCAGGGAATTGTACCCAGGTTGGAAAGTTTTGCAACTATCTCCCCAGCCTTCAATAACATTTTTGGATAAATTTAAATCTGTCAAAAATATTAAGGGTCATTATTTTAAAGAGAATGTACCTATCTATCCTTAACCAATGTATTGTACATAGTAAAGAAAAGGAAGCAAGTTGAGCTATTTGAGAACCTACATGCACATTGATTATTACTCATGTACATTTGTAAAATGTGGCCAAGAATATAAATTTCTTTATTGGCTCACAAAACTAATTTGTGTTAACATGGGTAAAACACTTTCAATTGTACTTACGTAGTATGGACCCTAAATTGCTATCATTAAATAAATAGTATTTGTGCTGCTTTTCTACAATTTTCCACAGCAGTAGCATGCACTACAAACATATAAAACAACTCTTTTATATGGTCATAATGTTTAAGCTATGGTGCAGCTGATGGTAACACAGTGAAAGCTTTCTCAGCAAGGGCAAGAAGGCTGATAGAAGTCTAAGGTACGTCTCACTGTAGTACAAGACACTACTGTCATATTAAAGTAACATTTGAAACAAAAACTGGGATGTTTGCTGAATGTGCTGGTACACCACTACAATTCCAGTGTTGAGGGGTAGGAGAACACATGTTCAAGGCCAGTCTGAGATAACTAATAAGATCCTTTCTCAAGAACATAAAACAAACAAGGTAACATAAAAGCTTTAAAATAAAGGTAGGTAGAATTGTAAACCACAAAAATCAAAAGATATAAAACACAGAAACCTGGCAGAGTTCACATCAGTATGATCATTATTGTTTTTAAAGTTTTTGAGTGTTAAATTTTGGAGAACATGTACAAATGAAGGTGTGGTCAGATTATTGGGGGGATTTTTATCATGATGCATTGGGAAGTGGTCCATGCAATTTCACTGAGGACACTCAAAATGACTCAAAGCAGAAATTTGGAGATTGCAGAGAACTTGTCGCTTGTCTTATAGCCTTATAACACACCTGCCAAGTCTCAGGGAACATTGCAGAAGAGGAAGTAGAAGGATTTTAAGGAGAAAGAGAGAGCATATCCTGTGGTATTGCCCACCCCACTCTTCCACAGAGACTGACCAATACAGACATAACCCCACAGGGAACAACAGCCTCACTGAGGAGGGGCTTCAGGGTACCAAGGGTGGGAGACAGAGGATATCAGTATAACCTGAAGGGAATATGGCCAACACATGACAGGGACATGCAATGAAATCCATAGACAACCAAAAAAAAAAAAAAAAGAAATTCGGTGGAAGGGAGTTTTGGTAGGGGGAAAAGGGAGGACGGTGAGAGAAGAGTATAGTCATTATACAGCATTGATATTCATAATGTTATCAATAAAACGTTAAAAAATTAATTTCAACTTTTCAATACAAAAATATTCAAAAATAACAGCATCCACTAGTTCTGGTCAATAATGTGCATTTGTAATACTGTCAAAGGTCTCATAATTGTTCCAATTAATTCCATTTCTTCTCTCCAACCTGTTCTCTCTCTCTCTCTCTCTCTCTTTTTTTTTTTTTTAGTGATTTTTTTCTCTTAATTTTCTTTCTTTTTTTTTTCTTTCTTTTTTTTTTTTTTTGTTTTGTTTTGTTTTGTGTTTCAAGGTAGGGTCTCACTCTAGCCCAGGCTGACTTGGAATTCACTAAGGAGTCTCAGGGTGGCCTCCAACTCATGGCACTCCTTCTACCTCTGTAGCTCGAGTGCTGGGATTAAAGATGTGCTCCACCACGCCCTGCTTTCTCTTAATTTTTAGTCAGACTTTTATCTTAATTTTAAGCATCATCACACTTTAGAGGCAAACACACACACACACACACACACACACACACACACACACAAAACAATATTGCTCTCTTAAATGACAAAATGACTTCCTTGGTACCAGCAGGACCCCACAGAACTAGACCCAAGATGAAGATCAATAAGCCCGTAATGCCACCAAGATGATTCATACACATTTCTTGTACACCGATGTAGTCCTTTCCCTATAATATTCTGGTGCCTATCATCAGAACCTCAAAGAAAATTCTTAGGATATTGCGTTCCTGGTGGCCGTGGTGAGATAAAACACTTTCCCATTTCACTATTCCACATCTCTCTGCAGTTAAAATAGTAGTTAGTGACTATACCTAGGATCATAGGAGTCCACCTCTAGGCTCCTATAAAAGTAACGAGGGTTTGGAGAACGCTGCTTTCAGGTATTTCTATAATTTATGATTTGTATTTCTATTATAGCAATGTAATAGTCCTCTATCAATCATGAAGTGTACTCACGCTGTTCTATTTGTTATGAACTGTTTTGTTTTTCTTTTCCACCCGTCTTTTTAGGTATGTAAAAAATTCTGACAAGGGACCTATATCAGCACAAAATTTTCCTCCCCTTTTCTTATCACAATAAGTTGATTTCATCACTCCATCTGTCTTATAAAATTAAACCAAGTTTCAGAACGCTGTAATGAATAAAGTGCAGAGGTTTAAGATGTACAATTGAAGCAGCCAAGGATGGCTATTTCATGCTCAAAGAGACCCCAAAATTCCCATATCAATAATGTCAGCATATGTTAGGAAATTTGTACTATGTTGGAAGTGGTGAGGATTGATGCAAAGAATGAACAAGAAATATGGTTCATGAAATGGTATGAATTACCAGAATGCAAGAAGATGACTCATTGCGGAAGCACTGAATGGGACTATATGGATGATATCAAAACATAGGAAGGGTAATTAATAGAAATGCACCTTTGGGAGAAAACTTTTAGACTGCACTCTACCCTCCAAAGCAGAGAGATGAAGAATAGAGGGGACAAGATAAGGGGAAAGGCATTCTGAGTTAGTGGCTGAGCTGCAGTGCTCAGACGAGTTCAACCAGTTTACTACCTCCTCTTTCGAGGTGTTGTTTTCAGCTGTGTTGTGTGGCTCCTTGGGGCAAAGTTTCCAGATAAAGTTCTGACGGGCTGCCAGTGGGTTCAGTTCACACCCTGCTTTATCTGCAGCAGAACAGATAATACCTTCTGAAAAGTGGAAAATGTCTGTCTCTTGCTAAGGTGAGCTATACTTCTCCTGGTTGGAAGCATAGCTATGGGCAAGAGCCAGAGAAGTCTCAGGTGCTCACAGATCTAAGTCCATGCAAGAAGGGCAGATATGGAGCCTGCTTTCTTCTGCATATCTGAGAGGTTCAATTACTAGCATCCTTTCAGCTCCAAAGAGAATTGAAACGGACCATTAGGTGGGATGAAGTACAGCAAATGATGGCTCAAGAGATAAATGTCTTTTATGCGGTGATTTGGAAAAGCATGATAAGCATGTTAAAACATTATTATCGTAGAGTGAAAACAAATATGAAAGTAGCTTACAGTTCTTACAGTTACATCTCCAGTATCACAAACACACCGATCCTTATATTGTGCAGATGTAGCTCTATGGAGATATGAGGCATGTTTGTACGCTGGGTATGTGTAAACAGCCTGACAAAATGGAAGATATTATCAAGCAACACCTAGGCCATTTCCTCTGGCTACCAGACTATCAAAACAATGAACCCCAAGACACTGGAATTTCCCCCAGGCATCTCACTCTGTTTAGAAAGGAAAGGCCAAAGCATGGTGCCAATCAAAGGGGAAAATTATCTCTTTCACAAGGATTTCATTCAGAGCTGGCAACTTGCCAGACCACCTTGCAAGGGAGACTGGGGCCTAGACAATGATGGGCGGGAGGCCAACACCTTGACCAGGGCTGCTTACTTAAGCCTACATCTTGCCTTCTACTTTAAGCCCAAACCTCATGTCAGAGCCCTGGATGTATAAGATAGACAGGAATTCAGGTCACTGGTTCTCTTTTTCTCTCTCTACCTTTCTCTCTCTCTCTCTCTCTGTGTGTGTGTGTGTGTGTGTGTGTGTGTGTGTGTGTGTGTGTGTGTGTGTGAATATGGCCACATTAAATATATCTTTTCTGCTTTTAATTGATAATTTGGATCTTTTTAAATTGGTTTATTGAGGATGGCTAGCAGAATCTGGCGTAGTGGGGGTTTGAAGGCGCAGGCTCTTCTCCTAAGTCCAGTAACATAAGTTTGTGGGAAGGTGTAGTGTCTATTGTCAGATTTGGGGTTCGTGGTAAAGGAACTGAAACAATTTTTTAAGTCTAAGATTTGATTTTAAAACCACGATAAAGTAGCAGGACGGGAAGTAAAAGGGAGTGAGGGATATCACATCAGAATCAGAGAGGAAGAGGGAAAGAGGAAGAGGGCAGACAGGAGAGCTAGAGAGATATATAGAGAGAACCAAGGAGGAAGAGAATGAAAGAAAGAAAGGGTGATAAAGGGAGCTCCCAGGGAAAGAACAAGAGAGGAGTGTTAAAAGTTATGGGAAGAGGAGGAGGGAAAGCACACTGTGAGGGAGGGGCTTGGGTGGGTGTTCTTAGGTAAGGGCTGAGGGAAGGGAGGCTGTCCCCCTATTCAGCCAAGAGCAACACCATGTCTATCATAACCAGTGGTTCGATAATCTTAAACCTACTCTTAGCACGCTCTGGTGGGAAGAGGGCTCGAGCTCCGGGATTCTTACATTTATAAGTAATGGTTGTAATATATAATGAACATCAAAAAAAGTCTCTACAGCATCACAAAACATCACTTGAGAACCATTCTCCCAAAATACTGCTGGGGAACAAGGGGAAATGAACACCCAGGGACTGCATTCATTGTTGTCCTGTGTCCAAAGTACCCTGATATCTCTTATGAGAAATGGTTTGTTTAGGAAATCTTTTCAGAAGGATTGCATGTACAGCCTATATAAACACTTCTCTGAAAATAAAGAGTGTCCCTCCACCACATCACGTAGGAAATCAGCTCCTCTTCTCTCTTCCAAATTCCCCTGTTTCTAGAAATTATCAAGTCACCTGATTTCCGTAACTGCTCCAGTCATCGAGCATCGACATTCTTATTCTACTCAGTACAATTTAACTGCCTCCTAGCTTTTCTATTTGACTGTTACCTTTTCTAATGACAAGTTAAGATTGGTAAAGGATATAAGATAGTTGTGCATACTAATAATAAAGTTAATTAATGTGGCGCTTTTGGTCAGGTGTTTTGTAACAGTAATGCAGATGTAACTATGACGGACGATTGTTAGATTGTTCATTGCTGCTAGAAATCTGTGTGGCTTTTGGTCTTTTGAAACTGATTTTTAGGAGAAATATGGAAAGACTTGAAACTTTGGACCAAGAGTCATCTTCCAGTGCTATGAGTGGAGCTTGGAGGAGCATTCTGGTGAGAGTTAAAATATATAAATACAGAAATAAAAAATTTTTGACTTCAGATGATTGTCTTATGAGGGGATGAGCTTTATATGGTCTGGGTTTGAGGTAGTTTGTGTGAGAGGTTGTCTTGGCTGTTCATGTGTCCTAGGAATATTAGAAAAGGTAAATTTAAAAGTATTGGATAAGTGTGTTTGGTAGAAGATACACCAGAAGGTTATGAAACATATGAATTGGAACCGAAAGAAATAAAAATTTAAGGATGAAGACTATAGCCCAATTTACTTGCAATTGTTTGAGAGAATGCCACCAGTGAAGATTGGGCAAGGTTTTTTTTTTTGTTTGTTTTTTGTTTTGTTTTGTTTTGTTTTGTTTTTGCATAGAGAAAGTTGTAAGATTGCTGAATGTTTTGAAGAGAAGGGGTCTGAAATAAGAATGCTGAAGGAGTTATCCTGCCTCCTTGGTTATGTCATCAAGCAAATGCAGAAAACAGAAGGTCATTGGATTTGCAGTGTCCTTCTGGAGATGGCCCCTAAGCCATGTGACACAAGGTCATAGTTGCTGGTTAGAGACCATGAGGGTCCATGGCATGAAACTGTGGGTTGCATTGGAGACCCCAGGATTTGGGAGCTGGTAAAGACTATGGGGATTATTGAAGTTGTATTGAATGCATTTTACATCGTGAGATGGTTGTGGGTTTATGTAGGCCAGGGGTAGGATGTGGAGGTTCAAACCAGGTGTCCCTCATATACTCATGTGTTTTGAATACTTGATCTCCCCAGCTGGTGGCACTTTGGGTGGCAGAGCCTTTCTGGATAAGGTGCGTTCCTGGAGGTGCATGGGGGGTACAGCTCACACTTTTGCCCCTTTCTGCCAGTTACTACGGCAAGGAGTGATGTCCAGCCACGGCTGTATCTCCCTTTCCCTGCCATCACGAAAATTTCTCTTCAATATTATAAGATGAAATACACCTTCCCTGTTCACAGTTGCTTCTGGTCAGGTGTTCCATTCACCCCAGCAATGAGAAGAAAGCTACAACAATTCTATAAAACGCAAACAAGCACAGCTGGAGGAAGGAGATTCGTGTTGCAGTCTATCCCCAACCCAGCCCCCCCTCCTCAGTCAACTCTGAGATTACCGCTGATCTTGCATTCACCAGCACGGGCTCAGTACTTAACTGACAAAACGTAATTATTCAGATTGTATAACCTTGAGAACGGGACCCTATGGCTGCCCGTGGCATTTGTAAGCTTTTCTCAGGATTTGCTTTGTGCTCTCTGATTTCACTGGCCTCTTTACCTCTTATATATACTGCATACATTGGTTGTCCTGTATCAGTAGGTATTGAACTAACACTCTCTCTCTCTCTCTCATGCATTATTCTCGATAACAGCCTTATTCACCCTGCCTGACTCTCACTGATGCCAGTGCTCCCAGCGCTCACTGTTCTTCCATAACCAACGTTTAACTGTTATGCTTGCCTCCACTTGACGTGTATTATTTAAGCCCTCAGGAACCCCATCACTGACTACTCTGATTAATTCTAGTTTGATTTAACTTCAACTTTTCAGAGTTTACACTGGAAGAGAACTTGAAGGGTGTGCAATCCACCGTCTCGTCGTCACAAGAGTCTGGGAAAACGAAGTCTAACAAATACTTGTCATACTGAGAAATGAAACCCACACTTTCTAGTTCCCAGGCCACTGGTGGTGCTGCAATCTTTCCCTTGTCTAAGCAGTTTGTGGCATGAATTCTTTTTTTATAGTGAGGTTTCCCTTGATACAGATTTTATGGTTTATTATTGTATCACAGGCAAAGTTTATTACTTCCATGAAGTAGGGTTACTTCTGTTAATGAGTAAAATGTGTTTTTTAAAATTAAGGATTAATTACATATATATTTCAGAACATTTGGAAAAAGCTTTACATTAGTCATTGTGTTTAAATGATTATTAAAAACTGAAGGTGGAATTTAAGCATCTCTTTACATGAATATTTTAGAGAAAGAAATGTCTAGCAATGAATACTGATATATAATAAAGTTAGGACCAAAATTTCTATGGCAAGACCTTGTTTTAGTGAACATTTGCTGTACTGGTTCCAAAGCTTCAAATAATTTCAGCATTTCCCACTAAATCAGAAACAAAAAAAAAAGTAGCAAAAACCAGTGAGGCAGTGAGGCCGTGTTTGTCATATAGCATTCCTTACATTGGATTCTTGCCCTATGTGAGCTTGCAGTATGGAATAACTGCCCCAAAGCCAACAAGATCATAAGAAAATGCCACAGGTAAAATAGGGCATTATCTGATCAAACAGCATTGCCATGATTGATTACATTGACAAAATCTTACTTCGATTACTGCTCAGCGAAGTTTCATCTGCCTAGGGAGAGAAGGATGGTATAGCTTCTAGATTCAAATTGCTTCAGTTTCTCACTCTCTTTCGTGATTCAGCAAAAGTTGGAAGTGGATGAAAAGGAAATAACAGAGAAATTTCAGAATTACCCCAAGAACCACTATGCGTAAAGGGGTACGGTAATGTGGTATTGTTTGTAGTGCGTGGCAGGACAACTTACCAGAGAAGACAGCAAACAGAAGAGACACGGGAAGACTGAGAACCAGCAACTACATCGCAATGCCCTTTGTATCATAATCATTTCCACCTATGGTGAGATCACTATCTTGTGCAAAAAAGATGCTAAATGCTTGAGGAATGCTTCTATACTAACCTCTCATCAATCCATTTCCCACACTCAAATATTTAGACGTCAAATATATTCACCTAGGCACGTGGTCAGAGAATAAGTTTTACTAAATCCATTATTGCAGAAACACATGAATTCTGCTGATGGTAACTGTCAAGGTGAGTGTGGGAAGCGTGGTTCAAACTTAAAGGGCAGTCAGGTGACTGCAGGCAAGAAGATAGCCTGTAAGATAGGTATAAAATGGTTCATGGCCAATATGTAGAAACAGGTCAGGAAATAAGCCTGGAGTGTATGAATGAACAAATTAGGAGTTGGTATGTTTCTGAAACGGGTATGCCATGTTTCTGTGGCTTTTACACCTCTGTTGTCTCTGTACATGTTTGCTTGCCTACTCAGTTAAAGGCCACTTAGAGGTAGAATTGTTGTTCTGTCATGATTTTATCCACGATACGCTTCCCATTAGATAGCAGTCTCTCTCTATCAATGACCAAGTTTATGTTGGCATACCTGACCTCTTCAATCTATCTCTGCTGCCTGTGCTTTGGTTACTTGCTGGTAAATCACATCATCTTCCATATACCAACCCTATAATCCTGACCCTCTCAAATCTATCCTTTAGGTTCCAACAAAATTAAATTTTTCTAAAAGAAATGATCATGTGTACTCTGTGGCCTATCTGGTTAAAGAGCGTATCTAGTAAAAGAAAATTATCACTTCATAGTTCCTCTTAAAACCCTACAAATCTCCCCTCTTTCTCACCCCCACACACACACACAAAAAAATCAAGTTCCTTACAATACAATTTAAAAAGTCAACAGTCATAGCCCAAAATTGTACTTCCTCCATCCCTTCATTATTGGTGGCATTTTGCCATCTTTCCCAGTACTTGGAAGAGCTGTTCTCATTCAGCAAATACTTGACCACTCTCATAAGAATTCGAGATGATCTTCTAGGCACAACACCTGCTCTGGCTTTAATGAACTTTCAGCAAAGTGCTGAGGGATGAGCTCTCAGAGAGTCTAGGTAGGATATGCTTGCCATCATCTTTTGAAGGAAGGATCACCACGGGACTCTCACTGTGCAAATGAACTGTGGGAGAAAGCAACCTATGCAAAATAACTCAATTGCCTATGTGCCCAACTGCCATTGTTCTCTCTTCTCTGTTGAGGCAAGAAGAGTTACAGTTCTATGACACCTCACAGAGGTCTTAAGCAAACTGAATACAAGCTGCTGAAATTTAGGAACGTATTTTACTACCACCTCCTGAATGGGAGCATGACTTTACGTTTCCTTCTTTCACACTCAGCTGTGAAATACTTGGGAACAACTGTTGTGCTCATAGTGTTTTGTACAAAGGAAGAAGAAAGAAAGGAAAAGAAAATGAGAAAGTAACTGAATGATAGAGCTATCTAAGTATGACTAATGGACATTTAGCTCCCGTTTGCCTTTATTACCTGAAAAGCCACTTGTAGTTTTCTTCTGTTCTGTCCCTCCCTGTTCCTGAGACTGTAAAGTCAGCCTGACCCAAAGCAAAGTAAACTACATGGTTCTTCACTTCCTAAGCCGCTACTTGTGGGTATTACATTATTACAAAATGAGAGACAAGAAGAACCAATGTCACGCGAGTAACTACATCAGTATATATGAATTTTAAAAGAATAATCATAGAAAAATTGAAATTATTTTCCATAACATTTTTTATGTACTGTTTCTAGAGGGGTGGGGCTGAAGCAGTTTTGAATAGAGCTATGTTAAGGGTAAAAACGCTGCAGGTGCAAATAATTCAAATATTAAATGTATTTGCACTCATGTGCAAGGTGAATTTCATGCTTTAAGAACTACAAAAAACTCATTAGTGCTAGTTTTCTCTTCTTAGCTCAAGTGGAGACCAGCATGACTCTGCCTGAAGTTGTGGGTCATCGCCAATGCACATGCAAGTGTGATTCACTCCCTTTTAGCTCAAGATTCTACCCATGGGGAAGTTTGTGATTCTCCCTCAAAACATATCCAGGGCTGGAGTTCATCTAGGTAAAGATCTTCATTGGGGCCACAGTGGCCTTGTTTTTTATGCATACATTCCAACTACCTCAAGTTTATAACTCACTAGAATCCTTGGCTGTATCTTAGGAAGTTGCTAAGTATTTAACAGTGCAGGGGGAAGAAAGAGAGGGAGATATCTTGAATTTAAATTGTCAATCCTAAATACATTCTATATCACTCTGCAATGTTAATTTACAAATATGAAAAAAGTAAACATTTGCATCTGTAAATTGAAATGGGCACCTGAGGAAGTTATTCTAATGGAGTATGTATACCAAATCTTACAATGGTTGCCATTTTTTAATGTAATAAAGATTTAATTTATAAAAATCTAGTGAGCTGCTGCTAGAGAATAATACATTAGTCAAAAGTAAGTGTTGAGCTGAGGAGATAGCTTAGAGGTTAAGGCATTTGCCTGAGGATTCAAAGGACCCAGGTTTGATTCCCCAGGACCCACATAAGCCAGATGAACAAGGTGGTGCACGTATCTGGAGTCCATTTGCTATGACACAATCATTCTCTCTCTTCCCCTGCCTATTTCTCTCTCTCTCTCTCTCTCAAATAAATTAATAAATAAATAAAAATAAAATATGTTTTTAAAAATAAATGTTGAGGGGCTGGAGAGATGGCTTAGCGGTTAAGTGCTTGCCTGTGAAGCCTAAGGACCCTGGTTCAAGGCTCGATTCCCCAGGACCCACGTTAGCCAGATGCACAAGGGGGCACATGCGTCTGGAGTTTGTTTGCAGTGGCTGGAAGCCCTGGCGCGCCCATTCTCTCTCTGTGTCTCTCTCTCTGCCTCTTCCTCTCTTTGTTTGTCACTCTCAAATAAATAAATAAAAAACAAAAAAATTTAAAATAAATAAATAAATAAATAAATGTTGAAATGGCCTCACATAACTTACATTTCAAAATACTGTTTTCACTTTCAAAATATACATTTTTAAATAGTGATATAAATTTTTTAAAAATGCTTTCCTGATATATAAATTAGATTTAAAAGGGTGTAATTTGAAAGAAAAAAAAACCTGTTATCCTGTACTAAATTATAGGGAAACTAGGATACATTTTGAATCTGTAGTTCATTTTATATGAGTATCACAAACATGATATCTAGTCAGCATGATGCAGGTCTGTTAAGCTGTGGAAGGTAATAGGAGAAGTTAATTTGTAGACTTACAGTGAAAGACTTTAGATATATACAATGACAGCTGATATTTAGATTTCAAATGATACCTTGTCATCTTTCAGGACAAAATACATTTCTCTTTTCTTTAATGTAGAATAGTGAAAGTACCTTCCAAGTATAGAAAACAATATAAATGACTTTTTAATGGACATATTGGGTGTTAACTCACAGTAAAATGAAACTCAGAATAGCATAGCCGGGCGTGGTGGCACATGCCTTTAATCCCAGCACTCGGGAGGCAGAGGTAGGAGGATCACTATGAGTTTGAGGCCACTCTGAGACTCCATAGTGAATTCCAGGTCAGCCTGGGCTAGAATGAGACCCTACCTCAAAAAAATATATATAATAGCATCATTAATGTTCTCTTCAAAAGCCTGGAAACACCAACCGAATCCATCTATTATTTCCTTTTCTGTACTTCTAGGTCTATTAAAGAGCTATTTGTAACTGCAAGTAGAAAGGCAGATACCCAAGGAAAGCTGTGGACAGAGATGTCTATCCTGGGTAGTATGTGTTGCCAAGGTATTCATGTCTATAGAATGAGTTATGAAATTCCTTCTTTGAGCTCAAAGAATTAAATGAAGCATATATATGTTAGGTACCAAAAAATTACATTATCAGACACGAAAGGTATGGAAGCAGCTAATTTTGATCTGTGTGTTTAAAGTGTAATTCACAGGACTATTTTTATTAAGCTAGCATTTAGTACTATTCCTAAATGCATCTTCATTGAAAAACAAAAGGTTTTGTTTAAATCTCTCTGTGTAAGTGACTTAAAGCAAACACTAAATTACTCTTACATATGCTGTTCAAGGACCAGAAGACTGCCAACTGTGGATGTCAACTAGAGAGATTTCTGCTTTAGTTTCTAAGAGAACATTTAAATCCTTCAAAGCAAGTGTATTCAGTGATAAAGTCCAACGTGGTGCAATGTTTGGCTCTCAAACAGAAGCGCAGTATGACTCAGCAATGTAAATTAAGAAGAAGGAAAAATTAAATGATCATTATGAATCCACTAAATTTGACTCTGTTTCTTTAGAAGAATGATGTCTGTGCATGTGTGTTAATTTTAATTTTATTTTTAATTTTAAAAATGAGTTTAACTTTAAAATATAAACATGAGTCACCAGATTTAGTTTAACAGAATTTAGGTGTGATATATAAATGAAAAATAAATAATAATCATTCAATAATCCTTGAGAATTCAAAAGAAGACGGTATATTGAACGGAACATGACTATAACATTGCATCTACTTTTCTAAGTTTTTTTGTTTATTTTTGCTTATTTATTTGACAGCGACAGACAGACAGAGAAAGAGAGAGAGAGAGAGAGAGAGAATGGGCGCGCCAGGGCCTCCAGCCACTGCAAACGAACTCCAGGCACCTGCACCCCCTTGTGCATCTGGCCAATGTGGGTCCTGGGGAATCAAGCCTCGAACAGGGGTGCTTAGGCTTCACAGGCAAGCGCTTAACTGCTAAGACATCTGTCCAGTCCATGCATCTCCTTTTCAAGAGATGCAGCTTATTTCTTGGGTTACTGTATCTAGTCTTGGCCAGGTGACTTGCTTGGACCGATAGGACGTTAGTATATGTAAAGTAAGCAGTAGTTTAAATGTGTTTTAGCTTTTGGTCTTGTCCACTCATGCTATAAAGAAAAAAGGAAAAAAAAATCCTAGTAATTTATCAGAAATGTGATTTATAAACAATAAGATGATATCAAAGTACAATGAACAAAATTAAAATTGTTCCCTTTCATAACTACTTCAAAAATTCTAGTCAGGCATGGTGGCATACAGCTTTAATCGCAGCATTCAGGGGCAGAGGTAGGAGGATCACTGTGAGTTCGAGGCTACTCTCAGGCTACATTGTTAATTTCAGGTCTGTTTGGGCTAAAGCAAGACCCTACCTTAAAAAGTCCCAAACGAAATTCTGTTTCTTAAGCATATACATTAAGTAGGTTTGTAAAGGAAGGGTAGCAAATGTGTGGTAGGGTATATCTATTGTTGGGATGGCTAATAAATTCAACGACATGTATCAATTAGGATAAGGGAATATTTGGAATGCCGTATGAATAAAAAATTTATTCTGGAATCAAGAAGAGACCATAATGATACATATATATAAAATATGTTATATAATATATATTATATATGATATATAATATATATTATATATATTATATAATATATATATAATATAATAATAATAACATATATATATATATTCAGAAGAAGGTCATAGTTTGTAAGTTTGAAGGAAAGGATAGGGCAACATCAGATATGCATTTGGTAGGGATGGCAGAGGAGTGACCAATTGTAATCTTGCTGTACTAATCAATCCTAAAAAAAAATTAAAAAAAAAATAACAGAATGCCACTATTTGTATCCGATGCTTAAAAAATCTCCCACTAGAATTATAAATTAAATCCAGAGATAATTTAGTCTCTCCACATGCATAATTAAAAATATCTATCAGTAGAAGATTCTGGCCTAAATATAAATGAGAAGTAAAGATTGCTATGCCAAGAATGGAAAAATCCCAGTGCCAGGGATAGGATACCTCCCTATCAGTTGTTTGGGATGCCTCCCAAACAATACAGACTGTTGCCAAGTCTCTAACCAGAATTAAATGACACTTTCTAGCATTATGACACCTACTGATACTGAAACAATGGAAGTATGTCTTAAGCAATAGGATTTTACCATCTAATTCCAGTTGTGACTTCAGAGCCTTGACAATAGTCTGTATTGTTTCGGGGACATCCCAGACCAACAACTGATGGGGAGGTATCCTATCCCTGACACTGGGATGTTTCCCTAACAACCTATGGCTTCTTGGCACCTCAACTTTACTTCCCATTTATATTCAGGCTAGAATCTTTTAGCCAAAAGCCTACTTCTGGGTGGAAAAATAATATGCACTAGGGCAGAAGCTACTACTATTGTTTGGCTAAATGGATATATTATACCAAATTGCCCTCCAAATGTTTATGATTAAACTCATGCATTAATGCTTTTTTTTATAAAAATATATTTTTATTTATTTATTTGAGAGTGGGAGAGAGAGAGAGAATGGGCACACCAGGGCTTTCAGCCACTGCAAACGAACTCCAGACACATGTGCCACCTTGTGCATCTGGCTTACGTGAGTCCTGGGGAATCAAACCGAGGTCCTTTGGCTTTGCAGGCAAGCGCCTTAGCCACTAAACCATCTCTCCAGTTCCGTTTTTTTTTTTTTTTTTGTTGTTGTTGTTTTTTACACTTTTGGTTAAAGAAGCTTCTATTTTCAGATGACAGTAACCTCTGGGAATACTCAACTTACCAAAGTGCTGAGAAGTGATAGTTGAGTATTAAGCATTAAATGAAACAGCTCTGTCACACACTCATGGGCTCAGAGACCACTGCAGAAGATGTCGAAGAAAGAAGGGCCCGAGGATTGAGAGGAGGGCTTCAGCCTGTTATCTTCCAGACGCCAAGTGCCTGTGGCGTTTATGTTCTAGCAGAGGCTGCTGTGACCTGCATAGTGTCAGGTCCATTCAACATGTTGTCATGTAGGATGAGGGACGGCATAAAAAATAAAAGAGGGACTAGGGGCTGAAGAGATGGCTTAGTGGTTAAGCGCTTGCCTGTGAAGCCTAAGGACCCCGGTTCGAGGCTCGATTCCCCAGGACCCACGTTAGCCAGATGCACAAGGGGGCGCATGCGTCTGGAGTTCGTTTACAGTGGCTGGAGGCCCTGGCGCACCCATTCTCTCTCTCTCTCTCTCTCTCTGCCTCCTTCTCTCTGTCTGTCACTCTCAAATAAATAAATAAATAAATAAGAGGGACTAGTTGTAAAGAAGAGGGTAGTCCTTGGCTAGGGGGTTAGGAAGTGGGGACAAAAGGTAGCGGGGCAGAAAATGTTCATGGCATATTGTGTGTACACATTCCGTTTGTCAGTAAAAGGTTTTTGTTAAAAAAAGAAAGAAAGAAAGAAAGAAAGAAAGAAAACTAAACTTTTTTATAGTAAAATATAAATATAAATAATAATAAATATAAATAATAATAAATATAAATAAATAATAAATATAAACCATTTAAATTCCTTAATATTGACAGTGCTACATTATGTGCTTTACTATAAAGGATCATTGAGGGAAGGATTGCTGAGAATCCACACTTATGCAAGTGTGCTTTGTCGGTGAGCTCTGCACAAGGAGCAACATGGTCATGCCTTGCTTTATTTAGTAGGTGCAAAGAACTACTTGTAATTACATATAAAATAGAATGAAGTTCAAACCTCATACTATTATACATAGATTATATTCAATAGTTTATTTTAAAGAGGAATATTTGGCAGTCCTTACTATTTACAAAGGTGTCTTTCCATGCATAAAGTTGAACACTCTAATAAAAAAGCTAGATTTCTTGAACATAATTTTAAGTATCATCTTTTGAGGTTCAGACCTGACGAGGCTCTCTAGCCTATTTCCATGGTGAGGAGAACCTTCTCTTCCCTTAATAAATTGTCTCTATCACTATGACTTCCACCACTAATATAATAATAATTTTGACTATCAAAAGGATTGCTGTGTCTTATGAATAGAATAGTTCCATATTTACTCTCTCCCCATAATTTCTATGCCACTATTTAGGAAGTTTATCTTCAGTTTATTTGTGTTTGGTTGAGGCTTATATATAGATAGCTTAAAATTTTAAATATTACTCTTGTACTGCTCTCTACTCAATGTTTACCATTCAACATTATAAAGTGACTGCTTCACATGGTAAGTAATGAGCCAATTTTACTTCCTTCCACTCTTCCCCTCTTCCCATCTCCTTAACACAATTATGTTTGTTTTTGATTAAATCTATAATCAGCTCCTCTAGCATTATTACATCTCTGCAAATATTGTTCACTGCCTAAGTTTTGTTAGTTTTTTTTTTCTAGACTTAATTATGGTTTCATTTTACTTTTGCATTTGTTTAGTATTCTCCACATATCTAATTAAATTTTGTAGCTTCTGCTAACAGTTTTATAAAATGCTTGGTGGTAATTATCAATTCTAATTCTCTACTTTATTCCAGTGCCTCCCTTTGGGCATCTTCAGACTTTCAGGTCTAGGTTGATTTCTCTGTGGTCTTTCATAGAAGTATCACTGTGGACTTTACTTTTTCATCAGAGGGAATTTCTCCCAATGCCTCTTTCACTTTGATGCCACTGTTTTTCTGAATTATCTGCCTCGTTGTAATGAAACAGTACCTATATTCACTTTGGGAAATAGTAGTAAAAGAAGGACATATTTTAAGATACTGTGTGCATCCTTGGTTGAGATTTAGACATGGGCTTCAATTTTGCTATGGAGAATTCAATAGCTGTTAATCCATATGCTTTATCTGTGATTAAAAATACACGTTATATATCATATATAATTTGTGTCCCTCTGAAAGCTTCTAGAACTTCTGTATATACCATGTACTCTAAAATCTCATGAGTATGTACCTCCATGGCAGACCTTTTGTTTTCATTCACTTTCCTGGATTTTAGATGGAAGTTTAGTTATTTATTTTCCTTTCTTCTTTCTTTTATCTGGGCCAGCACCTGTGTTATTTAGAATTGTCTCAAACATTTCTGAGATAATTTTCTCCAGTATATCCTCTCATGAATCCCATATTTTCTATTCTCTCTTTTAGCACTTCATTCTTATTGTTCACACATCTTTCTGTGTCTTATCTATTTCTTTCTATCCCTTTATCTCTCTATTATGCTTTCTATCAAACATAGTGAAGCCCTTTGGGTATCTAGTGATCATCAAGGAGAGCAAGGCACTGGAGTCTTCTGTAGGTGTTCAGCTTGTGACTTATCCAGTGAACCTTAGCCTGCTGACTGAAGTGAAAGGCAGTTCCTCCTCTCAGTCCATCCACACGTCCACATCCATGTACCTTCTCTCTAGGGAATTTATTCACCTGACAAACACCTGTTTGGAGGGAGGCTGAGGAGTGACAGGCACATTGAGACTTTAGTAGCTCCTCTTGAATCTGTCTGGAGAGAACCCTCTTCCCATAAAGATTGCCCTAAGGTCTCCTCTTCCTTTCTTTCATTGGACCACATGCCACAGAATGCAGAGTCCCTTTGGAGCAATCTCTCCTGAGAATAGGCTTCTCATACCCAGGATTCTAAGTTCTCCAAATGCTTCCGATTTTCTTTCTCTGATAGAGAGGATAACTCAATTTGAACAAGTCGACACTCTGCTGTATATCTTTTATCTATGTTGTGTAACTTATCTACCATACTCTATAAGAGCACTCATGATACACTATGAGTCTTGTGGATTCATTACTTTCTCTTCCCTGCCACATCATTTATCATGCTTCTACCCACTTCCTAGCTTTGTATGATATGGCACATGAATAAATAAATTTTCTGTGTAGTTTCACGGTAACTTTTGGATGTATAGTAATTTTTCAAAATATTTCTGTTTTATTTATTTGAGAAAGAGGCATATAAAGAGAGAGAGAGAGAGAGAGAGACAGACAGACAGACAGAAGGTGCCTTCTAAGACCTCTAGCCCTTGAAAACGTACTCCAGACACATGAGCCACCTTGTGCATCTGGCTTACGAAGGTACTGGGGAATTGAACCTGGGTCCTTAGGCTTTGCAGGCAAGTGCCTTAACCTCCAAGCCATCTCTCCATCCCTGTAGAGGAATATTTTTAAATATTTTTATTTATTTGCAAGCAGAGAGAGATACAAGAGAGACAGAAAGAATGAGCCTTTAGGGCCTCTAGCCACCGCAAACGAACTCCAGCTGCATGCATCACTTTACGCATCTGACTTTTATGTGGGTACTGGGCAGTCAAACTCAGATAATTATGCTTTGCAGGCGAGTGCCCTAAACACCCTGCACAGTAGTTTTTCATAAGAAGATATGATCTTTCAGATATGAATGAGTCTAGGCTCTGGGATATGAACATGAACATGAAAAGTGATCATATAGACACAGCTCTGCTTGTAGAAGGGAGGACTGGGCAGAAGCAGTCACTCACACCACACGTGAAACCCTTCCTTGACTGCCTGCTCTGGAAGTTCATCTCAGCGAACCTGACGCTGTTGGCTACAGAAAGCAAATTTATATTTTAAATGGATCTACATATTTATCTATCATCTATCGACCTACCTATTTATTCGGCACATGCGAAGTATGGGTGCTGTGGTGTTTTGAGTGTGTGTGTGTGTGTAGTGTGTGTGTAGTGTGTGATATACACACACGTGCACGTACTGATATAGCATCCAGTCAGTTTGTTTGGCATGGCCAGAGGACACCCAATAGGCTTGTTTGGCCATGACCAGAGGAGAACATAGGTTTTGCACCTCCATTATCCACCTGCCTGCTTTTTCTTTGCAATGGAGTCTCTTACTGGTTCCAAAATTTGCCATTTTCAAACTCTAGTGATTCTCAGGTCTCTGGGGCCCCAGGACTGGGGCTATCGGCAGTCATAGTCACACCCTTTTGCTTATGCGGGGTCTTGAGATTTGAACTCGGATGGTCTCGGGCTCCTTCAGACCCTCGTTTGTGCAACACATTTAACTTCTGAGTCATCTCTCGAGTCCATACAGTTTATGTTTACTGAGAGAAACTTTGGGTAAATATTGGCTGCTGTAGCACTTAGAGCCTCATCAGTGCTTTCCAGAGTCAGTGGGGAGTTTGGGAATGTGATCGTCATTGCTCAGAAAGCAGTCTCACATAAATAATTAGAGCAAAATGGGAGAAGCACATTTAGAGCAATTTCAGAAAATGTTGAAAATTGTTTTCTAATCCTAACCAAAATTCATCTAATGACTCTTTATGAAACTCGACTTAGCTCTTCAAATAACAATTTTTACAATCAAACATTCCACCGCAATGCAGTCCAGAAACATTAATTTGGTACATGCTGAGACATGATAATAGGAAAATGTTAAATGCTTTCATAATTAGGCCTTCTTATGTAAGAACAGAAAAGTTTTCATATGCAATAAAGACACTGCAGTTCATAGCGCATAAAAGTCTCCAGCCTGAGCCACAGTGCTTCACGCCGGTGTGAGAGAGAGCAGGCGCAGCGCTCAGAGCCAAGGGGTGGTGAAGTCACCGGATCCCACACGATCCAGCGCTGTCAGAAACACCTCAGACTCATCATGTGTTTTCTTTTCAATTAATTCTTGGTTACTGCATGTTCAAAAAAAAGAAAACTTTTGCTTTTGCCCAATTCACATGACACACACGTTCACTTAAATGACCCATATGCAATCATGACTTACAATGCAAGGAGTTCAATCCTAGAGGAAGTGCCTTCAGCGTTTCACTGTTGAGAGTGACGTTAGGTATGGGCTTGCCACACATGACCTTCATTGATATATATTTGACAATGGAGGGGATGTGTCCCTGGCCGCAGATCTGATGCCAGCCGAAAGGTGTAACAGAGCACTCTGAGATCTGGTGGGCTTTGTGCTTCTTGCTTTTGGTGTTTTCTGGCTATTTGGTTGTTTCCCTCTGCTTGGCTCTGTGAAAGGGAGCCAGCTGCTTTCACCATTGATGGAATTTGCCCTGGATTTGTTCGGCTGAAATACATTCCTTCCTCCCGTAAACCGTGTCTGTTTGGAAGTTCGTCCCAGCAACGCAGAGCTGCCTACAACAATGAGTTCCCTATGTGCAGGGAGTAATTTCCCTTCTAGGTTAGCCCAGTGTTGCTAATTGTTCATAATAGTCTGATGATCCTGCTATCTCTGTGCCATTAGATATAATGTTTATTTTGCTATCGTTTCTAATTTTGAGTATTTTCTTCATGAGATTAGATAACAGTTTATTGATTTTTATGTTTTCAAAAGACCTTATACTTTCATTGGCCATTTGAACCTTTTTTTTTTTTTTTTTTTAGTGTACTCATTGCTTCTAGGATTCTTATTCCTTTTTTTTTACTAAATTGAGTTTAATTTCTTTCAACACACAAACACACACACACACACACACACACACACACATATTGGCTTTTTGAGGTAAGGTCTCGTGATACTCCAGGCTGACCTGGAATTCACTATGTAGTCTCAGGGTAGCCTCGAACTCATGGTGATCCTCCTACCTCTGCCTCCCGAGTGCTGGGATTAAAGACATGCGCCACCACGCCTGGCTTGTTTTCATATTTTTAAGGAGTCTCTCTCTCTAGTCCAGGCAGGCCTGGGGCTATGTAGCTCAGGCTGGCCCTAAGCTTATAGCAATCCTCCTGCTTCAGCCTACTGAGGGCTAGGATAATAGACACACCCTTCTACACCCGGAAGCTTTTCTTATTCTGTTTCCTTGAAATATAATGTTATTCTTATTTTTTTTAATCATTTTTGTTTTTGGATTAAGGTGCTTGTTGCAAGAAACTTGCCTTTCAGAACTCCTTTTGCTGTAACTTTTTCCATGAGAATGGGCTTATGCCCTTCTTTTTGTAATCCCATCATAATTCAGTATGGACATTATGGCCAATCATTAAAATGATTTATTAATGTCTTGAAATTTCCATTGCTCCAGAAAGATTTATATGAGGGTTATCTAATATCCATTGCCAATGTTTATAAAAAATGGGATGAAATTTAAACAATTTAATATAAAACGGGGTCGAATTTTAATTTTTCTCTTTTGATCTATTTCCTAGTAGGTTATACATTCCTTTATAGTTTCAAACTTATAAGCAAAATATAGGTTAGTATACACTCATATTCAATAACTAAATAACCTTAATGAATGAGGCCTCCACTACCAGCCAGTAATGCTAATTTATATCTCCTTCTACTCCCTCTCTCCTTTTATTTCTCAATATTCTTCTCTCTTTTCCCTCTCTCTCCCTCTCTCTCATCTTTGAACAATCTAAGTTTCTATACCTTCAAAGACCAGTTTTGGTATAGATCAGTCTTCGACATTTATTGATTTTAATTCTGTATTTACTTTTTCAAAATTTTTTTCTTATCTATATTATTTTATTCCTTCAATTTTCCATACACTTGATTTCCTCTAACTTGTTATAACATATACTAACATATAAAGAATACTTACATACACTCTTTAAATTTAGAAATTTTCAGATAAAATTTTTTTCTAAGTATAATTTAAGTTCATCTAACTTTTGCTGTGTGATAGTTCTATTAGCATTTAGTGTAAACTATTTTATAATAGTCAGTATTGTTTATTTATCACCTTACAAATTTCTTAGAATTATATTCCTGGTTTCAGGCAATAACAGATATACAAATATTTCAAATACACACGAAGCATTTTCCAAGTCCCAGTCCATGACCATTCTATACTATGTTGAAAATTAATTTCATTTCATCATTGTGTGGGCAAGGATGTATACTAAGCAACTGTTTTGATCATGATATTTGTACTCTCCACGTATTTATTGGTTTGGTTAGTCTACTTATACTATCAACTATTGATAATTTACTTTAAATTTTCATTACACGTTCATTATAGGATTTGCATCCCTCTTGGTGGCTTGTTGATATGTGGAACTGTTATGCCTTTCTTGCCCACTCACCACTGCCACTGAGCACTGCTTCTGATTGCCTCTATTTCTTGTCTGAGGCCCTAAGGTGTTTCCACCACTGAGAAACTCATTATTACCCTGCATGCATCTTTCCTAGCCTTTTATTTTTATCATTACCATATCACTATACTTAAAATGCCTTTGGCATGAAATTAGATTTAAATGAAGTCTTCTTATTTTTCTATTACAATTAGTTGATTGTTTTATTTTTACTGACAGTGATGTTTGATATACTTGTCTTACATTAACTTTTGCTAGGTCATTGTGAAGTCCCTCACATAAATGTTCTTTTTTTTTTTTTTGCTTTGATTTTTTTTAATATTGATCCATTTTATTTTAATTACTTTGTATGCTATATCTCCTAGAAAGATTTCAGTGGTTACAATAAACAAACTTGAGTTACTAGAGTCAGGATTTACCCTTTAATTTCTTGCCTATGTAGTAAGATGAACTTGTAATTCATTTCTTCCAATGATTCATTTCCTTCTTCTAATGCTTTGTAGTGCATTTTAAGTCTGTGTATATTTTCTAACCCTAGTGAAAAATATCACACTTTTGTACAATCAATATCTATCTGTAAAACCAATTTTATAAAGGTTTCTTTGCATCATACTTTCAAAAGTTCTCATTGTGATCAATCATTTCTGTTAGAAATTCCCCTTTAGTTTATTTTTTCTTCAAATGTGGCCTACTGATAATTATTTCTTTAGTTTTTCCTGAATGGAAATATCTTTACTTTTGAAGAGCATTATGTTCGTTTTATTTTGTCTCTTTAAAATGACGCTCTCTTTGTGTCCATTAGAAGCTAGTTCTCAGTGTCTTTTGGGGGCATCAAAGACATTTACTAAGATCTGTCTCCAGGCTTTTCTATAATGTGCTTAGGCATGGAGTCCTGCATTTATAATATGCTTGTAATTTGTAGCAATTCTTATTTCTGGAAATTACAGGTGTTCTCATTGTCTCTGCTTCACCTTTGCTTCTCTTACACTTTCAAAACGTGCCTGACTCCTGCCTCTGCCCAGAGCATTTACCTTGGTTGTCTTAATAACCTCATCTGTTGACTTGTTATTTTGCAGTACTGCTGGTTTTAGCTCAAGAAGTCTCATTTGCATCTTTCCTACTACTCCATAGTCCCATGACGAAGTTCGTGATGTTATTGTTACCTTCAGTCTTGGATCTGGCAGTCCAGCACGTAAATCTGCTCTCACAGGTAAACCCAGATTAACTGTCTCTTGAATCTCCTTATGACTTTACTTTCTATCTTGCCTTTTTCTTTTGTATGCCTATATTTTACATCTTAACTTTTTGACCTGCTAGATAGCATGGCAAAAACATTTAGAGTGTTTGAATAACTCTTCTCTAGAAAGAATGAACCCTATCTGTCATGTCTTAGGAAGCATATAATTTCATTCAAGCAGGGGAGGAGCGGCACAATTTGGGAAATCTCTGTGTGTTTTCTCACTTTTCTCTCCCTCCCAGCCTGGGCCCTGCTACTAAATTTAAGCCTGACATCTCAATTCTAAGAGCCTGTGAGTGTAATTTACTGCTGACCTTCCCTTTACACGACCCCAAACACCTAGTTTTTATCATCTCTTGACCCCAAGGTTCATGTGAGTGTGTTGATCTTCTAGAATATTCTTGTTTCTTAGTCTCTTTACCTTAGGAGTTCATTGAATGCCCAAAAGGAGAATTGTGATCCAGAGATCTGCCCCACACATAGAAGAAAGAAACAAGAGAAAAAGCAAGAAAGCAAGCCAAAAAGAACAAAAGAGAAAGAGAATGAGAGAGTGAGAGAAAGGGGAAGGTGAAATAAAAGAAGGTAATTAATGATGCCTGACTCCAAGTCTTACTGAAACAATAAACTCATGATTCCACTGATTACCAAAATATTTAAGCAATTAAACTATATGCTATTGGATATTTTTTAATTTCGCTAGTTGATATTCTCTTTCTTTTCATTCACATAGCAATGTACCAGAACTCTCTAGAGAATAAACCATAGCAGATGCTTTCATAAGTGTTAGGTCAAGGTGGGCTTCTCAAAATGGAGTTACCAAAGACAGCATGATGGAGACAGATACCAGGGAGTGGGTCATCCACATTCTTCCAGGAACTACCCAGCCATTATCCCTTCCTTGCCTAATAATGCCCCAGATCTAGGTTTTCAGCCCCCTTCTCTCTCAGGGTCTCCTGGTTACTGGTCTGGTGTCACACACTGGCTATCTTTGATCGCCCCTAAAGAAACCTTTTTTTTTCCTTTTTTTTACTTCCCCCTTCCTCATCTTCCCCTCCCCCATGGAAGAGCTGTATATAGCCATTATCTGTAATCCCAAGTTGACTGTGCTCAGCTCTTGAGAGTCAGTCCTGGCAGCTTCCATCTTTGCCTCAGAGTGATCTCCGTGGTCTTGGTCACTCCTGAACCTTATAAGAAGTCCAATAGAAAAAAAAAAAGTGAAACAGAAAGTTCTATCAACCTATACTTGTTTTAGGAAGTAGAGCATCCATCTCATTTTATTAGATGGTATCTGGCCAGTTCTGGAGGTCCAGAGTGAGAATCATCAGATCAGTTCTCTGCCGCGCTTCAGCAGACATCTGCACATTCCATGCGTTTGTCTGTCTGTTGGACTTGTGCAGACTGTGGCATCACTTAAAGTTGCATGACTCATTGTTAGAAGATGGAAAGTACTTCACATCTCTTATGTATGCTAGTGATGGCTTCATTAAAAAGAAAGCAAGACTCTTAGTCTTTAGAGAAAATAGAGATCAATTTGCACAGCATTTGTAAGTTAATTAAGACTTAAATAAGGCATGTGGAACGTGACCATGTTTCAAGAATGCAGCAATGAATCATAAACATCGAACAAACCAAATCTACACGACTGTACCCATGACATAAGAAGAAATAAAAGAAAGGATGAGAAAAGAAAATACATCCCAAGCTCTGTAGGTACTCAAACATGAGCTTTTATGCTTTGAAACAAACCTTAAAGCTACCTTCGGCTTTCTAGAAAGAGCATCATAGGTTGGGCCATGGAGGGGTAATGAAGGAAGAATATATGTCACGCACTGAGATTTTTCTTTTGTTTTCTCGATGCCAATTCCCAGCACAAATCTCACTACATTGTCCTAAGATGAAATAGTTGGGCAGCAAAAGGGCAGTAATAGTGACAGTGGATAAAGAAGATTGTTTATTTAGAAATTTAACAGAAAAAAATAGTGTAATTTTTAAAATGTTATTTACTTATTTATTTGAGAGAGAGAAAGAGGCAGATAGATAGAGAATGGGCACTCCAGACTGCAAATAAACTCCAGATGCATGCACCACCTTGTGCATGTAGCTTTCCTTGGGGACTTGGGATTCAAACCCTAGTCCTTTGGCTTTGCCAGCAAGTGCCTTAATTGTTGAATCATTTCTCCACCCCGAATTTTTTAATAGCTTTTTTTTTTTAATTTGAGAGAGAAAGATGCAAGCCGAGAGAAAGAGACAGAGAAAGAGAGAGAGAGAGAGAGAGAGAGAGAGAGAGAGAGAGAGAGAGAATGGGCACACCAAGGCTTCCAGCCACTGTAAACTAATTCCAGCATCTTGCACCACTTTGTGCATCTGACTTAATGTGGGTCCTAGGGAATCGAACTGAGGTTCTTTGGCTTTGCAGGCAAACACCTTAACCACTAAGCCATCTCTCCAGCCCCAAAGTTGTGTTGTTTTGTTTTTTTTTTAAACAGGACAAATACCTATACTCAATTTTATTTTGAAGGAGAAGGAAATGAGAGTCTGGAATGGTGCAGAGTATCTTCTTGGTCGAAATACTCATCTTAGCCCTGAGGTCAAGGTCATGGGATGATTGCTGTCTTGAGTGAGGCATTAAGATTTATTTGCAAAATGTGCAGATTGTCCAGAACCGTTTCTGAGACAAATGTTGAAGAGGGAGGCAGGTATCATAAGGTACATATTTATGTATTTGAAGAAATTATTTTATTTCTTAAAGCAGCAGTCAGATTCTACTTTACTAATTTCTTTGTTTGGTTGCACACACTTCAACGAGGCTCACTGAAAACAGAAATATGGCGAGCCATTTTGGACTAAAGTCGGAAGAAAGCTGAGGCCATGGTTAAAAACTGGTAGACATATGAGAGTATAAATCATAAGAAAGAAACAATAAAACTTGCTCACTCAGTACTTAGCTACTGAAAAATACATGAAATACAAATGACTTATTCTTGGAAAAAGTGCCTCAAACCGAAACTGCAGCATGACTCACCATCCAAATTAACGTGAATAAGCCCTCAAATCCCAAAGATCCCATCATCTGCATTAAAAATGAAAGAAAGGGAAAACACCATCTGCAATTTAGATTTGTCTTTCTTTTGTTATCTTCGTGTGTTTCTGAAAGGAGCTGACGAAGCGCAGAAAACCCTTCCAGAATCAAAAAAAAGTGTTCATAATTGCAATTTAATATTTTAGAAGAATCCATATTTTGTACTAGTCAGCCATTAAAAATCTATTGTTTCCTAATAGTCATTTTCCTTCAGGTGATAAGCTCCTTCATAATTATGCTAAAAAAAAGAAAGAAAAAAGAAAAAAAAAAGCTGTTAGAAGTTCCACACTGGGAATGAGGTGAAGAGACAGAATTTTTTTGATCATTACTCAGAAAGCACTGTATAGCTGAGAGCTCCAAATGTTTTATATTTGATTTATTTTTTAAGCCCAAACTAGCATGTTCTGGGGGTCTTTAGAAATCATTCAATTCAAAGATACCTTAAAGTGTATCTCTGCCAGACCAAACTGAGGGGAATGCTCTTCTCAACATTTCTTTTGAAATACTTATTATAAAACAGTCTTAGGTATTTTATGAACTTTGTAAAAATGATACCTGTCACAAAGAGAGCTTTCCTTGTGGGTTTAAGAGTCTTTAACTGTATGTTTCAGAGGAACGCGTGAACTATGTACATGGCTCCGAGAGAGAAGTTCTGTAACTCCTAAATCAACCGTGAAGCAGATGGAAGTATGTGCAAATGGGTGTGAGTGGGTGTGAGCCTGGAGTATTTTCCATTTGTTTTACATGTACCATCATTGTAGTAGCTCAAAAAAAAAAAAAAAAAAAAAAAAAACTAATTATATTCAGTCTGGATACTGAAAATAGATTTCTCGTTTAGCAATTGTCATGAATGAGAAACGAAGGACAAGCCCATAGGGAATGGGCTCAGTTCAGGCCTGTGAGCCTTTGACACCTGAGTCAAAGCGAGCTCACAAATGCCCAAACCCCCGCCCCCGCCCCCAGCCAGGGCAGAGGCAACCGGAGGCCAGGCCTATGTGACTAGCATTAAAAACTAGTTTAAATTGAGCAGCATGGCTTGAGGGGTTATATTATTCTTGTCTCTTGTTTTTTAATTTTTTTGTTTATTCTTATTTATTTGAGAGCGACAGAGATTGAAAGAGGGAGAGAGAGGAGAGAGAGAGAGAGGGAGAGAATGGACGCGCCAGGACTTCCAGCCACTGCAAATGAACTCCAGACGCGTGCGCCCCCTTGTGCATCTGGCTAACGTGGGTCCTGGGGAATCGAGCCTCGAAACGGGGTCCTTAGGCTTCACAGGCAAGCGCTTAACCGCTAAGCCATTTCTCCAGCCTGTCTCTTGGTTTTTATTGGGTAAATTTTAAATACATACTTAGCTATTGCTTGTAATAGAAAAAGGCATTTCTTTCTTCCCCATTGATAACCAGAAATTTTAGCAGGGTCAATAACTAATCTCCCAAGGACAGCAAAAGGAACTACGCAGAGGGGAGGCAAGTTCAAGGTTGCACATGCCCACTAGGTGGCTCAGGCGTCTGGGGTTCCCTTGTGTGGGTGAGGCCCTGGTGCACCCATCTCTCTCTCTCTCTCTCTCTCTCTCTCTCTATCTATCTCCATCTCTCTCTCTCTCTCTCCCTCTCCGTCTCTCCAATAAAACAGTAATAGCTTTTCTTTAAAAAAAGAGCTATGAGACTGTAATTGAAGGCAGTGGTCTTAACTGGTGCTTTCAACACGTGGCAGTGAATACAGATGACTCCATTGAGAAGAGCCCCTAGTGGAATGGGGGCTAGGAAGAGGGGACATAAGATCACTGTATGAGAATATGAAAAACGTGCAGTATGTTCACATACTAAAGTTCTCCATCAAAAATGCAGGAGTGAGTGTGTGTGTGTGTGTGTGTGTGTGTGTAGACATGTTAACAGAGCCAAGTCTGCAAACTTCACCATAGAATTAAACAAAAATGTGATTAATAAAATTTTCCATCACGGGGCAGCCTGATGCCAACCCCACCCACAAAACTACAAAAAAGAAAAAAAAGAGAGAAGTATATAGGATATAGGTTCTGAAGAGTTTTAGAGAGACTTGGTCAGTTTTAAACAACCAGGAAAAGGTGTTCTGATAAAGAGCAGTGGGTCTTCAGTTTATAAATAATAATTTGCAGCTCACTGTGGAGAAACAGGACTGTAAAAAGTCATGTCGTCACTAAGTTGTGGGAGATTTAACCAAAGTATCAGCAACCAGACTATTAATCAATTAAAGAAAACAAAGGATTATTATACGCACGACCTCTTTCAGAATTCAAGTGAAGTGTGTGCTACGCTAAGTCAAAACAGCTACGTATCCAGAAACTTCTCACCTATCATGACTGTGAGGTCAGTATCTACTCCCAGAGGTGAGGTGTTTTAGGCTTTAAAATGCAGACTTGGCGAGTGGCTGCGAAAGTACAAAGAAACACTGGGTAGAAGGGGCTAGGGCAGTTTTGGAGTTGGCTAACAATGGGGACGGATGTCTTGGAAGGGAACTCCCATGAGTGTTCTAAGCCAGAGACTCTGAGGTGGTGTTCCCTCTCAGTGAACGGAGGACATTGCCAATTTCTTATTATGACAAATTTTGGATGCTGATGGGATCCCGAGAGAAAAGGTTGAAGTATTTCTAAATACCCCACAGTGCACAGAATATCCCATCTCCCTTTGAGTTACCTCTGACGAAGAATTCACTTCATCTTTAGCTGAAAGTTTGTTTTAAAAGGTAAAACACTTACCCATGTCTACATATCTTAGAGGACATTTCTTTTTAACATCTTCTTAAAAAAATTTTGTTTATTATTTATTTATTTATTTAGAGAGCGACAGATAGAGAAAGAAATGGGCAGATAGAGAAAGGGAATGGGTGCGCCAGGGCCTCCAGCCACTGCAAACGAACTCCAGATGCTTGCTGCCCCTTGTGCATGTGGCTAACGTGGGTCCTGGGGAATCAAGCCTAGAACAAGGGTCCTTAGGCTTCACAGGCAAGCGCTTAACCGCTAAGCCATCTCTCCAACCCTTTAACATCTTTTAGAAAACTTCTTTCTGCGAAGTGGCTATAGTATTAGTACTAAGTGTTAGTGATTATTGAAACACCTCACAAACAGAATTATCGTCCTGAGGACTGAGACAAAATCCAGCAAAGGCTGTGGGTGGACACTCCTGAACTAGCCCGAAGTTAATTGCTATAGGAATGGACAATTCTTAACATAGCAGTTTTGACAATCTGTCATTCCATAATAGAAACTTTCTGGAGGTAGGAAACCTGTCTGAACTGCTCACTGCTTTATGACTAGCTTCTAGAATGATGTGAGGCCCACTATAGGCACTCAGCAAATATATAATGAATGAGAGAAAGACTGAGAGTTAACCACACCATAAAAAAAAACAAGTGAAAAATTGGGAGTTAACCACACCATAAAAAACTTAGCAGTATTGTCTGCTCTGACATAATAAACCCTCAACACGGAATGCCCCAGAAACCAAACCTGAAGAGCTAAAGCTTAACAAGTAGAACAAGCCATATTTTATTATATTTATGTGAGGGAAGCTCAATGATACCTATTTATGCTGAAATTATTATAATAGTCAATACATGAACATACCTATCATCTCACATAATTAGCTTTATGGTGTGGTAAACAGCACCTAAAATATATTAGTAAAATTTCTCTACATTGTGTATTTTTTTTAGCTATAGTTCTCATGCTTATGCATTACATGCCTAGGTTTGCTCAACAGAACTACAACTGGATACCATTGATCTATATATCTCCTCATGCCTAGTAGTTATCATGTCACTCTGTATGCATTCAAATTTTTGTTTTAGATTCTACATATAGATGAGGGTATACAGTATATCACTGTGTGTGCCTTATTCATACTTACATGCATCCAGACTGTTGCTGCAAATAATAGATTTTCTTAGTTTTGTGTAGCTGAATAATAGATATAGATTAGATATAGGTATAGATAGATATAGATATAGATATAGATATAGATATAGATATAGATATAGATAGATATAGATATAGATATAATGTGTGTGTGCATATACCGGTTGGACAGATAATAATAAAAAAAGATAAAAATTGTTGGTAAGTAAACAGAAAAAGGAAAAAAGGAAGCATTTTATAAATAGGTTGGAGTTGTTAAATACAGTGCCATTATGGAAAACAAAATGGAAATTCCACAAAAACATAAAAATTCAACATATGACCAGAAATTCCTTTACCAGGTAGATACTCAGAGGAATTGATATCAGCACTTTGTAGACATATCTACAAAGTGATCCATTGCAACCACATCCTGACTGTGTGTGTGTGTGTGTGTGTGTGTGTGTGTGTGCGTGTTTTATCAAGGGGCATATTTGACACTCTGGCAACCATTATATCTTGGCCTTCACAAGTGGCAGACATTTACAACAGTGGTGCAGACAGTTTTCCTCAGGTATCACAGGTGTACAGTCCTTAAACTTTGCATATGTCTGGTTGGAAGTTCCAAGGCTTCCACCATTTTTTTTTTTTTTTTTTTTAGTAACTCTTGGTCTGATCTTTCATTTTCAGCCTTTGAGCTCTTCAACAAAGTCATTTCTATTCAGACAGCTTATGTTTAGGAAAACTATCTCACAGAATATAAAAATAAGTATCAATAAAATGATTAAAATTTCCATGTAAATATAACTATTCAAAATGAACTGCATCTGATGTTTCCCAGTTAGGCTGTATTTGATTAATTTCTTAACTTGCAGTTTCATCTAATTAGTATTGACCTTTCTCTTCATATGTTTTCTTTTGATTATCTAAACATAAAAATGCAACCAACACAATGCCTGAAGTGAGCGTATTTTAGGGTATGAATGTTCAGAGAACATTCAATTCTTATCCCTTTATAAGGGAAATTAATTAGTAGCTCAGGTCAAATGAGTGTCATAATGTTTGTCAGAAGTCTGCCAACAAATTCAGTCACAATCAGTATTTTTAAAATTGAATTACTGGATTTGAATGTTAATTGTATACCCCTCACTATCAAAGACATTTTAAAATCAGTCCTTGGCTCATTTTTCATTAACTTTTTAGAAATAAAACTGGGCCAAGAAACAGCAGCATAATTATCACATGGAACCAACAGATGCTCAACACCAGAGCCACGCTAGGAGAGAGATAGGAAGCCACGTTGTGCCGGAACCTGTGTTAATTGAGGAAAACAAGGATACTTCCAAGCCATCCATTCCTTCTCTAAGCATGATTGGGATTCAGAGGTTCTTATACTTCATATACATAAATGATTTAATATCATTAAGTTTTGAAAACTTATAACCCAAAAATTTAGAAGGTAAAAGTCCTGACCGACAGTGCGTTGAAGTTGCAAAGTGAGACTTTTGGGGATTCGTTAGGTTATGAGGACAGAGCCCTCACCAATGGAACACTTGAAAACAACCAAATTTGAAAACAACAAAACCAGAGATGGCCGCACTCCATAACAGTACTCTGTTCCATGCACCAATTTTCTATTTTTAGAGTATTTATTACAGATTATTCTGATTCCATGTATCAAATCCATACACTTTCATGTTTAAGCCCCTTTCTCAGTGTTCACTTTAATTAACACCTGCCTTTCTTCTACATCATTCATTACTTTTTAAAACCTGTGTCTTGTCTGTTCTCTGGCATTTTGATTTATTAATTGTTTACTCTTACTCTTGATCTTTAATTCATTTTTTTCTATAATGATCATTGATCATTGAACTCCAGATGCATGCACCACCTTGTGCATCTGGCTTACATGAGTGCTGGGGAATAGAGCCTTGAACCAGGGTCTTTAGGCTTCACAGGCAAGCACTTAACTGCTAAGCCATCTCTCCAGCTCTCTCAGTATATTTTATACTGACTTATGTTTGAGTGCTGGCAGAGGTATTTCACACAGCTGACGATTCTTCTCTAATGGAAGCACCATTGCAGAATTTCCTTACTTCCTGGATTCCCCACCTGCCCACGGATTCTGCTGCCCTTGAGCCTCTCCGGTGGTCTGGACACAGTGCCTATGTTTTCCTTAAAAAAATTCATTTATTTACAAGCAGAGAGATAGGTAGAGAAAGAGGAGACACGGAGAATGGGCATGCCAGGGCCTTCAGCCCCTGCAAATGAACTCTAGATGCATATGTACCACTTTTGTGCATCTGGTCTTACATGGGTATTGGGGAATCAAGCCTAGGTTATTAGGCTTTTCAGGCAATCACCTTAACCACAGAGCCATCTCTCCAGCCCCTGCTTCTAGGACCTGGCTTACTCCCTCAGCTTTTAATGCGAGCAGTTTTCCTCTCTCTTTTGTTCTATATCATCGGTAATTGAGAACAACAGAGTGGAGGTCTCAGGAGTGTGTGGTGTGTGTGTGTGTGTGTGTGTGTGTGTGTGTGTGTGTGATATCTCTGGCATTTTCCCTTAGCTTGGATTACATTATATAAATTTTTGTTTATATGTCTTTTTCTACTTCACACCATCCTTTGGAAATAATTACCTGCCTATTTAAATTAATGTCACCTTTTCTTTGACATTGATGTGTATCAACACTAAATAAAGACAGGTGTATGCCTAAATTAACTGAAGAAGTGTGATAATGTGAGGAGCAGGCATGAAGTTGTTAGAAATTTTTAATTTAAAAATGATGGCCGTGGAGGAAAACAAAAAGAAGGGTAGGACTTTTGTGGTGGATTTAGGAACAAACTATACAGCCATGCCATTGCCGCAATTATCTTATTTCTTCTATCTCTCATTATATCATATTAACTTAAGGAAGCATTCATTTCTTGACAAATATTTACTAACTATTTTTGTTTATGTATGTTGGATTGCCATTTGTATTTTATTTAATATAAACCATAGCTCATTCAACATTTTAGAATATTTTTTGTTTCCCTTGCACAAACTTGCTGGCTTGCTTAGTCTTTTTTTTTTTTTTTTTTTTTTTTTTTTTTTTTGTTAAACTAGGCCAATTGTGCTACACATAGAAGCAAAGATGTAGGTGTTCTGGTATACATTTTCCCTTTCAGATGTCTTTTTTTTTTTTTACTAATCTTCTTATCTTCTCTCATGCATTAATAATGAGTACAGCTATGGTTTTTATAACATCGAGGCCATAAATCAAGAAAATAATTCAAGAGTGAAATCCAACAGATATTAAATAGAAAGCAGCCATGACTTGATTCATGGAAGAGCTTTCATTTAAAGCACATTTGTACATTGGAGCACAATATAGACACATTGGGAGGTCTCCATTATTAAGTTAGTGAGTAGAGACCAAACTCATGTCCTGGTGTATGTCAGGTTAGCATTCTGCCACTTAGCTACATTTCTATCTCCCTAACTGTTATCCATCTTCTGTTAATTTTTTAATCTTCTATGGACAATTCTTTGTTCTTTTAGTTAGCTGTCTTTCCCTTCTTCCCCACTTCCTTCTTTTCTTGGCATTGTCATATATAACCCCTCTAAACTCATCAGATGTTTTATCCAAGGTAGTGGTTTTGGTTTACCTCATCCAAGAAGAGACCTTACAATCTTTCAAGGAATATTCTAAAGAATAATAATGTTACCTATCTACATAGTTCTCGAAAGTTTAAAATCCCCACGTCTAGAAATATCACATATACCTTCCATATACTACCTTTTCCTCAAACAACACAATTTATAACAAATGCATGGCAAAACAAAGGTATGTTTTGCATTTTTTTAATTCAAGTTTTTTTATGTGTCTCTAAAATCACAATTCAGTATCATCACTTAATGTACTAGAAATTGAGAATGAATAAGTAAGTATGGAAAATCTTAGGAAACAGCACACACTTACTTAGTTGGTTTTAGAAGATGAAAACCAAGTATCGTATCACTGACCTGCAAATGGTCCCATTCATAGAATGAGCTTTGCCTTGTCCACTCCACATCCAAGTAGTAACTCTGCTAATATTTTGTGTCAAAGGGAAATGTGTCATGTGAGAGTAGTTGTCTTGTGGAGAGGTGACAAAGAAGTGCCATAGACCTGGGCAGGAAATATGGGAGATGTGAACTTAGCAACACCTAAAGGAGCCACAGGTATTTGAAGTAAATTGTGGCCCAGTAAAATTGTGACACCAGCTTTGAAGAGCTACAGCTAGTGAAGCAGACCCATAATCTAGAACATTAGATCAGTGGTGATGGGGTGAGGGTGGTTAAAAGTATATTGGAGAGATGGCTCAGCTGGTTAAGGCACTTGCCTGCAAAACCTAAGGACACAGGTTCGATTCCCTAGAACCCACCTAAGCCATATACACAAGGTGGCGCATGAGTCTGGAGTTCGTTTGCAGTGACTAGAGACCTTGGCAGGCATATTCTCTCCACCCCTCCCCCCTTAAAAAACAAATAAGTAAATAAACTATTTCTAAAAAGAAGTTGATTGGATTCAAGAAAGAACAAAAAACATTCAGAGTGAAGAGGTCAAGAGGACTGGGAATTGCAATAAACCCAAAAGCTAAGTGTAACTGTGGTCAGAGAAAGAACTACATCCAAGTATAAAGAACACATTTAAGTTCTAATACCGGAGCATGAGCAACCCCGTTTTGCTCATCTTGTTCCTGTAGAAAAAAGAAATGACACAGTCATTCTCTCTGGCTGCTTTCATTTCTCTTATGAACCATACCCAGCCCATCCTGTATTTTAAGGTATCAGATAGCGTGTGCTAATTGACTAACTTGAGTGCCAATTCACTCAGCAGACTTCTAGGTCCAGGTCCACACCTCTGTCAAGAATTTTTTTTAAGGTTTTTTGTTTGTTTGTTTGTTTGTTTGTTTGTTTTGGCTACAAGTGAAATTTCCATTCTCATCAGGTCTCAAGAATCTCTCCTCCCAACAAAACAAAATGGTTTGCAATTCACCAATGTGTCTAATTTATTTAAAGCACGTAGTGGAAAAGTAAATGCCTCGGAGCTAAACCACCTTTGTTCGCATCTCTCTTCTGCTGCTTAGTGGAGGTGTGACTTTAATTTAGTTATTCACCTCTCTGACACCTTTCTGAACTCTCAACTATTAAGCAGAGATAAAAACGAACCATAAATTAGAATTTTGCCAAGGTCACATAGCATAATATATACTAATGACCTATTATAAGCCTCGGCACTTAAGAACATCAGATGTCTTAAAAACCTGACCTGTTCCTTTCACTACTACCACTATTACAATCAGCTAAATAATGTCAAGCAGTCTAATGTTTTCACAATGGAACCTAACCAACAAATTTTATGCAAAATGCTTATGTGTAATGATTTAGTTCTTTACAGATGGAAAGTGTGATTTTTACCTTAAAGATGGGCAGATGAATGAAGCCCAGTAAATGATATTAACTATTAGTAATGGTGTAAAACTCTGGCTATGGTTTTACTATGAAAACTCCTGCACAGGTTCATGTGTTGAACACTTGGTCCCCAGTTTGTGGTACTATTCAGAGACATAAGGTAAAATGTAGGAAGTGAGACCAAGTTGAAGGGGATGAGTCACTGAGGGGTTTGGCTTTGAAGGTCACACTTTGTCCCCAGACCTTTCCTCTGTCTCTGCTTCTTGCCTGGCAGCCTGGCGAGATGTGAACCACCACTGACACATCTCTAACATGCAGTCAAATGACCATGGACTGAAACCTTTGAAATTATGAGTTCAAATAAATCATTCTTCCATATACGTTGATTTCTCAGGTGTTTGTTTTTCCTCTCAGAGCATGAGACCTGACTAATTACAATCATTGAAGAAGTCGCATTAATACCATCCATGCCAAATGAGACAAGTTTTTCTTTATCTGGTCTCTAGTCAAAGTGGAGAAGATGCATTTAGTAGTGTATCTGACATTAGCATCATTTCTCTAAACACTGATGGAATTCCTCAGGGTGTGTTTGCTCAAAAGGTTTGAGCAATTAGCATTTGTGAAAAGACAATCCCCTGAGAAAACATTTTAAAATGCAGAATTTTAACTAAAACTGCTGATTTTAAATTTTTTAATTTTTTTGTTGATTTATTTATTTAATTGAAAGAGACAGACAGATGGAGAAAGAAGCATCCAGCTACTGCAAAAGAACTCCAGATGATGTGCCACCTTGTGCATCTGGCTTTCGTTGGTCCTGGGGAACCAAGGCTCGAATCGGGGTCCTTAGGCTTCACAGGCAAGCGCTTAGCAGCTAAGCCATCTCTCCAGCCCTAAAACTGCTGATTTTAAAGGAAGGACATTAGGGGCTAAAGAGATTGCTCAATGGTTAAAGGCACCAAAAAGGAGGACATTTTAGGTATGCAATAAATATAAATTAAAACTGATAAAATTTCAGTTTATTGACATACCCTATTTGGTTAGTGCTGTGTTTTATTTTTTTTTAAAGTGTGTGTGGGGGCGTGGGGGTGCGCATGCGCTAAATATGTGTATTTATGCGTATGTAAATATACTCCTAGACCTGAGAATCATGCAATAATGCATCCAGAGACTGAAGACAGTTCTGTTGCATCTTAGATAGAAATAAACCAACATTATGAAGAAAAAAAATTATTTAAATAAATGCCCAAAGGGGTTTGGCACAGTGGAATTTAGCAAAGCACTTATCTGCTCTACAGGGTCCATAAGTAACAGAGACGGGCCAAGGAGAGCTAACTGTATCAGCCAGGAGTTAAATTCACCACTAGAGAAGGCTTAGTTGATTAAAATTGATCGGTTTTCCCTTAAGGAGGTAATTTACATCTTTTAATTTGATAACAAATGACAAAATGGGACTCAGTTAAGATATAATTCACATTGTACATGCCGCGTTGTTAAGTGTCTCACAACTTTCTCCACAGCTGCTAAACTAGCTGCAAGGCAGTGTGGGAGTCAGTGAAACTCCACAGTTCAAGTGTCTAAATAGCATTCTTGGATCTACTACTTACTATCTAGGCAAAACAGGTTATTTCACTCAGCCTTTACATCTTCAGGATTGCAAGACACAGCCATCCTGAACTTGGGGGCTGAGAGAGAACTCTTACTTAGATCAGTAGCATATTGATGTGGACATTGTTTATGTAATAAAGAATCATTTTGAGGTTGAAGAATTGAAACCAGAGCATGAAGTTGCCAAATTAAGAAAGCCTGTTTAGGGCTGGAGGGTTGGCATAGTCGTTACGATGTTTGCCTATGAATCCTGGGGACCCAGGTTCAGTTCCCCAGGACCCACATAAGCTGGATGCACAAGGTGGCGCATGCACCATTCCCTCTCTCTCTCTCTCTCTCTTTGTCTCTCCCTATATATATCTGCCTCTTCTCTCTCTCTCTCTGTAATAAGTGAATAAATAAATAAAATATGTTTTTTAAAAAGTCTTTAAAATAAGAAAAAAAAAACATGTTTAGGACCACCACACAGCAAAAATAGTATTGAACTGTATAAAGCCATAGATCACAAAGAAATAGCTTCAACAAAAAGAAATGCAAAAAAAAAAAAAAAACAGGAAATGCAAAAACAAGGCACTATTACAATAAACAAGCAAAGTTCCAGATTTAGTTCCCTGTTTTTATAAATTGGAATTTATCATGGTATGTTATTAATTATAGGTATCTTTACATAGATATGAAGTGAATTAGCTATATTTTATATTTGATACTTTTATTAGTTTCCTAGTACTTCCTGTATTGTTCATGTATTATACTGGGAGGTTAAAAAAAATTCACAAATTTCATTTAGGAATCCCTTCATAGGCAGTATGCTAAGTGTACCACAGTGGAATTACTTTGCTTTCTGCTCTGAAATTTAAATGAGTTACTCTAACTTTTACTTAATCACATTTATTTGCTCTTCCCTTCTAATAGTAATGCTGCTTTATGGTAAATAAGTAAGAGCATGTTGTAGAGAGTACTTCACACGTGAAAAGATGGCATTGTTTAACTTTATATTTCTAATAAACAGGCATAACAAAAAAAACAACTTTATATTACATACTGCAAGATTCTCAACACTGACCTCTAAAACTGAAGCTTCTAAATTAAAAATTCATGAAAGGCAGCTGTGAAATAAAAAAGTAGAGCTTATCGAACAAGCCCTAAATCAATATGATACATATGCAGTACAAATACAGGGAACTTATCCATGTACCGAAGATTATATCTTAAAAACTAGATAAAAAATGCATTTTATGTCCTTAGAGACTAACATTAAAATGTCAGTGTTTATTAAACAATGTTCAATTCTACCTGAGATGCAACAAAGGGATCTTGAATCTCACGCAGCGTCAAAGACCACCTCAAGCATAAAAGCAGAGTTTAGATGACTGCGGTCTGGGAAGCAACGTGATGCCACGTGCAGCGTGTGATGAGCAGTAGAGCGTGGTGGATGTACCTGGAATGAGTTTCAGTGTCTCCCTGGAAGGACAATATACATTAAAAATGATAGCAACTTCCTAAAAAAGCATGTTTTGGGGGTACTTGTAATTACTTTGATTCTCTTGTTAGAATTGCTCCTCACTCACAGATAAATGTAAAGAAGGAATGTAGGAGAGTTGATTTTAAACTTGCTGCTGTTTTGTTCTACACAAGTCAGTTGGCTATAAATAGGTAAGAGTCCAGAAGAATGAAAATTATGCTGACAAGCATCAAGGTACAGAATCAGCACATCGTAAATAACTTACGACTCCCTTGTTGAGCTGTGATTGTTTTGAGACAAGACAACTAAGATATTTCGGTTGGATCACCTCACATGAACAAAAAAGTAATATCTTAAAATGTACCTCCCTTGGACTAGAAAGATGGCTCAACAGGTAAGAGTGCTTCCTGCACAAACCTGAGGACCTACGTGGGCCTAAGCCTGCCTGCGTTTGATCCCTCAGCACCCATGCAAACAGTGGGGAATGTCCATGCCCTTCCACAAAAGCCAGGTCCCAGGGGAGCAGAGGGCAGAAGATTGCCAGGACTGTAAACACAGCAAGATTTGACATGACTGACATATTCCACATGGAGAAAACACACAGTGAGTGATAGAGGTGCATTCCCAACCTGACCGGCTATTCTGGCCTGTGCACCTGTCTACACGGACTGTGTAGCTATACACACACACACACACACACACACACACACACACACACACGCATACACACACACACACACATACACATGCATACACACACACACACACACGCACATGCAAACATACACACACACACACGCACGCACATGCAAACATACACACACACTTACCACATACTACACATACGTGCATGCAAACCAAAAATACACCTTCCAGCAGCTGACAACCAAGAAGATTCTGAGAATACCAAAGTCTGGCATAAGAGTAAACATTTCACAGAAATCGTTCTCAAGTGTTTGTGTGTTTGACAAAATTAAAGTCACCCCATATTAGAGGAGCAGCAACAGGAATTATAGTTAGTCCAAGTAGGACAGAAATCTGCATTTACAAACACCTACACTTAGTCATATTACAAATTAAACTTAGACTTCCCAACAAAATTATGGGATTGCAATTAATCTTGTCACATCTCCCAGTCTTCCCATGCTTATGTCTTTGATGAATAAAAAGATGTTAAGAGTCTGTGGTGGTTTCATTCAGGTATACCCCCATAAACTCAGGTGTTCTGAATGCTAGCTTCCCAGCTGATGGAGATTTGGGAATTAACGCCTCCTGGAGGCAGTGTATTGTTGGGAGTGGGCTTACGGGTGTTATAGCCAATTTCCCCTTACCAGTGTTTGGCACACTGTCCTGTTGCTATTGTCCACCTGATGTTGGCCAGGGGGCGATGTCCACCCTCTGCTCATGCCATTGATTTCCCCTGCCATCATGGAGCTTCCCCTCGAGTCTGTAAGCCAAAATAAACCTCTTTTTCCCACAAGCTGCTCTTGGTTGGGTGATTTCTACCAGCAATGCGAACCTGACTGCAACAGGGTTATTTTGTAGTTCTCCACAGCTCTGTACTATTCAAGTTTTTGTTTTAAGTGAAAGGATAGGAAGAGCTTTATTCTGCATCTGTTCTTGTCAACAGAAATCCCTCCTGCATGGCACAAATAGGTCATAGAAATGGCTTCCTCTAGGCGGTCTTAGAAAATCCAGGCACTGTCTCCTCGCACGAACCCAAACGCATTGATCTGGGACATTGGATAAGAATTCTACAGTGGTGAAGGGTGAAAACCTCAGACATCAGAAAATATCATGGTGTACCTGCCAGGGTATAAGAAAAAAAAATTCTCATGAACGCACAATGTACTCGAGGAGTATGTGTTAGAAAAGGGAAACGTATAGTATGGCAAATTTATGTAAGATATCTTATTGGGATGTCCTTCATCTAACTAGGACAGAAAACTAGACAAGAAAAAAAAAAGATGGAAAACCTCTTTCGCCATACTTTCTGGGGGAATGAAAGCTTTCTACAGCCTTCTGAAGACCACGGAACTGTGCACAGGGGACTAGGGAGAAACTCATCGGAAGCTCACTAGGTTAAAGAAGCTGTGGCGTTCATAACTCACTAAGTCTTCCTCACATCCCTGCCTAGAGGAGGTAATAGAGCTGCTTCCCTCTCAGCAATGCTTTTATGGCATTTCTTCAATTTTAAGGGCATAAGCAGTTCCCAGTAATTTTCACTTAATATCTCTTTATATTGCTATCATGGCATTGTTGCTATGCAAATCGGGAGTTAGATGACAAGGTACTGAAAAGGCTATACATACGACTATTAAAATGTTGCCACATAGCAATAAGGAAAATGCATTTTCCATAAGCATGCTGACAGATGAAAATGTTATAGCAGACATCTCTCACTACTCAGATGCTTTCTAAGCTTAATATATGAATAAAATATGTCATGTGTCCCCGCCCAGAGAAAAAATGATTGCAATGATGAAATGAAGGGCATAACAAAGCAAACAAACAACAAAAAATAAAAAAATAAAGACTAAAACATTTCTTGTATCCTTAGTCTAATTCATGGGCCCTCAGTCCTGTTTGGGTGTTTAGTCCCATGTGCAAAAGGAAAACACAGATAACTTCAAATGCTTTGACATGAAATATGTCAATATCATTGTCCATTCAGAGTCTCTTTTTCAGGCCAGCATCATAGGAAGTAATTCTGTAACACAATATCTAAGAAGTTCTCTTGGCTTTGTGAATACGGCTGCATGAAAAATCTCAAACTGAGTTCACAGGGGCGTTTTGATGATTCCCCCACCATGGAAAAGCATACAATGTTTCAGAACCCTTTCTGTGATTTCAATTGCTATTTTTTTTTTAAATTAAGATCCAATAACCTTTGCTTGTCAAGATACAATCATTATTCATTCCACCAAAATTTTTTATGCATGAATAATATGACTAAAAACAAGCCTTAACTGTGGCTCTAACACTTGTAGTATTTGTTCAGGGAAGTGGAATTAGTTCAATGTAATTCAGCATCTTCTCCATTATGTCCAAGGAGTGTGGAAGTCATCCTTCCCCACATTAGCATCTACGTCAACCATTATGTGTGATCTAAACACATATGAGCAAGCCCACACCCATGGCTTTTCTAATGGCGTTTGATCAGTGAATGTTTTATTTTTCCAACTACTTGTTAAAGCAAACACTGTGAGCCCACACTTTTCTGGGCATTGCTCTAAGAAATAGGGCTAGAGTGTTTCTAGGGTTGAAAGCCCTCTGCACTTGCATAGCTATAAGGAATCTCACAGAACACTGAAAAAGCAGCGCTCTCACCAGGCCTGGATCACTCAGTGTGATCCACGGCGGAGTCGAATGAGTGAAACAAAGTATATTGCTACATAATTTACTAACTTATTAGATCTTATCAGAGGAAGAATGAAAAGCAACGGTCTTGTTGAGCCTTATAAATTTCATAAAGGGGGCTGGAAAGATGGCTTAACAGCTAAGGCGCTTGCTGGCAAAGCCAAAGGATTCAGGTTTGAACCCCCAGTACCCACATAAAGCTAGATGTACAAGGCAGAGCATGCATTGTTTGCAGTGGCTAGAGGCCCTGGAGTGTCCATTCTCTCTCTCTCTGCCTTTCTTGATCTCTCTCTCTCTCTCTAATAAATATATAAAATATTTTAAAAACATAAAAACATAAAACAATTTTACATTATTTGTTTCTGTTAAATTTATAAATAATCTTTATTTTCTCTAGTATTGCCTTTTTGCTGCCCAATTAATTTGTCTTATGGCACTTACTTTTCAAAATCGAGAAGCATACTTATATATGGACAAAATCATGCTTAATGATCAACTGTCTACTTGCAATTCATCACTTCCTTTTTCGTTCTTGATTTGACAGATAATATTGTGTGATAACACTTCAAGAAGATTCATCAGATGTTTAGGCAAACTTTTCTGCACAACACAGGTCTTAGACATCACTTCTTGTATGTATTACTGTAAAAAAAAAAAAAAAAAAAGATGTTCTCTGTATCTATTGGATTCCAGATAGTTTTTCCTTGGTGGTTGTTCCATAGACCATATTATACCTTATGGTCAAAACTACCAAATGATATGTTTTCTACAACCCTGGTTGTGGTATCCTGAAAATGTTTTAAATTGTTCTCAAACTTCAAGAATAACTTGTGGATAGTCTGTAATCCAACTTGAAAACTAATATATTTTATAAATGTTACTTCATCTGTTGTTTCCAAAGTAAACAAAGAAAAATTCCAGGTATCCAGTTAAATTTTGTACATAACTATAAGTAATCATTATCAATCAAATGAGGAAGTTAAATACCCTAGTCCCTTTAAGTTGTAATATTAATAGAGACATACTTGAAGACAATAATTTTCTTTGGGGGGTTGCTCTTTTATTTTAATTACTAACAGTTTTAAATATGTGTATAATGTATATTGATCAAAATCTCCCCCCAAGCCGGGCGTGGTGGCTCACACCTTTAATCCCAGCACTCGGGAGGCAGAGGTAGGAGGATTGCCGTGAGTTCGAGGCCACCCTGAGACTCCATAGTGAATTCCAGGTCAGCCTGGGCTAGAGTGAGACCCTACCTCAAAAAGAAAACAAAAACAAAAAAAAAATCTCTCCCCAATTGTCTTCCATTGCCCTTCCTCCGAACCTCTTCTTTCCAACTATTTCTTCCTTTAATTAAATAAGTTTCTGTAGGCATGTGTTTGACACACTGAGCTTGATTAGTGTTACTTGCATGGGCAGGGGTGGGGTTAAGCACTTTTAGAGGTTGGGATGGAGAGATGGCTTAGCAGTTAATGTGTTTGCCTGCAAAGCCAAAGGACCCAGGTTTGATTCCCTAGGACCCATGTAAGACAGATGCACAAGGTAGCACATGCATCTAGACTTCATTTGCAGTATCTGGATGCCCTGGTAGGCCCATTCTTTCTCTCTCTTCCTCTCTCTCTCCCTCTCTCTGCCTCTTTCCATCAAATGAATGAATAAAAAATATTAAAATATTTTTTTAGAGGCTAACAATCTTCTAAAATAATTATTTGGCTCAGTCTCATTATTTGGGTGTTCTGTGTCTACCTGGATGGTTTTAATTGACACAATTCTTTTTCATCAATTTAGTCACCTAACTAAGGGCATTCAAAAGAATATTTTCACTGAGAATTCCAAGTTTTGGTGGTCATCAAAGCAAAAAGCAACCTAATTTATCTAGTCCTAGCTCCAGGCTGCAGATGTAATGTTCTCATCTTTATTGTGATATATTCATAAGACAGTGGAGCCGAGAGATAATGAAAATGGTATGTAAGTGTCAGGGGTGTTTGTGTGGGGGGGTGTTTTATGTTCTGCTTTAGAGAGGTTTGTTTGCTTTGACCTCAGCACAGTCAGATAAGAAATAAATGTTATTCCATAATCATTTTAAATGGCTGCTTTTGACTGTAAAATTATTGTGCCAGAGGAGGATTACTGTCTGCTATGATTTTCAAAACCTTTACCATTCTTTTTTTTAATCTATGAAGATCATATCAGTAATCACATTTACTCTATACTAGAGGTTTGATTTTTTTCTTTGTAACTGCAATACACATTTGAATATTTCCTTCTTTTGAATTTATTGATATAATGGTAATGATGAATCCAGTCAGTCTAGATAAAAGAAGTGAAGCCAGCAGACAAATCACACAAGCTTATATGCCTTCTAATAATTATTATGTTTCTAATTTACTTGTCCCTCAAGAATTCATTTGCTTGCTCCATTACTTCTGAGTGGAGGCCTCAATCATCTGTCAACATGTGTTCTTAGGGTGACATTTCAGAAGTGATCAAGGTAGAATTCCAAGCAGGAAAAAAGTATCTTAACAATTACAGTCTTAATAGTCTGTTGGGTATATTTTAAACAGTTGTATGGATTTAACATGTTTAGCTCCAGAATACTGAGAAAAATACAAATTGCGTAGGCTGTATACACAGACTAGAGGGTCAAGTAGAATGGATTTAATTTGAGTTAATAGAAAAGGTATGATTTCAATCTATCTTACATTTTACTTCATACTTGAAGAAGTACAAGAGCTGTCACATGGTTCTTACAGAATTACCGGTTATGATTAGCATTATGCCCACTTTACACATGATGAAACTGAAGTTGAGATGTGTTTAGAAATTTACCAATGCTTCTATACCAGCAGGTCTCAAAGCCAAAATGCATTTAGCAATGATGGAAAGAAAGAAAAGAAAAGAAAAGAGAAGAGAAGAGAAGAGAAGAGAAGAGAAGAGAAGAGAAGAGAAGAGAAGAGAAGAGAAGAGAAGGACTAGAAGTAATTTAAGCTAGGAAGGATTTATTTTCAGCTTGCTATTTTGAGGGGAAATTTCATTGCAGAAAAGGAATAGGAGCTGGAAATCAGCTTTTCATATTGTTAGGCAGGAAGCAAAGGACCCACAGAAAATGGGACTGAGCTAGAAAATGCCAAAGCCCAGCCCCTCCCAGAGACCCACATTCTTGGGCAAGGCTCCACCTCTAAAGGCTCCACAACCTTTCCAAACAGCTTTCCTGACAGCACAATCAGCTGGGGCCCAAGGGTGCAGGCACGTGAGCCTGAGGGGGTGTGGGAGGGAGACATTTTAAATTAAAACTACGGTACAAGTTAAAAAGGCTTTGACCTGAAACTTGGCAGCCAATCTGCCAGTCTAATGCTAAGGAATGCTTCGTCCAAACAGAGTGATTTTACCTTTTCTAAAATATCCATTTGGACACGTTTTTTTTCTCTTAAACTAGCATTAACTCATCAATAGTTATGAAGATCAGTCTAGCATTTTTATAGGTATCCAACTCATAAGCCTCTCACAGGTCATAGAAAATAAAAATAATTGTCATCTTGACTATGAATACAATTGAAACATTATGATATATGCCAAACAACATATGCCTACATTTGTATATCTTTCCACCAACATCAATTTGTCAAAACAGCCAATAGATGGGTTCATGAATCTCATGCAGTCTATAACAGATGAAGATTTGGGACATCACTCAGGATCAATCTCTAACTGTTTCTTAAAACCAGTTAAAGTAGTTCGAGTGGTCAACAAAGCAAAAATGCAAGCACGTTTCAGAAGTGTCTAACGTTTTCATTTACACAAGATAAACAATGGCTTCAATTAACCGCACTTTCTCCTTTAGAGTGTATCTGAAAACAGATGCTATCACTAATAATAGTAAACGTTTATTTCCTTTGGGAAATAAGTGCTTTTAGTTTCTGGAATAAAATATCTATACATTCTTCAAAAGTGGGATCTTTTAATCAAAAGATATCCCACGGGCTGGAGGGATACCTTAGCAATTAAGGCATTTATCTGCAAAGCCACAGGACCCAGGTTCAATTCCCCAGGACCCATGTTAGCCAGATGCACAAGGGGGCGCTTGTGTCTGGAGTTCGGTTGCAGTGGCTGGAGGCACTGCCGTGCCCATTCTCTCTCCCTTTCTCTTTCTCTTTCTCTCTCTCTCTGTCTCTCTCTATCTCTATCTTTCTCTGTCAAATAAATAAATAAAAATTTAACAGAAAGATATCCCACAATAATTAAGAACTGAATAAATTCCTAACAGGCATAAAAATATGATAAAATACAGTGCAGTATGATATGAAGAATCTGAGTATAGAACTCAATTTTAAAATTAAAAAATATGGGCTGGAGAGATGGCTTAGCTGTTAGGCGCTTGCCTGTGAAGCCTAAGGACCCCGGTTCAAGGCTCAATTCCCCAGGACCCACGTTAGCTAGATGCACAAGGGGGCGCACACATCTGGAGTTCGTTTACAGAGGCTGGAAGCTCTGGCACGCCCGTTCTCTCTCTCTCTCTCTCTCTCTCTCTCTCTCTCTCTCTCCCTCCTTCTCTCTGTCACCCTCAAATAAATAAATAAACCAAAAAAATTTTAAAAAAATATGATTGAGGCTGTAGAGATGACTTAATGGCTAAGGCACTTGCCTGCAAAGCCTCAGGACCCAGGTTCAATTCCCCAGTACCCATGGAAGCCAGATGGGATATCAGGAGTTCCTGTGAGGTCATGGTTGCTCCACTCCTCTCCTGTGGGAAGGAAGGATGATGCCTCAGAGCATACCCTCTAGCCTGTGGCTCTTACATTCTTCATGACCCCTTTCCGGCAACATTCCCTGAGCCTTGGAGGTGTGTTAGGAATCTGCTTTAGTGATGAGCTCCCTGGACTAGAGCAGCTAGCCGCCAGTGAGAGCAGCACTCCAATCTGACGCATCCTCCTTAATGTTTCCTGGGCCCTGGTGGTGTGCTAGCGATGACTCCTCTTTACCTTTTTATTTTCCCCAGTACTCACTGCCATCTGTAAAAAGCAGGTTCTTTTTCATGGAAATAATCTCTCTATTTGATCATCGAACATTAAAACACTGCTTTTTTAATTTTTTTTAGTTTACTTTCACTGACATAAAACATACACTTTGTATGCATTGATTACTGGTGTATCATGCCTTATTTTAATACATGTCTGAATAACAGACAACACGAGTCTTATCAAACATGCATAGGTTCTTGTTATTGAGCGTGTTCATAGTATGCGTACTTCGTGTGTGTGGACTACGCACGTGTGTACGTGAGGTTGCGCTGCCCATGCATTGGCTGCGATGGCTGAATTAGCACGCTGACTGTCTCCTTCTATCTCCTGTGTTTTCCCTCATGCTTGATTCAGTGGCTTGCCATTCACACACCCCAGCCTGGTTACCCAGTCTACGGACTTCCCACAGGACTAGGGCTGCAGACAGCTGTGCTCACGCCATGAAATGACACGAATGGAACCGGAGATCATTGTGTTAAGTTAAATAAGCCAGGAAAAAAGAATGAAAGACTAGTGCTGCAATCCTTTCACTAACAAATGGAACCTGAAAAGCTCATCACATAGAAATTGATAGTATAGAAGTTCAGGGTGTGTCTTCCAGCTTAGGGAGAAGAGTGGGAAGGGAATGTTGGGGGTGATTGGGAGGGACAGGTTGATCTGGAAAGACGCTAAGCATAGTTAGGAGAATTGAGGCTTTGTGTCTCAGTAGTACTCTACAGCGCGTGTGTACCACATTGTCTTTATTCACTGGCCAGGTGATGGGCACTTAGGATCTTTGCTTTGCTCTTGTGAGAAGGGCTGCAGTAAAACTGGAAGTTAAAGTGTCTCTGTGACGCACTGGTTTCATTCACTTTGGACAGAACCCTGGGAGTGAGGTTGCTGGACCATACCTATATAATTCCATCTCTGGCTTGTCAAAACACTCTACTGGGCTGGAGGGATGGCTTAGCAGTAAGGAGCTTGCCTGTGAAACCTAAGGACCCAGGTTCAATTCTTGAGGTCCTATGGAAGCCAGATGCATGTGGTGGTGCGTGTGTCTGGAATTCGCTTGCAGTGGCTAGAGGCCCTGGGGTGCCCATTCTCTCTTTCTCTCTCTCTTTCTCTGTCTCTAATAATTTTTTTTTAAAAATTAAAGAAAAACTTAAAGAAACCTATATTGTTTTCGATGGGTTGTACAAATTCACATTCTCACCAAGCGTGCAGAAATTCCCTTTATTCCACATGCCCACTAGCATTTTTCTTTTGTCTTTTTGAAAGTAGCCATTCTTACTGGAGTGAAGAAATATTTCACTGTGCATTTCCGTGTTGATTAATGGTGCAGGGAAGTTCTACCTGTCACCGATGGATATTTTTATGCATTCATATTTCCAGGGAGCAAAAGGAGCTAAACTATATTGGAATGAAAGGTCTGTGCAAGTTATAGAAGCACAAAGTAGAATAAGGGAGATACAAGATGAGAAATGGGGAAAAGACCTAGGGCAAGAAGTGACTCTGATTTTGGAGTTAGGCAAGAATTCAATCTCACTGGTCAATCACAAGCTATAACCCTGAGCAAGCTATTTCAAATTTTCTGAATCTCACTTCAAGAAAATAAAGGTATTTTCCTGCAGTTTGGCAGTTTTGAGGATTCTGTAATCCCTTGCTTTCTTTGCCTTTATAACACGGGTCAACTGTTGTTATAATACATATTTACTTGATTAACTCTACTCATGTCTCTGACCACACGCATACTATGTGTGTATGGGGGAGGGAGTGGGGGCTGATGCCAGGGTATTTTGTGTTCACTGTTGAATTGCCAGTGTCCAAAACTCTCCCAGGTCACATTGAAGACTGGTAAAGAGTCGATATATAAGTGAATTGTCTTAATTCAATGAGAGAATGAAAACCTGAGGATCATAATTCAAGCTCCGCTTCAGCACTTAATAGTAAGTGTTAGACCTGGACTCAAACAGTAGCAGGTGAAGCTTCTATTAATTTATTGATTTATTACGAGTTTCATTTATCATCACCTTGGACTTACTATAAAATTGGAATGAGGAAGAAGAAAACCACCACTTTGTAAGGACTATCATCGAAGTGAGATATGCAAATTGGGCAAAATGATGCTTGGTGGAAAAGCTAAACTCATGATAGAAATGGTAAAGACTCATCGCAAAGGATCTGTCCAGTAAGAGGAGTGCTGAACCATATGCACGTGGGTATAATGTTCCTCCAGAGCTGGAATCACTAGCAGGCACATGGAAACAAGCTCAATTCCTGGTTAGAATGCAGCTAGAGAATGCTGAAGCTTTGGATCTTGAAGGAATATTCATAACTACACATGAAAATTCATATATTTTTTTTTCAGGCATGGTGGCACACACCTTTAATCCCAGCACTCGGGAGGCAGAGGTAGGAGGATCACCATGAGTTCGAGGCCACCCTTAGAATACAGAGTGAATTCCAGGTCAGCCTGGGCTAGAGTGAAACCCTACCTCAGAAACCAAAAAAAAAAAAAATTCGTATTTTTCCAAAGTGTGCACTCCTGAAGGGACCCCTACATATCAAAATGATCATGTTGAAGGCAAAGACATTTTCATAAAACAAGATGATAAAAAGTTATATTACTCTTCATTTCTTATTTAAAAGAAGGCAGCCTCACAGTATGCTGCACGTAGAAAGTAAGAAATGGAATGATAGAAAAGTGGGATTCCATTGGTCCCAGCGAAGGAAAAGATGCAGAAATAACATGCACAGCATGGCCTCAGTAATCCTCCCTAAATCATCTGTCTGTTCTAATTTCTAATAGTCAGTTGGGTACTCACAGCAAAGCTTGAAGAAAGATCAGAAAAACACAAAATGTTTCAACCAGCATAACTCAGGCAATGTATATACAGAATAACAAGACAAGCTACAAGCAAATAAACACGTTGAATTCTAGCAAAATGCTCATTTATTTTACATTTGACAGTTGGATATTCTTCTTCTTTTTTTTTTTTTTTTTTTTTTTGGTTTTTTGAGGTACGGTCTCACTCTAGCCCAGGCTGACCTGGAATTCACTATGGAGTCTCAGGGTGGCCTCGAGCTCATGGTGATCCTCCTACTTCTGCCTCCCAAGTGCTGGGATTAAAGACATGCGCCACCATGCTGGACTGATCCAAGTTATTTTCTTTTACCTGACATTCATGTACGCTCCAGTATGCATAATAATAATAAAAAATGTAGGATAATTGCTTCCACAAAAGTTTGTACATAGACCAATCATATAAGATTTAATTATACTAAAAATATTGGGGCTAAAGAGATAGCTTAGCAGCTAAGGGATTTGCCTATGAGGCCAAAGGACCCAAGTTCAATTCCCCAGGACCCACGTAAGCCAGATGCACAAGGTGGCACATGCATCTGGAGTTCATTTACTAAAGGCCCTGGCACAGCCATTCATTCTCTCTCTCTCTCCTCTCTCTCTCTTCTCTCTCTCTCTCTCCCTCTCTCTCTCTCTCTCATTCTCTCTCTCTCTCTCTCTCTCTCTCTCTCTCTTTCTATCTCTCTAATAAATAAAATAAAAAAATAAAAGATTTTAAAAATATATTATAGGAGTCCAAAATAGTCTACTCATTTTCAAAAGAAATACTAGCCACGAGTTTCATGTTTTAAACCTCTGAAAGTCTGCAACTAGAAACAGTGTGGGTACTCTAGCGAAGCACACCTGTTAATGAGTTTGGTACACGGGATATTGTTAGGGAAAGGTGATATGATTGGACAGATGAGTCACCCTATGCAAGAGGCCCGGAGATAGCATCAGATTGCAGAGGGAATCCTGAGCTCACATGCGCAGTAGAGTCATCCAATCAGGGCCAGGGTGGCTACTCCTTCACTTTGGCACATGGATCAGCCTCTGCATATGACTTGCAGTAGCCTGCGAAGAGCATGAATGTGGATGAGTGAGCTCTCTGCATCAGAGGCCGTCCAGAGAGACAGAGCTGAAGGCTTGCTTTGAGTAGCACCCGAAACAGCTGGACCTGCAAGACTTTCCTTCTAGGAAGGGGATGGTTTGCAGACTGAGGAGATGGCTCAGTACTTAAAGATGCTTGCTTGCAAAGCCTGCCTGCTTGGAAGTGAATTCCTCAGCCACTCACATAAAGCCAGAAGATTCATAGCAGCAAGAGACCATGTCATCCTACCAGCCCCCCTCACATAAATCATTTCTAAAATATTTTAAAATAAAAAGAATCATCTGGGTGATGCTTATTGCAGCCAGTGTTTTTCTTAGCTTTAACAGATACCTTCTTACAACTCTAGAGTTTGCTATATGTTACAAAGACTTACCACACTACAAACAAAATGCTGGAACCCAGATGTATCATACTTACTCTTCTGGGTTTCAAAACAGTAAGGGGAATCTTCAGGAGCACTATGTTGTTTTACAAAAGAAAAAAAATGAAATAGAACACATATTGAACTTGGAACTACACACTGAGAGTACTGACTGGTAAATAAATCTTGAGAAAAGGCAAAGGTACTAGGAGATCTGCAGACCAAACCTTGTTAAAAAACACATGGGATGTGTGCCGAGGTTGGTACTCCCAGATGAAGGGCCTGAGAAGAGGCTGCAGGGGATGGTTTTGTGCCTAAATATGTTTCCTTTCCCAGATCGAGACACTCACTCCCTACCCTGTCAGAATACAAACAAATGCTCGTGGAAGGGAGTAAACTCATCCACAGTTATCATGTCCTGGGTGAAGGGAGTAGGTGTGAGAAGTAGTTGAAGAGCGAGAGGCTCACTTGAAAGGTCAGGACTCTTTGGGGAAACAGCTCTGATAGTCCATTCCAGGTCTATTCCTCCTCACAGAAGTGACTGATGTCTGGGCTATAATTATAGTGAGGCTCCCCTTCTCCCCTGCTCTATCTTAAATCCATCATTTCTTATTGTTGCTCCCCATCACAGTCCACACAAAAATACTTCTACTTAGAAATCTTCACCCCAGATTCCTTTCCCGGAGACCACCGAGGAGATAGTTTTGCATGAGAAGTGGGACGAAAAATCGTAACGTGATATATTTGAGTTGGGTTGTACCTAACTGACTCCCTGGACTGCTTGATGGGAATCCCACACTTAGCAACATGCAGAGTATTGACAAACCTAGCATGATGGGTGATGTAGGTGTGAGTATTCCTTTGCCATAAATTGAGTGCCCATGAATAGAAAACACTGGCCACTGTGATATCGCAAAATGTGAAAGATGCAGAACAGTAATACTTATATTACAGAACTGTAACATTGCACCAGTTTCTGAGTGCTCCTGACAGGCAGTACAAAGTTCAGAGTAGGTCATGACAATGTGAGACATGGTGTAATGGTCATAAGATCATGTTGGTTGGCTCCTATGCTCAGCAACCAAAAGCAACATCCATCTGAACCCTCTAGGTCTGAACATGTGGCCATTCCTCTCTATGAAAGACCTTCATCTTACCTCACGGTCGATCGAAGGGCACTGCCTTACAAGCTAACCTCCTCACCCCTATCTGATCTCCCTAGTACTTCTGACCTCTTGAGCCATAACTGAACACTCACCTGGGAAAGGACTGGAATGGCTGAAGTAGGAAGAGGACTGAAGAGGCTGCAGGACCTAATTATGCATCAACGAGGATGCTGAGGCAACATCTGGGCTGGGTTCCTTGTGGTGACAGAGCCAAGAGGGTGAAATACGAGTTGGATAAGGAGTTATATACAAACTGGTTAAGAGACAACGTGTGCTGGTGAGGGCAGGGAGGAGGTATCAGGTTATAAATGGAATTTTGGGCCATGTTCTACTCACCATAGTTTCACTGGGTCCATGGTGGTATCTGGAAGATTTTTCCCTGTCCAAAACTGCACAATAGGGCTGGAGAGATGGCTTAGCGGTTAAGCACTTGCCTGTGAAGCCTAAGGACCCCGGTTTGAGGCTCAACTCCCCAGGACCCACGTTAGCCAGATGCACAAGGGGGCGCATGCGTCTGGAGTTCATTTGCAGTGGCTGGAGGCCCTGGCGCACCCATTCTCTCTCTCTCTCTCTCTCTCTCTCTCTCTCTCTCTCTCTTTCTCTCTCTGCCTCTTTCTCTCTATTGCTCTCAAATAAATAAATAAATAAATAAATAAATATTTTTTAAAAAAACTGCACAATATAGTGGGCATTCTTGATAGGTATCAGAGATGTCATATTGGTTCCCTGGCTATTAGGGATTGTATGTAGACGGTCCCCACAGGCTCCAGAGGTCAAACGCTTGGTCCCAAGCTCTGCTGGAGGAAGTTGTGGAAGAGGTGGGGCCTCATTAGAGGATGCGAGTAACTGGTAGCAAGTCTTATAGACTCCTTCATGAGCAGATTTTATAACTAAGTACAACAGATTTTAAACTACCTATTATTATATCACTCAACACACACACTTGTCTTGAAAACACACAAATATCAGAAGAATGGGAAGATACTTCAGTGAAGACTGGAAATTATACAACTTAAAAATAAAATTTATGAAATAAAATTTACCGGGTGTTTTTAATAGGTAAATTTATACATTCCCTGTTCTTCCACAGTGAGAAGGAGTAAAAGATGTTTCATAATAAGTTATAGAAATTACTCAAAGTAGGAACAGCAGGAAGAAAAAAATGAACAGAATGGAACCTCAAATACTGAGGAGATATTGACACAATATCCAACTAAAATACAAGAACTACAGAAGAATAAATGAGAAAAGCAAATATTGGGCTGGAAGATAGGTCAGTGGATATAGGACTTGCTGAATAATCATGAGAACCTAAGCTCACATCCCCAGCACCCACATACACAAGCTGGTCATGGTGGTGCGGGCCTGTAATCCTAGCACTAGGAAGGCAGAAAAGGCAAGATCCCAGGGCTCTCTGGGAAGCTGGTCTAATGGACTCAGTGAGCTTTAGGTTAAGTACAAGAACCTATCTCAAAAAGATAAGGTGGACAATAACTGAGGCAAAACCTCAACTTCAACTTCTAACCTACACACACGCACACACACACACACACACACACACACACACACATATACAACCATAAGTTTCTTCACACATACAAAGACATACAACTCAAATGCATACCCATCAGAAACACACACACACACACACACGCACACAAAAGAAAAAGAAATCTTGAAGAGTAATTGTAAAAATTTGACTAAAGACAGTATTTTTTACAGGCTAGATAAACATCAAATGGTACACACACACACGCACACATTTCATACATAGGCATAGCGTAATCTAAAGCTATTGAAAGCCAATGGAAAAGGCACAAAAGCAACAAGTAAACAATGTTCAAATGGCTGGCAAAATGTACCTGTGTGTCTGTGGAGGTGTATCTGGGAGTTGAGCACGTAGCCTAGTAGACTGAGTAAACAAGAATGCCCTACCCAGGGCTGGAGGGATGGCTTAGCAGTTAAGGAATTTGCCAGCAAAGCCAAAGGACCCGGGTTCGATTCCCCAGGACCCACTTTAACTAGATGCACAAGGGGGCGCACGCATCTGGAGTTCATTTACAGTGGCTAGAGACCCTGGTGTGCCCATTCTTTCTCTCTCTCTCTTTCCCTCTTTCTCTGTCAAATATATAAATAAACAAAAATAGTAAAAAAAAAAAAAAAAAAAGGAATGCCCTACCCACAGGGTCAAGGTCTGTCTCATCATCCACTCTGTTGGGGTTTATACATCTAATGTTTGATCCATGGCAAGTCATATTGTTTTGGGAGATTCTGGAGACTTGAGGAACCGGAGAAAGAAAGTTGCTAGAAACAGCTCCTCAGGTTATTTGTTGCTGCTGCTTTCTGTGTAACTCACTGCTTCCTGGGTCTTCATGATGGGCTTTACCCAGGAAGACCATCTGCAAACTCTATAAGCACAGGCTGAGAGAATCTTTCTTCCTTTAATATTTGTTTTGGATATTTTCTCATAGTGATGAATAGCTTATGCAGAAAACTGGAACCAGGAATAATGTCATTACTGTAACCAGACCTGACAGTGTGGTCCACAGTAACTGCTTTACAAGACGAATGTGAAAGAGTTTGGGAATATGACTGGAGAGGGACCAGCACTAGAATGGTAAGAATATGGATTATTGGTTGCTTTGGGGGAAGCCCAGAAAACCAGAATGCCAGTAGAAAACCAGATGGTAAAGATGGCTCTCATGAGGTTTCAGATAATTACTGTCATGAATTAGACTAGATGGTACTCAGGTTAAATTCTGCCAAAGAATTTGCCTATATTTTATATATGTCCTGAAAATTTGGGAAAGGCTGAGTTTAACAGTGACCAACCAATAAAAATGGTTGAGACAACTTCAAGACAGAATACTTTTCAGCACGTGGCATGGTCATTGCTGGCTGTGTTGATCTAGGTTTACAGTGAGGCTCAGGAACAAAAAGCAGACCTGAAAGATTTGAAAAGCAGGCAGTCTTGCCAGGAAAAGATGGAATTGAAAGGAAAGGGTCAATGGGTCTTTAAAGATATGAATGTCATGGAAAAGAAGCCAAGACTTGTCACTGGTACAATCGGAAGGTTGCCTTGAGAGCATTTCAGAAACTGGCCAAATCAAAGCCTTTGCAGGAACATGGGAATAACATTGTCAACTCATTTCAGTGGTTTTCCCTTGACAAATCTCAAGGAATTAAGCTCACACCGGACCACCTGGATAAGGGTTTTTCTGAGTTCAGTCACACAAACACTCGACGGTGGCTGTACCTGTGGTCTAAGGTGCAACTCTTCAAATAACTCAAATAACTACTGTTGACAAAATAACTAAGTGATTAAAACCTAAATAAATTATTGAGACATACAATGCCAAAGAGTAATCTCAAAGTCATTGTGATAACACAATATATCACAAAAATTCATGTATGTATTAAACACTACAAACGAGAGAAATTATGATGACAAGCAGATCAGTAGATTCCTGGCTTTGGCCGTAAGGGAGTGGGTCACAGAAAGGGAACACGAGGACGTATGTATGTAAGGTGAAAAAAATCTATAAAAATGGTGGCATTTTAAAAATTGGGCATGGTGGTGCACACCTTTAATTTCAGCATTCGGCAGAGGTAGGAGGATCGCCATGAGTCCAAGGCCACCCTGAAACTACAGAGTGAATTCCAGGTCAGCCTGAGCTGGTGAGTCCTTACCTTGAAAAACAAAACAAAACAAACAAAAAATTGATGCATATGACTCAGCAGACCCTAAAATATTATATATATATATATATATATATATATATATATATATATATATATATGTCATGATTCCAAGGGTTGTTTACAGCAAGCTACATGAGAATATAATATATGGCATACTATGTAACACAAGGGGTTCTATAGTAAGATCATTCTAACTTCAGGATTAAATTTTGTGTCAGGAAAACAGCAGCTAGGATAATGTTAGAATTGCTAGAGACGAAAATACTATTTGTCCTCAGGTGTCCGTGTGACCAGAGCTGCCATTGGAAAGGTAGGTTTATACGGATCCCGCGCCATTCCGTATCAGAATGAGAGACATAGGATTGGGTGGAAGGGTGTGGATACGCTGCATAAATCCTTGTCTGAGGATATTTTGATCTCACCCCTTGCTTGGCACTAAAGGGTGTGTTTATAGGAATTGTACTTATTGATGAGCACAACAGATTCCCACTGACATTGCATTTTTCCCTGGCCGATGTCTGTCCTCCACACAAAAGCGACCAGTGTGGATTTCCCAACACACAATCGGTAACTTTATGTCAAGTTGATTTTTTTTTTTTTTTTTTTTTACCACTTGTGCTATGGAAGGAACAACAATTTATCATGACTTAGATTAGCACATATCCAAGAATGTTTGCCCAACGTGTCCACTGAGCCTTTGTTATCCCTGCTAGCTGAAGCATTTTACATGATTCATTCACTGGCATGGGGAGCTACATAATAATGGCAGAGAACAGGGAACGTTTATAGCTGAGTTCAAGCAGCAGTTGGCAAATGTTTATGATAGCCACTGCCAGCCTAAGAGAGAAATGGAATGACCCTTTGAAAGAAATCCTGAAAAGCTAGAGAATGCTGATAGAGCTGGGAACACCTTCTGGGATCAATATCTACCTTTAATCACTGCCTACTTTATTGTACTGTTTTTCTATAGGAAACAAATGCAGCCAAGAAACGAGGATTTAACATTCTAAATTTATATAGAGCTTATTTCGGCTCTCTGAGACTAGAATCCATGATTATCAAGGAAGGAAAGTTTTCATTAAAAAGACATAATAGGGGCTAAAGATGTGGTTTAACAGTTAAGGCACTTGCCTGCAAAGCCAAAGGACCCAGGTTCAAGTCCTCAGTACCCACATAAAGCCAGATGCACAAGCTGGTACAGTGTCTGGAGTTTGTAGTGGTTGAAGATCCTGATATGCCCATTCTCTCCCTCTCTCTCTCTCTCTCTCTCTCAAATAAATAAAATATAAAATATTTTTAAAAGACACAATAGGTGCTGGAGACATGGATCAGTGGGTAAGAGTGTTTACCATGTAAGCATGAGAGTCTGAAAGGGCTGGAAACTTCCCGAGTTCAATTCTGCAGAATGCCCATAAGCACACAGGCATGACTGCACATGCTTGTAATCTCAGTCCCATGGGGAGCAGAGACTTGAGAGTTACTCGATTCATTGTACTATCTGATTTAAAAAAAAAAAAGTAATAACCTGAAACTCTGGCTTTGGGGAGGGGTTTCAGCTCAAGGAAACACATACACATGCAAACAAAAGGCGAAATGACGTAGTAGGAACCCCATGAAAATTCAAGCTGGGGGCAGGAAAGATGGCTTAGCGGTTAAGGCGTTTGCCTGCAAGCCAAAGGATCCCAGTTCGACTCTTCAGGATGCATGTAAGCCAGATGCAGATGCAGATGCACAAGAGGGCGCACGTGTCTGGAGTTTGTTTGCAGTGGCTGGAGGCACTGGCATGCCCATTCTCTCTCTCTCTCTCTCTAATAAATAAAATATATTAAATATTTTAAAAAGAAAAAAAAGAAAATTCAAGCTGGGACTGAAAACCAATCATTTTGAATGCTTCTCACCAAATGACAAGAAGGTAAGGAAGACCCTTCATAGTGTGGGAGATCACTGAGCCTGATCACTACCGGAGGAAGGCTGCTAAATGGTGGTGCAGAGAAGGACGTGCGTGTCTTTTACTCGATCAGTTAGAGAATAGTGGTCAAGTGCTGAGGCTGAGACCGTAGAACTCAGGAGCTTGCATTTCTCAGGGATGAAGATGTGTTTCCGTATTACCAGCTAAGCCCTTCAAAAACGGGCGAGCTCATCGGCAGGGGTGAAGAACATCACGATTGGTTAAGAGAAGAACTTGTCAGATACAACCTTGAGATATATCGCCACCAGGCGGAAACAGTCACTAGCCTCATAAACTGCCCTTGTATTATGTTTTCCTAAAGAAACAGCCTACAAGAGACGACAACAATTAAATGGCCACACTAAATAAGTAATGAACCTTAAGCAGAGCAAGGAGGGGGATCTAGCAGATGCTGTGGTGACCTGGGTGCCTCTCTCTGCCAACAAGGGCTTATTCTCCCTGCTCCTGTGATACTCCTACTGATAGCTGGCATTTCTGTCCTTATCATTAATCTGCATGGGCCAGAAGGAGGCATTTCACACAATCACGTATCCTTACCTAGTTGTTACCTGATATAATAACTAGTTGGTGAGAAGATACAAGGTTTTAGATTCCCTGTGTTAATTTGATGCATATCTTAAGCCCCGCAGTTCCAGAAAACTGAAATGAAACATCATCACTGTCCATCTTTTCTCTTTACCAATTCCCATGTCCTTGTCCAGGCTCTGTCCTTCACAGAACTCTGAAAAAAAAATCCTCCCCAGTACAAACCTCTCTGTCTGAATCCTCCCTAGGGAGCAAAAGCTATGACAGGCCCCAGGCACGATGTGACTTCAAGAAGACACAAAATTGAATGGTTTGTGGAGAAATTTGTGTTCATGACCACAGGATTAAGATTAAGAAACATTAACTCATTATCAAAAAAGAAACAAATAATATTCACTTCCTCCCCCATGCGAAGCTACTCTGAGAGTCAAGACAAAGACAAAACCACAAATCTTAATTAGATCTAGTAAGAAGGTTAAATATTAAATTAAGGCACCAATATAGAGACTTTGTAAACAGAAATTGAACACTAAAGGAATTAACAGGAATGTAGCATATAAATAAGGAGAGCCAAAATAAGTGAAAGAGGCTTAAGGGAAGTATCAAATTATAAGGGCAGTACTGAATTATAAGGTCTAAATACAGTCAAGCAAAGTCCAGTTTATTTTTAATATAAAAGTAATTGGAGCAAAGGTAATATTAAACCATAAACAGGCTGAAGTATTTTCAGAATGATCAAAAACAGTTTCCTAAATGCTAATAATTTTATATGCTATACAGAAGTGTCTATCTGTGGAGTGGGGAAATGGCTTGCCACTTAATGGCAAGGACCCAAGGTCAGATCCTCAGCTTCCGTGTGAATTCTGGAAAGCTGTGGCTCACCACCTCCAACGCCAACACTCGGAGGTCAGGACGGGGGGATGCCCCACACCCCTGGCAAACCGACCAGCTCCACTAGCTGGAACTGGCATGATCTGAATTGAAGCCGAGACCTGCTTCAGTAAACAAAATGAAGGAAGACCGGAGAAGACACCTGACTTCAACATCTGCCCTTCATACTCACACATGTATGTGCATGCACACCTGTGTACACGTGCAGACCCACACTCATGTGTAGGCTCATACATGCACACCACACACTCACAAGCATAACTACCTGCTAACCAAACTGCAGACTGCAGTTAAGTAAGAAGGCAGCCAAGATGAAAGGGCAAAGCAAAGATAAACGAACTTTAACTGTCAGAGGACCGAAAGGGCATAAACATTACCCTACAACTGTGTCCCCAGCCCCTTCCTCTTTCAAAAGTGAGCATTTTATTGAGATATAGCTGATGCACACAGCCGATGTTTGACAATGAATTCCTACCTCCCCATCTATCTCCATCCACGTTCCTCTTAACTACGTCTTCTAAGATACCCTGTCTTAGCCTAAGGTATAACAATCAGTCTTTGATAAGAGCAGTTTCACAGATTGGCTTTGTCTATTTTAAATAGCTGTAAAACCATACCATAGGCTGGTTAGTTTGTAAATAGGAGGGATTTGTTTCTCAAGGAATAGAAAAAAATGGGAGCTCAGGGTGACAGAAAGTTCAGGATCCGCTGTGCAATGCACTCTGCTCTCCACTGTGCCTTGAATGTGGCCTCCCGTGGAAGAGACGGCCGCTGTGCACTACAGCGCGGAAAGGGAAAGGGCGGCGAAGCGCCTCTGCCAAGCTGTTTAACGACTGCACGGAGCCATTCCTTAGGATGGAGGCCTCATGAACTAAGACCTTCCCTCCAGGTAGTGCGCGTTAGGCAGGCAGGTCTCAACACATGCATTCTGAAAGGCGCATACACACTGTGCGCTCATCAACGGACACACCTCAGAAGGGCACAGGGCCCTCACATTGTTCTTGTGAGACAGTGCTTTTCACTAAAGCCAGAGCTTGCAGGTTCAGCTAGACTGGCAATCCTGTGAGCCCCAAAGATCTGCTTGTCTCCGCTTTCCTAACACTGGTAATAAAGGCAGGCGTCAAGATGCCTGGGATTTCCTGGGCATTCTGGAAATCTGAACTCAGGCCTTCCATTTATTTGGCAAGTACTTTCCCCACTGAGCTATCTCTCCAATCCAACCTAATTTTTTTTTATGTTTCTATTTATTTATTTGAAAGTAGAGAGAGAAGAAAGACAGAGAGAGAATGGGCATGTCAGGGCCTTTAGCCACTGCAGACGAACTCCAGATGCATGTGCAAATTTCTGCATCTTGCTTGCGTGGGTACTGCGGATTTTTTTAACCTCAGGTTACTACGCATTGCAGTCAAGCACCTTAGCTGTCATGCCATCTCTCCAACCCCCTCCCAATCATTTTAATACAAAAAAAAAAAAAAAAAAACATTCCAGACCAAGAATGCAGCTGTACTGAGAACTGTGTCTTTGGGACAGAATATGGTAGCAGCTTTCCCCCATATGTGACCTACCTAACTGCTCTATAGAGTGCACCCTTCAGCTGTTTAGGGCCAGGAATAGCCCATCACTTCTGTCCCAATATCTATACAAAAACAATACTTTTCAAGCCCTCACATCTCTAAGCTGTAAACATTTAAGCCAGTGAACTTGCCTTAGTTTATCTTCACCTCTTTTTCTCCTTAGCCCATGAATTTATGGCTTAGCGGTTAAGCGCTTGCCTGTGAAGCCTAAGGACCCCGGTTCGAGGCTCAATTCCCCAGGACCCACGTTAGCCAGATGCACAAGGGGGCGCACGCATCTGGAGTTCGTTTACAGAGGCTGGAAGCTCTGGCGCGCCCATTCTCTCTGTCTCTCTCTCTCTGCCTCCTTCTCTCTGTCGCTCTCAAATAAATAAATAAACAAAAAAGGGACAAATATTCATATAATATACACTAAGTAATTCTTACAAAATTGAGAAAGTATAGAAAAATGTCTTGATATACTTCTATTCTTTGTTTTATACAAAGACAGCCTGAAACTAGCTCATCAGATTAAATAGCAGGCCTCAAGATAAATAGTGTTTACAGCTTGTAATTATTTAGCATGCTACTTTCTCGTGGCCAATATTTTTAAAATTTGGCTTTAAAAATAATATACAAAATAAAAGGAAGAAGTGAAATCATTTGGGTCCAAATTAAGTAAGCACACTCCCATAACAGTTTCTTAACGAAAATCAAATTTAACACATGCCCTGCCATGGGTTGTTATATAATGGAGTCTATGTGTAAATTGATGGCACTTTTTTCCCAGCAGGGAAAGATAAGCTCATTTAACTTTAGTGATATTATTCCATTGTCTCATTCAGGCACATCATTATAACAGTCACATGGGGGAAGAAAGGAGCTATATCAGATTGGAGGGGAAAGTCGAGTAGCCCCGGGAACATTAAATGTGGTAAACTCTCCAGAGGTAATCAATTTTTCTCATGTCTTTTGGGACAGCTGCTGGAAGCAGATATCAACATTGATCTACAGTGACAGATAACATAGATTTAGAGAGACAGACGTAGGTAGATACACAGAAATAGATGCACAGAATCTGCTCAGGTACCCAGTGAGTTCTGAGCCTCCCAGGAATTGACGCCTAACTGAAGTAACAAAATCCCAGCTACAAATGATTCAGATAAATACCTCCATGAAACTGAATGCTGATACTTTAATATGAGAAGCATAATTATGTCATAACGTGACCATCATGTTAAATTTAATAAACCACCCACAAAGCCCAATTCAAAAAAATCTGTGTAACCCATGATTTTAATCATTGCTACCTGTGAGTAGCCGAAAACTCTGGATATAAGAACACTCCTAACCCCACATTAACCAATGTTGAAAAATATGCTTTGGACATAATAACATGACACAAACCCAGATTTTATTACCAAAGAAACCACCTATTATATGAGATGCATCCCTTGGTGTATTTCTTCATGTAATCCTTAAGTCTTTTCTCTGTATTAACTCTATGCTGGTTGTGCATCATGTTATAAAATCAGAGAGATAAATGCTACCTGTCCTTAAATAGTCAACATTTACTTGGAAAATTCAAAGAGTAACAACAGCAGAATGAAGTTTGGCTAGCCAGATGCACACAGCGGTGCTTGAATATGGAGTTTGTTTCCAGTGGCTACAGGCCATGATGCACCCATTCTTGTACTCTCTCTCAGATAAATAAATAAAAACAAAAACACTTAAGAATACTAAATTATGAGCCGGGCGTGGTGGCGCACGCCTTTAATCCCAGCACTCGGGAGGCAGAGGTAGGAGGATTGCCGTGAGTTCGAGGCCACCCTGAGACTCCATAGTGAATTCCAGGTCAGCCTGGGCTAGAGTGAAACCCTACCTCGAAAACCCCTCCCCCAAAAAAAAAAAAAAGAATACTAAATTATGATTCACTTTTGGTTGGTTTTCAGTTTTCCAACCCCAGGCACATATATTTTTGTCTATAGTTTTTGTTATCCATAGGTAAAATCAAAAAGCAAATCTATTCCAATAGTGATTCTATTCTAGTAAAGTTTTAATTCTAGATTGCTGTCACTAATTTGGCAAATTAATTTACTATTTCGTTAACTAAAAAATATACCAACAAATAAAAAAATTCAGCATTTTCTGATGACTAAGGTCCTTTCATTTTTTTTAATATGTTTTGCAATATAAAAATTAAACTGAATAACTAGAAGTATATTCTCACTCAAACCTTCCCAGTATATCAAAGTTGAACTATCTAGTTGACCAAAAGAATATTTTATTCATTCACTGTGTTATTATTCATGCAGGGAACCACTGACTGATTTCTGCCATTGTATCTGCAGGCTTTCAACATCCATTGCAGAGTATCCTGTAGTGCTGGACACAGGTTCTTTACAAACACATTACAGGCAGATATGCCAGAGTAAAAAGAAAATGATCAGTTAATCTGGAATTTAAGCTGCTGTGAATCACACAGCTTGGCATTTTCATGATATGAAAGAAAATAGATCAAAAAAGAAGCATAGCTTCAAAGAAGACATTTGGAATTAATAGAAACATCAAGACTTAGTTACCATATAGATTTAGCAAACCATAAATCCTTCTTGAGAACATTCAGAAACACTACAAGCTAGTTCATTGTGATTTTCTCTTTGGAAGGATGTGTTGAAACTTGGTTTTATTAAGGACTATCATCCTTACCCATTACTGCCTTCAAATCACTGAAGAGACTCATAATTTTTCCTCAATATTAACAAGTGGCATTAAGATAAATGTGTGTCTTTAATGGATGTCAGAGCCATAAAGTTGCATTAATTTTGATGGAACATTTATTAGAATATAATTGATGTTATCTCAAAATAAATAGTGGATTTCTAGGAGAGCAAGAATCTCCTGGAACCAAAGGTCTGTCCTCTAGCTGGTGGTCATCAGCACACTGTTACCAAACTGGTTGGCTGCTCCTCTTTATTTATTTACTTTTTGTTTTGTTTTCGAGGTAGGGTCTCACTCTAGCTCAGGCTGGCCTGGAATTCACTCTGCATTCTCAGGGTGGCCTTGAACTCACGGTGATCCTCCTACCTCTGCCTCCTAAGTGCTGGGATTAAAGGCGTGCACCACCACGCCCGGCTTGCTCCTCTTTATTTTAATCCATATGTCTGGGCTTTTTTTTTTTTTTTCAGTGATACACACAGAGAATTGTCTAGAACATGGTAATACCAAATGTCTTTGCCCTTCCCTGCCTTATCACACTGCCCAGCATTTGCTCAATTTACCTTATTTCTGCAAAACAATGTGAACAACTTGTTTCCTTCCCTTTTCTGTCATCATAGTTTAATTTTACAAGTTGTATAACATCATGAAGGTCAAGAATGTCACTCCTGCTCCTGCCAGCTACTGCTGAGGAGCCAGAGGAAAATCAATGATATGTCTCTGTTTGAAAGGGCAGTAAGTGGTAATTGAGAAAAATAATCTCATACCACTGCTTGTTATTATGTCACTGGTCCACAGTGGAGATGGTAGACTGAGAAACAATGATTATACTCACATCATACACATGCTGCATGATACCCGGCTCTCACTCCAGTATGTGCACAGGTGATATCACAGTACAGAAGGTTAGTAAACAAATCATAATCGTTAATACTTAGTTGTCTCTTTAGAGACCAAAAATCATTTCCATTCCTATTGATTTCAAGACAATTTGTTACACATTACAGATAATATCAAAATCTGTATTACCTTCTCTATCAAAATCCACCTCAGGGATGGCAATTTCAAAAAGATTTGCCAATCCATTTCAATTGCTGACTTTCTAATTTTTTATTCACTAATAAATGACTTTTTAAAACTGAGAATGACTCTAATCAGAGAGAAGAATAGACGTGAGACTGTGGGAGGTGACTTAATCATGCAAATGCAAATGAGCTGATAATATTTATCTATCAGGTGTATATGCAAAGCTGTAGTTTTAATAAAGCTTAAATTTCATAAATATTACCTACTACTACCAACTGTTATGCACTGCACTATAAACCACGGACTGTACAGAAAGCGAACGCTGGAGTTCTTACCAAAAAGGAGCTTCTAACTTCTCTGAGAGAATATGTACCAAGCGTAAATCAAAGGAAAGAACAGCAAAGACGTATGGTAACCATTATGCATATGTTTCTCATCTACCTATAGTCTTCTCATCTTTTTCATAGATGTGAGTTTTTAAAAAAAATTTACTAAGAATTTACTAAAATTTACTAAGACTAAGAACTGTCTCACTGAATGGCAAACTCTTATTTTGTTACTGTTACTGGTGAATATTTCGATTGCTGATTTTTTTTAATTTTTATTTTTATTCTTTTTTTCTTTACTAGCTATGTACATAATCAGCATGTAAATGGCACATATTGGTACCATCCTTAGCCTCCTCCCCCCTCCGAAGGGACTCTCCTCGTTGGGGAATGTGGGTCATGCATTGTGGGGTTAGCCATCAGTTATGGGGAAGAGGCAATATCTCTGTGCACAGTGTCCCAACATGTGGCTCTAACAATCTTTCTGTCCCCTCTTCCACAAATTTCCCTGTGCTGTGCTGGGTTTGGTTTGGATCTACTTCAGTAATGAGGTCTTGGGAGCCTCTGTGCCTGGATCTCTGGATTGGTAGGAGGTGAGTGTCCTCAGTGTTTATCTCCTTCACCCCTGTGCTGGTACCAGATTCACCAAGAAAGCAACATTCTTGCTCATTTCCCCAATTATTTCCCCAATATATCTTCAACTGGGGCCCTGGTGAGGTGTGATGGGAGGATTCTCTCCTCGGTTTCTGTGTCCCTCTGAAAAGGAGAAGCAAATTCTCCAACGGAGAATGAAGTCAGCACTGGATAAATGGGATAATGGATAAATGGGATAACCATCATTATTTTAGAGAAAATTTAATAGTGTAAGCCCTCTTGTAGCCCAAGTTTGGTGGGAGCTTGATATTGGAGAGTGAACTCTTTTTTGTTTTGTATTTTGGATATGATTCTGACTTATTTCCCAGTTCCAGCTATGGGTTCCGTTCCACTGAGCAGCTCTATTAGCCAACTGAAGAGCAGCTGGTTCCCCACCATGGCTGTGTGCCACTATTGCACTTGGGTGAGCATTACATCAGATTGTTTGCTGCTGAGTTGGAATACGTTTGACTGATGTTCCACTATTCTTTCTTAATACAGTGATAATGAATATCAGGAACCCATTTCTGAACATCATCACGCAGAGATTGACTCAGATCATATCAAGATTTATTAACACTACATTTTATTCCTCACATTTCAGGTGAACTTGTTTTAAATTAAATTAAATAATCTGCACGCATGAGTATGTGGTGGGTGGTATGTGAGGGGTGCTCCAGGGTCTCTTGCCATAGTAAATGAATGCCAGCACAGGCATCTGGTTTTACATGGCTGTTGAGGAAATTGAACCTGGGCCAACAAGGTTTGCAAGTATGTACATGTAACAGCTGAGCCTTCTCCTCAGTCTTCAAGTGACTTCTTTAATATCACTGAGTTTACTCTTTGGTCAACCTAGAAGTTAAATGCATGCTTTAGAGCATGAATAGAGTGGACAGAGACTGGCAGAGATAACTCATGTAATATATTCTAGTGAACCCATCAGCAGAGTAAAATTTAGGATACTTGTGTCAGGGCAGACAAAATTGAGGCACCATATTTGTTGTAATAATTTCTTTTGACATGCTTAGTCAAACTTAAACAATGAAATAATTTACTCATATCTGTGTAACATGATGTTACTTTTGGAGATATTTGTAAAGTGGCCACATAAACCTTTATGAATTAATTTGCCCTATGTCTCAAGCAGTACACATACACCTCTGACTTGATAGAGATAAGGTTGTATGCATTGGGGAGATGTATCTGTAGATTGAATTATTTTTTTTTTAAGTTTTCCATTCTACATGTGGAAACATCAATGAAATATATAAATGGCTGGAATAAATTTGAGCTAATAGTTTCCTTTGAAATTTATTGTTTATGTGTATGATATTCTTCCACATTTTTATTAATGTATTGTCCCCAAACAATGTAAACAAGATCTCCTTCTTCTTCTTTTTAAAAGGCCGTTAGAGGCTTGAAAGGCTGGTGAGTAGTTACTGTATCCCAACTTATTCTCCCCTCTGGGCTTCAGAAGTGTTCCAGCCATTGCTTCCACATATGTTTCCTGAACATTCTCTCTAGAAGAGAAACAGATTATCTATTTCAAACCTACCAATGAGTTCTCAGTGCCACACAACACAAATTAAACTCACTACATTAGGTCAACAATTGAGGAACAGCCCAGAATTTGATTTTTATTTCCTTCTTTCTCCTCTTGTTTTTGACATCAACGGAGACTTGCTCCCACCAACTTTGCCCATTTGATCAGAATATAGGATTCAAGCCAGACATGGTAGCACACATCTTTAATCCCAGCACTCAGGTAGAAGAGGTAGAATTGCCATTAGTTCAAGGCCACCCTGAGAGTACAGAGTGAATTACAGGTCAGCCTGGGCTACAGTGAGACACTGCCCACTACCTCAAAAACAAAATAAATAAATAAATATATTCTGTGGGCTATAGAATAGGCAGAAAATTGTTATTCACTCTCACTCTCTCTCTCTCTTTGTGAATCTATGTATTTGCCTATTTATCTATCGTCTGTCTATCTATTATGATACAAACAAATAAAACCATGCCTAGGAAGATACTAATCAAAATAGTAAAACTCAGATGTACATATGTGCAGACATGTAGAGAGGTATAGTCATATTCAAAAATCTCCACACATAATTATATATTACAGACAAAATTTATTATAGCCTGTATTTCTCATCACAATTCTTTCAAGCCAGAAAATGGAACAATGTTGCTATAATGTTAAAAGGAAAGAAATATCAACTTCAAATTTACACCTAATGGAAATATCATTTATAGAAAATACTACAATTTTCTCAGATAGAGAAAATGAAGAGGATTTGTTTCCAAATAACCTGCTAAAAGATCTGCTAAGGCAGTTTCTTCAGCTTTACAAAAAAAAAAACATGACGAGAAAATAGGTATCCTAAACCTTCAAGCTTTGAGAACGTGTAAATACTTGTGACCGGAAACACCTGACGGGGTCATTGACCAACGATCAAGCCAAGGCTGGTGCTGGCAGAGTGAGCCAAGGTCAGAAGCTAAAGATACAAATCAAAGATGGGAAAAAGTCGGCTTCAGTCTGTGGCCAAGCACCGTAATGAGGGGCAGTGAGTGATGAATTCCTCAGTTGGACCAAGGGGACCAAGGGGACACAACAGGAGCATGCAGACCAGGTCTGTCAGTAGGTTAGCCCACAATAAGCCACTCAATAAAATCACCTTATTTTTTTTTCTCTTTATTAGTCAGTTCTGTATTCAGCAAATACAGTCAGTTTGGTACCATTATTAGGCTCATCCATGACCTACCCCCTCCCCTTGGCCCCTCCTTGTTGAGGTATACGGGTCATGCATTGTGGAGTTAGCCCACAGTTATGGGTAAGCTAAATGTCTCTGCATATCATGACCCAACATGTAGGTTAACCAAAATTTAATAGCTTGGTACATATTCTGTCGGAGATGTTAGAAGCTCCTTTTTGGTAACATTCTTTCCGCCCCCTCTTCCGCAAAATTTCCCTGAGCCATGTTGGGTTCATTTTTGGTCTGTTCCAGTGATGAGGTGTTGGGGGCCTCTGAGGCTCTGGCTCTCTGATTTGGTAGGAGTTGATTTTTCTCTGTGTTGATCTCCTTCCCCCTTGAAATCACCTTATTTTTTGCTGTGCCATAAATCTTATAAAAAGCTTCTAAAGATGACACCCTGTAGCAGTCCCCCTCAGGAGCTAACCACCATAGGAGTCTAAAATTCCTGCTCTTTTCCCAATACATTTTCTTCCCTTTGCTCACCTTGTTGTCAGCATGTCTTATTCTTCAACAACATGGGACGAGGAACTGAAGATCTTCTTCCCCAGCTTGGTTTTCGGTGACCATTCTGGCACCTTAAACCCTAGTTCCAGCCCCTCTGGGCCATGAGAAAGTCACCATAACTCTCAAACACCCAGCATCAGTGACACATTCCTGTAAATCCCAGCACTAGGTCAGCCTGGGCTAGAGTGAGACCCTACCTTTGAAAAAATCAAAAATAATAAATAAATAAATAAATAAGAGTATTTGTGTGACGTCTCAAGGAAATAATGCCAATAGAAAGCATAGGTCAAGTAAAAGCATGCTCAGGAAACAGTGAACAGGCCCGGGAACACTGATGCCAAAAGACCCTGTCTTTTAAAATGACTGAATAATCCACTGGAAAAAAAAAATTAACTGCTCTACTCTGAATTTACTAGCAATGAGATGAAGTTTTTTTTTTTTTTTTATTCATTCTTACCCAGGAATGGGAATACTTAAAACTGCATCAAAAAGTGTGAACCTTGAGGCTTGGGAGATGGCTTAGCAGGTAAGACCTTTGCATGCAAAGCCAAAGGACCTTGGTTTGACTCGCCAGGACCCACATAAGCCAGATGCACAAGGTGCCACATGCGTCTGGAGTTTGTTTGCAGTGGCTGGAAGCCCTGGCACACCCATTCTCTCTCTGTCTCTCTCTCTGTCCCTCTCTCTGTCTCTCTCTCTCGCTCTCCCTCCCTGTCTCTCTCATGTGCACACTCTCGCTCTGCCTCTTTTCCTCTCTCAAATAAATAAAAATAAAAGTGTGAACCTTTAAAAATAATGAATTATCTAATAGAAAGCTGTAAGAATTTATTTTCTGTTTTGTAGTTTTAAAAAGTTACTACAGGGACTGTAGAGATGGCTTAGCAGTTATGTGCTTGCCTGTGAATCCTAAGGACCCCAGTTCAAGGCTTGATTCCCCAGGACCCACTTAAGCCAGATGCATAAGATGGTGCATGCATCTGGAGTTCGTTTGCAGTGGCTGGTGGCCCTGGTGTGCCCATTCTCTCTCTCTCTCTCTCTCTGTAGCTCTCAAATAAATAAACAAAAAAATTAAAAAGTTACTACAAAGAATGTGCATTTCCTTTACAATAACAAAACAAGCACATTACCTTGGGGAAGAGCTCTTCTAACATCCAATTCCAGCTCTTCTCTGAATGAGTATCATGGACACTTTCAGCTCTCCGGACTCCTTACAACGTGCTCTCTACAGACACAAAATGGCCTGGATATCCATGACCTCACAGTACCTGACACTACCTACACTACCTACACAAGACCATCATAATAAGAAGAAAAGATCATGACATCAAAATAAGAGAGACTGATTGAGAGAGGGAGGAGATATGATGGAGAATGGAGTTTCAATGGGGAAAGTGGGGGAAGGGAGGGTATTACCATGGGATATTTTTTATAATCATGGAAGTTGTTAATAATAAAAATCAATTAATTTAAAAAATGTATATGTAATTGGTAACTGAAGCTGTTTCATTTTTACTCATAAAAGAAACCCTTTATAAAGAATTTTAAAAGCATGTACATGTATTTTCTTCTCTGAGATTAATTTTCATAGAGGATAAATGGATCTTTATCAAAGGCACAAATTCATGACTCTGAAATGTCATTGTCACACTTAAAGAAACAAAAGAGAATTACAGGGTTGCAATTTTTTTTCCACGGAAATGAACTTATTTCATTTGCTATTTTATCTCACAGAGAATTAAGAACAGTTTTACCTCACCCAGAACATTAATTAACAAATTTTGTTAATAACGTGTTAATCAAGTATACACAATGTTAAATAATTAACGATCATTCTTGGTGGCAAAGTACCAACAGTTGGCATGGAAAAGGTAATTGAATGGCTTGAGTAGCTTTTGAGAAATAATTGCGCAATGTTAATAACACCGTGACTGGTCTTAGGATTTCAAAAGGTGATGTGCTGTACGTGAGCAGTGTGTTGAATGTGGCCCCCAAAATAAAACATTGACCACAAAAAAAACCCCACAAGATTAAAATCTACCAAAAGAAAACTAGAGTAAATTTCAGTACATTTAAGGTAATTATATAGTAATAGTCCTGTGATTCATTTCTGTCTTTTCTGACTATATTCTAACATTTCTAATGGCCTACAGGTTTGCAATTATCTGCACCGATTATTCTCTTTGGGGTAGATTGTTAGTTTATATTTTCTGAACTATATAAAAAAAGCCTAATTAGAAAAAAAAATGCTTCAATATCTTTACCTTGGGTCTTGTAAGTTTCTAATTAAACCAAAACATTGTACTGTGTTTGTGCATACATACAGCATGTGGTCATGTGTGTGCATGCTTTTGGGGGCCAGAGGTCCACTCCAAGGGTCTTTGTCAATCTCTAGTCAAGTCTTTGTTTGAGACACAGTCTCTCAAGTAATCCAGAGCGCAGGGACTTGGCTAGGCTAACCAGCCTGCAAATCTCAGGCGTTCTCTGGTCTCTGGCTCCTCACCACTGAGGAGCCAGTCCTGTGCCAGCTTTTACATGATGGTGGGCATCAGAACCCAGGTCCTCATGTTTGCAGAGTAAGAGCTTTGCCAACTGAGCCATTGCCCCAGCCTCACAATCTCATATATGTATATATATATATTTAGTATGCTTAAAGATTTTTTATATTTCATTTTGACTCTGTTTACACTCAGATCTGAAAACTCTCTGTCCCAAGAATACTTAAATCCTCTTATGCAAATGCCTTTTCTATAAGGACCAGTCTTCCTGGAGCCTGCCACAATCTCCAGTGTTACTCTCCACGCATGCCGGCGTAACTGATACACTAGATAAAGCCTTGTGAAATGCAGGAAAGCGTGGGTTATTAATTTCACTGTGTCCACTTCAGTGCACACTGGCTGGCTGCTGTAACGTCCTAAGCGCCCAACGAGGAGCGCGGTGAGCTTCCTGCTCTGTTGTCCTTAGGCCACAAGCAACTGGTGAACAATAAGACACACACCGAACCTTCTCCAAGAAAGCGATGAGAACTGTGGCTACCCAGAAGACAGAGGGCTTTGTTCCTTCTTCAGGAAAAAAAAAACAAAAAACTTAACTACCATCTTAACAGGACAGAAGCAAATTCACATAGTCCCGAGGTATAAAGGAAACGAGTCCCACAAATAAAAGGAAGAATTTTGGGTGCAAGGCATTTCTGAGATCCTCAAATCACACCTTATGCAGGGTAACATTCTGTCCAATCCTCCCAGGTATGAGTAGCTCCAAAGGTTTTGAATGTAATTGTTACATTTGGACATGAGAAAAATCTTGCCATTTTATAGTCATCATGGAACTTAACATTTTGGAGACTGGGTGCTCATCAGAACGGGTGTCTATGTCTGTGTGGATGTGCGGTTCATGGTTATCTGTGTAAGGTGCACCATTTTCCTCTAGGGCCACTGGTGAGGAGGGAACACTGCTTTGCTTTGTAGTTCTGCAGCAGAAGGACAGATGGAGACAAGTGGGGGAGGACCCCACACCAAGGTCAGGTAGGTCAGTCTTTGGAAGTGCTGTGGCCTTGAGCTGTATGAACTGCCTCCTGTATCTTGTCTGTATCTCCTCTCTCCTTACTCCTGAAATACAATGAGGTTTTGGCAATTAGCAGTGTAGCAGGATCTGGACAACTACAGGATATGGGCAAGTCAGGCCATGTACAAGTCATCAGAAAGCCAGGGAGGAACTTGACTGCCCACGAAATAGAAGGTCACCATAATCGTGTTGATTCTCATGATTCATACCATTCCAGATTTACATCCTCCTGCTGAGATTCCTAGGGATACGGGGAATCCAGAATCACCTTCCAGTTGCAATTTTCTTGGGTCTTTAACTAATCCATTCCAGTGTTCCCATGTATCTTTGCACGAAGTTGTTTGGTGAACTTCATTAGAAAATTCCCATGCCGTGGTTCCACAGTCTGGTACCGTGTGTGTATGAGCATGCATATGCAGCATATGACAAATGAATATGAAGTTTAGGGATAGGTTCAAAAATACAAAGCCAAATGTTCTCAAAAAACAATTATATTCCTGAGTGGAGGGTAATAAAATGCAAAGAGATCTGTGATTTTAAGAAGGTCAAGGGTGGGGCTGGGGAGATGGCTCAGTGAATGAAGCCCTTGCTGCCCAAGCTTGAGGACAGATTTGAGTTCAGGTTCCCAGAACTTATATGAATGTTGGGCATGCCTGTAATCCCAGCACTGGCGAGACAGAGGCAGGTGGAGCCACAGTGCAAGCTGGCTAGCTAGTCCAGCTGAGTCAGTGAGTCCTGAGTTCAGTAAGAGAGCCTGGCTCAGTACAGAAGGTGGATGGCAATTGAGGAAGACAGCTGGTGTCAACCTCTGGCCTCCACGAAGAAGACGCACACATACACGTGTGTACTCACACACATATGAGCATGCACGCACACATTCACAAATCATATACTCAGAAAAAAAAACAAACCACAGGTGATCGTGATAGTAAAAACGTGAGAGGGTCAGAATACAAGATGGCTGCAGGAAGTACGTGACGGTAGCGAGCAAACCAGGATTGTGAAGAACTCAGAGACACACTGCTGGGATGTGGGAGGAAGAAGAAACTGGAGATGGTGGACAGAGAAGAGAAGGAGGGAAGGAGAGACAATAGGCCTAGTTTATTCAATGTACAGCTATGTCTGGTAGTGTCTCTTGAATTAACTTATCAGAATTATGAAATTATTATGATAGCCTCCCTCTAAACAAGGGCAACATTTTAAAATTTTGTCATGTATCAAAATGACCAATTTTGGAGTTTTTTTTTTTCTTTTAAATTAGACAAGCATCTATATTAACAAAGAAGTTCCTCAAATCACTACTGTGTTCATGGAATTTGCTTGAGGAATTGTGGGTCCGAGAGAAAGAAATAATCATCCTGCCTTGAAGCATCAGTGGATGGAATTTCCTCTTTTCTTTCTAATGCTTATATCTGATTGCATGCAGACACAAAGCAGCAGACTATAATAGCAATAGAACTTATTCAAACAATATATGTTATAAAATGACATGTGAAAAAATGGTTGTTTGTTAACTCATTGAGAGAGATTTTGTGAGTTAATTCCATAGTTGAATGTGTCACACAAGCAAAATAAATTTACAGTATAAAGGAAAACTGAAAGTATTTGCGATTCCACATTGCCAGTAATTACATCGCGAATTCTTATAACACCCCCGCAAGAGTCCCGATCCTCACTTGTGCAGCCCTGAAGGAGATAATTACCAAAGGGCTCGCTAATAACACACCCTTCCCTCGGCCCTGTGCTTCCTTCGCCTTCCTTCCTCTGTACTGCCGCTCTCACACCTTAGCCAGGAATGGATCACATGTACCTGAATCCGCCACTTGTGCCTTAGGTGCCATTAAATTTTCTTTTCAAAAGACCTATAAGAGATCTTCCCATTCTTTCTCAAAGCCCATTTATTCTATCATCTGCAACTACTTTGTCTGGGTCTACTCTATTAAGTCTGCCGATACCTAGTTGCTGAATTTCCATTACCTGGCAAAGACCTGGTGACAGGTTGGAGATAAAACAGTCACAGGGACTCAAGTTTAGTCAAATTATTAATTTTATTTCTTTTTTTATTTTGATTTTCAATGTTCTAAAGATTTTATAAATATTTTATTTTATAAATAATTTTTAATATTTTATTTTTATTTATTTATTTATTTGACAGAGAAAGAAGGGAGAGAGACAGAGAGAGAATGAATGGGTGTGCCAGGGCCTCCAGCCACTGCAAACAAACTCCAGATGCATACAACCCCTTGTGCATCTGGCTAACGTGGGTCTGGGGAATCGAACCTGGGTCCTTTGGCTTTGCAGGCAAACACCTTAACAGTTAAGCCATCCCTCCAGCCCATAAATAAATTTTTATAAATATAAATTATAAATTTCATAAGTAAATAGTATAAAACAAAGATATTTACGGTAGATGTAATATCAACTGTGTCAACCCCTAATCTAAATACACATCTGAATGTTCCAATTCCAGTTTTCATCCCAGAATAGGTGGCAAAATTTTGCATTTACACAGTTCACCTCCTTACATTATAAGGTTGGGCTGAAGGGCCCACGGCCTTACCCTCTACATTGCACTTCCTTTCATCCTTAGCACTTGGACCTTCCAAGGATCCAGCTGAAACCACAGACTACAGGAGGAGCTGGTTAAGGTGCAGCACAACAATAATCCCATCTGCCATGAGGCTAAACCTGGTGTACTAGAGGAGGAAACTCTGGTCAATAGGCTTTGCAAGCAAACACCTTTAACAGCTGAGCCATATTCCCAGCCCTGAAATTACCTTTAAAACATACATTTTGGTTCCCTGTGACCACTTCTAATCAGTGCATTTTGCTTTAGAAGACACTGAAACTCAAGTTTCATTCTCCACATGCTCGTCATCTGAAAGTAGTCACCAAGACTCTCAAGGTATCCAAGAAACAGACGCCCATCTAAAGTGCCATCTTCCAGTGTGCTCTATACTCTGTATCAAATGCCCTTCAGTGTTTACCCCAAACTCTGAATGGCAGGCACTTTCATATTTGCCCCTTGGCAATGCATATATCGGAACCAGAAAATTCAGGAAGCCATACATGTGTCACCATGAAAAATCTCAACTCTGTTTCTTTTTCAGTTTACTCTTTAAAGAACTGGTCATTTGTTCTGCAGTGCTCGTAAATGCCACGGTGCTACTTCTCATGTTTCTCTAACCCTTCCAATTATCCAGTTGCTTCGCTGCAAACAAACATCCTCGTATCTGCTCTTCTGCTTATCTTGGGCTACAGTTTGTGCAGTAAACGCCAGAACAATTCTAGTTGGGTTTTATTCCCTTCATTTAAATATCTTCATTTAATCAGGCTTCCAAACAAATAATGAGTAGGTTCCTGGCATCCATCAGCATATATGTCTGATTAGCTATTAAAATGTTTTGAATGTATCCAGCTGGGAAGGTGGCTCAGTGGATAAAGTGCTTGCCATGCAAGCATGAGTATATGAGTTTGTGTCGTTAGAATCCACATAAGAGCCAGAGGCTACTGCACCAGTATCTGTAATCCCAGCACTTTTATGGTGAGAAGGGAGGTGGAGACAACAGGATCCCCCAGCTGCTGTACCAACTGGCCCTGGGAGAACAACACAGTGAACAACTACAGACCCTGCCTCAAACAAGGAGTTCGTTTGCAGTGGCTGGAGGCCCTGGAGCGCCCATTCTCTCTCACTCTCTCTATCTGCCTCTTTCTCTCTCTGTCTGTCGCTCTCAAATAAATAAATAAAAATAACAACAACAAAAAAAAACCAAGGTGGAAGTCAAGTACTTATACCCAAATCTCTACTCTGCCCACCACGTGCATGCACACCCACACATATACATACGTCATATACACAAATACCAACAAAGTATGAATGTGTGGGTATTTTCTAATATTTGAAGTGTTATAGTCAATCTCTGTTTTTGTATTCATGTTTCTATTGACCCAATTTGGTCAGTGGGGCTTTAAAGAGGTGGATCCTGATTCTTTTGATGAGGATTCAAAAATCTTTAATAGAATCAATATATCCTTGTGCATCCAAATTCTTCAGACATATTTTTCATAATCTATACCAAGGATTGTTTATTTCTCCAAAGAGCACCAGTTAATTTTAGTGTGATATATGTGGGAAGATGAGATATGTATGACATATGATATCTGAGATTGATGTGCCATCATTGTTTCTAGAACTTTTCACTGAAAGAGATCAACATTTATTAATAGATCTTAATAAAATAGTTAATAAGTTCACACTTGAATTTAACTCAGAAGTTCTAGGATTTCATCTTATCTAGTTTTTACAGGTTCCTTATTTTGTCTATTCTGAATGTCTTGATTCTAAAGGGAACAAAACTGAGTATTTTGGTTTTATTATTCACCATGAATATATTTGTCTCATAATAACAATACCAGTATTACACCACACATCATAAATAGTTGGGGTTTTAAGATGATATCCTGCCATACCACTTAACTTTATAGTTGTAGCCACAGACAATATGTACTCTTCCAGACACAAAATGGCCTAGATATCCATGACCTTGTAGTGCCTGATACTACCTACACAAGACCATCATAATAGGAGGAGAAGATGATGGCATCAAAATGAAAGAGAGACTGATTGAGAAGGACAGGGGATATGATGGAGAACAGAGTTGCAAAGGGAGAGTGGGAGAGGAGGGAATAACCATGGTTTATTGTCTATAATTATGGATGTTGCCAATAAAAATAAAATATGATTTCAAATTACAAAAATTCAAGGATACTGAAATTAAATTTTTCTGTCAGAAAATATTCTTTAGTCTTGATGCTCCCACCAACTCAATAATAAAAATAATCTATTAACTGTATTCTGGTGTCCCTAAGTACAACACAATAGGACCTTTTGTCTTCTCATGTATATATATATATATATATATATATATATATATATATATATATATCTCCTCTTAATGGGCTTTTCTTTCTCTTCTCTCTATATACTTTCTGTCTTGTCAGTTAAGATCTTGTATCCAGCAGTTTCCTCTCAGTATTTGGTTTAACACTCACAGTAAGCTTACATTGCTAATTTCAAAATGAATTTCTGAGGACACTTAAAATCTGCACACTTGCCACAATATTTAAAAAGTATAAGTAATACATAAGTCAATCAGTCTGATTTAATCTTTCCTAAAGGTGGACATATTTCAAAACTCCATGATTTATAGAATGTATACAGAATTTTATTCATAAATTAAAATTATAATTAATGGGAACTGTGGCATCTGCCTGTGCTCAGATCTTTCCTAGTGTCTTTGTACTCCCATGATTGTAGCCCGTGCGGTTAGTTATTCTCTTATCAATTCACAGATTCTTCCCACTTTAAGATGAAATTTTCTTTGTAAGGAAGAGTGATTTGTGTTTGTATCCATTACTGAAAGCCACCTAAGTTCCATTTTTCTAGCCCATTTCCTCCTATATGATTACTCATGCATTAATTGAATCTTGCTCTTATTAATGGCTTGGTATTGTGTTGGCTTAATGTAAAATGTCTCTCATAGACTCATGTGTTTGAACACTTTATCTGTAGTTGGTGGCACGGTCAGGAAGGTTATGGAGCCTTGAGAAGGTATATCCTTTAATGTAGTGGCGGTAGAAATATGCTGTAAGACTTGAACAGTGGAAATCCCCTGAGAAGAGATGAGAAAAGAATGAGGAAGGGTGACTAGAGAGGCTGCCCCCCACCCCTGGCTATTTATTGCCCTTGCCCCCTTCTGCAGTCTATTGCAGGTTTAACTTAACTATCACGTACACACCATCATAATTATTGCTTACTAAACTGACATTTTTGTGAATTTTTGTAACCTGCTCCCTCAAATGCCACAAATGCGCTAGTGTAACCCAGGCCCAGAAAGCCAGGCGTTGCATGGTCTCTCTCATATGTGGATCCTTGCTACAGATGACTGGACTTCTGTGTGAGTAGGAAGAAAACTCAGTAGCAAAGGCCAGTAAGTTAGAAAAGAGATACAAAGGGAAGAGAAAGGAAGGGAGGGGGTACTTAATAGGATGGTATTATACATATCTAAGTAGAAGAATAGATTAATGGGGGTGAAAAGGCCCAAGTGAGGTCAGGGGAAGAGATTGAGTAAAGATGGAGGGGGGGAGCTAAACGAAATTTAAGAGGATATAAATAAATCATATGAAAACCTACTTTTTCGGACAATGGAACACTCAGGAGCCATAGATTGTTGCTAGAAAATTTTCAGTGCCAGGGATGGGAAACCTTCCAGTGAGTTGTTGGCCAGGGAGTTCCCTGATGCCCCCAAAACATTATAGGCCATTGCTGAGGCCCTTGGTTTCCCACCAGGAATAGATGGCAAGACCCTATTGCTGAAGACTCCACATACTTGGGCTGCAAAGCCACTGATAAATCCTGCTGGAGCTGAGCTGATAACCTCCTCCATGTAGACCAGCTGACAGAAAGCTGGAAGAAGCCATTCTGCATGCAGTTCAATGGGAGAGAGAGAGAAAAATCACCAGTGAAGATACTCAACAGTGGACACTGCAAGACTTATATTTGGCCAGCCAGGCCAAACGAGCCAGTGGGTGCAATAGTGGCACATCTGTCATAGTGAAAACCAACTGCCTCTAATTGGACTGGAGGCCTGCTCCATGGGAGGGCATACCTCCCTAATATTGAAAAGTTAAAACTGGGGTAATCATGAGCCCTAGGAGTGTAACGCCTGCTGTTGTCTGGCTAAATGTATATACTATGCTCATCATACTGCCCAGTAAGCACTTCTCTTAATGTTCAAAACCTTATATTAATGCTACTCTCTCTTTTGGTAGAGAATCTTCTCTTTCAGACAGCAGTGACCTTTGAATGATTCAGAAGGCATCATGGTGCTAGAAAGAAGTGACTGGAGTACTCAGTACTGAAATATCTCTATCACACCTACCAACATTCAGGGTCTATTACAGAAGAGGTGGTGGAAAGAATGTAAGAGCCAAAGGAAGGGTAGGGCTCCTAACAACGTGCTCCCCCCAGACACAAATGACCTGAATATCCATGACCTCACAGTGCCTGACACTACCTACACAAGACCATCATAGTAGGAGGAAAAGATCATGACATCAAAATAAAAGAGAGGCTGATTGAGAGGGGGAGGGGATATGATGGAGAATGGAGTTTCAAAGAGGAAAGTGAGGGGAGGGAGGGCATTACCATGGGATATGTTTTATAATCATGGAAGTTGTTAATAAAAAAAAAATTGAAAAGAAAAAAATAAATTTTAAATATAGCAATAGATAAAAATCTATGCATTAAAAAATTGGCCTACCTGCTAGTTTTATTTAGTCATGCTATGTGTTTTGATAATACTTATCTTAAAAATTTGTTATTCTTTCACATTTGTAGGATCCATGTAATCTTTGGACGATCCATATAATTCAAAATAGCTATTTGTCAACCAACAAACTAAATATTCTGCTTTCAAAAATGTCATTTTGCACAGACTAAGCTAATTTCTAAAAGTGTATTGGAAATAAATAAATTCACCTCTCTTAGGATGCCCATCACTTTCTCAAGAATCTATGCAATCCCATTACCTGCTAATAGAGTTTGATGTAGATTACAGAAAGACCACTTAGTGATGAGATTTCAAAATGAGACACATATTGATTCTTAATGTCTGTTTGCTCTACATCATGTTTAATTAGACCAATTTTCTCTAGTTATTTGGTGAGCTGTATTTGAACATTAACACCTGAATTGAAAGAATGAACAAATTCTATTTTTTTCAGAATAAATGCTACTTTTTGTCCAAATTAAAGTGATTTTTATAACTACGTATGGTTTTAATTAAAATAATCACCACAAAAACCCTCAGATGCTACATTTAAAAATGTCAAATGCAGCCAGGCATGGTGGCGCACGCCTTTAATCCCAGCACTCAGGAGGCAGAGGTAGGAGGATCGCCGTGAGTTCAAGGCCACCCTGAGACTCCATAGTGAACTCCAGGTCAGCCTGGGCTAGAGTGAGACCCTACCTCGAAAAACTAAAGAAAAAAAAAAAAGTCAAATGCTTGACATACTATCAAAGGGTCTCTTCTAATTTTCCTCAAATAATTATTAAAATGAATAAATAAAGGACTGCTTTGTTGCCCATGAGACTAAGGGTCTTATTGATAAAAGAAACACTTTCTTATCCTTTAATGCATTGGGGTGAGATCATGATCCCCAGTGTAAAAGCTAAAATTTGAAAACCTTGAGAAGAACATTTAGTAGAAAATGTGGGGCTGGAGAGATGGCTTAGTGCTTAATGCATTTGTCTGTAAAGCCGAAAGATCCATGTTCAGTCTCTCTCCAGATCCCACATAAGCTAGACGTATAAAGGCAAAGCAAAGGCAAGGTTGCACATGCCCACTATGTGGCGCAAGCGTCTGGAGTTCGATTGCACTGGTTGAGTCCCTGGCGCACCAATTCTCCCACCCCATCTCACTCTAAGAAACAATGGGTGTGACACTGCATTAAGCAGTTTAACAAATTTGTTAACTGACCTCCAATAAATGAAAACCATCTTTTGTGAGAGACTTTAAAAAAAAAAAAAAAAAGGAAAGCCACAGATTTGAAGAGTGTAGTGTCAATACATACATCAGACAAACAACCTTCAGAACACATTAAAAATCTCTTAGAATTCAACAACAAAAGACGAGTGAGCTGTTCACCAATTGTCAAAAGACTCTGGTAGATGCTTCACAAAGATATGTGAAGAGCCTATAGTCGGAAACATGCTCACTGTGGACTTGGAAAATGCAACTTTCTACCACAAAAACATACTGCTGCACGCAGATCAGAATGATAAGAAACCTCCCACGGCCAAAGGACAGAGACTTTCCTGGGAGTCTCTTACTCTTATCTGTCTCTCAGCATGCGACTCTGGGTGCCTGCCACTTCCAGTGAAGGAGTAGTAATGTACTGGGTGTCAAAGGAAATTGAGCCCTGGTTGTCAAACATTGCTAGTAGGAGAAAACCTGTATGTTTCTGTCACCGCTAGTTTTGTTTGTCCTGATTTTTCATGATGTTAATTTTTTTTCTACAGTTGGTGATAACAGCTGTAATAATGGATATTTAAAAAAATAAAGGAAGAATATATTTGGAAATGAGTATAATTATATGGACATGTCAATAGTAATCCAGACAGTCAGGACCTCTGAGATGAGCAGTCCTCCAGAAGATAGGGCTGTGTAAACTGGCCGCTTTTTTCCATATGGGAAATTTCCTGTCATTGATTTTGCTGGGTTCTCCTTGTGGTGGTCTGAATGTGAATGCATGCTTCCTAGTGCCTTGGGTATTTTTGATTAATCTTGCAACGAAAGTCTCTGGCAGGCCACTTGAAGTGGTATCACTGGGGGCAGATCTTGTAGTCCAGTGTGTAAGGTGCATAAAGAGCCAGTTTGATCTCTGGCTGTTTGTGCTTGAGGCTGTTGATCTCTCTCTCTCTCTCTCTCTCTCTCTCTCTCTCTCTCTCTCCTGTCTCTCTCTGCTGTGGGTTCTTCAGTGAGCTGACTTCCTCTGACATTATATAGCTTCTCCTGGAGTTTGTAAGCCGGAAATAAACCCTTTCCTTTTATGGTGCTTCTGGTCAGATGTTTGTCCCAGCAACAAAAAGCTAACTGCAACACTCCTTGTCCAATCTTCTTAAAGAATTGAGTAGAATTTCCAAAATGAATGTCCAATAGTCCACGCAGAACATGTGTGTGTGTGTGTGCGCGCGCGCATATGTGTGCAATCAGAAGCAATGGCCATAGATTCATAGAAGCAGCAAGAGTTTAGTAGAGTGTCCTAAGACCATGTCTGTTTCGCAGGTAGAAACCATTCTTTCGTAGACAAAATTAGCTTATGTAGAAGAATCCACAACTACCTAGGGAAATCCCAGAGGGAACTCTTGACAAAAACCATACAATGCAGCACAAAACTTAGTTCAAAGGTCCATGGATCTATCGTGTCACATTTCCATAGTTGGTGCCTGGAGAAAAGGAAAAGCATGCCAAAAAAGTCCATTCTGAGTATATAGACACCTGGAAAATTGTTCAATGTTTTGTCACAAGTAAAGAAATTCAAGCTAAATAACGCATAAGCATGCAAGCTTACCACTCTCCCCTTGATCTTGCTTGAAAGAGTGTCTTACAAAGAGCAGTAGCTTATTAAATATGTACTCAGTGGACGAAGGGCATATGTTTATATTCAAATGCGTAACTTTGAAAAAGACAGCTAAGAAATTATAATATATCGGAGAAGAGTCATGTCTTCAGTTTTTAATTGTAAAGATGACAGGTTCAATTGCTACATGCCCAACTAAACTGCAAAAAGTGAATTTGGATAGAAACTTAGTCTCTGAGAATACAGAAGAGAGAGTGTAGTCTCACACACATGCACATATGTGTATGTATGTATATGTGTATGTATGTATATATATGTGTGTGTGTGTGTGTGTGTGTGTGTGTGTGTAGTTTCTGCTATTTGTGAAAAGTGTTACTAATCAATTTGATAGAGAAATTCATTTTGTTTAAATTTCAGGGCATAACTACTCCTTACAAAAGTCTCTGAAACAAATCATTCTTATCCTATTCTGAAGTCCATATTATCACTTAAAAAAATCATCAAAATGTACTGTGTCTAAATACATTTAAAATAGTAATACTTCTTCAGTTCATGATCTGTCATTAAATCCATTCTTTTAAGTCTCATCCTGAGTATAGATACAAACATACTATCTTAGTCTTTAAAGTGGAACGTCTGTTCATTCACTTTCTAAAAATATTGGAAATAGAATTAGAAATGAACTTCCTCTAATTGGTTGATTCCCAAATTATAATTCTTAACACAATGAGATAACACTTTTTCATAAATTCAAATGTAGTAACTTGTCCTTAAATTTCATTTTATTTTTCTACAAAAAAATCTAATCATTTCTTGTGCACTGGCCCTAGGAAGTGCCAACTTTTGAACTTTGAATGACAACTTGCAAGGGCATAAAAACCATGAACCACACATCATGCCGTGATATCAGAGGTCTTTTCATGCACACAAATTCATCTGTGCATTAGTTTTAGAATTTACTTCCAGGGCACATGGCGATGCGGAAGTTCTATATCCCCCTGCCTCTCTGGCCTCTCTGAATCTTCCTCTAGTAGTGGGGTGGTTATCAGGAGTAGTAGTATTCATCAGCACTCGTTTTTAAAGACATGGTAATCAATGGAGATTTCCTTAAGACTAGTTGAGTCTTGGCCATATACTTCTGGAAATTTCATTAGTTTCAACAAACATAATGTGATGTAAACATTCGATCATGTTACTATTCCACTATCAACTGCGTTTTTTCAGTATAGCTCTTATTTATCTGTGCAGAAAATATGCTCATCTTATTTTACACGTAACACACTATATTCATGTGCTACTTGCTTTGTTTCCTTTTAGTAAATCTTTTTTCCCCTTTTCATCCTATTGGATTGGTCCCAACTCAGCTACTTTTCAACATACCTAAAGTTGACATTTAATATTTCTGACTAGGATATTTAGCCATATTTTTTTTTTCTTGAAACCCTTGCCAAAGCTGTCCCATCATGTACTTTGTAATGCATCTTTCTTTTCTCTTGCCAGCTGTGTTCCACAGCTTTCTGATGCACATTAGTCCTCTTTCCCTTGAAGGCTGTACTTCACAATCTCCTCCAGAGCTTCTGTACCAGCACAGATTTTCACTTCTCAAGTTCGTATCAAGAGATTGGAAGAGTAAATAGACTGCTCTCCCTACTCGGGTGTGTTTCTGAATACAAAAATATCACCAATTTTAAAGCAAAAGCTCCCCACCACAGTATGTTAATTTGCTCTGCTGGTGAGTCTCTGTCCACCTATTTTGATAATTTAGTGTAAGGAAATGTTTAACTTTCCAGTAGCCTCCTACTTTATCTTAACTTATGTAAAACAATACTGTCTTCTAAGTGAATTATACTTCTAAAATGAAATTACTTGCAAGTATCGGTTATAACCGTCTCTATAATGTCGGGTTCACATGGAAGCTTGCAAAACATTCTGAAAAACTTCACGTACTCTTTCACAACTGTAGACTATTAGAATATCACTGACATAACAGGGTTAATTAATTATGGGTATGTTAAAGCTGTTTAAATGGTCACATGAAGCAACAAATTTTTGAATAATTGAAATATAAATCACAAACCTCTACAACTGACATGGATAAGTTACCCAAAGTTCTTACACAATATTTAGCTTAATCTGCTGTCTCTCCCATCATTTCATAAAACAAAAAATATCATTAAAGTATTTTGTAGCCATCATGTGCTGTGCAAAACTTGTGAGGTTTTCTTCAATATTAGATTTCTCCATCTCTTGTCGTTTCCCTACACATACTTTCATTCTTGCTCTGCCTTCCTATGTGGTTTAACATCACATAATTTAGTAACAGAATTTGACAATATCTCTTCTCTCTTGCTGATAATTAAAGACATTTAATAGATTAGTCTTGATATAATCCCTCTGATATCATCTTAAATACCTCCACTGTCCCCTCAGGCCGGGCAGCATTGCTGATGAGCCTGTTCCAGTCTGTTTGTGAATTTAAATGAAATGCCTCAGCCAACTGAAAGGGGAGAGACATGAAAAGTTCTTTGAAATAACAACAAAGCCAAGGAAAATATGTTCTGCAGGAATATGAGTAATTTTATGTATTTGGTGAACTAGTTACTTGGCAGATTTTCCCTAGGTTTCAAATGTCTATCCCTTTCACCTAGTCTCAGTTATTTTCTTTTTAAAATATTTTATTTATTTATTTGAGAGAGGTAGAGAGAAATAACAGGGCAAATAAGAGAGAGAGAGAGAGAGAGAGAGAGAGAGAGAGAGGATGGACACACCAGAGCCTCCAGCCACTGCAAATGAACTCCAGATACATGCACCACCTTGTGCACCTGGCTTACGTGGATCCAGAGGAATTGGACCTGGGTCTTTTGACTTTTCAGGCAAAGCCCTTCAATTATTTTCAGTCTTGGTCATTTCTGGAGGGACATCTGGACGGACACTGGTTGTTGTTGTTTTGTTTTGTTTTGTTTTGTTTTGTTTTGTTTCATGCCCACCTTGTTTTAGTTTTGGACTAGCTTAAGACAGGGAATACTGGCTTTAATTTTTGGTTGATGTTATTTTAAATAAAACCTATGAAGAGAGTCAGAGCTGCCACTTCCCCAATGAAATGACAGTCTTAGGCATTTTAACATTCCAACATGACAATAATTTGTCACCATGTATATGCATTGCCCCAACAGCAAGTCGGGATTTTTCTGGACATACTTATGTCACCTAACATAGCTAAGATCGGGATCTGCCTTTTTTGACAGACCATTTGCCTGTCAGTTTGCATAAAGTCTGACTATATTTGAAGAATGAGGACTGAGTGATATGGACTTCATTCCTAAACACTGGTCTTACACAGGGATCAGCAGCACACTGTTAAAGAAGGTATGGATGGGGAGTAATACGCAGTAATGTCCAAGAAGTAGTAGGTGAAAGAAAGGGATGGTATCTAAGAAAAAGAGGATGGAATGGAGACACTATAGGAAGGTGCAAACAGAGATGCCATCTAATTGAGGCAGATTAGGGGCAACAGGGCCAGCAAAAGTAGAAACAAAGAATGTCATCGTGCCTGTTCCACTTTGCTACATGTCAGAACTGTCACGTGAACTGACATTTTCTTATCTCCCCTCCCCTAGAGTAGTTCACTTTCCAACTTATGGGATAATCACCCACTTCTATGCAGGCCTGTCCTGAGAGGTTAAGATTTTTTGAAGATTACCCGTTCTCAGAAATCTTGACCCCAGGCACCTGACATCAGGACTGGACTGCCTAGTTCAATCCCAACTCCTAAAAGAGACCACGGGCAGGTCACACAGTGTGGGCTTTTCCATTAGCCAAAAACGTTCTCCTGCTCTGCTTTAAAGGAGCGCTGCATTCTTGCCTTCTCTTGATATCTACATAAACTGTATAATCCCTACAATAAAATATTTCTAAATCTTACCCTATGGTCTGTGGAATCCTTTCACTGAATCATAAGAACCCAGAGGCTTCTGAGCCAGTAGAAGTTTTGTGTAACTGTGGTAGTCCTGGACCCTAATTCCTCAGTTATTGCCCATTCAAGAGGCAAGAAAGGCTCCAGCATCCTCAAAGATGCCCCAAATTCCCATATCACACTAACTGTGTCGGATTCCCCTTGGTTGTTTGCTCTGCACAGATACATTGAGGTTCTCATGAGCTATCTGATAACCTGTTAGAACTTGCTGAAACTTAGAATCCAGTCACTTTGTCATATAATGTAGACCACTGGTTCCCTTAAGAAATCCTCTTGAGGGCTGGAAAGATTGCTTAGTGGTTAACGCATTTGCCTGCAAAGCCAAAGGACCTCAGTCCATCTCCCTAGTGTGCAGGGTAAGCCAGGTGCACAAGGTGGCGCATGCGTCTGGAGTTCATTTGCAGTCACTTGAGGCCCTGGCATACCCATTCTCTCTCTCTCTTTCTCTCTCTGTCTGCCTTTTACTTTCTCGCTCTCTCAACTAACTAAATAAATTAATTTAAATAAGGTATTTTTTTAAAAAGAAATCCTCTTGAGTTTTTTTTAGTTTTCTAAAATATATTTTATTTACTTATTTATATGAGAGAGAGTGGAGAGAATGGATGCCAGAGCTTCCAGCTACTGCAAATGAACTCAAGATGCCTGTGCCTCATTGTGCATCTGGCTTACATGGGTCCTAGGGAATCATACTTGGGTCCTTTGGCATTGCAGGCAAGCACCTTAAACCCTAAGCCATCTCCCAGGCCTCCCGTTGAGTTTATAAAAATGTTGTCACGTGATATATACTTCCTAATATCCACACCAAGAATAAGAGAGAGTGTAGAAATGATAACTATAATGTTTTAGACTATAAAATAGAGATTCATGTTTTGCTACTTATTAGCACTAAATAATTTAATGAACTTCACTAAGCCTCAGTTCATTCAGGTACTAGTCTGTAAAACAGAGACTGTATTAGTGACTCTCAGAACTGTCTCTTGCATCCATTCAAAAATAACTAATAACTGTGATTATGCCTAATGTGAAAAGCATTTCTAAGGAAAAAGAAATGAGAAAATCTTTGTTAGTTTTCTAAAGGAAATGGTTATTACAAATGATGCCTAATTAATTTTTGCATCTAATCTGTATTCTGCAACAAAACACATAACTAAACCCATTAGTTCTAGTGGCTGTTCAGAGATTCATAAGGATTATTATTTATTTTAAACTTATTTTTATTATTTTATTTTTATTTACTTATTAGAGAGAGAGGGGGAGGATGGGTGCACCAGGGCCTCTAGCCCCTGCAAACAAACTCCAGATGCATGTGCCATCATGTGTATCTGGCTTATGTGGGATCTGGAGAATCACACCTGGATCCTTAGGCTCTGCAGGCATGCATCATAACCACTAAGCCATCCCTCCCATCACAGAATTATATTTTTTCATTCATGATTATGTTGTCTTCAAATAAAGCTCTCTCTCTCTCTCTCTTTCTCTCTCTGTGTGTGTGTGTGTGTGTGTGCGTGTGTTAATTCCCCAAAATGCAAATTTTTCTTGCCCTACCTCATACATAGACCATAAGGTACAATTTCAAATAATATCTCAGAAAATGATTTTTTTGTAGTCTTATTAGTGAAGTGGCATCACATTAAGTAATTTTTTTTTCATATATCTTATTCGGGCCAAGCCACTTATTTGTAACTCTGAACAGACTGAGTCACACCCGATGTTTAGAAGATAAATGTGAAATCCCAGGGCACAGCCCTCCTCAGTAGCTTAAAGGATAAGATACAGTGGTAATGTTTGTACTTGGGTTTGTTTGTACACTTGAACGCTTCAATATTTAGGTAAGAAAAGTAAGCATACTTCCTTTTCAGATGTGATGGAGTACATAGCAAACACTCAAAACCCAGCTGTAGGAAAACAGACAACCTAATTGAAAGTGGGCAAGCAGACCCTTCACTAAAGGAAGTTCAAGAAAGGCATGTGAAAAGATGTGCAGTATCGATAGCAATTGGGGAAACACAGACCAAAGCCAAGAAAGGACATCGCTACATATCTGGAAAATCAAAGTACACTGCATTGAAAATACAAAAGGAGAAGGACATGAGAAGGCAGTAGGGTAGTGATGTGCTCCAGTGGCTTGAATGGGGTCGCTGGCACACTCCTGATGACCTTCTTGAGCATGTAGTCCATCCTGGTCACTGAGCACCCCAGGGGTTCATTCTTTTTTAATGTTAATGTGAGTGGACTCACCAATGTTTATCCTTGTACTTGCTGATGGACTGTTTTTACTGTTTATTGGATTTTTGCTCAACTATAATTGAGCCTTCTGAGGTCTATATAAATCCCAGATAAAAATCTTTCGCAAAGTACTCCAGATCTGGTTTGCTTCTTCTTTAACTTAACAAGCCCTTTTCTTTTGGGCTTTCGCTTCGTATCCAAAAACTATTTGCCTACACAGAGTGGCTGACTATTTTTTTTTCCCCTCTATGTTCACTTGGAAGTTTAGGTCAAGTTGGATGGTTAGGTCCAATACTCACTTCAAGGTAGTTTTTGTACATCCAATTAAAGGGGGTAAACATCAAGGCAACCCTCCAACCCCAGCCTCCTGAGGGCTGGAATTAAAGACATGAGCAACTACACCCAGATCTTTGATGAAAAACCTTATCCCCTGACTGAATTTGTTTTTTTTTTTGTTTTGTTTTGTTTCATTTTTGTTTTGTTTTAAAGGAGGCTTTTCTGAAAAAAAAAAAAAAAAACTTTATCAACAAGGAGAGATCACTGGCCCTACCATAAATAATTCCATGAATATCAAAAAACCCAAGTTGGTTGGGAAACACAATTGTTTATCCATGTACTTGTTGATGGAATTTTTTCACTATGTTTATGTGATTTTTTATTTTTATTTTTTTATTTATTTATTCATTTATTTATTTATTTATTTTGCCCGGGTACTCAACTTGGTCATTACTGTTGCTAAGGTAGCCTGCCCTTGTGGGTTTGATATGTGAATTCTCCATTCTTTCCATAGATGCACATGCATAGTTTATTCTAATCCTACACTGTTGCAACTACTCCAGGGTTTGGAGTGTCATTTGCTTTTTTTCTGACACTGCTGGGACTTAGTGAATGCAATGCAACAATTATACCATTTACTACTTCCCCAGCCGTAACACAGATAAAAATTTTGTTGTGAAATAGCCTTCTCCTGTGGAGGCTGTACAACCACAAAAACAACAACAACAAAATGACAAAATTGAGTAGATTCAAAAAGATACTGTATTTCCCCCAATCTAAGACATTAACTATCTCATCATTTAAGAAAATTTTTCTGACCCCAGTGTTCTTAAAACTTAACTTTTACTAGGTATTCATGAGGTTTTATTTACTCCTACCAAATTTCTATAGCTAATCCATTGATTAACAAGACAGACCAAATTTATAATTAAATGAAATAAAGTGTATTTTCCAGTTAACTTAAAACACATTGATAATAACAAAGTTCAATTAAAAGCAACTTAAAATAAGCAATTTAAAAATGAACATATGAAAAAGTCAAATAACTGTGAGCAAAAGCCATAGCTATTACAGTCCATGTTATATTAGCAAAGCAAATCATTATGTTGTTAAATGCCCTTAGGCTTTCAGTGAAAGCAATATAATAATGGGTAGCTTTCTGTAACCTAAATTGATTCATCTTTCTTTCTGCATGCGTGAATGTGCGTGTGTGTGTGTGTGTGTGTGTGTGTGTGCGTGTGTGGTGTATGGGGTGGTGTATGCAATGTGTGGTACATGCACATGTTTGTGTGCAGATGTATACCCCATGCACATGCCAGAGGAGAACATCTTGTCTTTCTTCAGCATCTTTTCTTGAGACAGCATACCTCCCTCAACCCGGAGCTGCTGTCCCTTAGCACGCCCCAACGACACTCAAGTCTCTGCCCCACATGGACTGGGTTTACTGACCCGCAGTGCCATACCCAGCTTTGAACATGGCCGTTTTGTACATGAGATTATCCTGGCAGTATCTAGCCCGAGAGGCCCTCCTACTTAAGCAGAAAGTGGCCTCCCCTACTAATCTAGCTCCCCAGCCCTGATTCAACTTTCTCTGTGCTATTTTTACAAACATACGAAACTGCATAATATTAATCCATTCATTTGATTACACAGTCTTGCTGCCCAAAATATCTCCCTAAGCTTGACTCAGATGTATAGAAAATTATTACCCAAGACAATACCTCCAAGGACATTCTGAATATCCACAGGTAGGGAACATTGATTCAATAGGATATTACTTTGAGATAAAAATGGAGGCTAGGACCCAGGTTCAATTCCCCAGCACTCATTTAAAGCCAAATGTACAGTGGTGCATCTGGAGTTCTTCTGCAGCAGTTTGAGGCCCTGTGAGCTCTCTCTCCTCTCTCCTCTCTCTCTCTCTCTCTCTCTCTCTCTCTCTCTCTCTCTCTATATATATATATATATATATATATATATATATATATATATATATATAAAATCATGCTCATTGACTATATTTGTAACTCTACACCACGTTAAAATGGACACCTAACCCTTGGCCATCCTCAACATTACTCTCAGCTAACCTTCCACTTCTAATCACAAGGCTTCCTTCTTTACGTTTATGATTTCTTTGAAGTTGTTTCTTTGACCTTTCCAATCCTCCATCTTTAGAATTGGTTACACTAGAACCTGTGTGTAACTCCCTCTCCGGGGAGGTGCATTTCTTCTGACCCTTCAGCTAATGTCATCATGCATTAACTCATCTCACTGTTCTACATCTTCAAAGACTTACTGCTTTGGATTATTACTTGTATTAACCTTTCTAGCCCCTTTAGGATCTTAACTTCAGCAATGATTATCCTGAGTTCTCCCTGTGTAGGGTAATTCATTTTTTTTTTTTTTTGTCTCTGAATTCTTCCAGTTTCACTAAAATTATAGCAATTATATGACACCATCTTCTGTTTCTCTTATCCACTTAATTTCACTCAGCTCAAAAAGTATGTGGTTGAGTTTATTTAGTTGCAAAGGGAAAGGTAGAGAAAAGGTAGACAGAGAGAATAGGCACGCCAGGACCTCCACCTGCTGCAAACAAACTCCAGATGCATGTACCACTTTCTACATAAGGCTTTTATGTGGGTACTGGCGAGTTGAACCCTGGTTATTAGATATTGTAGGCAAATACCTTGACTGCTGAGCCATCTCTCCTGCCCTGAATGTTTTAATTTTATATGAGCAGAATAATACATATAAATGAACACGTCTCACATCAAGAATATACCTGCAATAACGGGGGTAATGTAGCTGAAACATAGTGAAATTTTTCAACTATGCTTTTAGAATTAGAAACTAACCTGGAACAACCATATTTTGTATCAGCTTCAGATAGCCTGTTTTCAATATCCAATTAAATAACAACAAAGGGCATAAATTCCCTTGCCACAATGCAAGAATTGTTTTTCAAGGGGATAAGAGAGAAATTACATCAAGACAAAGCGGATCATATCAGAGGACAGGCTGAACGAAGCAGTGAGGCTGACACACTCTCTACTTGCGCTAACGAGGTGCTTTAGGCAGAACGGGGCTGGAAAAGCCATGAGTTCATAGGGTACACGCAAGAATTTGAACAAGTGACATGTGGAGAACACCTCGTTAAGCATCAAGTCTCCTTGACCACCTGGCAAACGTTAAACTGCTAATAAGCCTAAGATACTAAGTACAAGATTTTCTGGGACACTGATGTCTTGATTAGATAGGATTTTTTTTTTTAATGGAGAATGTTATTGTGTGAACTTCTTGCATATTTGTCATATCCCTGGGTTATGTTATCATGTTCCCTCTCCATTCCAATGAGGGCACTCCTCAGTGGTGTGATCGGTGATCACTATGGGGTCATGATTGCCACAATCACTGTTAGGGAATGATGCTTCGGAGTGTGTCTGTGTGGAACTGTTGTGGTTACATCCTCCTTCATAGGACAAAATACCTGATAAAAAGAAGCTGATGGGGGCTGGAGAGATGGCTTAGTGGTTAAGCGCTTGCCTGTGAAGCCTAAGGACCCGGTTCGAGGCTCGATTCCCCAGGACCCACGTTAGCCAGATGCACAAGGGGGCGCACGCATCTGGAGTTCCCTTTGCAGTGGCTGGAGGCCCTTGGCATGCGCATTCCCTCTCTCTCTCTATCTGCCTCTTTCTCTCTGTCTGTTGCTCTCAAATAAATAAATAAAAAAGAAAAAAAAAATAAGCTGATGGGAAGAGAGGGTTTATTTTGCATTACATTCTTAAGAGGAAGTTTCAGTGTGGCAAGAAAAAGATGGTATAGCAGAGGCTGGGCATCACTTCTTGACATAGCAGCTGGCAGAAAGCAGCAAGGGAGGAGTAAGGTGAGCTCTGGCAAGGGAGAGGTGGCTATAACACCCCCCAGGCCACCCCTCTCTAACATACACAAGTCTCTGCCTCCCTAATTTCCATCAGCTATAGACCGAGCATCCAAAACACATGAGGCTATTCTGACTAAAACTACCACAGCAACTGTTAACACAATGCATATCCTCTCTGGCCCAGGAATTTTGGTATGGTATTAACATATATCCATAAAGTATGGTGTAGTGTTTCTGGTGAAATATATATTGCATTGGAAACATGCTAACACAAGAAATACATGCACATAAAGGGAGTGAACACAATATAGGCTGTCCAAAACTATTACTGTTCCTTAGTGGCAAGTTTTACTCTCTTTTTCTAGACACGGTAATAGATTTTCTCGTTGTTACCTGGCTGCAATCCATAATAGCTCACTGTCCCATCTTGCTTTAAGGTAAACAAGGAAAGTTGTGAAAATTTTGTATATGTTTTCAGACAATACCTTTAAAAGAACTCCCCACCCTGATTCCAAGAGAGTAGAAACCATGGTTTGTCCGCTGGGGAAAGGAAACTTGGGTCACTTCTTGGACATGACACAGCAATATGACTGTGGGCATTGGACGTGTATAGCAGGGCCACTATGACGATTATCTTCATCAATGGGGTTTAGAATCCAAGGGATTATAGGGGCACACTTCTGTGTGTTAATAAGGACAAACCCAGAGAGAATTTATGGGATAGAGGAAGAACCACCCTGACTGTGAATAGCACTATCCCATGGACTGGGGTTCAAAGAAGGGTAAAAATGGGGATTATGAGGGCTGGAGAGATGGCTTAGTGATTAAGGCATTTGCCTGCAAAACCAAAGGACCCAGGTTCAATTCTCCAGTACCAACATAAGCCAGATGCACAAGGGGATGCATGCATCTGGAGTTCGTTTGCAGTGGTTGGAAACCCTAGCTTGCCCATTCTCTCTCTCTCTCTCCCTGTGTGTGTCTCTCTCTCCCTCTTTCTCTCTGCCTCTTTCTTTCTCAAATAAATAAATAAAAATATTTTTTTTAAAAAAATGGGGATTATGAGAAAGCCAGTCCCACCACAGCTTTCATCTTCCTCTGCTCTGCTCTACTCTGCCACACCCTCTTTGCCATGATGGTCAGAACCTTCTGAAAGCGGGTGCTACATAAAATCTCCCTTCCTTGGGTTAATTATGCCAGGTACCTTATCATACAGCAGTAACTACCATAACTACCATGGAAACCAAGCACGACCTGATTTCAAATAGTTATATGAGAGAAAAATCAACTTCTCTATTTTCAAACTGTTATTGTGTGTCTCTATTACATATAGCCAAGTCTATGAGTTAAATAATATAAATAGAAAGGAAAACTTGGACTTGGGAGCCAGAGGCAGAAGGATCTCAAATTCAAGAAAACCCTGGGAATCTTAGCTAGAACCTGTCTCGATATAAAAAATGGATATAATTTGGGCAGGGGAATGGCTCAGTGTTATACAGCATTTTTCCTCTAGGTATATCATGATGCCATTTTGGAGTAGAGAGTGCTTGGAGTTGGTGGCCATGGTAACTTTTAGCAGAACAGTGATGGCCAGATCTATGGCCTTGGTAATGGAGCTATTGACACACCCTAATAGATGGACTGTCCCAAGACTTATCCCTGGGATTTCATATATCATTTCTTCCTGCTCTCTCCATAGCTACAAGTGGTCTTGGAAGAAGCTATAGAATATAGGAAATATCAGGCTACCTAGAAGGCAGAATCCCTAATGCAGCTGTCAGGACATTGCCATCCATGGTGGGGTGGGACTTCACAGTGAGGCAGTTGCTTTTGAGTAACCCATGCTCTTGTGTATAACCATCATGGATAGTGTGTGCTCTGTACAATTGTTCACATCTTCCCAGATAGAAAAGTTTCACATAACACTCCATTTGTAATGAATATGCCATGCAGGTGTGATTACCACATAAACCCAGATGCAGTCAACAGTGCCTGTAGTCCTAGCCCTCATATCAGAGAGAGAGAGAGAGAGAGAGAGAGAGAGAGAGAGAGAGAGAAGAGACAGAGACACAACAACTCTGGAAGCACACAGGCTAGCCACGCCTGACATTTGCAGACACCCTGAGCAAGGGACATAGGAAGACTTGGACTCAGAATGCTTCTCTCATAGCTAATCATTCTTATGCTATCCTTCTTTTCCTGACAAAACACCACATGAATAAATGCAGAAACTTAGGCCAAATATCACATAAACTATAATAAATCAAGCACAATTTTATCACAGAAATATTAAAAAATCAATAATTGTGTAAAAAAATTAGAAGTGAAAACATGTATTTTTCAGAATACCCCTCTAATCACAAATCATACTTTTAGCTTGTATATTTGAGTTATTCTAACTTTGCATATATTAGTAGAGAAGTATAAAGTACAAATAAGTTCAACTTGACACAACACCATTTATTAACTTAAGGAAAGCAAAGAGGGACTATTGAAAGCACCATAAATTACAAATATGATAAATTTAGTAAATTGATTTTGAGGTCCTAATACCATTCAACTTAATGGAGAAGTTTTGTTACTTACCTAATTACTTACATTGTCAGTGCAGGAATGCATTAAAAGTGCTTTCCTCCATAATAATGTAAGAAGTTTCGATACAAGCACAGGAGAAGGAGGTTGACAGGAAGGTTAATTAGGAAATATTTCTGTTATAATTGTAAAGAATCTGAGTTCTATTGCTGCAAGGGAGCAATAGCTAAATTATGTCCAGCACAGTCCTTCCATGTTTCTCCAGTTAGTCCCGTATTCAGTCCAATTATTCCTTCATGTGTTTATTCAACTCTCATTTACTGGGCACACACTATCTACCAAAAACTCTGTGAGGAGTTTGGAGTTATAACAAATGCGACTTTAAAACCTGGGGAGGTGGCTCAGTGGATGAGGAACTCGACACTCAATCCTAAGTATGCTTCTTCAATGACAGTGAGATGGGAGGTAGGAGCAGAATGTCCCTGACTCTCACGAGGTCGTGGGCCAGCTTACACTTTGACAGCATTGTCAAGAACAGGCGCCTTAAAGTTGTTCTCTGACCTCCTGAGGTCTTGCACTGCCGGCACTCATGCACATGAACACACACACACACACACACACACACACACACACACACACTCATATCACACAGACATTAAAATAACTAAATATAGTAAACCTACTATAAAAGTGACAGGAAAATATTTGTCTCATATTTTCTTTTATTTTACGGAGAGCAAGACAGACAGACACACACGCAGAGAGAGAGAGAGAGAGAGAGAGAGAGAGAGAGAATTGGCACTCCGGGACCTCAGGTACTGAAATCGAACTCCAGATGCTTTTCCACCAGTAGGTGGGGGAAGTCAAGAACAGGCACCTTAAAGTTGTACTCTGACCTCCCAAGGTCATGCACATGAACACACACGCACACACATACACACACTCACTCACATCACTCAGACGTTAAAATAAAATAACTAAATATAGTAAGCCTACTATAAGAGTGACAGGAAAATATTTGTCTCATATTTTCTTCTGTTTTGCGGAGAGCTAGAGAGAGGCACACACACACACATACACACAGAGAGAGAGAGAGAGAGAGAGAGAATTGGCTCTCCAGGGCCTCAGCCACTGCAATAGAACTCCAGACGCTTTTCCACCTCCTGGGTATGTGCGACTTTGCACTTGCCCCACCTTTGTGCATCTGGCTTATCTGGGATCTGGAGAGCCAAACATGGGTCCTTAGGCTTTGCAGGCAAGCATCATAACCACTAAGCCATTTCTCCAGCTGGGTCTCACTTTTTGGTGTGTAATAATTATATTCTCCAAACTCTACAAGAACTTTTAAAGTAATGCTAAGATCTATTATAAAACAGATTATCAGCAAAGCCACTAGCCTGACAGCTAAGAACACACTTGGTTATTTCCCATGTCAAAGGTTTTGCTTACACTCACTCATGGAGGGATGCTCAGGCAGGCTGACCTATACCTAGAACATCCAACATGACATCACACTCAGGCCAGGGTACATCCTTCACGCTGGTTGTCAGCTAGTCTCTGGATTTCTTCCTCTCTTCATAGCCTCGCTGTTCAATTAAATATAATCTTTGGATAAAACTTGGATTTTTAAGAGAATAAAAGCAAAAACTTCCAGAACAAAGTACCTCACAAGGCCATCCTAACTCAAAGGGAGAAACTTAAACTCCACCTCTGCAGGGAAGGGCTACAAGCTAGGCTGCACTGAATTATTTGACAACTCCTATATCTTTTTGCTACAGTGACAATTAGCATTCATGTCTGTTTTGGTGTCTGTACTTATGAATCATTGCATTAACTATGATTATTCAATGAATTTCGGTAAGTTTAACTGTTAAGTTTCAGCTTTACAGCAATAACCCTCAAGAAATGTTTCTGCTTTTCGATCAGAGAGATGTGTTTTTGCTTTCAGTATAAGGGGGTTAACTCATATTATTTATCTCATTTACATACCATTGAAAAACCTCTCTGCACAAATGTTTATATCTTTTCTACAAAACCTTTATGTTGAGGTCTCAAATTATTTAAAATACTATACTGGAGAAACGTAATGATTTGTAGATATATTTCTGATAAGAACTGCATATAAAATATTTTAAATTGATGTGCATAATCCCAGTCCTAGAGAGGCAGAGACAGGGCCTCTCTGGGGCTTACTATCCAGCTAGTCTAGTTGAATTGGTGAGCTTCCTGACCAGCCACCTCTCTCCACACCTTATCCATCATGGTGGGGGCATTACCTCACACTATAAGATAAATCTTTCCCTCTGTATTTTTTTCCTCATGAGATCAATTTAAATCTGTTTTGTTTATACATCAAAGTCCTTGCATGAAAAAATTCTCTAGAATGTATTTTCTATCTGATTCTCAGAACTATACCCTCTGGAAAGACACAGAAAGAGAGAGAAGAGGGAAAGAAAGAGGGAGAGAAGAAAGAAATACCATGGTAAAAGCATTACAGAAATACTATGTAAAAACAATATGATTTACATAGCTAGGATATTTAACCATTATATAACTATACACATTACATTATTTAAATTTTATTATTTTTATTTATTTATTTGCAACAGAGACAGAAAAAGAGAGAATGCACTTTCCAGATCCTCTAACTACTGCAAAGGAATTCCAGATTAATGTGCCACTTTGTGAATCTGGCTTTATGTGGGCACTGGAGAATCAAATCCAGGTCATTAGGCTTTGCTAGCAAGTGCCGGAACCACTGAACAATCTCTTTAGTCCCCATTTTAATTTTAAAAATGAGGACATTAAGACATAGTGTTTAATGTACAAAACTTCATTGCTAGTAAATAAAGGATGGTATTAAAAACTACTGGGATCCAGTTACTAAACCCTTTTTTTGTTTTGTTTTGGTTTTTTGAGGTAGGGTCTCACTCTAGTCCAGGCTGACCTGGTATTCACTATGTAGTCTCAGCGTGGCCTCGAATTCATGGCAATCCACCTACCTCTGCCTCCCAAGTGCTGGGATTAAAGGCGTGAGCCACCACACCCGGCTAAACCCTTTATTTTTATACCTTCTTCTTACCTACTACATGATAACTTCCCCAATATTCCCCACTAGAAAATGAAAATACATTAAATAATTTCTTATGGGCTAGAGACATGGCTTAGCAGTTGAGGTACTTGTCTGCAAAGCCTTAGGACCCAGGTTCAACTACTCAGATCCCATGTAAGCCAGATGCACAAGGTGGTGCATGCATCTGGAGTTTGTTTGCAGTGGCTAGAGGTCCTGGCGTGCCCATTCTCTCTCTCTCTCTCCTTCCCTCCTTCCCTCTTCTCTCTGTCTCAAATAAAAATAAAATAGTTAGAAAAAATATGACTACCTTGTTATTTAAAATGGTTATAAAATTGCCATCAAATGAGATTTAATTATCCAAACAAAATAATGATACATGGTGAAAATAGTAATAATAATAATAATAATATTATTATTATTATTATTATTATTATTATTATTGGTTTTTCAGGGTAGGGTCTCTCTCTAACCCAGGCTGACCTGGATTTCAGGAAGGGGGCCACAAACTTATGGCGATCCTCCTACCTCTGCTTCCAAAGTGATGAGATTAAAGGCGTGAACCACCACACCCAGCAAAAACGAATCTTTACATTAAAAAATATATGCAAGAAAACAAATAAAAACTGGAATTCCAGTGAATAGAGAAATTAAAAATATGTATTATAAATTTATTTTCCATCCTGGTACAAGACATATGAAAAAAAGGCAAACGCACAAAAGAACTAAAATTATAGTTAACACTGGTTTAATAAATAAAAATTGATGTGAAACTAGAGGACAATTCTTGAATTGACTCAAAGAATGTAAATTTTGTACCTGAAGAGCAAGGAGATGGAACCTGTCCATTCAGGTGCACATGGGTTTACAACAACTAGAAAAAAGTGTGCACAAACTGACGAATGAAGGGTCAAGAGATTAATAGAGTCACAGAGCATACTGTAGCTTAATCATAAAATCAGCATGGTATCAAAATTAATAATGTAAATCAAATTATCTAATTAAACATTCTGATGCCCCAGTTCTTACATTTCATAATACCTTCAATGACTCAAAGATCAAAATATGGATTCATAATTCTATAAAGCACCCACTGCATGTTTTTCACTTTAACATGTGAATACATTCATTGTAATAAATGACACAAATACAAAAATATTTTATTATTGAATATACCTCATTTATTTATTTGTGATAACACAGAGAGAGGGACAGAAACACATGCATACACAGAGAGAGAGAGAGACAGAAAGAGAGAGAGAGAGAGTCTCTGTGGATATACCATGGCCGTCATGCTACTGGAAATAAATTTCAGATGCATGCACCTTACCCTATCATTGCAAAAGTAGTTCATGATTCTGCACCCTTCTTAAAATGTGTTCTATCGTACCCAGGAGTACTCATGATTTTCAGGAGTCTAGAGTATAAACTGCTGCTCTCACAGCTCATAACACATAACCCCATGGTGGATGCCAGCAACCCTGTGGGGGGGCGTCTTTAGTGGAGTGGATGCAGGGAGGAGGGGAATAGCAGCAATAAATGATTTGCCCATGCAAAGTTTCTACTTAGTTAAAAAAAAAAAAGCTAGGTTTACTTTAAAAAAATCCTAAGGTACATTTATTCTGTTGATATTTGCAATAAGAAAGCAAAAGTAGCAAATGGTAAAACTTGAGATGAGACATCATATGAATCAAAGAAATGCCAATAATATGCAGTGACTTTGTATTTTTCATCTCTACATAGAAAAGAGGAAAAAGACCCTGTTTCATTTACAAATATCTTTGGTGAATCAGAGTGGTGTTGTGTTAATTATATATCCTGTAATGTGTGGTATTTTAATACTCAGTGTGGCAAAATGGTGGGTATGACTACACCACTGTCAGATTCATAATGAAGGTAGAGAACTAACCCATGCAATAGCATTTGTTTCATTCTAGGGACCTGTGAGCCAAATTACTTGCTGTTTTTCAATGAACATATATTTTTATATTAAAAGATAAGAGACAACTTTGATTATTCATACAAGGTTTTTTTGGCAGACTTTTTTCAAAAATGAATAAAGTATTTCTTTGTTTCAAGAAATACACTATTGTCAGAAGTAAAATTAAAAATTAGAACCAAAAGTGAGTATTTTGGAAAGCTCTTATCCTCCACAAGAATTTGATTTACCTCCCAAATCTCAGAGAATTCTGATGAGGTCTGTGTGACATTAACTAAGAATTTTTTTTATTATATAGGAAATCAACAAATATCAGGGAAATAGTGTTTTTCATAAAACCAAAGTATTATTATTCAAAACTTATATAGGTAAAAAATGTTCACTTGACCTCTAAGATAGACCATTGTGGTTTGAATTAATCAAAATTGAAAATGTCTTCTATAGATTTTAGACTCTACAATAAAATAGAATTTATAGGAACCACCATCTGTCAACTTTTGGTGCAGCATTAAACACAATTTGCAATTATGTGAAAAATCTATTAAAGTGCATTCCCTTTTTCCAGCAACATATCTGAAGGAGGCCAAATTTCCTTTTTATATTTCAATTTAAATACTATATTGTAACAGATTGAATACAGAAGCTTGTATGATACTTGAGTTCTATTAATCTAGACAGCAAGGAGGACTAAAACATACAAGTTTTTTTTTTCAATTTTAAAGCAAGCAAGTCTTAAGATGTATCATACTCAAACCAAGTGTTATGCTAACATGTAATAAATTTGCTGTCCTTTACAAACTAGATCAAAAAGTGTTTGAAATTCTACACCATTAATTTGTAAGATAGTAAATGATCATAGATAAATTCACATAAATAAAATCCTTTTTGACAGGGACCTCATAAATTTTTAAGAGTAATAAAAAATTTTTAAGGGTACAAAATTTGAGAAATACCACTGCAGTCACCCCAATATACCACTGCACACATGTTTTGGAGACTACATTAAGGGTTATGGACACCTTTATACAGAGTTTCTCCTTGAGAGACATGTGCAACATTGCACACTTGTGTCATTTTTGCGTCTGGCTATACATGGGACCTGGAGATTCTAATGTTCTTAGGCTTCGCAGGCAAGCACCTAAACCGCTAAGCCATCTCTCCAGCCCTATATTAATTTTTCTCTAGGGGGTTAATTTGCCATAATTTTGACATCTTGAGATGAACACTTGGCTCATCTCTTTATTTTATTAATCATTTTTGACTAAAGAAGCACAGCTTTAGGTGAGCTCATACATAGCATTTTGTTAATGTTTAATTTAATAAAACGTACTTCAATTTCCATGTGCTTTCTTCTTTGAACCATGTGCAATTTAGAAATGCAGGCCTTATTTGCAAATTATTGAAGGTTTTCTAATTATCTCATTGGTAGGATTGTCTTAATTTGTATTCAAATGTGTTCTGTATGATTCCCGCTTACTTTGAAAGGAACAGTGTAGAATATATGTTACTCAATTATCTTCATATTCAATTTTTTTTTCAAATCAGTACTCTTGATTACAAATTTCTTAAAAAGTACAATCAATTCACAAATACCTATGTGTGTGATGGACCTCTCTCTGTCATGAACAATGTGTGATTCCACAAAGCAATTTGCTATCATTTGGAATCGGGTCAGCTTGAGTTTGACTTCTACTATGATAAATACTGCCTGAGCAACCCTGAACTAGTTTCTGTTCCGACCACCAGAAGAGTAAGAAGTGCTTCTTCTTCGCATGTTCTGAGGACTGGAGCCAATGTACATAATATCTAATTTTCACATTAATAACTACAAAGTAATAGATGGCATGCATGTAATATTTAATTTACATTGCATATATCCATGTTGACAGAAATATAAACAGATTTGTCTTATTTTCTCATCATACAATGAGTGAGAACCAATTCTAAGAAATGATTTCCTTAGAGAAATGTATTCCTCCAACTCCTGATAAAATAAAGAAGAATTTTGAAATAGAAAAGCAGAATCTCGTGCAAGCCTCTAATCAGTTTTCAATAGAAGACAAAGAAGTAAAGAAGACTAGAAAATTTCCTCCCAGATCTTCTCCAAATATTGGAACACTAAATTATAGGTAAGGGTCATTTTCATTCTGCTACTATTTTTACATGGCTCCGGCCTCTTCTCAAGTTTGGAGGAGGCTCTGGCTCGAGCTTCTGTGCATTCATGGGTGGATGAGGTCTGAGTGGTTATTGCTAACATAATTCCTGGACTTAAGTAGTGTGTTTCAAAAGGATAGGCTAACAGAAAAACTGAATTTAATATGATATGTTATGATTTGGAGGAATCATTGGCCACTATTTCTAGATTCCTACATTGAAACTACAAAGGACAAAAGTAAAGAAGGAAAAAAGGAAACAAATTTATGAAGCACATTTTAACTTGTTTTTTTTCTTTTTTTTACTTGTTTGACTAAAGAAAGTTTGACTAAGGGTACCTATACCTTTCTGATTTAAGGGGATGCAGAGTAATAGATACAAAGTTAGATCCTAGTGTTTTATAAGAATATTCCAGAAGATCTAATGATTAGAAAGTTGCCTTCACAACATATTCTATTTACCATAGATTCACAGACTCAAAACAATAGTTATAGAATTTTTTCACTTCTGTTACAATAGAACTTAGCAAGTGCCTGTTATCCAAATAGTTAAGAACCATAAAATAATATGTTATTATTTTAAGAGAATTAAACTACTTGTTATTCTGAATCATTATTATTATTATTATTATTTTTTTTTTTTTTTGCTTTTTCGAGGTAGGGTCTCACTCTAGCCCAGGCTGACCTGGAATTCACTATGAAGTCTCAGGGTGGCCTCAAACTCACGGCAATCCTCCTACCTCTGCCTCCTGAGTGTTGGGATTAAAGGCGTGTGCCACCACACCCAGCTTAAATCATTAATTCTTTAAGGACAGTAACATTTCTCTGACACTCAAAAATATTTTAACTATTCAAGACCTCTAGCCCTTACCTTCTATACAACACTCTTCTGAGCCCACCGAAGATTACCACCTCATGGCTTATTTTATCAGCTATATTACACATACACACACACACACACACACACACACACACACACACACTCCTGCTCTCTTAACACTCAATCATCTTTCACCCATTCATCCATTTCTTCCCTTTTCTTTGAACTGTGTACCTATCCCCCCAATTATGTGTCATTCTAGAATCATGCTATTGCAATTTTACAATAACATTTTCTCTTTGATTTGTTTGAAAAACAAATGAGTTAATTATTGAGGCCCTGCTATTTCACAATGGCTGTGTTCAGGATGTCTACATGTTGTTTTACGTAAATTCACAGCAACTTGAGAAGCCAGGCAACACTTTCAGATCAGGGGTAATGTGCACATATGAAGTGCTGGGCAGTGGAGTTTCTGACAACGCTTGCAGCTGGATGCAACGGTGGAGAATCTGTAGAATGCTTAGAAGAGTGTTTGTTTGGGGACTCAAGAAAGATGCTGTTATGTTAACATTTGCACAAACAGAAAGCTCCAAGTTAGTATGTCTACGAGCCACATTTTCCATTGTAATTTATAAACCAGAACTAAAAGTCACAAACAATACAAATCCAAAGTTCTCAGTCACAGGACTTCTGGAATCATTTTGTCCAGTGCTTTACCCAACGTAAATGACACAAGCTAATTTGAAATAAAACAATCACTACTGGAATCAAGTAAAGCATCACAGAGGGCTTGCCGGAGAGAGCCATGAAGACATCTGAGCATCAGGTGACTCTTCAAATTGAGCTCTGCCCTGCTTGGAATGGTGAGACGCTAACCCGGGCCCTTCTGACGACACAAGGACACACGGCGGAACTGCAGGCAGTCACGCCCAGCAGCATGAGAAGAGGAACCTGATTCTGAGTGGGACCCACCGAAAGACAGCCGTCCACAGTCCATGAGACATCACTATAGTCGGTTAGTTGCATTAATTATTTTTTAAAAGTCTCACTAAAGCTGGGCGTGGTGGCGCACCCCTTTAATTCCAGCACACAGGAGGCAGAGGTAGGAGGATCACTGTAAGTTCAAGGCCACCCTGAGACTTCATAGTGAATTCTAGGTCAGCCTGGACTAGAGTGAGACCCTACCTTGAAAACAACAACAACAACAACAACAAAAAGTATCATTATCCAAAGCAGTAGAGAGGAGCAACGTCTCAGGAGGCACAAACCAGTGTGACGACAATGTTGTCAGGGTCTGTAATGGCCCAGACCTTAGCCAAGAAGCATGCAGCAAAGTTGTCTCATGAAAAGCCCAGCATGTTTTACATAAAAGCTTGCTTTTTACCCTGAAGGCAAAGTGGAAATGTAGAAAATGGCCAGTAGGAGTGTTCGTTGTAAACTATAGGGACTAGTGTGTGCCTGTCTCAGAAATTCAGATGAGAAATGCTGAAAGACTTAAGCCAGACAGTAGAGGTGGGATGCAGAGAAATATCTGACCTACTCAGTACAGTGATGTGAGAAGAGAGGAAACCTTCTTGCTGACATAGCCAGAGGGTTGGTGGTATTATGAATCTCAGGATCTTTTTTGTTAATTCATTTGGTATAATCAAAGACCAAGCACATAGCAAAGAATATGTGGCAGGATTCAATATAAGACATGTTGAACTTAAACTTTTACAAGGACATTAATGAATGAACAGATGTCTAAAGATCAACTGCCTTAACATGCCAGGACTTAAAAAGAACGGGTGGGACCAAGCTAATTTGATGATTTTATGCAACATACAGTGGAATCTTTACTGTTTAAACTTCTCAGATAAGAAAGAATTTCTGTAGCAAATCGGTTATTTTTATTTTATTTCTTTGAGTGATGTACAGAAAACCCAGGCCCTGGTTTCCTATTATACTTGTCCATTTCGATCAGAATATAATTTTAGTTTTCATTCTAAAGTTGTCTCTAAACATATGCAAGGGAATATTTTAGAGCACTACTATTAATTGAATATAACCATGATTAAACTGACCACATATTTATTTCTTGCTCCTGAAATCTGAATCACAGTTTGTTGTTATTGCTGCTTCTGGCAGACTCTAAGAAGATATATATTTCTACATAAAATTCCTAATAATAGTTGCACTCACTATTGCCACTGGAAACACATTAGGTATAAAATCAGCAAATAAAAGAAATGCTGAGCTCTCAGGTTCCCACTGCAATAGGATGCTCTTTGCCAAATTGAAAGATGCTTAACTAAAGAGATACTACTCATGCTGGGAGTGGAAATTCAATAACCTGAGGATTTTTATCGAACCATGAGAAAACTGAGTAGCCAAACCTCTATAAAGCATGCTTTTTCTTAAGTCACATATGCTGTTAATCTAGGAACTGAAGCGACTGAATTGCACAATATGAATTTAATCAGTAAAAGTTTGCCACAAATTATAAGTGATCAATAAATCAGACACATAGATGAAGGTAAAATCTTCAAATTTCAGCAGCCAGCATTCATTCAAGCATGCAGCTTGAAGGTGTTCAAAACTGAAATAGAGGGCTGGAGAGATGGTTCACTGGATGAAGCTCTTTTCATGCCAAAATAAATGTTAGCGGGTAAACCCAACACTCAGGTGACTGGAACAAGGAAATCCCTTGGCCAAGATGGCAAGCTAGGCTAGCTGAAACTGAATTCTGGGTCCAAGTGAGAGGCCTTGCCTCCCTAAGTAAAACACAAAACTATCCAGGAAGACACCCAATGTCAGACTCCCTTACATGCATATGTATACATGTGCATGCACACACACACACACACAGACATCTTCACCCATATACACACATACATATATATACATACATGCATACATGTACACATACATAGCTACAATACCTGAAATAGAGGCAAAGAGGAAAAAGGGAATATAACACTTCCTAGTTTAGGCATTAAAGCTATGCTTCAAACACCAACAAACAAGTACCCCTGATGCTTTAAGGTGTTAGACCCTGGACAAACCTAAGATTCTAAGAGAAATAAGAAATCAACTGACTTTATATTACAGACTGAATGAGGAAGATCATTTCATGTCTGTAACCCAGTACCTGGTACAAACAATACCTCAGACCATTGAAGGTGATCTCCAAGTATATCTTTAGTGTAACAAAGAACCTGAAAGAAAAACCGATTATTTTCCTTGTGCATAATGTCCAATTAATGATGATGATAAAGGTATGACATAGACCATCCATGTAGTTGTAAAATAGGTGGAAAGTCTTCATTTATTATAAAAACTCCAAAAAAGACTTTTTTTCAAATGCAAATATGCACACAACAATAACTATCTCCCCTCTTCTCATTCGACTGAGACGACTAGAAGTGTATCACACTTCTTACTTTTAGGTCCAGTTTTCTAAAGCAATGTGATTATTATGGTGATGACTGTCGAAATGGGTGTATCAAACATGGCAAAATCTCAACACTCTCTATGTAGAATTTGTGAGTCCTGGTAGGAAGTGTCTCTAGTTTGCAAAAATCTTCTTAAATCACAAAGCTCAGGGAAACTCTTGTAGTAATATGAAAAGGATTTTCTAGGGTTTAGGAAAGATACTTCAGTTGATAAAGGATTTGCCTTGTAAGCATGAGTAGTTAAGTTTGATACACCCCCCTAATTAAAAATAAAAAATCTGGGCACTGTGGCATAGATTAGTTATCCCAGAGATAAGGAGGCAGAGAGAGGTGCTAGGACCAGCCAGACTAGGGTACTTGGTAAGCTACAGGTCAGTTAGAAACTTTTACTTAAGAAGAAAAAGTGAACAGTGTCTAAGAAACAATACTTGAGAATTTACTCTGGTCTCCAAACACACACACACACACACACACACACACACACACACACAAGCTTATCTGATTCTTAAGAGTATCAGACTAAAAATAATTGACTTCCCCCCCCCCCCACTCTTTCTAATGTTCACAGTGATCACTAAGGAATGTTCCACTTCACTGATGCTATTAAGTAGGAAAATAATTTTCGACTAACAAAAGCTTTCTCGTTCTTTCTCCTGTATTACTAATAATGACACTCAGAACTCATAATTCTGAGCATCACAGTGTGAATAAAAATAGAAATGTATCAAATGACAAATTAAATGCAGGAAACAAAAGTCATCATTGAAACTGACTGAACCCAGAATACGGTCACTACTGTACTCTCGTAGGTATGTTTCCCTATTTCAGATACAGATCAATCAGAATAATTTCCACTATTCACAGTTAAATGCTCAGTTTTTAGCAAGAAGTGATCTATCTCCAGGCTAAGTGATAAGTCCAACATTTATCTGTGTAAGTTAAAGTTCAATGGCAGCTGATTTTTTTTAAATTTTTATTGGAAGCTGATAAATTCAATATTTGACAAGGAGGATTAAAAATCCATTCAGAAAAACAAAAATGTAGGAAGCATAGCACTAGCATTCTTTCTACCACCTCATGTACCATGTCACCTGAGCCCTGGAAGGTGGTAAGCTAAACACTAGAGTTTCTCTTCTTTTCTTCTCTGTTTGCCTGGTATTCACTGCCATCTGCAAAAAATAAGCTTCTCTAACTAAAAGTGAAAAAAGCCCTCGTGTACCTCACAGTGGATAATGCAACCCACATGAGACATGCACAAGAGCTCAACAGCATTTGACATGGAGGCCAGAGGAGGACAGAAAGAATGAGGAAGCAAAATGAAGGAAACACTACTTGGAAAGATAAGGGTGCTCTGTGGAATAAGGGTGGTGAGAGGAACAAAAGTGGGTAATGAGAAGAGAATATGATCATATTACAGTGTGATCATGTATTAAAATTAAGAATAACATAAAAAAGCAAGCATTCAAAAAATAAAATTCTCATACCTGAATAAAAAACCCCAAGCCCCTCAAGTTATGAGAATACTATGCCCTAGATTTTAGAGTGAAAAAAAAAAAAGTTCTTGCTGGGTGTGGTGGCGCACACCTTTAATCCCAGCACTCGGGAGGCAGAGGTAGGAGGATCACTGTGAGTTCAAGGCCACCCTGAGACTCCATAGTGAATTCCAGATAGATACAGACAACAACTAGAAAACATCTATCAAAATAGTTTGAATCATATCAACAATAAAAATAAGTTTGAATGACCAGTTAAAAATATAAGATTGTAATAAAGATAGTAACATGTTCATAAGCTTTATTCCATATTATTGTGGAAATGTGGTGGCATTTGTAGAATTATGTGAACATTTTGTAGTGTTTTCTCATTTAAAATCTGCAGTGACTCCATAATACATAGCTTGTTCAATGTGTGTGAATGGCAAGATTTGAAATATAAATAATATACAAAAACATGCCTGTATACTGCTTACCACTTTCATGAAATAGAAAATTCATTAGTGGAAGACATACAGTACCTGACAAGAGATCAGCAATTAATTTTTGAATGAGTAAATTAATGCATAATTTAGTAATCAAAGGAATTTTCATATGTGTGTGTGTGTGTCCTTATAGTTTCAAGTCCCAAAAGTAGTATTATTCTATTATCCCTTTATAAAATGGTGTCACTATCTTGGAAGGCACTCTACGAATGACTGACACTTAACAACAAAGAACCAGAGCAGTACTAAACCCAGAAAGAATGACTGATTTGTAGACAAGCCCCTGCCACAGGTAGCCTCATAAACTATGGGGTGCTTATTCCTTAGTGAGTAGTCCTGATGTGGAGACTTGGGGCACTTGAACAATGAACCCTGAGAAATCAAAAGCTGGAAGCAACCACAGGCATTTTGGGTCCATTTCTCAAATTCAAGGTTGCCTATATTTCTATAACAGAGAGTGTACAAAAAAAAAAAAAGATGACAACCTAATTAAGCAGAAATGATCAACTGATTAGAAACCATCACAGTACAGTTTGATGAAGTTGCTGGTGAGAAAAGAAATGATATGTCATTCCTAAGGAGAACATATGGTATGCTCCTAAAAATCTCCAAAACTAATTTAAAGATATATTAAAAATTTGTGACTCTCAGCTTAGAGTATGATTATGCACTTCTTTGCTGATGACAATATTTTTAAAATATTATTTTAAATATTTAGCTAGAAAAATAGCAATCTTTTGCATCAAATGAAATAAATTCTTTTTTGAAGAAAGGTTTAATTTAGGAAAGGAAGGAGAACAGAAAGCTCCTGGGTTGGGAGCGGTCTCAGGCAGATAGCTCCTGTCACAGATTCCTCTATAAGTTAATGTTTTGGATCTTTTAATAGGCTCCTCGTGGCTTCTAATGTATCTTCTTTTTTGCTTCAGTTAATTTAAGAACTACTCCCTGGGTATCATTTGGTCATAACCATAGACTGTAGACTGAGGATCTGAGAAGTAAAACCATAATTTCCCTCTTACAGTCAAGGTTCCAAGGCTACTTTCGCTAGTTACTAACTTCATAACCTTGGGCAAAAGGTTCACCTTATCACACACAATTTCCGGTTCTGTGCTTAGTAAATGGAGATTGTAACTGACAGTGCTGTTGTTCGTGGCTGAGTAATTTGTACTGTACAACAGCCACAACTGTTCTCCCATCATCTAGGAGACTCGGCAAGTTACTATAGGTATGAGTTACAATGATAGTAAGGATGACAAGATAGAGAAAATGTAAATATCAGGTGCTTTTGGGAGGAAAATAAAATCAAAGAGCACAAGACCTAATTAAAAAGCAGTGGGGATAAATGAAAAATATCTCCAAATGAGGGCTAGGGGAACGCCAGTCTTGCTGACAAAGACAGGAAGCTAAGATTAAAGGACTGCCAGTGTGGTTTCAGGATGTAAGCATGTTTCACCGTGAATCTGTTCCATCCAAATGGATTAACTTAAAATGAAACATGAAAGTTTAGGAAGCTACTGGAGGAAATTAAACCTATGCATAGTCATTTCTTCAGGAGGAGGCAACATCATAATGGAATTGTCAGCACGTAACTATTCTTTCTGAATGTAGAATCTATTACATATAATGGATATGATATTTTATGTCATATAATATTATATATAAATATTATATTTGTATTATATTATCACCTACGTCATAGCCTACCCTAGTCAGATATGTTCACTCTTGTTTTACAAGCTGACATTAACTGTCCCCTACCCAACCTTAGAAATTTAAAACATTGATGAAGGCAGAAAGAGTCTAAATGTTGCTTAGATACATAAGACACCACATGTTTATATAGACAAGGCAGCAAATTTCTGTGAACTGATTTTGCTTCATAGTGCCACGTGAAAGTAAAACTGGAAGTTTTCAATATGGAATCTGAATGCCGCACATCGATTCATGTGAGTGCTCTGCCCTTATGTTCAGTCTCACATGTGGTAGAGGAATATGATACATAATATTCAATATATGACAAGCAAGGAAGGAGTACTTCAGAAGGAACGAGATTCTGCTAGCTTAAACATGCATCAAGGTGAGCAGTCAAGTTCTGCTAGGAGCCAAACAAAAATTTCTCTCTGATCAGCCACCCGAGAGCTCATTTTTACCCATAATTAGATGTTGAGAAGCTATAAAAATGAATTTTGGAAATGTCAATATGGTTGTTAGTTGAGAGGCTGAGTTTATATTTACCTTGAAATAATTTAGATTTCACATAATAGCATTTGCCTCACTATACACCCTTCCAGTAAACTTGTAAAATATCATAGTTTCCAAAGCAGAGAGCCAACTCCCATATACATGTCATTTGTTGATTCAGTTGTGATCCAGATACAAGTTGCCTTCTCAATGGAATGTTCAGCTTCTGCTGGAGCCATTATATATGATATTTTATTTTAGTATTTTTAATGTTCTGCCTATTTAGAAAGTGAGATGATTTGGGGGAACAATCATAGAACCAAGCTTAATAGTCTGGCTTTCTGTCCTTATCTGAAGCCACTTGGTCACTACCTGTGACTCTTGGGGTCATCAAGGGACAAGTATCGGTTTCACTCAAAAGCATTTGAGGAGCTGAGCACCACTTAGGGTCACATGCTTGATAGAAGCTTTTAGGCAATTTCGGTGCATACTTTCTTCCCAGAACATTGTCTTTAAAAGGAACTATGACTCAGGGATAATTTTTTTTTCTGCGAATTTTGAAATAAAAAATTTACTTTTCTGTAGTATGTTAGGCTATGAAGTACATTATTAATATTTTTTTTGATCCACAATGCAGTGCTAGAAGGAGAGAGGATGGTAAATGCTTTCAGTGCTTTTTATTTTATTTTTTATTTTTTTTTTTTTGCCTCAGCTGATACGGACCTGGAAAAGAGACACCCATCTCCTCCCTGACATTCATGTCTTCATCACCAGCACATAAGTCAGCCAATAAGAAGCACAGCAAGACATCTTACCCTTTCTTCACCACAATGTTGTCTTGATATTTACACTGTCTCCCCCAGATCTATTTAAGAGTTCTTAGATTATTGTCTGATAAACTTCTTTTCCTTCTCTTCTTCCCCATGTTCTTTCCAGAGCTCTACTAGGGAGCTGAAAGAAGGAGAGGAGATTCCACGCCCACAGTGGATACATACACAAAGGGCATTTCTGCTTTGGGCTACTGTGGCTCACTGGACTAAGACTGCCCCCAAGTTTTGTCATTGTCCTGCCTCACATTGGAAACAGAGCCTCTTTACTTATTTTGACTAAATATCTGCACATGCCTTCTTGCATTTCCAACATTGTTGATTTAAAGTATGTTTTTCAATATATGAGTTAAGTGCTTAAAACATATACTTTATAAAATGAAACTTATCTGCTATTCATATGTAAGTAGTAAGTATCTTATCTCTAAATGAATATAGAATTAAAACTTGGGAGTCTAGTGGGAAAAGGAAATATTCCACATATTCATTCATAGAATTCAGTCATACATCCCTCCAAAACAAGTCTTAAAAGCCTACTCTAAAATAGATTTTCACACCATACCTTGCCAATGGGCCAGTGTTTGGAAGTGAGCAAATACCACTTCTGAGGACAAAGTAAATCAATGAATTGAGTATCTTCTGTTTGCCGCTCCATATCTGCTACCCACTTTTTTCTCAGTTCATCTCAGGAGGTTAATATGTACACGAAATGCATTCCTGGGCCTATAGGTGGTTTTGTCCAACAGAGAGACCCAAGAAAGTGAGCTGAGAGTGAGAGAGAAAGCATACATCCTTTGATTTTCACCTGTATTTAGCCGTGTGTCCACCTGTAGCACTAACATGACTGTCGCTCTCTCCCATATCTCGGTATCAACTCATCCCTAACTTTATGTCTTCACACCACAAGGACCAACTCAGTAACGACTACTGCTAAGCCCACGGAGACGTGCTTTCTCCTTGTTAATGTCTATAAACCTCATTGTACCCAATTGAAATGTGCAAAACATTCTTTGAAAATTCTACCAATGGATGAATTCTGACACTTCCGCTAGAATCGAGCATGACCTTAGAGATGTATTCTGATCTAATGCAGAGCAGTAGAACCGGAGTTCTACAACTCCCGAGGCTATCCCAGGAAGCACTAAGCTGTTTCTCCTCATTTTTAGTGGAAAACTTGTTCTGGGAGCCCTGGGAGGCCATGTATGAAGTTCCCATTACCTTATAGAAAAATCGAGAAGAAGCCTCAACAGGCCACATGGAAAGACCAATCATTCATGCTCTGTCAGTGGTGTCAGCTCAGCTGGTGGGCATAACTAAAGATGGCTGCAAACCACTCTAACCTCAGCTGTTGCTACCCTGTGTGTTTTCCTGGCTGAAGGCCCGGACATGACAGAGGAGAAAAGAACCATGGCTCTCTATTCTTCTCCAGTTCCTGACCCATGGAACCCATGGGGTAGAATAGAATGTTCTTTCATGTCCTCAAGTCCGAGTGGAATTCACACTCTGCGAAGTCCAAGTGGTAAATGAGAGGTGTAAACAAATTCCAATGGAGAGTCTGAAGAAACAAGAATACATCTGCAGTTGTGACCAAAACATTTCTCAAGAGCACGTGTCACGTCTGATGCTTCATCAGTGGCAGCTCTTCAAGATTTAATGGGAGAGAAATGAGACTTTTAGTAGGCCTTGAGAAAGAACTGTGATAAGGATGAGAAAATGTGATGGTTAGTCTCTTGGCTGTCAATTTGACAGAATTTGGAATCACCGTAGAAATAAATCTCTCTGTTCATATCTGTGAGGAATTTTCTAGATTAGGTTAGTCGAAGTGGGAGGGAAGAACCACCCTACTTATGGGCAGGACCACCCCCTGGGATGGTCCCTGGGCTGTATGAGAAGGAGAAAGCTGGCTGAGAATCTTCCCTCTGTGCTGCTCTCACTATGGACTGAAGGTATCCAGCTTCCCCGAGTTTTCTGCCATGCCTTCCCATCTCGATGGACTGTGTGATCTGTGTAAGCTGGGTTTTGCCCAGTGTTCTGTATGAGCCGTAAGAAGACTAAAGTGGAAGATATGAGAATCACTCTACTATAAGTTGAAAGAACATAAGAATCAATGACATAACTAGTAGGAGATGTGTTGCAATTACAAACTCCATGACAGAATGACTCTGTAGCATGTAGGTATCACCCAGCTGCAGGGGGATTCCTCTAGGAAGCATGTCTCTTACCTTGTCTCCGATGGGTCACATGTCTCTCATTCTCCATAGTGCTTAGAGTAAAATGCAAACTCCTTTCCATTGCCCAGTGACCCTTTCTGGATTGCTCTACCTCTCTTAGCCGATCTCCCACTTCCAACTATTGTGTTAAATACATTTCCTATCCATTGATTCAGCCCTAGGTACCTTTACAATTTTGAAGATCATGCCTTTCATCCTAAAATATTCTACACTATGACCACTTTCATTCTCATTAGTTTTATTAACCCTTCAAATATCAAAATCTGGAATGCCCTCGTATCCAGATAGCGTTTTCCTGAGTTATTTATTCTCCCTAGTTGCATCGTTAACATGACTGCACCACAGGATGCTTTTGGGAGCTTTGTCATATTCTTTTGCAGGTGAAGACCAGACACAGGTTAAAAAATGGGGTTTATGATTAGCAAAGTAAATAAGTTAACACCATAACTTAATGGTTGGTGGGTGACTGGACACGTTTTGTGCAGTGAACACTTGATGTCACAGTGGCAAGCTGTCTCTCTTTGTTCACCTTGGTGACCTGGGACCTGGGACAGTGCCTACGATGAACTTGTTTATTGTGTGAATCAGGAATGAGTGAGACAGAAGGGACTGTGTGGCGTTTTGAATCAGATGTCCCCCATAAGTTTATGAGTTCAGAGTGTTTGGTGCCCAGCTAGTGGTAATTTGGGTCAAGGAGCCTTACTGGGGGGGTGGTGTTGTTTGCGTGGGTTGGCCAGAGTTCAGCTCACTCTCTCAGTGCTGTTCTCCACCTGCTATGGCAAGGAGGTGGAGTATAGCCTCTGCTCATGCCACGCTGTCATCTGCCGTCATGAAGCCTCCCTGGAGATTACAAGCCAAAATAATGCCTTTCTTCTCATCAGATGCTCTTAGTCAAGTGTTTTGTTCTAGTAAGGCAAAGGTAACTACAACAGATTACTATCCTTATTTTATATGTTGTCAAATTATTTGGGTGTTTGAAATCAATGCAAAGTTGCCAATCCTAAGTCTTTGGGGGGAAAAAAAGGTTCAGTTCATTAGACTGTTGTGTTTCCATCTATGTAAACCAGGAAGGAATTTTTGAAAGTACAACAGGATCATCTTTCTAGCCCATACCCTTTCTCTCTGTCTCTCTCTCTCAGGTCCATGGTAGGATTCAAGCTCAGAGTTTAATTAACACTTTGCTCAAGGGCTTGATTTGGAAGTCTCTAGTCTGAGTTGGGATTCCTGGCACATTTCTCTGGAGCTATGGACAGGGACCAGTTCAAATGACCTGCAACATTTACACAGTTAATGTGGATTTCAGTCTCACTTTACTTTGAAGATTTAATGTGACCTACCTGGAAATGCTTCTATTTGAACTATTAATTTTATGAGCGGCTCTAATTAATGAAATACCTTCTGTGACTTGCTTTCAAATATATTTTATATTTGATATTGTATTTTATGAAACTTAAGTTCGGTGTTCTGAGATGTTTTAAATCCTATTTTAGAAACTTTGATAGCTTGCATTTAATTTCTTCTTAAGTTTACTGCTATTTTGAAAGGAATTTGAAATCCTGAAAGCCAGGATATTTTACATTTAAAAAAAAAATGAAGTTCCGTTTTAAGAAATCAGGATAATTAACTTGAAATAGAGTACTAATTGTCCCATGTTTCACTGAATAATGCTTCAAGTTTTCAGCAAAACAGTTCCTTCTCATAAGCCTCAAGGATAATATTTAACCTTCAGTATAATTGAAACAGAATAATTATTTTTAAAGTTTCAATCTATTTTCACTGTAATTTCATGTTACCACAGGTGATTGGAGTTACCCAATAGCCAAGGGATCTTACGCTATTATTGTGAGCACATTTTCACTCGGCCATAGTTGGATACGGAACGTATCCTGAAGAGGTTTTCTTACCAGCCTGTGACGACAGCCCACGGTAGGTGGTGGAACATTTGGGAGGTGGCACGGGGTGGGAGGAAGCTGGATCACTGGAAGCATGGCTGTGAAGGGGTGCTGAGACCCACCTGAGCCCTTCTCTGTCTTTTGCTTTCCAGCCACAATGAGTTGGGCAGATTTCCTCCACCAGTTGCCCCCACCATGATGAATTTCACTGCCACAGGCCAAGATCAACGTGGCCAAGCCACCCTGCCCAGAGACCTCCAAAACCGGGAGTCAAAACAAACTCTTTCTGGCATGTGGTTTATCTCCAGTGTTTTGTCGCAGCCCTGGAGAGCAATGGCAACTTCCTACTGGCCAGACTACTCCATGCACAGATGTTATCATGAATGATTTATTTCAAATCTACAATGCTATGCAGTTTGTACTTTATTTCTCCCAATCGCTTTCATCTCCTTCATTGGACATACATGTAGAGAATCTCCTATGAACCCTGAGTTGATGAGATTAAAGTTGGCTTCATGTATCACTGGTTGAGGCTTTATGTATGACCTGAGTTTTGACACCTCCAGACATCATAGATAAGGCAGGCATTTTCTAGGTCTTCCTAGATTGGCCATTTGGTTTTAAGAAATGCCCTTAAGGGGTGGAGGATGGCTTAGCAGTAAAGGTGTTTATCTGCAAAGCCAAAGGATCCAGGTTTGATTCTACAGGACCCATGTAAGCCAGATACACAAGAGAGCGCACGTGTCTGGGGTTCGTTTGCAGTGGCTGGAGGCCCCGGCATGTGCCCATCCCCACTCTCTCTCTCTCTCTCTCCCTCTCTCTCTCCCTCTTTCTCTGTCAAATAAATAAAAATAAATTTTCAAAAATGCCCTTAAAATCTATAGATATTCAAAAACAAATAAGTTAGCTAAAGATAATGTTTGGTCTGTCTCAGAAGCAAAAAGTTTCCATTTAAAAAAAAAATTGCTTTCATGACCCAGACTCAGGGAATGAATGACCACCTGTTCTCTCTCATATGCAGATTTTAACTTTTCATATTTACATACATGAACATATGTGGGTACCGGTTGTGAAACTAGAAATGGGGTCATGACAGGAGGGTAGGAAGCAGTAAGGAAAGGGGAAGAATGGCAAAACACAGTGACAGAAACAAGGCTAGTAGAGAAAGCCCAAGCAAAGGGATTTGAAAACAGAGTGCGGGGCGGGGGGGGGGGGGGGAGAGATCAAAAACAAATTGTGTTTAAAATGTCATGTTGAATCCTAATACTTTGCATGTAAAATTAAAAAAGAAACTATCATGCAAATCAGGGCTGTGTGGGAATGGAGCGCTCCCCAATGCTTTCAGTTGATGGCATTTGTATGAGCTTTGGAAACCAAGCATTTGAGCTGACAGACAACCTTTCTGGGCATATTAGTTTTGTAACTTGAGCAAGTTACTCACTTCTCAACCTGTAAAATAGAGCACATTCTGACCTGCCGGAGTTTTGTGAGGATTAAATACGAATCTGTACAAAGCACTTAATGCAGCAACTGACAGAGAGATCTGATCAACAACATTGCCTCCCGTGGTAAATAAATGAATAAAGTTCAAATACCTTAACAATTTTTTTTTACTTGCACATTTTTTTGTTTATTTATAAATGACTTTTTTTTCCACATAGGTTACATTTTTATCCCTTTACCCTGGGCCCCCGTTTCCCTGAGGCCCTCCTCAGTAGGGTCCTTGGTGATGACGGTAGAGTAATTAGGACCTCTGTTAGTTTCTGGTTGGGGGGGTGTACCTCAGGATACCCCTTACAGTTTTTCCACCCCCCTCTTCCATAGCAATCCCTAAGCCCTGGGTGTGTTAGCAGATTGTTTGTAGTTTTGAGTCCTCTGTAGCCTTTGTATTTCTGTTACGACGCGTTTCAGTTCACCTCCACGTCTGTTGTTATTTCCCTGGGTGTGGTGGTCAGGCTAGCATTGGGAGCAATGTTCACGTTGCACGTCCTCCGCGGTTTCGCTTGGACCCTGGTGAATGGGGTGGAGGTGGCACTCATGGTGAGCAGTAGGCTATCTTTTCTTGTTGAATTGGTGGACCCTGAATATTCCCAATATTCTCTTCTATCTGTAAAATAAAATGGATTCTCCAACAAAGGTAAGAGGAGCTTTGATGAAGGGGCGGGGGGGGGGGCATGCTTACAATTTTGAGAGATATTTTGATGACAACACACACTCAATATGACCAGAGAACAACGGGGCTTCTCTCTGGATGTTGTGCGTTTCCTGCCTGGGAGGTGCTGACTTTGTTCCCAGCAATCAGAGGACAGCTGGTTACCCACACGGGCTGTGTGCCAGTATTGCACAATGTATGTTTCTTGGTCATCTGTTGGTTTTTGTAGTTTGCGGAGTCCCCTGATTATTCATGCTATTGGTGACCACTGTCACTTAGTAGCCCCCATAGCACTTTCCAATGTTAGGAGGGTTTTCTGGGAGGGACTGGCTTTCCTCTCTGTTCCCACATGGTCTCTCGATGCCGTGGGATGGCAGCCTATGATTTCTTCAGCAACAGGGTCTTACCTTTTAGCTCCATTGGGTAACCAAGTACTTGGCAATGGCCCACATTGTTTTGGGGACTTCACAGATCTCCCTGACCAACTGCTCACTTTGGGGGGGGGGGTGGCAGTTCACTCAGTTCTGTTCCTTGGACTCACAAGCCAGAGCCCACTGTTTCAGTATTAAGCTTTCTCCCCCTTCTCCTGGGTAGATCAGTTTAGTCCATCCATCTCCCTTAATTGAGGGTTACATCTTGTATTCTGCTATCCTGGAGGGTGGATCCTAATGCACTAACTACTTTAGTCTATAGTTTTGCGTAGTTCCCCTCCACACCCACCCTTCTCCTGATCCCTACCTGGCCCTCCCACCCCCATATTATTTCCCTCTATTAGTTTGTCTGGCATCCATCCAATCCTGCCTCTCTGAATTCACTTTTTCCTCGTCTTGCTCTACTTAGGCACCCACAGTTCTAATGCCTTTTGCCTTTTTCCCTCCTCTTCAGCTGGCCCATTTTAGGAACCACAGATGAGACAAAACATGCAGTTTAAGAAAACATGAGTTTAAGCCACAAGTCCAAGGCCACTTGGGTTATGGAATGAGTTCCAGGTCAGCCTGGGGTACAGTGACACCTTGTGTCAAGGAAATAAAAGAAGGAAGAGGAGGAGAAATTAAAAGGCTATTCTATAAGAATTCATATAAGTTCACGAGTAAAGGGTCAAAGGCTGTGATTCCTCCTACAGGTCTGTTTTTGTTACTATTGCTTCTCAGGAAGAAAACCCTCCCCTGCTACAGATTATAATTTCTTCTCTTCATCACAAAAGTTAGATTCTGGTTCAATTAACCATTGCTTTTGAACAATTGCAAAACTTATTGACACTTAAGCCAACACTTATTTTGTCCACAAATCTGTGATTTGGGCAAAGTTGGCCAGGGTTAGCTCATCTGTGCTCCAGTTGATAACAGTTTGAAAACGTCAAGGTGCAGGGGCAAAATTCATCTAAAGGTTCATTCACTCCAATATCTGGAGGCTCACAGTTATTACCTGGGACCCAGGTGTGGCCGAGCTTCCAGAGCATTGACACATATACTCCGCATCAAGCTTGGGCTTCCCAGCAGCCTATCTGGGACAGTATCTAGCCCATTTATCTGACATCAGCTGCCATTTCTACCTTTGCATTTCTTATTTGCTTATAGAAAAGTATCAGTCCATTATTAAAGCAGGCATCCTTGCCTTTTTCTGCACTTAGAGAAAAAGCTCTCAACTTTTTTTTCCCATTTACTCCATAATTGTAATATATGGATTTTATTGAATTTAGGTACATTTTTTCTATTCCTAATTTTTGATAATATTTTATGAAAAAAATATGTTTTGACAAATACTTTTTATTCATCCAGTAAAGAGATCATATGTTTGTCCTACATTCTCTTAATATTCTATATGACATTATTAATTTGCATATATTGAACCATCCTTGCATCTCAGGATTTTTTTTTAATTTGATAAAAGTAAGTGATCGGTTTCAATGTGTTGCTGAATTTTGTGTTGATTGAATATTTTTAAACCTACATTTATCAAGGATTTGGTCAATTATTATGTTTTTGTGATGCACTTGTCTATATCTAAAATCAGGATAATACTGGCCTTATAAAGAGATTAGTGGCATTCATTTTCTTCATATTTTTGAATAGCTTATGAATTACAAATTTTACATATGTTAGTTCTTCTTCAAGTGCCTGATAGAATTCAGAAGTGAAACCATTTATCTTGAATTCCTCATTGTTAGGTTAATTTTTTTTATCATAACTTCAATTCCCTTTCTCAGTATTTTTCAGATTTTTCTAATTCAGACTTGGCTGGTTGTATTTGTTTAGAAATTTATCCACCACTTTTCCATATATTTTTGTTAAGACACACTTTCTCATTATTGTTTGTTATGATACAAATAATACACTTATTTCATTTCTTGTTTTATTTATTTTAGTCTGCTATTTTTTTTTTCATTAGTGCAGTCAAAGGTTTGTCAGTTTTATCTATCCCTAAATCAACTCCTGGTTTTAACGATTTCTGTATTGTTTTCCTAGTCTACTTCTGCTTTGATCTTTACTAATCTTTCCTATTTTCTAGCATTGGCTATAATTTATACTGGCTATAATAATACCAGTTGAAACATATGCAGCTACAACTCCTTAATATTTATTTTAAAAATCTAAGGGCTAGATAAATGGATCAGTGTTTAAAAGAGCTTGTTTACAAAGCCTGATAACCTGGATTTAATTCCCCAGTACCCACATAAAGCCAGATACACAAAGTGGCAATGTATCTAGAGTTTGTTTGCAGTGGCAAGAGGCCCTGGCATGCCTCTCACCCACTATACAGTGTGTGTGGGGGGGGGGTGGATGGGTGTGGGTGGGTGTGATTTTTTTCTGTCCAAAGAACCTCTTTAGAAGACCTAGTTCAATGCAGTTTAGCTCAAAAGACAAAGTAAAGAGATCTTCAATGTGGTAGTATATATGTTGGCTGGAGAAACGTGGACATAGTGAAAATGTAAATCTCAGGCTGAGGAGAAGAGCCATGGAAATATGAGGACCTGAGTTCAGACCTACATGTAAATGCCAAGTGTGGCTGCACATGTCTATAATCTCCCTTGATTAAGCTTGTCACTGAAAAACCTCAAACCTAAGGTATTAATTGAGTACTTTACCTGAGCTAATTCCCCCTCGTCTCCTCTCAGAGGCTTTATTTATACACAACGACTGACAGCTCTCCCCTTGAGCTTGGTTGTTTAGGGATGTCACTGGTCAGCCCCACAAAATCATCTCTCCCTGCACCTCATCAAATATTCCCCAAGTCCTAGTCTCATACGCTCTATCCTTCCTTCCAGCAACCTAATATAATGTTCTATGTCGGGATATTATTACCAAGCTATGTTTTAACACATCCCTTCTACTCTTAACATAAAGGTTTCTTGAAGTGATTTTCTCATTTATCATTCAGCAGCCTGGAGTTGATGGAAGTTGTCTTATTGGTTGGAATCATACTGGACTAAAAACCTGCCTGGTTTCTCCCAGTAAGAGCCACGCTAACCACCTGCTGTCTCACGCAAAGTGAACAAGCCTGTCTTTCTGAATCCAGTGGCCAGCACTGGTCCTGAATCACTGTTGCTCTTCAACACGTTTGACTCTACAGTGCGACGTTTCTGAGGTGGTATACTACACTCAGGTTGACCTGACATTTCTGCTGAGGATACTCAGTAGTTCCTCCATCCTTATCCACTATACTGTCCACCCAGTACAGAAGCCAATTTCCTTCATCAAGTCAGGCCACGTTACCCTTCTGCTCGAACCTCTGTAGAGGCTAGAAGCTCCCACACCATGCAAGTAGAAACAAGCGAACGGGGCTTCCCGCCACTGCACATTCCCGCAGTGCTTACCCTCCTCCTCCCCTACAGACAGTACAACTCTTTTACCACTTCTGGAACTTACCAGAAACTTTATGTAGTCACTAGTCCTTCATGCTGACACTCCATTCCACAAGATACTACCATGGCTTACTCCTTTTGTAACAACATTTCAATTAAATGTTGCCTTTTAACAAAGGTCATGAAGAATTCCATTCAAATACGCCACCCGCAAAATATCGCAAATGTGCGACTCCTTATATTGCTCTCATTTTCCCCATGGTGCTCCTTTTCCTCTGCCGGGCTGTAGATTTGATTTAATGTGTTGAAGATGGCTTGCCTTCACTAGAATGTAACATTCATGAACTCTGTGTGTCAAATTTGTTCACAGATGTATCTCTGTCCACATAAACAGCCTATCAAGTACCCCACAGACATGTGCTAGATGGAACAGACAATGGTTTGTTTTTCTTCTCTCTTCAAGTTCCCTAGGAAAAGAAGCAAGCCTTATTCATGTCACAAAATTTACGTCGGCTATGAATATGGAATTTAATCAGTTAGATGGATGAGAGCAAGTCTCTCTTCATCATATGGTAAGAGTCTGGATGGTACATTAGTCTCTCCCTAGTAGCCTTTGCCTACCCAATGCAGTGTGAATGCATTTTTATGTTTTGGGCTTAACTAATGTGATCACACTATTTCTGAGCACAGTGTCTCCTCTCTAAGTGCCAATGCAATTTAGAAGTCCTGCATAGCTCAATGGGTTTGGGTCATGAGAAATTATTTGAAAGTAAACATGCCTAAATGATGTAGGACCTTCACATCTTCTGGAAATAGTTGCTTCATAATATAGTGATTGACATGGCAGAGCTATGACAATGTAGTCACAGATGTGCAGATAAACATGAGTATAGACTGTGATTTGCTGAACCTTTTTAACGTCTGTCTGTAGTAGAACACCTCACCCTCAGTGCCCACAGGCTCACTTATTGCAGTTTAAATTCACGTAATTCAAAGAACTTTACACAAATGTACATGAAATGGTTCTCAAGAGAAAGAACAGTGAAGGAACCAGTATCAGCGTGTCAAATGCAGGATTTCCAAGGGCAGCCTCCCTGACCATGGATTTTTGCATAATTACAGAAGTTGATTAATTAATTTATTTATATTTTATTTAGTTTAGCACAAAGAGCACTGTCCTGGGGATCAGTCTGCCTAGTGGAGAGTTTTCAAAAGCATGCAGTCTGGAAATATGCATTGCATTACTCACACATAAGAGAGCTGTGACTTGCTCTCCAGGCCATTCACACCTGATTCCACTGCTTTTCACAGAAATGGATTAAGAGGGCACAAGTCCATACCTGTGCCAACACATATAAAAGGAAATCAAAGGGGAACTGAAAACAGACACTGAGTATATCAGATTCCTTTCAGGCATGAAGCCCAGATTTTAACAGCACCACTCCCTAAATTCTTTCAGATCTACACTGCTCCAGTGATTTTTTTTCCCGTACTGGTAGAATATTGACATAAACTAATTTGTATGGCTGAATTAAGATGAGGTTTATCATATTTAAACAATGACAATATCCTGGTGCAGAAAGTATACGTACAGAAGGCTAAAATAGTGGGAAATAATTTATCCTATCAGGACTCTCGCTACCCCCTCCAAAAAAAAAAATGTAGTGTGTCTTCTTTTAAAATTTTTTATCCTTTTATTTTATTTATTTTTTGAGAGAGACAGAGAGAGAGAGAGAGAGAGAAGCAGATAGAGAAAGAATGGGCATGCAAGGACATCTGGCCACAGCAAACAAACTCCAGATGCATGCACCACTTTGGCATCTGGCTTACATGGGTACTGGAGAATTGAACCTAGGTCCTTAGGTTTCTCGGGCAAGTTCTGTAACTGCTAAGCCATCTCTCCAGCCCTGTAGTATGTCTTTATTCTCATCTAAATAACTCAGATTTCCCCTTAGGCTGCTAGCCCTCCAATAAAGGAAGGCATAATCTCAGGAAGAAAAAGAAGAGGTAAAACTAGCACAAAAGATAGTTGAGGCATGCCAAGGGAAAGAAAACTTAGGGATGAAGGTCCAGTACTATGGGGATGTTAACATAATCGCCTTCGTTCCTTTGTCTAGTTGAAGTAAAAGGCAGTAGAAGAGGTATTGGTTTTAAAGTCAGGAAGGCTAAACAATACACTCTACTAGTCAGTTCAAGTGTCTTCATGTCTGTGAGCGTTATCCTGCGCAGCTGTGAAATTAAGGCATATGGCTCTGAAGAACAAAACGCTATTTGACAAGAGGTAGCTGGTTCTGAATCCTTCCTTGGCTATGCACTGTGCGTTTGTGGTTTTTTTCTTGGGGGGGCGGTAGCCGTGTTTTAAAGCCAAATGCTTCTTCCTCTGCGTCTCAGTTTCTTCATCTGCAAGCGGGGAGAAAATATCAAACAAAAAATGTAGCCAGATAACCTATACTTAAAGCATTTGATGCCTATAATTTTTTTTTGGGTGGGGGGCTAGGGTCTCACTCTAGCTCAGGCTGACCTGGATTCACTATGCAGTCTCAGGGTGGCCTCGAACTCACGGCGATCCTCCTACCTCTGCCTCCCGAGTGCTGGGATTAAAGGTGTGCACCACCACACCCAGAACCTACAAAAGCTGGTTCTTGTGGCATGCACCTATAATTTAAATGCTAATGAGGCCAAGACAAGAGGATCCCTAGGGCTTGTTGGCCAGCTATTCTAGACCAATAGATGAGCTTGTAGGTCTGTAGGTTCAATGTGAAAATGTCTCTCAAAAAATAAGCTAGAGTGCAACTAAGGAAGGCACCAATGTCAACCCCTGGCTGCCTGCACATCCACACAGGTGAACGTGAAGACACGCATGCATGCTAGCACATACACATGCAAAATGAGAAATGAAATTCTTGGCCTGAAGAGATGGCTTAGCTGTTCAGGCACTTACCTACAAAGCCTAAGGACCCAGGTTCAATTTTCCAGGTCCCATGTGAGCCAGCTGCACAGGGTTGTGCATGTGTATGGAGTTCGTTTACGATGGCTAGAGGCCCTGGTTTGACCATTCTCTCTCTCTCTCTCTCCCTCTTTTTCTCCCTCTCTATCTCTAATGAATAAACAAAAATAAAAACTTTTTAAAAGTGTTTAAAAGAAGAAAAAGAAAATTCTTGATTAATATTTGTCTAAAAACAAAGAGGAAATTTTAAATCTCATCTTGAGTCTAGAATGAGAAACAAAATAGAAGAAAGTGAAGGAGAACTTGTAAACTCTATTTTTCTTTCCCTCATCATTGTGTGCACTCTGAGCTGTACACATGACAGAAGGCAGTTTTACAAATGTGAGAAAAACTTTAAATATAAGGCAGAATGCTTGAGTTCTCAGTCTGGAAGGGTCATGGAAAACAGGCAGTTTTGGAAAGGATGAAGTAAATAGGCCGAAACAAATGGCTGGTCTGCTCCAGAGAAAAGTCAAGAATGCAATTAGTCTCAAGGTGTGAGGTGCTTTTGATTTCATCTGAGCCAGCCCTCAGTCTGAGAGAGCTGCCCCGAGGATGCTCTGCGAGGCACAGTTCCAACTGGCAAAAGTATTCGGTACACCAACAAGACCAGGTCGTTGCTCCAGGCATCACTGGGGGATTCTAAAAGAGCTATCCAAAACAGAAGCCACCCCTTGGCTCCGAGAGCCAGTCTATGGATTTAGGATCTCTAAGTGCCACGACCAGGGCAAGAAGGTCATTAGGAATGAACGAATTGGATGTCAGAGTCCTAAGTAGAGCTCTGGACAGGAGACTAGGGCTACCCACGAAGAAACCACCCAGAATGAAATGAACTATTAGATGCTGGCAGCCCTGCCTTGCTGGTTGCAAGACCAGATAATTCCAAGCCAGCGGGTGGGAGAGTCTCCAGGCCCACAGCTGTGGAAAATGGCACTAGCCCTAATTGGTAACATCTGCAGAGGTACCAAGCCACTCACTTTGCCACCAGTTACAGCACATCCCTAGTACTCTGCAACCACAAGTATTTCCCAAGCCCCAGAATCCTATCTAACAATCTCCCGTAGACTACAGTGAGAAGTGTGTCTACCACCCAGAGCACCCACTTGGAAGGAAAACCAAAACAGGCATACAATGTAGACAGTAAATTCAAGATACTCTAAAGACATTCGCTTAGGCAGATACATCTCACACTAATGCTCTCTGAATGTCTGCCTCTGTGTATTCTTCAAACAACAACAACAACAACACAAAATGAAGATGGAGACAACATTGAGATTCCAAATCCAACTCAAAGCGTGTGACAGAGCCTGGAGGCAGGATTTGGTTTGGATGTGAAATTGGAAGTGGCTGCCTGTTACAAACAGAGAGCACTAAACAGCCTGGCATCAAATGCACAGCATTCAGTCTGCAAGGGCAGGAAGGACCAATGATGAGTTCAGGAGCCCTGATCTTATCAACAACAGTCCCCGAATGAGAGGACTGTGCGATTTACTTCAGATCAAATCAAATATTTCACAAGCTCAGCTGAAAGAATGCAGCCGTTTAAGCTGACAGTTTTATTATTAACAATATAAACAATTAAATGTTTGGCTGGAGAAGAATTTTTAGAAACTTTATTTAGGACCAAAGCCAGCCTTGGTAGCTGAAAACAAACATAGTATGTTTCATCACGGAGCTCCAGAAGTAACACAAACTACTTTCTACCAAGTCTGTCTCCATGTAGCAGTAGTGAAATCCAGTCAGCAAATTCACTGTAATTTGAAAAGGAATAGCGAGCAGTCCCTTTAAGCAATTAAAGATATATCCCAAAACTTAAATAAGATGGAATTGACCCCATCCTAAAGGCAGTCAGTCCTGCATGGTGTGGAGAACAAAACACAGCCACATACTAAAGGAAGCACTGGTCTTTCCATGAAAGAGTTGAGGCTCGGTGAGGTAATGAGTGGGAGAGTCCATGGAACCGACAGCAAAACTGTTGTGATCAAGCACTCAGCTGTGACAGCAAAAATAAGCGCCTGGAGCTCCAGTGGGGAACGGCCAGGGGAAATGAGCAAGTCACCAAGTAATGACAGAATACTAGTGAGATTGGGAATACCCTATCTAAAGGTGAACCAAGAGAATTTTTTCAAGAACTTTTAAGAGCTCTGGACATGATCATAACACCTAGAGCCATCGCCAGCCATCACACGGCTCATTCACTTCCTGTTCTTTTCCAAGATTCTGAAGGGAGACCTGGCACATGCTGAGACAGCCAATAGTGACCGCTCAAGAGGGCATGACCATGTGACGGGGCAGTGAAACGGTAAAGAATGGATTCGAAATCAGAGAAGTCGGGTTTAGAATTAATGCTACAAACTCCCAGTTAAGTGACATTGGTGAAATCCCTCCACCCCTCTAAAGTTTAGTGCACACAAGCATTTTCAAAAGAAAGCAAAGATGTAAGACAGAGTCCTATGGGACATGCATATAAGTTGTTGAAAATTCTTGAGGCAGCGTAGGCACAAGTCAAAATTCTATGGATTTTACATACATTATTGCATTTGACTTATTAAACCTTACGGAGTCTCAGTTATGTTATCTGATTTTCAGGATGAAGAAATTGAGGCTGGTTTTCAGAGTTTCCTTTCTCCTTTCAAATGATGACATTAAAACCAGATTTATTTTAAAAAATAGTAACCTATTCAGGAGCTGGGGAGATGGATCAGTGGTTAAAGGCACTTGCTTGGGAAGTCTGATGGCCTCAGGTTCGATTCCCCATTATCCATGTAAAGTCAAATGCACAAAGTGGTGCATGTGTCTGGAGTTCATTTGCAGTGGCACTAAGCCCCAGTGCACCCACTCTCATTCTCAGCCTCTTATTCTCTATCTCTCTCTCTTTGCAAATAAAATTTAACAATTTGAACGGGCTGGAGCCTACTACCTTGAGACTCTTAACACTACCAATTCCCAATTCACCATTTTTTCTAAATTTTTTGTTCATTTTTATTTATTTATTTGAGAGTGACACAGAGAGAGAAAGAGGCAGATAGAGAAAAAGAGACAGAATGGGTGCGCCAGGGCTTCCAGCCACTGCAAACGAACTCCAGACGCATGCACCCCCTTGTGCATCTGGCTAAATTTTACATAGATGTCACTCACTTTACTCATCTTCATCTCAATTTAAGAATGAGGTAGAAATACACACTTCAAGGCTCAGGGGCCATTGTGGAAGAGGTGGTGGAAAGAATGTATGAGCCCTAGGATGGGGAGCAGTGCTTTGAAATGCTGCCTTCCAGACAGAAAGTGGCCTTTGCGTTCATGACCTCACAGTGGCTGATGCTTCCTATGCAACACCAGCACGACAAGTAGTGGGGGTATGCTGCAGCAAAATCAAAGAGGGACTAGCTGCAGACAAACGCACACACACACACACACACACACACACGCACGCGCGCACACACACACACACACGTAAGTAAATAAATATCTTTACCTTTAAAAAATGAGATGGAAAAATACTTTTTTGCTTTCTATAGAATATTTTTATAGTCTCCTTAAAAAAATCTAGAAAATATAGACTAATAGACAAGGTACTAACAAACTGTTAGATCTTCAATGTAGAGACAGCATAAATCGAAATGAACACAAATCTATCAGCCACTGCTAACCCACTGTGAAATAATGTGATGTTATTGGAGAGATTGTGAACTGTCAAATTCCTTCACTGAGTTATTACAAAGGAATCTCCAATTTTAAGACATTTATTTCTCAGGGGTTTTTCCTTATGGGACAATCATCATAATATCTGTGGAAGTAAAGAAAACAGAGTTGGATTTGCTGACGAGGTCCTACAGGAAATCAGCTGTCTGCGGGACAGACACTCAGGAAGTGACAGCAATTTGGGGGAATCAACATGGTTCATGACTTAGCTGTGACCCAGCCACAGTTACTGTCCTCTCAGTTTATTTCTCTCCTGTTTGTTCTGCCAGAGGATATCCTCTAGCCGGTTACTAAGGCAGAGCCACCACACAGTGAAGCAAAGTGTCTTCACTTAGGACTCTAAGGAAACCCAACACTGCCCCCTGTCACCAGCACCACACCTGAGCCTCTTGTCGCTTCAAGGTCCTCAGGCTGTGTGAAGTGGCGGAAGTCAGCTGTCTAGATTCCACCTACTCTGACAATCATGTGCCATTGCTGCTTTCTGGTTTTCATTTTATATGCATGTGTGTGTCTGCTTGTCAAGCGTGGTTCCTAAGACAACTCTAAGAACACTCTGCTATAATTGAGAGAGACAGAGAGAGAAATATAGAACCCTAGACTGGAGCTACCAAGCCAGGGGATATACATTATCAAGATTCAGGAAATATGTATATAATTTAAAGTTGTGAAGTCCTGTGCTTGGGTCTTAGCTTATAACGTATGTCCGCTGGAAATTTTGCCACCAAATTAAAATGTATCCAGAGGGGAAGCTTGAACTGAAAAATGGCATTAAGAGTCCAGAGCCGTGAGATCCAATTATTGGTTGGTGTGAAACTAGAGAAAGGGAGGAATAGCCTTGCTCCCATTCGGCTGAAGCACTGTAGAAAGGCCCGTCTATGCCCTTAGCTGGAAGGTACCACCGAGGCAAACCCTTTCCGCCTTTCCTTACAAGTGCATTTGCACTGGGCATGGCATGCCGCCCCAGCTGCCACAGTGGTGCCATACTCTTCTTCCCACTACAGAAAGATCTTTATGCTTGTGACTGACTCACAGCAAAGGGCTTTATTCTGACTTCATGGATGATTTCTCCAACAGACTAGCTTCAGGGTCACGAGGCTAATATGAGCTTAGGGGAATATTCAGGCGCATGTATGCAGGGCTTGTGGTTGTCACAGCTGATCAATCAGTCAGAAACGGCAAGACAAACATATGGCCATGGAGACTAGAATTTCACGTAAGACCTTTGGGGAGACGGATAAAGGATTCTGTGATAGATGTGCTGTGTCCACTACAGCCAACACTGTCTCTTCATCTGTTCTGATTACCGGGGCTGACCCCTGCGACCTGCATTTTCCACAGATCCTTGGCTACAGGCTTGCAGCTACATTTGCCTAGTGGGAATCACCAGAAGGAGATTAGATGGGACAAAGGAAGAGAAATCCACAGACGTCCTCTCCTGTACTCTTTGGAGAGCCCTCTGTGGCAGTGGCTGCATAACTTCATGCTGATTTAACTTTAGGGAATCCCACCCACCATACTTCCGCTTCATTCAAGGGAAACCTCTCACCATGTTTCTATCTCTGGCTTAGAAAGGACTTTGTCCAGCTGGGCGTGGTGGTGCACGCCTTTAATATCAGCACTCGGGAGGCAGAGGTAGGAGGATCGCCGTGGGTTCAAGGACACCCTGAGACTACATAGTGAATTCCAGGCCAGCCTAAGCTAAAATGAACCCTTACCTCAAAACACAAAGAAACAACAACAAAAAACAAAGAAAGAAAGAAACAAACAAACAAACAAACAAACAAAGGAAGGAAGAAAGGAAGAAAGAAAGAAAGAAAGGACTTTATCATATTAAGGTAGCATTCTCTTGGGTTTTGGTAACATCTCTGGTAAAGCATCTTTAGCTCTTCCTAAATGTATTAAACTCCTTATATAAAATTTGTCCTCTAGTACAATTGATAATAGGTTCTACCTGACTTGCCCAACATTCACTGGTACGCTAGCCTTATATTTTACAGGCCTAAGGTTCCTGGGCCTCTCTTTGGGAACTCTGGTCCAATGGGAGGTGTCGTTGAAGCTAACCTTTCAGGCTTAGACTGAGTAACAGAGTTTTTCTTTAAGAAAGAATTTTAAGCATGACAGAAGGCTGCGCTTTAACAAATGTGGAGCTCTCCCCCAACAGGCAGCAATAATTTTAACACTATTGGGCAGCGGTCCAAAGCCAGCTCTACCCAAATGAAGTGTTCGGTTTCTGTGCTTCTATGGCATCATTTCTTCCTTCATAAAACCACATAAAGAGTTGATATATATGATTTCGTTACTCTAAGTTATCCTAGAAGAAATCAGTAAGCAAATTTAAGGTTATATGTTTACATAGAAATAAATGTTTACCAAATTTACTAAAGCTTACCTACTGTAGTTAAACTTAAACATAAGATTATGGATTACTATGGGCAAGACACTTTCTTTATGAAGTTATGATGATTAATAGAAAAGTTTCATATCATGAAAAATGACAGAAAGGGAAGAAAAGGGGCAACAATCATAAAACAGTCTAATTACAATCTTTGGTGGGAGGTGGTGTGGGCAAAATGATATCAGAGCTGAGTTAAAGCAAAACAAACAGGTAAGAATTTAGCAAACCAATATAAGATTATGAGCAAACAATGTATTTATTTTAAGAGACAAACACTGCTGACTAAACATTCTGAGAAGATAAAAGGAAATGTTGAAATTCTTGTATAAGTCACACTGCTATAAATGCTGCATAGTAACATCAAACTGAAAGTCCCAATTTAGAGCAGATAACAGTAGATAAGATAAGAGAGAAAAGGGATAGAGTTCTTTGAGTATGATTCTGGCATTTACAGCAATTTTGAGAAGGTTATATAATGCTATACTTGTAAGAGCATATAATTCAGAATCAAATTACTTGAGCTCAAGCATACATTTCCAGTTACTGGTATATATTTGTTAGGGGAGCCAGGATATAATAAAATGGATCACAGACTATTTTATGGCTCAAACTAGGAGAAAAGTGTCACTTAAGGAAAAAGCCAAGCTTAGTTTTCCTGTTAAGATATGCCTCAAGAATGACTTTATGCAAGAACCTATGTTATGAGACCTACAGTTCTTGCTTAATTTCCCTGTCCATCTAGAACCTTCTCTTCTATAAAACCAGGATAGTAACAGTGTTCCTCCACTTAGAAACAGAAGAGCAGTAAGCACTCAATAAGAAAGTTGTTACTAAATACTATTATTGCTGTTCGAGCTTGGCTATTTTAGCAGTTCAGTCAAATAACTGGAAATATTTGCTCAATAAATTTTGCTTCCTGCAATGGTTTTTAAGAATCATAGTCTCCATGATCTCACTGGTTTTCACCTGGGAGACTTCTGGTGTCATGGGCCTGAACAGAGACCGATTCTGCCATGCTACCTCAGTCCTGGTCTGATCACACTTTGAGAACCACCACCTGCAGGCAAGAGACCGAAAAGGCTTAAAGAACCCAGCGCCCCTGACATTGCCATCATCATGAAGGTTTACACACACCTACAACACACATCCCGGGAGGAGCAGAGACTGAAAAATCTCTGGGGCCCATGAAAACGGCAAGCTTTGGAGTCAGTGGGAGATTTGGTCTCAAGGAATCGTGCAGATGTTCAGTGGATGAGGGACACTTAACTTATCCTCCTCCTCCACAGCCACACATCTGCACACACACACACACACACACACACACACACACACACAAACACTACATCCAGCACCCCAAACACCACACACACTGCAAATACACACATGTAAAAAAAAAATGTTTTAATGTCGCTCCAAATTGTACATGGTGATTTCTGAGTTCAGGTTTTATGCAACCTATCCCACCTTTCTGCATTTTCCATCTGTCTAGCCTAGGAAGTTACAGTATCTCAATCTTGCTTTAGTCTTATGTCACCTTTGGGATACAAAGCATATCCAGAGGCTAGCCTTTTCCTTTTTCTGAAGCAGTGTTGCTTAACTATGTCCAGCTGCACAAGACCTACCTACAAGGTACTTTAAATGCTCCATGCCATGTGACTTTACCTGAGAAGATATGAGCAAGGGCCTCTTCATCTCAGGAGGGCACCAATTACATACTAACACACACACACACACACAACCTATTCATATAGCTTAGTGACTCAGGGAATTTATGTGGGTTACTTATAAGAATATGGATGAGAGATTCTTACAGCATCATGGTTGACTCAAAGGCAGCTGCATCATTGAAAATGTCGCCCCCCCCCCACCATGGGAAACCACACAGGAGAGCAATAATTACTAATTACTGCTCATGTAACCCCCAGGGGAGTGTCTTCATGGATCCTGTACATTTTTGTGCTTCCCAAGCCTGTTAGCTTACTTGAACGTCCTAAGCCTTTCAAGTAGTATAAGTGTCTCTCCTTTCTGCAAGAGGAAGTGCTTCAATTCAGAGAAAATGGCTACACAATACCGCCATATACATAAATCAGAGAGTATTCTAGAAATTTACGTTGTTCACAGCTTACATGAAGGACCCATGGACCACTACTTGCAGCAACCCTCATTATATCCCCCTTCAAAGTAGGTCTCCCCAGGCTGGAGAGATGGCTTAGTGGTTAAGTGCTTGCCTGTGAAGCCTAAGGACCCCAGTTCAAGGCTCGATTCCCCAGGACACACGTTAGGTAGATGCACAAGGGGGTGCATGTGTCAGGAGTTCATTTGCAGTGGCTGGAGGCCCTGGCGCACCCATTCTCTCTCTCTCTCTCTCTCTCTCTCTCTCCCTGCCTTTCTCTCTCTGTCACTTTCAAATAAATAAATAAAAATAAACAAAAAAAATTTTAAGTAGGTCTCCCCAACTCCACCCCTAAATTATTCCAGTCAGTGATTGAATATAAATAGCCAGGTAAACGGAAGAGGTCCATTCTCTCCATCTCCCTTGATGCCTAAAACAGTGATTTACAAACAAGGTAAAGTATCATGACCAATTCACCCAGCTTTTGCTACATGAGGGACATGTACCTAATCACTGAAGAATTTGCCTTAGTTTACATTGGCCCCTCCTTCCTAGATTCTTTTGGTTCAGCAAAAATTATCCTTTTCCCTGTGAACTTCAAGCAATTGGTAACTTGGATGATACTGTGTGTGTGTGTGTGTGTGTGTGTGTGTGTGTGTGTGTGTGTGTGTTAAAATTACTAGAGCCAAGTTGTACTTTGTGACTCTCGCAGCAACATGAGTAGGTGTCCTCCACTTGCTTTTCTCACCAGGACACACGTCATCAAGCCTTCTGTGGTTAGAACCAATCATGGACATGACAGAACAAAACCACAGCAAGGGCAAAAGCTCTGCCGCATGCACTGAAGCTTTGATATCAGTCACGATTGTCTCTTTAGATGCTCCACCCGCCTCTGGGTTACCAAGGCTGCTCGTTCCCTCCCCGCTGACCTCCCTGCCCTTCCCAGTGAGTGTCTCTCTGCTCCTGACCTTCTGCTTGTCTCTACAGCTTTGAGAAAACAAGGCTATCTGTCAAGCCACAGTAATAGCTAGTACAGGTATATTCTAGAAGAAAACAGCAACAGTAATCACAAAACTCACCACTAGAATCACTCTGACAATCTCTGCTCTTCCCATGATGACCACAGTGTCATGTTGTATAAAGAATAAACCCAGAATTCAATTTCACAAAGTGATGTCTAAGACTCAGAGACTGGAGAAGATACAGGGGAGTGAAGAAGAGGTGTGAGTTGTAGGAAAATTCAAACTTACCTCAGGCTCAGAAGATCTCTCTAAGTCTCACTTTTTATTTAATCTGCTGGATAAGGATATTTACAGCACAGTACAAATTTGAGTTACATGTTAATTTTAAAGCACTAGAGTGTAGTAGGTGTGAGAGAGTGGGGTTTGGCCACAACAAACTCATGATTTAATCATTTCAATAATGAGGAAGAAGTATGAGCACATAAGTGGTTCTTGGGCTTCCATAACAAACCCCTAAGGACTGGGTGATTAACAACAGAATACATCGCACAGTCACGGAGGGTAAAGGACGTCTGATCCGAACGTCAGCACGGCAAACACTGTGAGTACTCCCGTCCAGGTCTCACAATTGCTGACTCGTCCTGGTGTCCTTAAATAGCATTCCCTTTTATATCATAGTTGAAAACTCCTAGACTTAAGAGCATACGCCATTAATGCTGTCATAAGTAGGGCTGAGGAGTCACTCTATATGGATTAAAGATCAATAGTCAAAGGAGGCTAGGTATCCATCCAACTGCAAAATAACTGTTAACATTGGAGGAAAATCCCATAAAAATAAAATCAATTTTTCTGCCTTTTATTTATAATCCAACTGTAGTGATTAGACAACTAGGGCTGAACTAGATACGTTTGTTTCTCATGAAAATGATGTAATAGATTGATTCTCCTTCCCCAAATGGCATAGTAAAGTTTCTATACCTCACACTTCAAGAAAATGATCTTTTTTTTTTCAATAAGGTCTTTGCATATTTAATTAGTGAATATGAAGTCACTCTAGAGTAGAGCAGCCCCCTAGCTTAATGTGATTGCTGTCTTATAAAAAGTTTACACATGCCGGGCATGCTGGTGCACGCCTATAGTCCCAGCACTCGGGAGGCAGAGGTAGGAGGATCTCCATGAGTTCGAGGCCACCCTGAGAATACATAGTGAATTCCAGGTCAGCCTGGGCTAGAGTGAGACCCTACCTTGAAAAACCAAAAAATAAAAAAAACGTGTACACGTGAAGACACAGACAGATGTCTGAAGTACAGACATAACAAAGGCACCTACAAGCCAAGAGTGAGGCATAGAGAGACTCCCATGAAGCTTTTACAGAAAACATGACACTGCTAATATTTTGATTTTGGACATCTAGCCTCCCAAACCATGAGGTCATGAATCATGTAGACCACTCCTTGTGCAGAATTTATAGCCATACTAGTAAAGGACCACATTAGGTACATGTCCTAGGAGCTAAGGTATGCACAAGGTTCTCTGTTGTTAATTCACGACTTAAGAAAAACAAGCGTAGGGCTAGAGAGATGGCTCAGTGGTTAAAGGCACTTGATTCTCTAGTACTCATGTGAAGTTGGATGATGCACAAAGCAGCACATGCATTTGAAGTTCATTTGCAGTGGAGGTAGGCCCTGGCATACCCTTACTCACTATCTCTATGTCTAGCTCCCTCTCTCTGTCTGCCAGTCTCTCAAATAAACAAATAAATATATATTTTAAAACATAATTAAAATATTTTAATAAAATATAAATGAAAATAAGTTAAATATAAAATAATATAATTAAAATATTTTAAATATAATTAAGACAAAGATGAAGGGATGTTTCAGGATTCTTCCCATGGACACAGATTTTTTAAAGTATATTTTATTTATTTATTTGAGAGAGAGAAAGAGGCAGAAAGAGAGGGACAGAATGGGCATGCCAGGGCCTCCAGATACTGCAAACAAACTCCAGATGCATGCGCCCCCTTCTGCATCTGGCTGACATGGGTACTGGAGAATCAAACTGGGATCCTTTGGCTTTGCAGGCAAACGCGTTAACCTCTGAGCCATCTCTCCAGCCCAGCACAGATATTTTTCTTTTTAGATCTCAGATTTGAAGGGTGGTTCATAGCATAGTAGGTTAACTCACTGGCATAGACACCTTCCGGCTCAGAAGTTCTCTGTTTCACATATGGGACAATTTTGTGCACCATTATTTACATCTGACTGGTTTGACAGAATGTCCTTGCGTTCTTTTGGCTACTGCTCTCGGTGACCATGGAAGGTGGAAATGAAGTTTCCTCGTGTTTAGCTATACAGAGCATCAGGACTCCCTAGAAGCAGTTCTTCTCCTCTGTGTGGCCTCTCTTACACTGCCACCACTGCTGTCCTTCCACTACTGCTCGGGATTGTCCCCAGCAGAGACGCCAGCCGGGCAGGTCAGTGAAATGAGCCCTACTCCTCAGCTCTGCTTCATATTCCTGTTGCCCCAACTCTTCCATTCCCATGAACTCTCCAAAGCTCTCTCTCTCTCAAACCTCAGAATGATTCAGGCTCGGCCCCTGTCCTCCCTTGGTTTGTGAGAAGATGGACAGAGTAGAACTCTGTCAAGTGCCGTGTCTGCGCTGGTGGAGTTCCACATATCCTGTCCTACACTGTTAAAGATAAATAAGAGAACTGGGTGGATGGCTTAGCTGTTAATAGCAGTTACTCAAGAGTGACAGTCTGAGAAGGTGTGAGTCTGATCTGGGTTCAATTTCCCGGGATGCATGTAAACAGCTGAGTGTGACTACACACACCTACAACCTCAGCCCTACAGGAAGCTGCAACTGAAAAATTGCTGGTGCTCACAAAAACTGACAGCTCTGCATTCAGAAGGAGACTCATCTTAAAGAAAAGCCTGAATGAGCCACAAGGAAGGACACATACAACATTCTTTGGCCTCCACTGCCTGTGAGAGCACATCCACACAGCACACATAACACACACGCACACACACACACACACACACACACTCCCACATACTACACATGCTAAACAAATTGGAAGAAAAAAGGGTTGGCTCTTACTAAAAGCTCATTAATTTTTCTACTTCTGCTTTCAATAGTGCCATGACAACCAACTGGAGAGCATCAAGACATTGCCTTAGAGAGAGAACAAGATGACCAAGCCATGTATTGATTGTGATGGACTCTGCCTAGGCACTCCCCAAATTCACATTTTGAATTCCTAATCCCCAAATGTTATGCTATTGGGAGGTGAGAACTTAACAATCAAATTAGGTTTAGGAGAAGTCACAAGGGTAGAGCTCTGTAACAGGAATATTGTCCTTTTACAAGGAGAAAGTCTGAAATTTCTCTTCTTTCTCTGCCACTTAAGTCTTAGCAGTAAGGCACTGTCTGCAAACTTAGAAGGTCTTCACTAGAACTCAGCCATTTTAGCAATCCAACCTCCCAGACTGTAAGAAAATACAGGTCTCTTCTTAAGCTACCCAACCTGTGATATTCTTTCTCAGCAACCAGAGGTAAGTCATTGACAGTTGATATGCTATGTATGTATATGTGTGTATATTTATACATGCATATATATGTTTATATATGATATATACATATTTGATATATGATCACATATCATATATGAATGCATTGATATATACATATGTATATCATATATGTATATATTTACATATATATGATAAATTATATATATAGAGAGAGAAATATATAGATACAGATGATATAGATATAGAGAATATAGATAGAGATAAGGCTATAGATGTAGATGATACAGATACTAATATCTCCTTTAACCTAAAAAACAGAGTAGAAAAGATAACCACCTTGGGAGGTTCTGTGGTTTGTAGGGATTGTGGGTTAGTGAACTTGCCATCCCTTTGAGTAAGAAAATCTTCCTGAAGGAAAGTTTAATTTGGGTTCACGCTTTCCGAAGCCTACAGCTGGCTGGTTGGCTCTGCTGTATGTAAGGCCCTGTCACAAGGCAGGGCATGGCAGGGAAGAAATGGTGTAGCCATTTTACTCATTTCATGGCAGCCAAGAAGCAAATGGGGATACGAAGAGGTTGAGGTCCCAGTCTCCCCAGTGAAGGACCCACCACCACAGATCTAACTTCCTCCCAGAAGTCGACACTTCTCTAAAGTGCGACCATCTCCCACGAGCTCCACAGGCCTGCAATCAAGCCTTTAACATGTGGGATATTTAAGATCCAGTCCACATTGTGGGCTTGACGGTCTTATCTTTGAAATCCATGAGACAACGTGCTGAGGCTCAGAATAGGAGACGATGTCCAGTCTTCTGTGTCAATTGAGACACTAGGCCTTGGAGGCCCCTGGGGGGATAACACTTGTCATACAGATAACAGGAAGACAGCGAAACTGGGTGCATAGCAGATTTTCCTGCTGAAATCTCAGATTGTTTTGCCCAACTTTGCACCACCCCTCAGAATGGTAGAGCCAGCCCGGTTGCTTCATAGTACAGCTGGCTTGGTAAAGGCCATCAGGCTCTGCCAGATACAGACTTCCCAGCATTTCATCCATGGCTATAAATCCAGCCTACTCCAGGATAAGCGCAGGGAGACGCACTGTCAAAGGGAAGGCATGAAATTTTTATTTCACCATCCTCTCTTCTTTTAAATTTTCATTCTTTATCATAAAGTACTTTTGTTTCCCAAAGTTTGAAGAATCAAAATTATTGTTGGGAAATGTCCCACAGTAATAGTCAAGCTGTGTGGTTTCAGATCTGGACATCTGTTTTGCAGTCATTTATCACTTTCCTAGGAAAGGTCTGAAGTGGGAGAGGAGTGCGTGTTAGGATTTATTTTATTTGTTGTAAGAGGTTCTAGCCCCTTGGTCCCAGAAATTGTCTCTTTAGCTTATTCTCCTAAGTCATGTTTAATTTACTTCGGAAGCAATGCACATTTCATGTCACATAGTCTATTTAGCAGAGTTGGCCTGTTTTCTTACACAGCGCTATTTTCTTCTGTTATATATATATATATATTCACAAAATTTGAAGGATTCCATTTATATAGTGTTTTCTAAGCAGTTGTTCTTTCATTCAGAATATTTTTTTTTCTTTTCAAGGTAGGGTCTCACACTAGCTCAGGCTGACCTGGAATGTACTATGTAGTCTCAGAGTGGCCTTGAACTCTGGGCGATTCTACTACCTCTGCCTCCCTCCCGAGTGCTGAGATTAAAGGCATGCACCACCACACCCGGCCAGAATAAATATTTTTAAAAGTCAAATGAACCTTAAATGTTTACTGCTAAAGAAATTGTGTTCAAAGCCAAATGATGAGAAAAACAAATGCAATACTAATAGGAGCCCTGTGCTTTCTTTGCAAAAGAACATTTCATGTTTTCCAAGCATGTTACCTAAGTTTTTTTTTCTTGTGTTGTTTATTGACATTTTAACACTTCATCCATTTATATATCTTCATTATGTTCACTCACCCTTACTCTTTCTTACTTCTTTCCATTTTCACAGAACCTCTTCCTCTTCCCTGCTAGTCTTCAATTCATTCTTTTTAGTAACTTAATGAGTTTAATTCGATTCACATACATGAGCTTGGGTGGAAAGTTGTTTACCACATCATGGGCAACTTAACAGTAACTTCAGTACTGAAGAAAATTCCTCTGCCTCTACTCAACAACTATTATCTTTTGATAATAGCTCCTCAGAGAGAAAGGTGGGGTCTTGTGAGCACCTCCATGGATCATTTACCATATTATATATACATTTTGTAATAGAGATCACACAGTTATAGAAGTGAAGGCTGTAGCTAGTGAATGCCTAAAGACTACAGTGATGTTTAGACTCTGATCTATGTTTCCTTCTCTCTCCCTTCTAGTATCGTGGGTTCTAAGGTTCATGGTTCTAGCTGAGATAGTCTTTTTCTGTGTTACAAAAACTAGTTCATAAAGAATTATGTGGGGAATAATGATGAAATTAGGAGGATCTTATAATTGACTCTCTTAAATTAGATAGGAGACATACAGATTCCAGTTAGAGTTTTAATTCCCGTTTTTCATTGACAAAGACATATATAGTTTAGCATTCAAATAATATTGTGAAACATTTATGGATTGTGGAATGTCTCAATTGAACTAATTAGCATGTGCATTAATTATTACTTTTTGGCTACAAAACACTTAAAATCCTCACTATCAATTTTCTTTTTTTTAATTTTTTTCTTTATTAGTTAGTTTTGTATTCAGCAAATACAGTCAGTTTGGTACCATTATTAGACTCATCCGTGACCTACCCCCTCCCCTTGGCCCCTCCTTGTTGAGGTATATGGGTCATGCATTGTGGAGTTAGCCCACAGTTATGGGTAAGATAAATGTCTCTGCATATCATGACCCAACATGTGACTCTGACTTTCTTTCCGCCCCCTCTTCCGCAAAATTTCCCTGAGCCATGTTGGGTTCATTTTTGGTCTGCTTCACTCACTATCAATTTTCAAGTATACAATACATTGCTATTAATTATAGTCACCATGTTGTAGAATAAATCTTGAACATCTTCCTGCTATACAACTGAAACTTTCTGTCTTTTGACCAATGCCTCATCAAACCCACTTTGAATCCTATGCTCCTGGTAACCACCACTCTAGTCCCTACCTCCATGTGTTCAACTTGTTTAGATTCTACCTATAAATGAGATTATGTAGTATTTGTCTCCCAGTGCCTGGCTAATTTCTCTCAACAATATCTTCCAAGTTCTTCCATGATGTTGCTGCAAATAACGTAACTTCCTGATTTTTGCAGCTTGGTCATGTTTCATTGTGTGTATATATACCAAACTCTGTATGCATTCATTCAATCAGTGGACACTTACTTTTATCTCCTATCTTAACTGTTATGAATAATATTGATTTCAAGAATTTTTTAAATATCTACAAAAGGGCAGTAGCCAATCAAAAGGAAGGAATATGTAAGCAATCCCACATTCAATTAAATTGGGACAGATTTTTGAAATATGTTATCTACAACCACTCTGGGATTCTGTAGACATAATTCAGATATATATATATATATATATATATGACAACAAAATCACAGTGAACGCCAGTAGAATTTGAAATGTTTAGAGCAGTCATGGCTGTGGCACACAGGCGTTCATGCTTTCTTGGTGGCTTGCAGTGAAAAGCCTGCAGTCATTAAGCTATCCAGGTGTGTAGGCTGCAACACCTCCATTAATCTGCAGTGGTACGTCTGTATCCCTGGAGCTAGGAGATGGCTCAGTGGGCAAGAGTGAGGAGCCAAGTTCAAATCCCTAGTACTCACATAAAAAGGTGGGCCTGACCACCACGCACACCTGTAACCCCGGTCCTGAGGGGCACAGAGAGCAGGACTGAGGGGGCTCGCTGACCAAGTAACCGGACCAAGCAGAAACATTAGCCCCAGCTTCCGTGAGAGACTCCAGCTCAAGGAAACGAAGCAGAAAAGTCACAGGAGAGGACATCCAACTGTGCTCTGGCCTCCTCGTGCACGCATGTGAGCACACTATGCACACATCTGCACACACACCACACACACACACACACACATGCGCACATGCGTGTGCACACTATATCCTCATAGGAAAGCGTCTTTCAACTCTGGCAAGACAGAATTAGCTCCATAGATGACTCAATTTACTTTGTACCTTAGAAGGCTTTGCAAAGTCAAGAGATGGAATAAAAGGCTTTAAACAAGCCTGGCATGGTGGAGCACACCTTTAATCCCAGTGCTTGGGAGGCAGAGGTAGAAGGATAACCGTGAGTTCAAGGCCACCCTGAGACTACATAGTGAATTCCAGGTCAGCCTCGGCTAGAGGGAGACTCTACGTTGGAAAAAAGGCTTAAAATAATTTGATCATTTTAAACACAACTGATTATTTAAATGCTCATCCATATCTGTTTGAATTGACTGAATATTATCAGCCTGTCCTCTTCATAGTGATCTTTAAGGTTTACAAGAATAAACAGTAAAATAAGATTTGTACATGGAATTCAAAGACTTAAGAAAAACCAAGTTATAGGCTTTCATGATAACAAAATCAGATTCTATTGTAAAAAATTTCAAGGAAGAAATAATCCTTTTTAAAAAACGTTTGCTGACAAAAGTCTCCAACCCACTGATGGGAGTAAGGCAGGTTCACATGGACCTAAGAATTTCTTGTCAGAAAAAAATATCTGCACGTCTCTTGGTGAGTCTATAACTGAGTGTCCTCAGTCTCCAGGGTCACCTAGAGAAAGAAGTAGTGAGTGTCCTCACTGCCCCCCTTTGTTCCCTTAGCGGAGAAGAAAGGGCGAAACGCAGCTGCTCCTTGACTTCTCTGTGTCTTAAGAGAATGCTCAGTTGATTATAAGAGCCAAGGGGGAGTGATGGGTGGACCCGCTTGGATATTGTCATTGTGATAGACGAAATGCACTAGACAATTAAGGACATGATTTTATGCAGCCTTTTTACATTAATGGAAGAACAATTATTTGGGAGGAATGTCTCAAAGAAAAGAAAGGTAAACGCTTGGATTTCATGAAACAAGGGAGTGACTGAGGTAGGGTGGAGGTGGGTCAGATCTCGGTGTGTGTCCGAGCAGAGCGGCCTTAGTCAGAACACGGAAGTTAGTTTCCCAAACATCTGTGCTCTACACAAGCAAAACTTCCAATAAGCTTAACGTTGTCAGCAGTAGAAATACATGAGCTAGTTATTCAGTAACATTTATGAGTTTAAAATGGGTATTCAGGATAATGTTAAATATTTGTTTTTTAATTTTTTTTTGCTTCGTTCTGTAGCTTGTTCTTCCTTTTAATTTTGTTACTATAAAAATGTCAACTTGAAGTAATTTTAACCCAAGAAAACATACAAAACCACAATTTCATGCAAAATTCATACTTTTAGAATTAATAATATATGTTTGCTCATGAAAGACATGTTTTACTCTAAGATTATACCCTCTATGTCTCATTAAAACTTCATGTTAGTTATAAAATGATGCCATGCATAAGGATATAGTGAATGTTTATGTATCACTTCTTTTGAAAATAAAAATTAATTATCAAATATCTTTCCTTTTAATATATGGTTAATCAGCTTAATCCTTTGAATCAAAAATGCATAAAAGATATTTATATAACGTAATATAATTGGAAGGACAAGAAAGTCTTTAAAACTCTCTTTCTGAAGGGGTCTTTTATTACACAAATTTTCGAAAGGAATGTTATCATTAACACTTCAGTATGGAAAAGTTTTCCCTTCAGCCTCCAGCTTGGGTGACCCGAGACAGTTAAGAGATCACAAAACTTTCAGGTTCAAGGGAGAGGCTCTCAAATACCCTTGACTTACATTTTATTTCCAAAGACCATACTTAAGCACTGTTTAAACATTCTAACTTTTAACATGTTCAGTGTTTTGTTCCTATCTATACAGAACACAAACAATGAACTAGAATTCTAATTTGAAAGTTGAAAGATACACCCCAGGAAAATCGGTCATGGCAGAGGTCAGAGCTGGAGTTCAGTCACCAATGATCTAAACCGCACCTACCATAGCCAGAACCAAAAGTAGAAGGAAGACTATTTGAGGTTGTCATCCTCCTGCAGACAGGCTGATGGTAGGTTTATTCATGGTAAGTTAGAGGCAAGTACTAGCATTAAAAAGTCAGTAGAAGGCTGGAGGGATTGCTTAGTGGTTAAAGCATTTCCCTGCAAAGCCAAAGGACCCAGGTTTGTTTCCCCAGGACCCATGTTAGCCAGATGCACAACGTGGTACATGTGTCTGGAGTTCATTTGCAGTGGCTGGAGGGCCTGGCGCACCTATTCTTATTCTCTCTCTCTCTCTCTCTCTCTCTCTCTCTCTCTTCCTCTGTGTCAAATAAATAAATAATAGAGAGATTTTAAAAAGTCAGTAGAAATACAGGCCAGGAGTAAGTGATGGGTAGATGAAACTCAAAAGTGCACTGAGACCCCACCTACAACCTGCACAGAATAAGACAAACATTATAAAGATCTATAAAAGTAACCCAAGAAAGGTCCCACTGAGGCCAAATGGCATGGGAAGTTAAGCCAGCTAACTGTGGCACATGGCTCGACAAATACAGCCCTGTAACTAATCAAAATGAAAGCAAGAGCACAGGTGGTCACCACTGATGTGGGAGAGAGTCCTGAGTGGGCTTAGAACTCCCGTGCCAGCAGCTGCCAAGTCTCGAGTCCATGACCATGTTAGCAAAGAACTGAAAACAGGGTAAATTATGAGATTTATTTTAGAGAGAGTTAAGATGAGAGTGAAGCCAAGCTCAGAAAGGGAAGGGGGAAATGGGGATTATCTCCATCACATAGGGAAATGTCTCTTGGGCAGGGGGGGACCTCTGGGAAAGTAAAGGGAATTGAAAAAAAGGGGAGTGTGGGGAGGAACCTGATTAGCTAGTGGGTGCAGGAGGAGCATTGTCTCACCACCCATGGGGACTATGGCCATGAAAGTGGGGGAAAAACATGAGGCTGATGCTGAGAAGAAAGTTGGAGGATTTGATTCACTGCCATCTTGGTTGAGACTGGACCAGACTGAGTTCTAGTCTCATCGTGTTTTTTTGGGGGGTCAGTGCCTAGCTAGCTACTGATAAAGAGAAATCTGCCTTGCTCTTAATCTGTATCAGTGTACAATTCGTAAGTCTGTGTCTCTGTATCTCCTATTTATGCTGGTTACTATGCTCAAGTGCCTGCTTTGGAGACTTAATTCCCCAAAGGCAAACAAATGTTAGAAAGTCACAGGGCAATGTGACTCTTAGAAAAAGTCACTTACGTTATAGGAAAGAGAAAGAACTATAACAGAAGTGAGCAAGTGCTTTCAAAACTGGAACGAGATGGTAGTTCATGCAGGTGCAGGGAACAGCGACCCAGAGCAGATAATCAAACAGACTCTGACAATCATTAACCTGAAATAACAGGTGACTAACTATCACTTGTCATGAATTCATTATTTCCAACCCGATAAATGAATTAAACTCCAAGCAGAAGATAATCTGCGATGCAAAGTAAGGATGAAAGATAAAGTATCTAAGTGGAATGGGAAGATATGACACAGTCCAAGGGTTCTTGAATAACTTTCAGCTCCTAAGCTTAATTAGGGGAAAAATGTAATAAAAAGGCAGCATAATACTTTAGACATTATCTAATGTCCTAATCATGTTGAACAAATGAACAAGTTAGACCTAAAAGTGTACATGTTTTTAACCTCCACTGGGTTCACAGATATTTAGGAAGGAAAAGGCTATCTTAGAAGAAGACATAAGACTTAAGTGTAGCTGGACCCTGCGTGTGTTCCCTTTGTTACACCTCCTTTATTGAATGGTCCCTGGGTCCCCAACTCATGGGTCCCCTGAACCTGGAGTGCACACAGAGTAGACCAGAACTCCCAGTTCATTCCCCACCTCCCAGTTCCCTAGTCCCAGTACCCCTGCCGCTGGCATGGGGCAGCCCGGATCCTACTTGTGTGCTGGAAAAGTAGGCCTTTGCTTCATCTTCCTGATTGACCAGCTCCTGGGTCCCCAAATCCCTGATCCCCTGAGTCAGAGGGTACAGGGGTCACTGTGGGAGCTGGCCTCTTGCCCCTGACTTGCCAGCTCCTGGTTCCCCAAACCCCTGGCTCCCCTGTACTGAAAAGTAAGCACAAGTGGAGGGAGTGCGCCTGAGCTCTCAGTACCTTTTTTTTTTTATTTTTTTTGTTTGTTTATTTATTTATTTGAGAGCGACAGAGAGAAGGAGGCAGAGAGAGAGAGAGAGAGAGAGAGAGAATGGGCACGCCAGAGCTTCCAGCCTCTGTAAACGAACTCTAGGTGGTGTGCGCCCCCTTGTGCATCTGGCTAACGTGGGTCCTGGGGAACTGAGCCTCGAACCGGGGTCCTTAGGTATCACAGGCAAGCGCTTAACCGCTAAGCCATCTCTCCAGCTCCTCTCAGTAACTTTGGTGTGCTTGCAGTCTCAACAATCTGCACATCTGTGGTTATAAACCCATCCTACTCCAACCCAGCTAACATTTAAAACAAAACACTCACTGAAGATCCTACCTACACGGACAAATACTTCCTTCCACCTCAGTAAAATAAGACTTTTACCTTGAGATGGGTAGACCACAACACACACACACACACACACACACAAAGTCAGAAAATCAAGAGATCTCCACCAAGAATGTCTACTCCCGCAACGGAAGCCTCCAACAAAATCACAGAGAAAACAAGGGAAATTGAATCCCCAAAATGGAAACACAACAAGCTATAATCAAGAGAATTGCTGAACTGGAAGCAAAGTATCAAAAAACCAATCACATAGATGAAATTGAGCAGTATCATCTCTTAGAGCACTCAGCTTTTGTCACTAGGATCAAATTAATGGAAGAAAAACAGCAAAGCCTTAAAAGATAAATGAATTGAAGGTGAGTCATCAAATAGAGGATCTCAATAACCAGCTGATTAAGCTTGATGAGGACATGATCAAATGCAAGAATTCATTCCAGGAAGCATCAAGAAAATCAGACCTTAAACTAAAATCATTTTTTTTAAAGAAGAGATGGACCTGATGCAAAATAACAACAGAAAACAAAAATGAGAGAGTGCTTTTAAAAACCTCGCTAGAACCCCTCACTAACAGAGCTACGCATGTGGAATACAGAACCCCTGACCTGGAAGGCAAGACAGAAGAAATTGATTGGGAGTCCAGAAGCTTTGCTAAGTTCAAAAACTCATGCAAACAGAATATGAGAGGACTGTGGGGTACCCTAAAATGACAAAACATCTGTATCACAGGTATACCAAAACGGGATGAAATCCAGGCCACAGACATACAGAACATTTTCATCGAAATTATTGAAGAAAATTTTCCCAATCTCACAATAGAGGCCCATCCAAATAGAAAAAGCTCACAGAACACCAAACTGACAGGAACAAAGACAAAATTCTCCAAGGCACATCAGAGTTAAAACTATTAACAATGGAAACAGAGAGAGAGGGCTAAAAGCAGCAAGAGATAAATAGCTGGCTACATACACAGGCAATGTCATCAGAATTGCCTCAGACTTCTCATTGGAAGCCATGAAAGCCAGAAGGGACTGGAATGGAACACTTCAAAGTCTAAAAGATCTATGGTCTCCTCTCTCTCTCTCTCTATCTGCCTCTTTCTGTATGTGTCTGTCACTCTCAAATAAATAAATAAATAAAAATAAAAATAATTTAAAGGGGTTGGAGAGATGGCTTAGCGGTTGCCTGTGAAGCCTAAGGGCCCCTGTTCGAGGCTGAATTACCCAGGGCCCACATTTTCAATTCTTTACTAATGTGTGTGTGTGGGGGGGTGATACTTGAGAGTTACAGCTATGGAAGTTCTAATCCCCACTCAGCGTTCTCTCCCACATCCATATCACAGAAGAACTATATGTGAAAGAAAGTATTGAGAGGAAATAATATTTATCATTATCCTAAAACATAATAATCAGCACAATAAGACACCTCTAACTCTACTATCCTCACCAATTCCTAACAATACTTAATTTACACCCCATTTATTTCTAGGTGAGCAGTCATTTGTGTAACTCATTGGGCACCTGTGCATGTATTATCTCATTTATCCCTCAGAAAAGTCTGCAGATTAGTTATTTTCATTCCGATTTTATAAGTGATAAAGTTGAGGCTCAGGCATACTAGACAACACGTCATAAATCATACTTAATGAGCACCGGTGGGAAAGAAAATCCAACTCGGTCTTGTTGATCCTCAATACCGGTGCTCCCATAGCATTTCGTTGTCTTTTTTTTTTTTTTTTTGAAAGTGTCAGACAGAGAGAGAAAGAGGCAAATAGAGATAGAGAAAGAATGGGTGTGCCAGGGCCTCCAGCCACTGCAAACGAACTCCAGATGTGTGCGCTCTCTTATGCATCTAGCTAACGTGGGTCCTGGGGAATCGAGCCTCAAACCGAGGTCCTTAGGTTTCACAGGCAAGCGCTTAACTGCTAAGCCATCTCTCCAGCCCATTTCATTGTCTTTTGAGATGTGGTCGCTGAACCAGGCATTTGGCCAGCATAAATACGGAGGGAAGAGCCCGTTCCATTGCTGTTTGTCCTCAAACTAGAAACACCATCAACTGCAGACAAGGAGGCAGGAGAGTGCCCCAGAGCCGCTCAGCAAGCACCAACACCCAGTTACGGGAAGGACACATGAGTCCTGAGCACAAATGCTTCAAGCAGGACGCGTTTTGGAGATCTTTGGTACACAGCAATGCTTCCTACAGTTTCTAGTTTACTGGCTGCTTTACATGAGAACATTCCAGATAAAAATAAGGATTTCCAACATATTTTAAAAACCTAAAGATCGCATCAACCGAACCTCCACAGTCACCTAGTGACAATAGGCTGAACTATCCATTGCCAACAATAGAACTATCCATTTCCAACAAGCAAAAGTTGTCTTTTATTCTGTGACCCTTTCCCTGAATTCCCAAAGAATTTGATTTTGTCTCTCATGGACCCTAAATTCACCTACGTGGCGGCTGTGAAAATGGTCCGGTGGGAGATGGTTCACTGTTGCAAGGTACTCGCTTGCAAAGTCTGCTGGGCTGGGTTCGATTCTAAGCTAGCTGTAGAAAGTGGAACAAGACTGGTGATCTTGAGGGGAGAGAAAAAAATGTCCCATGGTGTTGTTGGGGTGCGATGTTCCACAATTTAAAGCTCTCAATCTTCTTTCAACTTACATTATTTTCCATAGGTTTATTGGGACATGACATCAACCTTAATTTAGGAACAACAGCATTATGAAGAAAGTAAAAAAAAAAAAGTGTTTATGTATGTAGACAAGAATGCTGTTATGGGAAAGTTTAGAATAATGTGGAAAGAAAAGGCATAAAACTTACCTACATCCTATTTCAAACAGATCTAACTCTCTATGGAGCTAGATACAATAAAACCAGTTTATAAAGTCTAGTGACTATTAAAAGATGGTAAAATGACATGAAAGGGATGAATGAAACTACAGGTATAACAATGATATAAAAGAAAGAAAGAAAAAAGCCTAGAAGCATTTTTAGGGAAAAGTGAAAAATTTTGCTCCAAGCTTACTGGTAGCCAGTATAAAGGAAAAAAACCTACTCAGATCTCCAGTGAGTGGTTCTCACAGAATTTTAAGAAAAAATGCACAATAATAATGGCTAACAACGGCTCTTTTGGGCTGGAGAGAGGCTTAGCAGTTAAGCGCTTGCCTGTGAAGCCTAAGGACCCCAGTTCGAGGCTCAATTCCCCAGGACCCATGTAAGCCATATGCACAAGGGGGCGCACTGCGTCTGGAATTCGTTTGCAGTGGCTGGAAGCCCTGGCGCGCCCAATCTCTCTCTCTCAATCTCTCTCTGCCTCTTTCTCTGTCTGTCTGTCACTCTCAAATAAATAAATAAAAACAAATTAAAAATAATAATGGCTCTTCAGAGGATGAAAATCCACTGGCAGGGAAGCCTGAGGGAATGTCTTCCCATAGGACTTCATGAAGACGAACATGTCACTGTGATAAATCAACTCCCCAGCAGCATGCAGAAGGACCCTGGGCGATGACAAGTTCCTCGAATCCCTCCATGAGGGACAGTGGCTGTCAGCAGACCCCAGCTCTATGGAAGGAATAGAACTGCTTTGGGACCACCACACTGAGCGCTTTCTAATCTGAGCAACAATGAAAAGGAGGTAGTTGCTTGGAACAGTAGCGCCTGATTTCTCTCCTTCAGGGATTTAGAATGTGTTGTTCAAACCCAATGTTTCCAAAGTAAGTTAACCATGAAAAACAAATGTTTGAATACCTTACTAACTCTCAAATGCACACTGCCATTCATGCCATTCAGGAAACCTCATTTAGAAACATGCACATGTGTACACACACACACTGAGAGAGAGAGAGAGAGATAGGGGAATTGTCCAGACAATCTTCCACTGCCTAAAACTTATCTTTCAGTAGTTATTCTCTAGACCACCTTTAGAACAGTTCTTCCCTACCCATCTTCTGATAAATATTTGTTAGAAAACATCTGGACTTGTGCTCTGAAAACATGTGAATTGCTATATGCTGACCTCCCAATTTGATGAGGATGTTTTTATTTCGCTGGGAGTAGAATCAATGGCTCTTATGACCAGTTTGTAGACTGTAACGAGGGCTTCTGCAAATTGCAGCAGTAACCTCTTGTTGCCATGATGATTTCTATATTACAATATGATGAACCAAGAGTCATCTTTATAGCTGAAGAAATCTCAATAAAGCCTACTTTATAAGAGTTACTCATTTCTGGGCTGGAGAGATAACTTGGCAGTGAAGGTGCTTGCCAGAAAAGCCAAGGAACCCAGGTTTGATTCCCAGGACCCATGTTAAGCCAGTTGAACAAGGCTGGTGCAGGTGTCTGGAGTTTGTTTGCAGGAGCTGGAGGCCCTGGTGCACCCATTCTCTCTCTCTCTCTCTCTCTCTCTCTCTCTCTCTCTTTCTCTCTCAAATAAATAAATAAAAATTTTTTAAAGTTATTTATTTCACTATCAAATAAAGGTTCCTGTACATTACTAAAAAGAGAACACTTCACACAGATACCTGTCTCTTTCAAGAAGTCAGTTACTTTTGTTCCTAAAATTTAATATTTATAGATTTTTTTGATGTGTTTACATGTTAACAAGGTGGTTTCCAACAGCTGAGCAAGCAGGTAGCCTAGTTTAATAAATCCAGCAATCCCAAGCTGCTCATTGCATCAGTTCACAGTTTGATGGGCAGCGAGTGACAACCTGTGCTCACCAGAAACGGAAAAGGAATACTTACTGCTTTCACGTTTACGTTCATATGACAGGTGAGGTGGATGTGACTTGCGTGTCGTGAGTGAGGTGAGAAGAGGAGTTCATGGTTTGTTGGTTGGAAAATCAGTGAGGTGAGATCAGAGCAGCCAGCCCTCAGCGTAGCTGCACCTCCTAGACACAGAACTCAACGTTTAACGGACTAACCTCGCTCTCCCGTCTCTGCCCTCACCACCTCCTTCCTAGTCACATGTTGAAACACAAGCAGCAGCTCTTCCCCACCCCCCACCACACACACACACCTCTGGAAACCTACATATTGTCAAGCCGCTACAACTGGCTTTACTACCACCACTAATTCTCTGAAAAACCTATGTTAAAAATGGAGGGAGAAGCCAGGCGTGGTGGCGCACGCCTTTAATCCCAACACTCAGGAGGCAGAGGTAGGAGAATCGCCATGAGTTTGAGGCCACCCTAAGACTACATAGTGAATTCTTGGTCAGCCTGAGCTAGAGTGAGACCCTCCGTCAGAAAACCAAAAAAAAAAAAAAAAAAAAAAAAAAAAACAGTAGGAAGGATTTGGATTAATTTATAATGGTCATGATTGACAATTGCAGAATTTTCGCTGAAATGATAGTTAATGTTTCTGTGTTTGCTTTTTAAAAATATTTTATTTATTTATTTATTTATTTGAGAGGTCGGGCAGAGTTAGGCAGGGTGGGGGGGTGGAGAATGGGCATGCCACTGCAAACGAACTCCAGATGCGTGGGGAGTTGAACCTGGGTCCTTAGGCTTCACATGCAGGCACCTTAACCACCAAGCCACCTCTCCAGCCCCAGTTGATTTTGTTTTGTTTCTCTATTCAACATGCCAGATCAGCGAGTTAACGGCATGACCGTGGTGCTGAGGAGATGTGCGAGTGGGTAAAACACTTTCTGTAGGAACACGAGGACTTGAGTTCAGATCTCCAACACCCAGGTTAAAACGCTGCCTGATGTGGCCGCGCATAGCATAATCCGTGTGCAGGGGAGGTAGAGGCGGGCAGGAAACCCAGACTCACTGGCCAGCTGGTCCAGCTGAGCTGGTGGGCTCTATTTTCTGTGAGAGAGAGTTTCTCTTAACAAATAAGATCGAGAGTGACTGAAGAAGAACCCAGATGTTGACCTCTGGGTACCACACACACACACACACACACACACACTCACACATGCACGCATGCACACACATGCCCACGTACACCTGCATAAAGAATAGCAAAGCCGGGCATGGTGGCGCACCCCTTTAATCCCAGCACTTGGGAGGCAGAGGTAGGAGGATCGCCGTGAGTTCGAGGCCACCCTGAGACTCCATAGTGAATTTCAGGTCAGCCTGGGCTAGAGTGAGACCCTACCTCAAAAAACCAAAGAAAAAATAAAAAAAAAAGAATAAAGTACTTGACACATAGACCAGGCCCTATCACGTTGTTAGTGGGAGTGTTTCACACAAGCGTGCTTCACAAGAAGTGCCGGTGACTAGAGGAGAGATTTCAGGAGCCTTTAAAAACATGGCACCTGTGGCCCACAGATCCCCATTTCCTCCCTGTCACCTGGCTTTCTGTCACCGGCTTAGAGCATCAATGAGTAGTTGCAGTGCTCGCTCTAAAGTCAGCAGCCTATTGTAATACGATCCCGTTTCTTACACTAACTCAAAAAAAAAAAAAAATAGTGAGTCCTTCTCAGATGCCTTTACTCAAAGTGATGAAAAGCATTGTACCATGTGGTCCTGAGCCATCCTGCAGATTGGCTCCTGGAGTTAAAATTGTCATACTAGGAGTAAGAAGTTTACCGCGGTCCTCATTCTCGGTGTCCATAGTTCTTGCTTCCTTTACTTCTCATTTGGAAATATTAGTTGTAGGAAGCCCAAAGGAAATGCAAGTTGTTACGGGCAGTTGGGTTGCCAGAGGATATTCCTTCTCACAACACCTCAGTTGTGCCCGGTACCCACTCACTTAAACCATAGCTATCACTCATGTCACTAAGATGTCGATGTGGCGTAGGCACGGGAGTCAATCACACGGCCTGCTTATCGGGAAGAGACAACAGGGATTAAAGATGCCTTCAGCAATTTGCGTGGCAGGTATTTCCAAATTCATGAAGGTAAAATAATGATCTCCCTTTCGGGCAAGATTATGCTCTGCTATTGTAATAATGAAAGTTGTGATGGATATCAGGATAAAAGGAAGCCTTCCTAATGCCCCGTGAATGGCTTCCCAGCAGTTTCTGTTTTGCTCACAGGAATGTAGCATAAGAAAAACATACTTAAGTGGAGTCTAATCGCCTGGGAGGATGAAGATAGATTACTGAAGATGGGAAGAGCACAACAAATCAAACTTCAAGTAAGATGTTGCAAGTTTCAAATGGACGACACTAGGACACTGAGGATCCACGTAAAACAGCCTGTAAATCAGCAGCTGTGCAGGGGGAGCCATGCCTGCTAGTGGTAAGAGGACGGGCAGCATTCGCAGAGCTCCGAGCTCGGTCACAGAGGTACCCTGTAAATGACCGTGAGACTGGCCGACGCAGCGAGGAACGCAGCAGCTGGCCGACACGGGTCCCAGCAGGAAGAGCATCAGGCCGTTCCATCGCCTGAGTGTTTGTTTTCGCTCACAGTTTCTGGGGTTTCATTCTAGCAGTCAGCAGCAACACGTAGCAGAGGTTATTCGCTTCGTAGACAGGAAACAGAGAAGGGAAGACAGGCAGTTCAAGACAAAACCCCCAAGAACACTCCCCCAGCAACCAACTTACTCCAGCTGGATGGCGCTGTCCACAGTCCCACTCATGTAGTCTGTTTAAGTGTTGAATCCATCAATTAAACTCCTCATAGGACAGAGCCTCCGAGATCAAATAAGCTCTGGAAATGTCCTCGAAACCATCTCCAGAGGAGTGCTTTGTTCATGTCCTCAGCCTTTCTCAATTCAATCACGCTGGCAATCCAGGTATTGGACGTGTATTTATTATCTTCAAAATTAACCAGAGTAGGAAAGCTGAGCAATCGTGGTAAAAGTCCAGTCATGTCACTTTGCCCTCAGTCTCCTGCAGCTTGGCCTTGTGACGACTTCAGGCGAGCCCCTGAGAATGGGGAATTTACACAGTCTAAACCAGCTGTGAGGAGAAAAAAATAACTCCTCTCTTCAAAGACGTCTTCCTCTACTCAGCACCCTCTCCATCCAATCCTGGGGCCAAAAGAAGCCCATTGTGCTCATTTTTCTAGTAACAGAGAAGTAGGATCCTCGGAGTAGACAGGCTGGAGCATTTCCTGGCCCTTTCATCCTGTCATTTTTGGCTGGAGCCTGAGCTCTGTGTGTAAGCTTACATATATAAGCTGGGCTCCAAAAGTGGTTTCAGGCATTTGGCAGACTGCTTTCCTTTAATCTTTCATTCTTTTTTTTTTTTTTTGTTAGAGTCCTTTCAAAAGCAGAAAAATGAAAAGTCAAAGCAATAGAAAAGAGGCTGCTATCAGTGCACCAGCCAGAGATAACCTCATATTTTCTTGGGATGTGCAGACATGCATGGCCCCATGATCAAGCAACAAAAGAAAGGGCAGGCTCTTTCGGTTCTGCCTCTTCCCTCATCACACCAAATAAGTGAATTTAATTGAGTAATTTCCAATCTGTTACTCTTATCAACCCTACAAGTCTAAATGGTCTGCATATATCCAGGATAACCTAGGTCTCATCTGCCCATGGAAGCCATAGGGGTCTATGCGGAATGAGGTCACAATAAGTAATTATGTAGACCATTAAAGGTTATACTTATGGGCTAGAACAGAAGACTTCCTCAGTGAGACATCTATGCAGGGCCCCTGCCCATGGATCACACGTTCATGCTTAAAAGAAAACATCCTCAGGGCATAGGGTATGAGATCGATGGAAGATAACTAATCTCCTCAGTTCTTGAACATTTACAAGATGTGTCAATAACTGTGAAATGTACCAGACCAAAAAAAAAAAATTGTCTCTAATGCAATTGCTTGTTGTTTGCCATGAGAGAAATTTCCTAGAAAAGATACTTTTCCAGGTGGATAATTAAATAATGCGGTTGTTAGCAAATCATTGTAATGTGGCTCTGCAGACATATTATCACACTCTGAAGTAACTTCCTCAATGTACCCAGTGGATTAAAACATGATAAGACACTAATGTAATAACAGAGCAAAATTGCCAAATAGAACTTAATGTAAGTTATATACAATTTAAGTAGCTATAAATGTGTAATTCTTATGTACAGATATATCATTGTTTATATAATATCAATATATTTCCTTATATTTAAATAGACTGTCTTTTGTCTTTACAGTGAGTAGGTATATCATTTAGTTGTATTTCTGAATGTATTACTATACATATGTAATAGTTCTATTAGTTTTTTATATAATTTTCCCAGTTCAATATCAAGACCACCCATCGTGATCAATACTATATCATTTTCATTTTTTTAATTTTATTAAGTAGAAACTTTATATGGACACATCATATGTTTGTACCATCATTTCCCTCCTCCTTGCCCCAACTCCACTGAGGGCCCTACTTGGTGGGATTGTGGGATGTGAGTTGTGACAGCAGCAGTCAGCCATGGTGTTGGAGGGAAATGTCTTTGGATATTCCCTCCCACCCTGTGGCCCTTACATTCCTTCTGCTCCCTAAACCTCCTGAGCCGTGGTGGGTGTGCTTCATGCCTACATTAGTGTTGAGCTCCCAGCAGCTTCTGCATTTCTGCCTTGGTGTGTTTTGAGTGTCCTCAGTGTCTGTTTCCAACACTCTAGTCTGGGTTGTCAGCCTCGCTGTCGAAGCAGCATTCTTGCCCATCTAGCCTGTTCCTCAGGTCACATGGGCCCCAGCTGCTGTGTGAGGGGTGGCTCGTCCCTTTCCAGGGAGTCGGCTATCCTCGTCTTAATGATAGGTTTTTGTTATCCTCAGTTCTTGCTTTATGAAACAGAGAAAACAGATTCTCCAGTGGAGAGTGAGATCAGGATAGGCTGAAAGGGATAAGCACTGTTAATTCAGAGAGAATTTGATAAGTTTGGACAAAGGTTAATGGGAGCTTCTCATTGGAGGCCATAATCTTGCTCTCCATAAGATTCTTACTTGGTTCCCAGTTCTAGCTATGTGTTCCTTGCGATTGAGTGGATCTCATAGCCAATCAAAAGACACTGGCTACTCACCTAGGCTGTGTGCCACGATCGCACAGGTGTGTACGTCTTGTCAGGTTCGGTGCTTTCCTATAGAAGTGTCCCTACCTTGCTTACAACCCAGTTGGCCATTTTCTCCAAGCAGCTCATGTAGCACTTTCCAGCACTACATCATATAACCATCCTGATATCGGCTTCCTTGCAGATTCAGCCCAAACTCTCCATGTTCTGCATTGGCAGCATGTGGTGTCTTCAGCAATAGTATCTTATTTTTTACCTCAAAATAAAGGCTATTTAGACAAGGGACTGATTCTTAGTCAAAATTCTCTATAACACTTCTTCCCGTTTTGAAATGCTCCTCACTCTATCTACCCATCCCATGCTCCATCAACCACAGACATAATAATCGTCATGTGTAGTCACTGAGCTAGAATATGTTTACTGAAAATAAAGATTCTACATATGAAAAACGTAGGCCTAAGAGACTAGTAGATTTCTATTCTTTTTGTTTGTTTGTTTGTTTTTTGTTTTGTTTTTCAAGTTAGGGTCTCACTTTCGCTCAGTCTGACCTGGAATTCACTATGTAGTCTCAGGGTGGCCTCAAACTCATGGTGATCCTCCTACTCTCTGCCTCCCTCCTAAGTGCTGGGATTAAAGGTGTGCGCCACCGTACCCGGCCAAGTGGATTTCTTTTACTTCCCATGAGAAATGGTAAGAGGTGAGTTTGAGTTAGTGTTCTGTAGTATATGTATCAAATGTGCTCGTAACAACACAGCTCACCTTGCTGTCCCGTGGCCGACACTGCTCACTGTCTGTTTTCTCTCCTAACCAAAGTAAACCTTCTTCCAAATAACCACGGTTTTCAATGAGCTGTTTCCCACTTATTGGAAGTAGATGAAACTATTGATTGGTGTAAGGCTATTGTAGGAGTCTCATTGCTCTTCCTGGGAGATGAGTTCAGGCATGAAGACAGGAAAAAATTCTATGATGTTTCACTTTTTTCCATTTCTGGATGCCAATTTCAATTTCTTCCTGAGAAGCCTGACAATTTGATCGCCAGTCAAGTCTTTGAAGGGAAGTTACATTTGAAATCAAAGGTGTGATAGACTTGATAAGGAAACATTCCAAGAAAAAGGGCTTCTCATATTTTGATAATTAACAAAGACAAAAAGAAGGAAGTAGATTCATGTTTATCAGAGAACCCACAAGCTGACAGACGCGTCAGATGCAAATCTCTTGCTTTGTCTGTAACTCACCAGCCTGCATCTTCAGCTGGGTTCTCAGTGTAAACCAGAGCTACAAAGAAAAGCAATTTTGAATTAGCTGAATTTTTTCAACTTGGAGAGGAGAGGTTATTTATTTTTTTGGGGATTGCTAAAGCTAATGAATTCATTTAATCTGTTAAAATGCCATGCTAGAAGGAAGGCTGACCCCCAGTCCCAGCCCAGTTGAAAGAGATCTATAATTATCAATAGCATCTATAGCTCAGCATTGCATAATGAGATTTAGCATATCATATACTTATCATGATCAAGTCCATTGATTAGGCTAAACTGTGTAATATACATATATTGTAAATGTAGTGAATCCAAAAGAATGTGGTAGCAGCAATACGTATGTCTAGATTAAATTCCAGTTTACTATTTGCATGTTTAGTAAATATTTTGAGAGGGGAAAGAAACAAGCAATGATTTATAATGTGAGGCAAGAAGTGGTAAGTGGCAAGTAGTGTACTAAGGGAATGAAAAGGCCACACCATTCCCTAATGAAATGTAAACGATTGATTGCCTTTGCCCTGAAATTTGTTGCAGTTGGAACATGAGATGCCTTCTACGGGGCTTACATGTATGGACTCTTGATCCCAAGTTGATGCCCTCAGGGGACTAGCTGGAGTGGGTCACAGTGGGGGGAAGAGCAGACACTGATATTTATAGCCCCTTCCTGCTTCCAGCCCAGGCTGCTTCTGGTTTCGGGTCCACTGAGATGTGACTCAACTGGGCCACAAGCTCCTGCTGCCATGAATGGAGGTGAGTGGAGCTGTCCCAGCCCTAAGGCTTCTTCTGTCATGATAGGCTCTTCCCCTCCAAACCGGAGCCAAAATAAATCTACCCTTCATTAGGTGGCTTCTCTTAAGCATTGGGCTATAATAACTACGAGTGTGTCTAATTCAAGTTTCTATTCAAAGTTCACTTAACCTAACCTAATCTAACTCAACCCATATGATGTATATCATAATTTCTGAAGCCAGTTTTCTAAATCTGAACACAAAACAATTTCTAGTTCAGTGAGGGAACGACTAGTACTTCAAGTAACGTTAACAATTAATTTCTGAAATGGTAGTAGGTCCTCTTTGATTGAGTTTCAGCATTATGTCTATAAGGTCATCTATATACACAGATAGAAAGCATCAAATAAACCTCCATCTACTCTTATTCATGATAATCCCATTTATTGTGATAATAATTCACCAGAACTTAAATTTTTTACTTGGTAGTTTACAAAACAACCTCCTACATTGTTCACACTGGGTCCAAGTAAAACATACATATATGTATATATATATATATATATATATATATATATATATATAGCATATATATATATAGCATTACAGATGATTTTTGTTTGTTTTTGCATATATGTGAATGTGACATGTGTATATGTGTGTGCATGTTTATGTGTGTGAAGGTATATGTGCACACACCATAAACAACATGTGGAGATCAGAGGACAGCTTCAGTGTCAGGCCTTGGCTCCCACATCAGTTGAAGCAGTCCATATTGTTCATGGCTCCACTCATCAGGTAAGTGTCTGGGAAGTTCTCCCATCTCTGCCTCTCATCTTGCCAAAGATGTGCTGGGACTATGGAAGCCTGTCATAGTTCTGGATTTCATGTATGACTTGGGGATTCAAACTCAGTCATTCATGCTTTAAAGGCAACCACTTCATCTGATGATCCATCCCTCTGACTCCACAAGCTTATCTTAAGTATTTAAGAAAACAAAGTAAGATTAGGAGAAATTGTCTAATTTTTCATCTTTCTTTCATTTTTCATCTTCATTTTCTTTCTTATTACTATATACAAAATAATGGCTTTAATTATGACATTTCATACATTTATATAAAGGTATTTTATTCATATTGACTGCCCCTATTACTCACATTTATCTCTCTCCCCTTAGGGGTCTCCTCCTTTTCCTTGTTCATAGCTTTTTAAAATTTACACATGAGAGGAAACATCTGGCTTATTTTGGCTTAACAAGATGATCTCTAGGTCCACTGTTTTTCTACAAGTAATGCTGACTTCATCTTTATATGTATATGGTATGTGGTCCCCATTTCTTTTTACACGTTCATGCACTGAACTAGGCCGATTTCATGGTGTGGCTGTTGTCAATAATGTCGTTGTAATAAAGATGGACAGGGTGCTATCTCTATTGCATGCTGCTTTTGATTCCTTTGGATATATACTGGGGAGTGGGATAGCTGGATCAGTGGGCCATTCTATTTTCAGCTTTCTGAGCAACCTCCCTTTAAATAGCTGCATGGATTAACATTCATACCAGCAGTGCCATTTCCCTCTATGTCTTCATCGACATACGCTGTTTGTGTTTTCTCTTTGGTAACCATTTGGATAGAGGTAAGATGGACTGTCAATGTAGCTTTTGGCTTGTATTTCTCTGATCGCTAAAGTTATTGAACATTTCTTATGTATTTATTAGCCACTTGTATTTAGTCACTTGAAAGGCTTATAGTTCATTTGTTCGCTTATTGATTGGATTATTCAGTCTATATGGCATTTAATTTAATGATTTAGTCTTTATATATTGTGGGGATGAAGTCCCTAACAATAATAGCAAAGAATTTTTTTCTCACTTTGTAACATTTCTCTTCACTCTCTCAATTAGTTCCTTTGTGGTACAGAAATTTCTAGTTTATATATAATCCTGTTTGTCAATTCTGCTTATCATTCCATGAGCTGTTGGTGTCATTGCCTATGCCTGTTTTGTGTAGTGTTTTCCTTTTGTTTGTAGGTACAAGCTAAAAATATAGCAAACATGTATGATTAAAAAAAGCAACAGGAAAGAAAAAAGTAACAGGAGGGCTGGAGAGATGGCTTAGCAGTTAAGGCATTTGCCTGCAAAGCCAAAGAACCCAGATTTGATTCTCCAGGACCCACGTAAGCCAGATGCACAAGGTTCTTGAGTTCATTTGCAGTGGCTGGAGGCCCTAGCATGCCATTCTCTCTCTCTCTCTCTCTCTCTCTCTCCTTCCCTCTCTCTCTGTCTATCTGCTTTTTTTCCCTCTCTTGTACTCTCAAATAAATAAAATTTTTTAAAAGTAACAGAAAGTTTTCCCAAATTTTGGAATAGAGATATAGATCTAGATGCACATCTTATATAACCCTGTTCAGATAAGACAAGTAAAGAACCTCACCACATCATGTTGCAGTTAAACCTCAAGTGCATCAAGACAAATAAAGAATATTGACAGGTTCAAGCAAGAAGCACTAAGTCACATATAAAAGCAATCTCACCAGAATAACAGCAGATGTCTTAGCAGAGACTAAAAGCTGGAAGTGCATGCAACAATATTCTTCAAGCCCTAAAATAAAGTAACTGCCAAACTAGATTTGTGTGTACAGCAAGGTCAAGTTTCAAAGCGAAGAAAAAGAAAACGCTTCCTTGACAAACCAGCACTGATGCTTCATGGACACAGAGATGGAGGACACACAGAGCCTTGGAAATGAAGAAGTGTAAATCTCAGCAGGAAAGAATAAAATAATACAATCTTAACAAATTGATAGTCATTAACACATATTGATCAGTAAGAACTGGGAATGATAATAGTCTTAACTCTCCAATTAAAAAAAAAAAATCTCAGACTGGAAGATTGGATTAAAAAACAAGATCCAACTGTTGTTGGCTGCCTACAAGAGATACACCTTACTGGCAAATATATCCTGAAAGTGAAAGGGTAAGGAGAAAAAGATCTCTTAAGCATATGGAATCCAAAAGAGCACAATAGTAGCCCTTTTCTTAACTGGTAAAGTATAATTCAAACCAAAATTTTTCAGAATAAGGAAGGTCACCTTTATACTGGTAAAGAGATCAACCCATCAGGAGCATATAACAGAGGTAAATCTACAAAACCTAAACATGGGTACATTCAAGTTCATCAAACATTACTGGAAATAATGGTTCAAATACACCTCAACACAATAATAGTCAGTGACTTCAGTATCCCACATTCAACAACGGACATCAGAGTTAAATGGTACTATAGATCAAATGTACTTGTCATCCACAGAATATTCCACCTTATAGCTGGAGAATGTACATTCATCTCAGAAGCCCATGGAACTTTCTCCAAAATAAATCATATTTTTTAATACAAAAGTCTTAACAACTATATGGAAATTGAAATAACTTCTTATATTTTATCAAAGCATAATGGGATAAAACTGGAAATCAACAGCAAAAAAATTGAAATATGTTCAAATATGTGAATTGAATCCAATATTTTTGAATCATCAGTGAGTCATGGAAATAAGTGGGAGGGTTGATAACATTACCAGAATTAAATAAAAATAAAGACACAATACATCAGAACCTATGGGATAATGAAAGCAGTTTTAAAAGGGAAGTTTGTAATTATAAATGCCTTTATTTTAATAAATCTGAAAGAGCTCTGATCATGTAATGATACATCCCAATGTCTCATAAGGATAAGAGAAAGTTTAATCTCAGTAGCTAATAAATCACCTTGGAACCCCTTGCACTTTTAGATACATCTTCCACCCCACTTTGGATAGTTGCATACTTCAGCCTTGAGATCAATATGTGAGGTATCTCAGCCCTAGTCCACAGAAACAGAGATATACTAAACCTTGTGAAGAATAGCAAGAGATAACACTTAGCATTAGCTTTGCCTATAAGTTTTCAGATCAGTAAATGTTCCCCAGTCGGCCCTTAGGATATTAATGTAACATGCTGGTAAGTCTCTCTCATGAGAGAACTGAGTTACTTAAAAGATCTAGACACAAAATACTCATATTTTCTATGTGCTCTTGGCACAAGTTATTTCAACACTGCCATTAACAACAGGAGAAACATTTCTACCAACAGTTTGACAGAATGCTGTTACTTCAACAGCAAAAAAAATCATTGAATAAAGAGCAATTCATAGCCTTACAACGTACAGTAAAAACTTTTCCTTGACTAAAAAAGCAACTATAATAAAAATGTAACGGGCATATTTGATATTAGTTAGCACTGCTGAGAATTACAAAGGAAACATGAAAAGGAGTAAACACTGAGCATCTTTAAATAACATTTCCGAAGATGTGATCTTGGCAATCAGACACAGCTTACTCAAGGGCACTGTTAAAAATGGTTGCTTCTGTTTCAGTTTGGAGAAAGTTTGCCTAAGGGCTTCATTCACTAATATTAAGTTTTCTATATTAATTCTCCTTGGTTTGTGTTCTTCACTATTGTCATGTGTATGTAGTGTCTCACGATATCTGAGGTACCCTTTTAAGGCTATCGGGAGTGTGCTTTTAGCTCACTGAATAAATTGCGTATCTCTATTTTGCTGAATTGAGTTTTTGAAGTCAAGGAATTTTTGTTCTTAAAGCCATAGAATATTTAATGGACTTCTTAAGCTCATAAAATTAAGTAGAACTGTCTATATTAATTTGATTTATGTGTCCAACTTCCAGCTTCCTGCTCCTCTCAGATTACACTGTGTTTTTTTTTTCTTACTCTGTGGTATATGAAAATAAATATTCAGAGCTTCTTTTGGCTAAAAAAGTTACCTATCACTACCCATGTAACCAGAGCAGATATTCAACATTAGTGTGAACCAAGAAAATATTGAACTCACTGTGTAAATGATTTTCCTATGGACAAGCAACATTAGATACAAAGAGGGAAAATGTTTTGCCTAATTAAAAAATACAATAAAAAGGCAAATTTGATACCTTAGCAAGTGTATAAAGTCAGATGTCACCTAGGCCAAACCATAGCAAATGTAAATGCAGAAAATTCATGGTAGCCACTTTCTTCATGAAAAGGCAATGAGTATTGCAGATACAATGTCCCATAGACAGATATATAACAACATTTATATTCACCGAAAGACAAGGAAAACATGAAGATTGACTTTAGAATGAGATTTGATCATTGGTTTTTTTCTTGTTGTTGTTGTTGTTGTTGTTGTTGTTCTGAAATTATTCCACACTTACAGAAGAGTTGAAAATATATGCCAAAAGTTTTCAATGCCTTTCACCAAAGTTTCCCTGCTCCCACCTTATATATCCATACAACATTAGTTGAAACTTCTGGAATAATTTGACATAATAACATATAGTTAAAATGAAGAACTTGTGTGAATTGTGTATGTTTAGTTGCCTTATTCTGTTGTTGGAATCCCTATGACAATTTTATTAGTAAAAGAAGGGTCATCCTTGCTCTTCATTAGTTTTGATGTTAGCTATGAGGTTTGCATGGGTATCCTTTATGAATTTGAAAGTTTCTTCTTATCCATGGCTCCATACTGTGAAGAGTTTAAATCATAGTCATTGAATCTCATAAATACTTCTGCACTATTACAAAAAGTCATGATTTTCCCTCATCTGTTATTGGCAATTAATTAGGATAATTGATTTTCATATATGAATCCACTTTGTATTCCTAGAGTAAAACCGATTTATTTGTGTCTTGTTATCCTTATCCTTGCTGAATATTATTGTATTCTATTTGGTTATGCATTTTAAGGCTGTTTGCATTTTTTGTTATGAGAGATACGATTCTGCTGTTTTGTTTCCTTCAATATCCCTGCTTCAATTTGGTATCAAGGTTACTCTAGCCTCACAAAATAAACAGGGAAGGATCCTCCACTTCCAGTTTGTAAAGAGCATATGTATATTTGTGACTTTTCTTTTGGCCCCATGGCGGGGGGGGGGGGATCTTTATGCGGTCTCTCATTTCCATTATATGTGACAGGGAAGAAATGAAACGCCTTCAACGCTGAGTGGTGGTGAACTGGGTAAGCATGCTACGGTATACATACATGATCAAGTATTATGATGCAACTAAAACATTACATATTAATATGGAAAACTTATATAAGAGCCGGGCATGGTGGCACACGCCTTTAATCCCAGCACTTGGGAGGCAGAGGAAGGAGGATCGCCTAGAGTTCGAGGCCACCCTGAGACTACATAGTTAATTCCAGGTCAGCCTAGACCAGGGTGAGACCCTACCTTGAAAAACCGAAAAGAAAAAAAAAAAACTTATATAAGAAAATTGCAGTTCAAAATAGTCTGTGCTGGCCATGAACTCAAGGCATTCTTTCCTCAGCATCCCCCCACCAAGTGCTGAGGTGACAGATGTATACCACCATACTCAGTTGTGTTCCAATATTTTAAAAATATCTTTACTAAGCTACTTTTTTCAATTTTTTTCATTAGTATACATATTGAGTTATGTCCATCTATACTGCTTATATCCTCCCACTTCCATTATTCACCCTCTGAATGTTCTGTTTCTTTAGATCTGCTACCTTCCATACCCTTATCCCTTGAAGCTTCTAGTTTTCTCCCCTTCCTTTCTCTAGTTTCCTGGAATCTACACATACTCTCTTCTACAATAAACCATGTATACAAAGGTTCAAACCTAGGATCCACATATGAGAGAGAACAGATGGTGTTTGTCTTTCCTTATTGGTTTACCTCGCTTAATATATTTTCCAGTAAAATATTTAACAGTACTCACCAGTAAAGCCATTTCAGCCATTGCTTTTTTTATCATACTTGATTATCTATTATATTAATTTTTCAAAGAAAAGCTTTTTTTTATTTTGAGGGAGAAAGAAAGAGGCAGAGAGAGAGAGAGAGAGAAAGAGAATGAATGTCCCAGTGTCTTCAGCCACTAAGAATGAACTCCAGAGGTGTGTGCCCCCTTGTGCACATGTATGACATTGCTTGCTTGCATCACTGTGCGTCTGGCTTACGTGGGACTTGGAGATTCGAACATGAGTTCTTAAGCTTCACACACAAGCACCTTAATGACTAAGCCATCTATCCAGCCCAAGAAAAACTTTTAACTGTTGATTTTACTCAACTGATTTTCTATTTCATTGGTTTTTACTCTTACATTTCAGATTTTTCATACTAGCTGGAATTTTATTCTTTTAAGTATTCCTTAAGGTATGAGATGAAGCCGTTCATTTCATGCTGTTCTGGTTTCATAACATAACACTTAAGGCTATACATTTTCTTCTATGGATTGCTTTAGCTACAGATCACTAATCTTGATATCATGCATGTATGTCTCATCATTCAGCTGAAAATAGTTTTAAATTTCTCTTGCATTATCTTTTCTGATAGAGAACTTTTATGGATGTTTTGAGCTTAATTTTAAAGTATTTTAGGTGGTTTATCAAGTTTCTGTGACAATGGATTCCAGCTTGGGGCAGAGAATTTAATGAAAAGGAATGATTCCCTTGTATTATTTTTGATTCCTTGAAATGCATTTTTTTTTTGTTTGTTTCTTTCTTCTTTCTTTGGAATTCACTCTGTATTCTCAGGGTGGCGTTGAACTCACAGTGATCCACCTACCTCTCCCTCCGAAGTGCTGGGATGAAAGGTGTGTGCCACCATGCCCAGCTTGAAATACATTTTTTAACATGGTCAGGATTGTTCTAACTTCATTTAACCCTGGCCATGTCTGTGGGTTATTTGTTTTAAAAGGTTTCATTGGGCTGGAGAGATGGCTTAGCAGTTAAGCACTTGCCTGTGAAGCCTAAGGACCCTGGTTCGAGGCTCGATTCCCCAGGACCCACGTTAGCCAGATGCACAAGGGGGGGCGCACGCGTCTGGAGTTCGTTTGCAGTGGCTGGAGGCCCTGCCGCACCCATTTTCTCTGTCTCTGCTTCTTTCTCTGTCGCTCTCAAATAAATAAATAAAAATAAACAAAAAAAAGGATTCATTGAAAAACAAAGTGGGCTGGAGAGATGGATTAGTGGTTAAAAGAACGTGCTTGCAAAGCCTGTTGGCCTGAGTTTAATTCCCCAGTACCCATGTAAAGCTAGATGCACAAAGTGGTGAAATAAATAAGTGATGATCCATAGCTATATTTTTGAACTCAACTTGATGGTTCCTGCCTTTTAATTGAGTTCTCTAGGTGTGTACAATTTGCCTTGGTATCAAAGTGTCTGTCTAACCCTGTGATGTGGTATTTACTGTGTATCCTTTGATCTACATTCTATGCCTATTGTCAAGTGCTATATGTCATGTTTCACCAATTACGCTTAACTATTTTATTTTATTATTAATGTTGTAGCTATCTATGACTGCTGTACATTTAATGTTTATTGGACAGATTATAAAATATGCATCTTTAACTTTCAATTTACCCTCAAAAACAAGCTTTTGCACATGCCTGAATAGCTTTGTATTTTGGACTTGCTATTCTCTAGTTCTGAAATGTCCTTCCCATAGACACCTCCCATATTCTTTCCCTTCCTTCCAGCACTTTACTCTTCAACATTTCTGTCAGCTTGAAAGCCATTATGACTTGTCTATATAAAATTTTGACCCACCTCTCTTCATTTGTTTTTCCATAACATTTGATATTTAAGGAAAATTGATTACGTTCATAAATGGGTCTGCTTACATAAGGAGGGTTAATTTGAATTTGTCCAAATTAGCCATCACAACATGATTGTTGTTATTTTGTTATGCTTTGCATACGATTTTAAGAACTATTAATCGAACATAAAAGCTTAACACTGGGCTTGAGAGAAGGCTTAGCAGTTAAGGAGCTTCCCTGCAAAACCAAAGGACCCAAATTCTATCCCAAAGGATCCACAGTAAGCCAGATGCATTAGATGGCAAATGCGTCTGGAGATCATTTGCAGTGGATAGAGGCGCTGGTGTGCCCATTCATTCTCTCTCTCTCTCTCTCTCTCTCTCCCTCCCTCTCTCTGCCTTTCTCTCTATATATCTTAAATAAATAAATTTTAAAACATTTTAAAAAGCACATTTAATTGTATGAACTATATAAGATCTGCATTCATTGACCTCATTAGCATCCTGTTATGGACAGGGAAGGGACTTTCGGAGCCCCATACCTCATTGAAAATTTATACACAAAAATGCTAATAGGGGAGAAAGAGAAGTTTTCTTTGGAGACATACCCACTGGTAAGCTGTCATGCTTCAGTAAGAAACCCTAATGAAAATCATTGGGTCAGAAAAATGAAAAAGCCATTAAAGTACATAGGGCTAGTTGGAAGATGGAAGAATATTACTGTGAAGGGACAAAAGAGGGTAACGGGATGCGTATAATCAAAATACATCATGCTATGTACATGTATGAAAATGTCATGAAGAAACCCATTATTAAGCATAATTACCATATTGCTAATAGATTGATTCATTAATCTATTAATGAATATATGCTAATAACAACATTATGAAACAATACACATCTCATAGTGCTAATCTGTGTCAGTGCAGACCCTTTTATAAAGTAGAGGTGCAGGATTTAGGGTCCAAGGAGGACTAAATTCTATAAGGATACAAAAGATACCAGGACTGTGGACCCCAACTTTTAGGTTTTTATCCAAATTAACAAAAAGTTAAAAAAAATACTCCAGGAAGGGTCAATTAAGAATTTAGAGAGAATTCTAGGAGGACAGCTAGCTGAAAGATTCAAGCCTTATGGAATTCTCCCCTAGATGGAGAGAGCCTCTTCCACATAGTAATCTCTGGGGTGGGTGGAGCTTCAGAAGAAGGCATAGAGGTACACATGCACGTGCATACACACACACACACACACACACACACACACACACACACACATGGAAAGCAAGACATTACAGCGCAAGCCACAAGATCCCTTTACCTTCACATAAGCTGTCAGAAACTACTAAGAGATTGGATAAGAAAAGACTCGGGGCTTAAAGATAGATCACTCATATCATAAAGTGAGAAAGCACCCCAAAACAAGGCAGGAAAAGTGCCCAGAAAAGAACTTTTTTTTTCCTTCTGACACTAACACACAAGTGTTCAGATGGAGCCACAGGATGGAGAGGGCCAAGACAAAGAAGAAGAGAGATTACACACATAGTCAGGCTCCTTTCTACAGGATCCAAAATCCCATTAGGATGAGCCTCACCTTCAAACGCAGGTGCGTAAGGGAGAGACCTGATTGCTTGATGGACACAAGAGCTTGATTCGGGAGGGGCCATCCCAACCAGGGGTGAAAAGCCTAGGAAAACAAGAAGAAGTGAGAAGCTTTTGTTAGGGGATTTTGTGTGGATGAGACTGGATTGGTTGTGGGTTCTAGTCCTGCCAGGGCAGGCAAGGTTGCATCTATGTTCTCTTTGGGCCTCTGTCCCTGGATGACTTCTATGGTGGTTTGATTCTGGATCTCCCCATCAATTTATGTGTTCTGAATGCTAGGTCCCCAGGGTGTGGCAATTTAGAAACTGGAGTCTTTCTGGAGGCTGTGTATTGTGGGGGATGGGCTTATGGGTGTTATAGCCAATGTCCCCTTGCCAGTGTTTGGCACACTCTCCTGTTCCTGTTGTCCACCTGATGTTGGCCAGGAGGTGATGTCCACCCTCTGCCATCATTTTCCCCTGTCATGCCATCGTTTTCTCCTGTCATCATGGATTTTCCCCTCGAGTCAGTAAGCCAAAATAAACCCTTTCCTCCCACAAGCTGCTCTTGGTCAGGTGATTTCTGCCAGCAATGCGAACCTGACTGCAGCAACTGCCTATATATCTATGTTTTTAAAAAGTTATCTTTTTCCTATTCCTCCTTTAATAGGCACTCAATTATTGTGGAAAGAAAAAGCAAGACCCAGTGCCCATGGTAGACTAATGAGAGAGAGAAAAAGAGAGAGAGAGGAAAAGAGAGAGAGAAAAGTTGAGAGAAAGGATTCTGTAACCTTTTCCTGCATTCTTTTTAACTTCACAAAATAGCCAAAACTCAAACATATATATGTTAACATAGAAACACGTTTTCTTTCAATGCAGTTAGGTGGTGTGCACTTTAGTTACACTTGTGAAAGAACTCTCTGCTCCTGGCTTTCAGGCACCGCTTGGCTCCTGTGAACCCTTGTTGGCTGACTCAGGTTCCGCACACACTCGGGAGGATTCTCAGAATATGAGGCTGACTTTTGTATGTTCCCAGCAGTCCTAAGTGCGGTGTACACGATCATGAAATATTAAATAAAATGCCACTGCTTCTTGACTTAACATTGCCTAGCTTGTTGCTTAGTTACTTTACAGCAGTGCAAATTCACACCTGCTGCTCGAAGTAGAAATTGTAAGGGGGGGGGGAATAGCTCTGAGGAAAATGCCTTATTTCTGTAGCTTACCCAAATCTCTCTAAAGACACTTGAAGAAGGTTCCATGTGCAAAAACAGCATATTTTCCTACTTTGCTAGTATTTTTCATCAGCCCTCTCTTCTTCTTCCTGTCTGCTCCGTGCTATGCTGTGCCCCCTCGTTTAAACACATCGTGGTCACTGACGTCTTCATCTCCATGTTGCAGTTCGGACTTGCCCATTCCATCTTCTGACTCTCCCCTCAAGAATCCATCAGCTCTTCATCTCTGTTTCCAAAGCTCACACCACATCACTCATCTCTAATGTATATTGTTGGTATAAGCATAAATGTAAATTAATATAAATGCATAAAAATACCTAGGGGCGGGAGAGATGGCTCAGTGGTTAAGTGCTTGCCTGTGAAGCCTAAGGACTCCAGTTTGAGGCTCGATTCCCCAGGACCCACGTAAGCCAGATGCACAAGGGGGCGCATGCACCTGAAGTATGTTTGCAGTAGCTGGAGGCCCTGGCACGCCCATTCTCTCTCTCTCTCTCTCTCTCTCTCTCTCTTCTTTAAAAAACTTACCTGGAACAAAGGGGAGCTTTTCTGTCCTTCTAATATCTTTCCAAAAGGAGACTAGATTTGCTTGGCATAAATTAACATACAAGCTATTTTCAAATAAAAAGGAAATCCTTGAGAGGACAGAGCAGGAATAGAACCCAGTCTAAAGTTTTTATCTATAGAAGAAGAAGAGTTGGGTGAGTTCTCCTCTGCAGGAAGGAGCAATGTGAGAGACAGAGCAAAGTGTGAGGAGTCAGGAGAGCTGGGGATGAAGATGTACTGGTGAATGCCTACAGCCAAGCTACAAATTCAGGACGAATGATTCGGAGAATCTGGTTAAGGCTGGGGTTTTTCACTCATATGTCAGGAGCAGGGCTGTGATAAAGGAAATACCGACTGTCTGATGATAGCCAAGAGAACAGTCCACTGCACACTGGTATCAAAGTTATATGGCCTGTGGTCACTTAGGTTTCATTTTCAGCTGTGTTGACCTGATGCATCCTGGATGTAATCACCTACCCTCAAGCCCAATCAATGTTGTGCACAGCCTTGCCTCTACTCAAGTCTGTGGGAAAAAAAAGGAAATCAAATCAGGTATATAGAGCAACCTGACAAGGCCCAAGTCCTGATTTCTCTTGGAAGACACCTCGGTGTCAGAGCAGTCTTCCGGAAATTACTCCCATGCTCTTGAACAGCGTCAAATGGAAACCCAGACATACGGAAAGCAACGCGCGAACTCATTACACTGAGCAATTCCAAGACAATCCCACACGAAGCCACTGACGGGAAGCTGTTTTCAACACAGCTTCACTGTCATGCTTTGAAAAAGTGAAGAAATCTCTCCTGGAGGGTCTTCCTGGAAGGTGGGAAAAGAGGCTGTCGCATACATTTTTGGACATAAATTGACTTGCGTTATTTTACCTAGTAAGAGGCAGGTAACGCCAGGTGTGGTCTCCCGCACCTTTAATCCCTGTAAGGTCAGCGTTCGTGAGGGTGAGGTAGGAAAATTAGTGTGAGTCTAAGGCCAGCCAGAGTTACAGAGTAATACCCAACCTCAAAATAAACAGAAAAAAAAAAAAAAAAAAACAGAAGGAGGCAACTAACTCAAGCACCTCAACTGCTGTGACAGCGTTCTCTACCAGTCAGACATCAAAAGCTCTGAATGAGGTACAGCCTAATAGAAATAAGGAACAATTTCAGGGAATATATTGTTAGGTACACACGGGAAAACCTGGGGCCGTACAGAGAACAATTTCCATCCTAAATCAAATCAGTCAGGTTGACCATCAGCTAAGGAACCTGAATGCATTTTGAACTGAATGTAGGTGTAAAGAAAAAAAAAAATATATATATATATATGCATTACTTCCATTGACTATTTATTTTTCTGTTATGAAGAAATAATCCACTCATCTTCCAATAACTCAAGGATATGTATATATCTATCAATTGTTTTAAATAAGCATTCCACAAGGCCCCAGTTACTTCCTAAACTAATTGGAGAAACAGACTGTATCTAGAATTACAAATGACCAGGTTTGCAACTTAGAGCTCTTAGCAAGTGAAGTACCATTGACAGTAATTGCTTCTTTTCCCCTTGAGGGCCCCTGAGAAGGAGCATATAGCATTTTCCCTCCAAAGATATTCAGTGTTCAACAGACCATGCACAATTATACAATTAGCTAATGGATAACTTATTAACATTAGAAGCAGCATGTGTTCCTCCATAGATAGAATTTTCAAATAAATTTGTATTCCAAATGCAAATAAATATTTCAAAGGAGATTTATCAATAAACTTCTATTCAATTTCATGTTTATACATTTTCCTTAAGTCAGATACTTATGGTCCCTACCCAAGTTTCTTAGATGTTTTGATATAAAGAGAGACAACCACTGGCTAAAAGGTCTCTAAGAATCCTAGCAATTAGCAAGTTAATGCATGGCATTATTCTAAAGTATTAAAAATCATGAACCAATATAACAGAAAAATCCCAGATAAAGACAAAACACCTTTGACTCCTTCCCCCCACCGCTTTTCGTAATGTAGAAGACTCTTCTCTATCACAAGCTTCGTTTATTTATTAAAATTAAAAACTTTATCAGGATGGACAGATTGCTCAGTGTTTAAGGCTCTGGCCTGCCAAGCCCAAGGATCCAGGTTCAATTCCCCAGGACCCACATAAGCCAGATGCACAAGGTGGTGCATTTCGCTGGAGTTTGTTTGTAGTGGCTGGAGGCCCTGCGATGCCCATTCTCTCTCTCTCTCTCTCTCTCTCTCTGTCTCTCAAATAAAGAAATAAATAAAAATATTTTAAAAACTTTATTAAAAATTGTATACAATCCATTCCCAATGCTACCTCCTTTGTCTCCCTGTCCCCATTTCCCTCCACTGAAACTCCTCATCTTTTCTACTATTCCGTCTTCTATATTGATCTTTGTTTTTTGGTTTTTATGTTCTTGTTTGTTGGTTTGTTTTTTGCTCTGCTCCACCATCCAAGATAACCTGCGGATGGGTCCAAATGTTAGGCAATACCCGCTGTGAGGCCATGACTATCTGACCACCTTGAGTCTGGGGGGCAGGGATCTAAATCACTCCTCCCCATCCTTGGGCTCTGACAGCCTTTCTGCCACCCCTTATGCTATAGTCCCTGAGCCACTGGAGGTGTGATAGAGAAGTCTCATCAAGTGTCGAACACTCAACTGTCACTTCTCAGCACTTTGTTGACTATGAATCACCCCATCAGTCACCAGTCCCCGCCATCTAAGAAGAGAAACTTTTAAACCAAAAACTTTTTAACCAAAAAAAAAAATATATATATATATATACATATATATAATATTATATATAATATTATGTTATTATATTATATAATATTATAATAATTATAATAATTAATTATTATATAATTATTAATTATAATATTATATATATATATATACACACACATAAACATAAGGATTTAATAGGGAAATTTGGTGGGCATAATATACCCATGCAGGAGAATAGCAGGAGGAAAATCCCCAACCCACCAGGGCCTGTGGCCTTCTCAGCCATAGGCTTTTCACTAGGGTTTCAGTATCAGTATGAATTCCCCTCCCATGGATCAGGCCTCAAATCCAGTTAGTCAGCAGTTGGTTCCCCCCCACCCCGTAACAGACCTGCCACTATTGCTAGGGGTGCTTCTTACCTTCTAACCTTGGTGACCAGGTGTGTAGCTTACAGGCTCCAGTGCTGGCTGAGGCCACTGATACCAGGAGGCTAGGTAGCACTTTCCAACACTGTGACCTCTGGTAAGCAGGGAGGGGCCTCCAGCTCAGTTGCACCTCGTTTTCTGTGACCTGCAGCCAAAGCGTGTGGGGTCTTCCTCAATAGGGACTTGACATCTGGTTCTGGTGAGTAACCGAGGGCTTTAGCATTGGCCTGTATTGTTTTGGGAGCCTCAGGGACCTCCATGACCAGTGGCTACTGGGAGATATCACAACCCTGGCTCAGAAACTTTTCTGTAACAACCTATGATATCTGCACACAAAATGTATGCCCTGCATGATACTCATGCACAAACTCTCTCTGTCTTTAGTAGATATTTTTAAATTAGCTAACAAAGAATTAGGTTTCCAGACATATTTCACACAGCCTTATTAGTTTTTGATTGGCTGTTTTGTTTAAACATAGGAATGCACAACCCACAGCTCTTGAATATACGAAGACAGCAGCTGCCATGCGGAGAAAGAATAGCTGCTGATGCATAAAGCGTTCACTTTATTTCCTAATAGCCCATCCCATGTCTAAAAACAGACTTATTTTGAGCCACTCTGCCCACTTGACAAAATTCTATAGCACATTTCCCTATCCTTAAAGACATAATAAACAGCAAGTGAGCCAACAAGCAAGAGAGAGGAAGAGAGAGAGATAGAGAGAGAGAAGAAGGAGGAAGAAAAAGGAAGGAGCACAGAGAGGAGGAAGAAAAGAGACATATCTGGCACACATTTAAGAGCAATCTCAACTGGACAAGTGAGGCACAAACTCACGGAGCTTTTAAAAATCACAAGCTAAGCAAGGCATGATCCCATACCTTGGAGTGTTTTCTTTTTTTTTAATTTTTTTCTCAAGATAGGGTCTCACTCTAACCCAGGCTGATCTGAAAAATCCTATGTAGTCTCAGGCTGGCCTCAAACTCATGGCAGTCCTCCTGCCTCTAGCCTCCCAAGGGCTGGGATTAAAGGCGTGCGCCAACATGCCCGGCCTGTGTGCTTCTTTGTTGCTGCACATCCAAAAAGGCAAAAGAACTGGCAAAATTCCAAAAAATTCTAAAGCAACCAGAGGGTTTCAGAGTAAAAGTGTGAGGGGCTATGGCGTGCAATCCGAGAAGACACTGCCAAGTGCTGCACTCCTTCACTTGGAAAGGCAGAGGCCAGAGGGTGCCAAGCAGATGAACACCTTCAAATTATAAAAATGTGAAGATTAATATGACTAAAAAATGAATGCTCACCTTTCAAGATCTGAAGCAACATTTTAAAGGTTAATATATATATATAAATATTTTCAAGTAAGCAAAGTAACAGAAAGAAAAGAAGGAGCAGGTATACTTTATGCAAAGGAAAATAATCTTAGAAAGCTCTTCCCCGCCCCCCCCCCAAGAGGTAGGTACTGACCGGAAGCTGAAGGAATTGTCCAGTGCATCAGCTGTGTTCTATACCACAGCGCCATCAGAGGAGAAGGGGAAGAGCCGATGCACGCTCTACCGCTAAGGTTGATGTCAAGATGAAAAATTACATCCATTCACGCTTCATTCCCTAGGGATGTCGTTTGCACAAATTTGGGGACTGGTTGGAACATTAATCCAGACCAGTCAGGGTTATTTCTAAGTTTCTAAACTTTCTCTTCCTAACTTAAAACTTAGCAAGTTGAGAACAAAGCTCTAAGACAACCTAGAGACGGTAGAGCTCTGCTCATACTATTCAGAAGAGATGTGAGTCTCTCAGAGCCATCCTAAGTCACTTCGGGTCATGGAGAAGGTTAAGAGAACCAGGAATAAATCACTTTGGCTAACTCTCACACAAAGAACCCCCGGCTGCCTGTGCATGACAGCATGAACTTCCTTCTACCTGGCAAAGTATGAATGAAATTATAGGACATGTCAAAGGATGTCAAGATATGTATCCAAAAAGTAACCTCTGTGATTCCTCTTTTCCAATCAGGAACTTGATTTCTTAGCAGTAAAGCATTTGGGCTGCCTCCTCCATCATGGGCCCTCAAATCCACAGACATATAGTTTCCCCACTGACTTCCATTTTAAGAAAGTTTGCACACATTTTCTATTGAAGGAATGGAGTTCATAGAAATCAATGTCATCTGTGACTAACTGAGGAGATGGAATTATGTGACCATTCTTGATAAGCATGTTTCTTTTTTTCTCAAATTTGTGTGTACATATATTCAGCCATCTTATAGAACATGCACTATTTTACATCTTCAAAGTGAATAGTCTCAGGTTGTTGTTTTTTTTTTAATGAAAACAAATGTATATAAAATGTAAGGTATACACGGTAATGAAGGGGGTTAGAGTTAGGGTGACTGGACCCCTGAAGGTAAAAAGGGCCAGGAAATCTTTCTTGTCTCTTGCCTAGTTCCAAAGACCTGTTTTTCTGCAGTCAGGACCCCTCCTGGGAGGGAGGTCTTTCATAGGATTTAAACATTGTGGTTGGTCAAGTTAAGCTAATCTCTTCCTGAGACATCCTCTAGTCTTAACCAACCAGCTGCCTCTGGTTCACATGGGCCAAAAGACACTACTCGAAGGTTACAAAGACCTTTGCAAGGAGAGGGCAGGCTCTGGCTCTCTGCTCTCTGATCACTTGGGAGCTGCCAGCTGTGGATGAGCTTTTCCCTCAACTGGGCCTGGGCTGGCTCAGGAGGGTCTCTACCTAGGCCCAGGCCCAGCCCAGAGGCCCCCTGGCCCTTACTGTCCACAGACGGTCTTTATTTCCTCCGGCTCCTCAACGTGACAGGAGGTCCTCGAACTTTCTTTTCTCTTTTCTTTCCACACTTTTTACCCAGATTACCAGATCCGTATCTAGTCACATGGGCTCCTAAGCTACACATGACCCGTGTGGGATTTTGGGCTCCATGTGGTGTATTTCTCTTCTCCCCACTTTGTTTCCTCTAACCTCTCAGCCTTCCCCTTTCTGCAATCCTTTGTAAAATCTGAATAAAATGGGGTATTTTAAAAATCATTCTCTTGAATCTGGAATTGCCGATTCTTTGGTTAGTTTATTGATATGAACTCAGAGCCTGGGGTTCTAAGAAGCATCCCAGAACCCTGATTTCCCTGTTATAGTAATTTACTCACTATAAAGATAATGTGATTTGAATTTTCTTAGTGATATTCAGAGAAATTAAATCACATATGAAGTTCCTAAGTCAAGATCCAATAAAGCTCTTATCATCAAAAGAACCCACAGAATATGGTATTAATGCCAATTATCAGAACTCACTGACCAAAGGGTGATACAAACTGTAAGTAATATAGGTTAATGGAAAACATGAATTACACTCTATTATTATATGCAGCCTATAAATTACATAGCAATTACATGAACCAATGAGGAGAAAAGAATACGCGGTAAGTAGGCCAAAAGGAGAAAGGCTGTGTTTGAAGTGAATACAATTAATCTGGGGTCTGGGTTTTGTCTAGGGATTCATTCACTCTCTGGCACTTCTGAACAAGTCATTTCATGGCTGAAATGTGGAAATGCCTGTGATTTGTTCAAGGAACTGTGGACGAACTTGCCCAGCGTTAAGATCAGGACTTTGGAAGTACCCTCTCATGCTAGCTAACAGTGCTTCCTCTATACACTGAAAAGTCCCAGTACCTCAGGTTTACTTAGTGAATGGTTGTGTCTCTGAATTGAAAATTATGTTATAACTTACTTAAAGGAAATAATATTCTTAAATATTTTTAAATTCATGTCCCACATGTTACCTGACATCACCCCGTGACTGACTGAGGAATTCTATCCCAAATGGAGCTGACAAGGGGTGGTGGGCTATATTTCAGAGCACATTTATATTCATGTCCTGACCTTTAAGTTTCTTATAGAGTTTGGGGACTGATTTTTTTATAAGATAAAATTATTATTCTCATGTGAAGAAAAGCTGCTATGGCTGACATTTTGCAATAAACAGAATTTTCACTCAGCAGAAAAACATATCTCCATATATATTTTAAAAGAAATTCAACTTCTGCCCAGCCATGGTATCTTAATAATGCCAAAAATGATTTTCTCATTGGAAACTATCAAAAGGGTGAGCTGAATATATGAAGGTACTATTTTTTAAGCATTTTATTTATTTATTTGAAAGAGAATGTGCATGCCAGGGCCTCTAGCCTCTGCAAATGAACTCCGGACACATCTGACCTTAAGTGGGTACTAGGGAATCGAACCTGGTTCCTTTGGCTTTGCAGGCAAGCACCTTAACTGCTAAGCTATCTCCCCAGCCTGAAGCTACTATTTTAAATCACTGGAAAAAGTTTATCATGAAACTGTGTTGCTAGACAAGAGCAGCCTTGAACTTTTGCTCTGGGCAGTTTCAAAGGCTGGAGAAGTGCTAACAGAGCCTGCCCCCTCTCGGGTGGGAGACTCGGCTTGACTCAGTGTAAGCAAGGCAGCAAGCATTAGAGGGCAGACTAGGGTTTGGTCCAGGCGAAGGAGAACAATGAGTGGGGACAATGGTTCTTCATATGGCAAAGCATTCCCAGAGCTCATGCAGGAAGGAATCTCAGGAATTCCTACCAACCACAGTGGAAAGACCCTTTGTTCACTTGTGGGGCATTCAGTGGATGCCTCTGAAAACTCCTGGTTTCACATGAAATTAAACAAGATTTTAAAGGGAGGGTTCCGTACAACTGTCCGATCCACAAACTTATAACACCAGGGCTTCAAAATGATCTACAAGTAACATTATCGCCTATCGGAACAAACTAGCTTACTTTTTAGATTAAATTCAGTAAGTCTAGTAAACTTCAAATTATTTTGCTTAACAACCAAGCCAAATAACTTCATTGTGCAGAAACAGGAAAATATAACGGAAACCTAGGGGGAAAAGGAAATAACCAACAGGGGCAGATATAGAAAAGATAAGATGGCAGAATTATCTGTAAAGGACACAAAATATTAATATTCATATATCCAGTGTACTCAAGTATGTATAGATGATAAGGAGGGAAATAGAGAGCCTAAGATGAGAATCAAATGTTACTCCTAGAAATGAAATATACCACAACTGAAATGACCCTATCACTAGAAGGAACTAATAGCAACTTAAACACTACAGAAAAAGAGATCAGTGAATCTGAAAATATAACAACAAAATTACCCCCCAGAAAACTTTGAGTGAAAATTGAGGAACGATTTTTACAAAGAACAGTCTTGGTGGCTGTGAGTTACTAAGCCCTGTGCAACTGGCATCTTACAAAAGGAAAGAATATGTGAAAAAAATTAAAGTGTTTGCATTATTCAAAATTTCCCAATAATAATGAAAAGTAAGAACTCACAGACAAAAGATCAGTTATACAAAACAAGATGATCAAAGAAAACAATGCTCACAACTTTATAACTTAGACACTGTCAATTAGTAAAAAAAAAAAAAAAAAAAAGTGTGGGAAGAAACATATTTTTATAGGCAAGGGAGTAAAAATGACATGTCCATGAAATGACATCTTTAAAATGGTGAAATAAAAAGCAACTGCCTATTAAATATTCAATAAAATATCTTATAAAAATTAAGTAAGTTTTTTCATGTTAGCAAATCGAAATGTGTTGTCAGCAATGTGTGCCAACAGAAATATTAAAAGAAGTTCCTCAGACACAATGAAATGACAGCCACAAAAATCATGAATAACAAGGAAAAAATGCATCAAATAGTGAATACATGGATGAATATTAAACAGTCTTTATTCAATTTCTAAAAACATCTGTAAAATAATTGGCCATTCATGGTGAAAATATGTTATGAGGTTTTATAGTCATATGTAGCCTGGGCTACATAGCAAGTCCCAAGCCACAGGGTGGGGAAGAAGGAGAGAAGGGAAGGTCTCGGCATGAGAAGGAGGGGGAGCAACTCATTCTCACATGGTCAAGGCTCTGGGAGTAACTTCCCCTGCCCTACTAGAGTCTTCGGTTCGCATTTGTATAAAGAGCAGGGAACACGGCCATTTTCTGTTCAGGTAGCATGAACATGCGTTTGTGTTCACGTGCACAGGGCCCTTGGATGTGTGGTGTCATGTTACTTCCTTCTGCAGATTTTACTTCATGCTTTGTCGACCTGAGTTCAGTTAGGATGGTTAAGGTATGATTTAAGCTGCATGATAGAATATTATACAACTACTAAAATAATTGCAATGGGATGTTATTGTTCCAAATTAACAATATAAAACCATTGTATAATCCAACATACATGTAAGTAAGTGGGCAGTCATAAAGGACCGGGAGAAGGGCTGGAGAGATGGCTCAGCGGTTAAGGCGTTTGCCTGCAAAGCCAAAGGATCCTGGTTCGACTCTCCAGGATCCACGCAAGCCAGATGCACAAGGGGGCGCACGTGTCCAGAATTTGTTTGCAGTGGCTGGAGGCCCTGGCACACCCATTCTCTCTCTTTCTCTCTCTCCCTCTCTCTCTCTCTCAAATAAATCAATAAATAAAATATAAATGTGTGTATCATCATGCCTGGCAATGAACAACCTGGAGAAAACACACCAAATATTAATTTTTCTGTGGTACTAAAAAAAAAAAAAGAAAGAAAATCAGTGACTACATCTTAAATTGAAGGCCAGCAATAAGATGAAGGGAAAGAGGGTTCCTCTTTCCCCGCATCCTTGCCAACACTAATTGTTTTTTTTTTTTTTTTTTTGTTTGTTTGTTTGTTTAATGATTGCCATCCTTTCTGGAGTAAGGTGGAATCTCATAGTTTTTTTAATTTGCATTTCCCTGATGATTAAGGATGTTGAACATTTTCTGAGGTATTAGCCGTTTGTATTTCTTCCTTTCATAATTCCCTGTTCAATTCTCTTCCCCATTTCTTGAGTGGGTTGTTTGATTTTGTTTAATGCTTGGTTTTTGGAGATCTTTGTACATTCTAGATACTAGGCTCTGTCAGTGGCATAGCTGGAGAAGATTTTCTCACATTCCGTGGGAAGTCTGTGGGCTCTGCTCATGGTATCATAATCTATCACCAAGACAAGAACAGACAGCTGACTTCCTGGCAGGAGGTGAAGCACTCTTCTCCCAGCAGCCACAGAGGAACTGGCGAGATGAGCAAGAGCGCTGCTTCCACGGCGAGCCCGATAACCTGGGCCAGGATGACACAGACAGACACAGAGGATACTCGCGACGCACCAAAGCAGAAATCCAGAACCTGCTAAGAGCTCAACACTAAAGTAGAACTAAAGCACGCCCACCAAGGCTTGGGGAAGTTTGTCGAAGAGGGGGCAGAGAAAATTTAAGAGCAGAGCCAGAGGGTTGGAAGGAGTATCCAGAGACATTGCCCTCCCCACAATGACAGACTGCTGTCTCTGAACTCATAACCCACAACCCCTTCGTGAATACCAGCAGCCCCACTAAGGAGCGACGTCAGTGGAGTAAGAGCAGGGAGGAGAGAAATGATGGTACCAACACATGATATGACCATACACACTTTCTACTCAATAATGAAAAACAAACAAGAAAGAATATTTACAGGAACACAAAGGGAACTTTTATAATGGCATGTAGGTCAATTCCTAGTGAAGACACAGCAATATCACATTGCAAGAGCTTTCACAAAACTTCAAAATTCATGAAATGAACACTGGAAGAACTGAGAAGAGAGAAAGAAACATGCACAGTTAGAGACTAGATTGTAACGCTCTTGTGCTAGTGAGGACAGACCTTGTTCACAGAACATCACTGGATATGATATATACCGAGCCATACAGTAAACTTGTCTGAACTTTCATTGGTAGAATGCTTTCACCAAGTAGGGTGAAATAAATATATATTATTTTCATTCACTAGAATAGAGCATCTGTTGTGCCGTAAAACAATATTTAATGCATTTTTACCTTTTTTATTTTATTTATTTGCGTGTGGGGGGGAGGGGGGATTATGTATGAGCATATTTGGCTCTCCTTACAGTGCAAGGAACTCCAGAGACACGTGCCACTTTGCATCCAGCTTTAGCTGGGTGCTGGAAAACTGAACCAGAGCTGCCAGGCTCTTTAAATAAGCAGTTGACTCCCGAGCCGGCCTCTGCCCCCAACTTAGTGCATTTTAAAAAATTTAAATGCTCAGCAAATTCTCTAAGGCAGTGGAATGAACATTAAAAAAAAATCAACACAAGAAAAGAAAACTATCTGGAAAAATTCTAAACAAATATGCCAATGAAAGAATCGCAAAATGTTAGAAAACAGCTTGGAAGCCAGATGGGGTAGCTCAGGCCTTTCATCCCAGCATCCTGGAGGCTAAGGTGAGAGGGTCGCCTTGAATTCTTAGCCAGCATGGGCTATCGAGTGAATTCCAGGTCACAGTCCTCATTTAAGCCTCAAAAACATTAAATAAATAACAAACAAAGAAAGAAGACACCTCGAACTTACCAAAAATCTACTTGAGTTGCCAAAACGTACAAATTTGTAGGATAAAGCTAAAATAGTGCTTAGGCAGATATGGAGAGCTCAAGATGCATTGAGAAAGTAAGAAATTTCTAAAATGAATGAAATCATCTTAACTTGTTCTAGTTAAGAAGTTAGAAAACGAAGAGGAAATTAAGCAGAACTTAGTATGATGGAAGAAAATAGTAAACAATTTAAAATATCAATAAAATAGAATACTAAGTGAATTAGAGTTGATTCAAATTTCCTGAAACGCCTCTAATGGTTTCAGTATCTTATATCCCCACTACTAGCATACAAGATTATTTTTTTTCCTCCAAAACCTACCCAACACTTGCTACTTCTGTTTTTTTTTTTCATAATATCATTTTTATATGATGTCAGGTGATACCTTATTGTAGCTTTGATTGGCATTTTCCGAAAGACTGGTGATGTTTTCATATGACTGTTGGCAACATATGTATTATCTTTGGAGAAATGTCTATTCAGGTCCTATACTCATTTTTAAAGTTACTTTATTTCTTCTTTTATTTTAGTTTTTTCTTTCAGTTAGAAGAATCCATTATATATTTTAGATATTTGGTAAACAAACATTTTGTCCTAATCTGTAGGCTGGATTTTCAATTTATTGATCATTTTCTTTGTTGCAAGAAGCCTTTCAGTGTGATATAAGTCAGCACTTCATGGACTATTTCCACTGCCATGTCTGGTGCACAAAAGACAAAATATGGAAAAAAATGAATTGTGTATCATAGTTTGAATGGATCAAGCCATTGTAAGACATACACACACACACACACACACACACACACACACACACCTTTGCTTTAAAAAAAAGAGATCATGCCATTTACTACAAGTTGGAAGCTATCATACTCAGTAAAAGCAACCAAACATAAAAGGTAAGGCTGGAGATATAGCTGAGTGGTCAAAAGCTTGCCTAGCATTCATGAGGCCCTGTGTTCAATTCCCAGTGCTACAAAACAAGACAAATTTAAATATCACATGGCTATATATATGTGTGTGTGTGTGTGAATGTGTGTGTATTGTTTTGTGAGAATATATGTATATATTCTATATATCCTGTATCTATACATGTATATATTCTATATATCCTGTATCTATATATGTGTATATTCTGCATATCCTATATCTATATATTCTCACAAAACAAAAAAGAAATTTCAATTCATAGAAGCTGAGAATAGAAGAGCAGTTACTGAGAAGTAGATAGAGCAAAGAGCAGAAAGTTGCAATAATATAGGATGAGTGAGTCTGGACACTTAACATCCAACATGAGAACTAAAATTAACAGTCTTATATGGTTACAGGAAAGAAATACTGGGAATTGCTAAAGAGAAAGCAGATTTCAAGTTCTCTGCCATAAAAAGTAACTAATATGAGATGATGAATATACTAATTTGGTAACCATTTTACAATGTAGTTAAGGCATCCTATTGTGATCATAAATACATGCACTAAAACTAAAAAGCAATCTTCTTGTAAAATATCTCTTGGACCTTGTGATTTCAATATAGAACTTCATACACCTATGGGAAAAATAATATTAGCCATATACGTATTTTTAAAGAAAAGAAAGAACACACCACACATCTTTTTAATCATCTAGAATCACCCAGACACAAAATCAGGCACTAACATTATAAATGAAAGAACTACATAAAATATCAATTATGCATATGAATATGAAAACCCTTAACAAGTTAAAGATAAAATCCAACAATATATAAGGATAACATATGGAGCATATCCTGAAAAAAATGCTTTATTATTTAAGCTCCAAGTAATATAATTGACTTCATTTAAATGACTAATGAGAATTACCACAATATCATCTAAAAAGCTGCAGAAAGGTGCTTAATAAATTTCCAGGCGAAATTCACTGGAACATCAGGGAAACAGGAGGATAAAGGAACCTGTTTCAGTCTCTGGAAAGGTGACGCCTACCTCCACCACCTCACGTCTTCATTACTAATGACAGAACCAGCGCTTCTTCCTAGAGTTAGTTAAAAGTAGTAGGTTTTGATTTTGTCATTCTAATTAAAGATTGGGATATGCAAACATTCTTTTCTTTATTTTTTAAGCCAGAGGTCTCATATAGCCCAGTCTGGCTTCAAACATGCTCTGTAGCGAAAAATGACAACCTTAAACTCTTGTTCCTCCTGTCTCTCTCTCTCTCTCTCTCTCTCTCTCTCTCTCTCTCTCTGGTGCAGGGGTTGAAGGTGAGTGTACAATACATACCAAAACCAGGACCTCCTACCTGCTAGACAAGCACACTAGTAACTGAGCTACATCCCCAGCTCCGCCAAGATTCTATATGGATTTTTCAAAAGAGATTATGTTGTATTATAAAAGTGTGAGTTGGGCTGGAGAGATGGCTTAGCAGTTAAGGCACTTGCTAGCAAAGCCGAAAGTACCCAGGTTCGATTCCCCAGTACCCATGTAAAGGCAGATGCATAAGGTAGCTCATGCCTCTGGAGTTCATGTGCAGTGGCTAGAGGATCTTTGTGTGCCCATTCTCTCTCTCTCTCTCTCTCTCTCTCTCTCTCTCTCTTATCTATCTGCCTCGTCCTTTTCTTTCTCTCTAGTAAATAAATAAATAAATATTTAAAAAGAGAAAGAAAGAAAAGTGTAAGTTGTTCATGTTGTATGATGTGATCCGCTGAGGAAAAGTGTTGCCATCTTCTTCATCCCGAAGCAGTTGTTACCTGCTCCTCAGAGACCGTTTGAGATTGGGCCCATTGGTGTTCCTGTATAGAAAGATGAGGTGGAGAGGATCATCAGCTGCCCCATGTGCCAGCTGTGTGTATGTATGTAATGCTGAACGAGGTCTCCAAGCCTGGGGGTGGGGGCGCAGAGAGATATACAGAGTAGAAGATCTAGGCACATAGAACTCCACCTAAGCAACAGAGGCAAGAGGTCATGGTGTACCCATTCCTTCTCTCTCTCTCTCTTTCTCTCTCTGTTCGCAAATAAATAAATAACTTTTAAAAACAAGACAGGAGAATGGACACCAGTGAGGGTCTGCTTCTTTAATTGTAGTTATCGATTTTTTTTTCTCCAAATAGGAAAGGATGTATCTGTGAAAAGTTTGAATCAGGTGGCCATTCTGTAGAAGCCTCATAATTTGGTTGACACAGGAGAAAACTGGATGCTGCAGTGTTTGAATGCTGGGCCCAATGTCACTGTGTTAGTGATCATGCATTTAAGTCACCTGCCTCTGCCTGTTGCTAGTTTCCTGTTGCCCTTTCAGACTGATGCTCACAGACTGTGGGCTGTGGCCTTCTTTTCTGCAATCCATAGCAACATATTTCTTTGGGAAGAGCTTTGCACATTGAGTCAAATCTGAGATTTGCATATCAAGTAAAGAGACATGCAAAGTAGGTGGTGTAATGCAAACTGATTAAGAATCCATGGTTGGAACTGGAGAGAAAGCTCAGTCATTAAGGCGATTGCCTGCAAAGCCTAACAACCCAGTTGTTCGATTCCCCTGTGCCCACCTAAAGCCAGAGGCACAAGGTTGTGCCTGCCTCTGGAGTTTGTTTGCAGTGGCCTGGAGACCCCTGGTGCACCCATTCCGTCTCTCTATCTCTCTTGTATCTCTCTGTCTACTTGCAAGTAAATGAATAAGAAAAGATTAAAAGAAAGAACTCCGAGGTTATGTAGTCCCCTTTCTGTGATTCTGTTCTACTGCTGATAGTCTGTTTGAAGTGTCATCAGTGACTTTGAAGACAATGGCCTCAGCCGTAATGAGAGATACGGGACACGTTCTAACTTGCTGTAGACCTTTGCAAAGAGGGTTTTATTTCAGCGTCATATTCGTTGTTTCCCATTATGTATATGCCTCAACAGTATTTCTCCACAACCTTTACCTTCCCATTGTGTATTTGAATTATTTTTATCACTTATTCCTTCTCAAAGGCATTAACCTCCTTTCTAAGTCATATTTCATTACCTTTGTTACTTTTCCAGGTACCTATATTTTTTTAAAACATTATTTCCACTTAGCCCCATTTGGGACATGAGATGAAATGCCAGTATAAAGAGTAATTATCTTGCATTTCAAAATGCAGACCTGCTGTGATAAATTAAATAATGGAACATTGTGACATCAGGTCTCAACAGTGTGGACGATGGAAGTGTGGCTATCCATCCCATCCAGAAAGTGTTTAGACTATATGAGAAAGAAGAGGAAAGCACTGGAACCCAATTTCAAATCGTATTTCAATTTCTACTTTAGTGTTCTCTTCTTAAAAGACATATGAGTATAACCCGATGGGAATAAGATCAATTTGCGATCTGTTTATATGTTAAAGTTCTCAATAAAAAATATATATATATGTTTTTGTAAGAAACTATATGGCCAAACCTCCTGGCTCAGCAGAACTTTCCAAATCAGCCACTGGGTTTCCAGTCGAGGGCTGTGCTCTGAGCAGAGTCATTAGCAGATAGACCAATTAGGCATTTTTCTGACAGCAGCCAGTGTCGTGGGACCTCTGTTAAATTTCTGTCACATCTTGTATTTATGAAAATGAACCACGTCCTTGGGAATTTCAGAAGGTAATGAAGCATGAGCCGGGAAAGAGGCAGATGGGGGAGGGGCACAAAGAGGCTGAGCGGGAAGCGAGTTCTGTCTCGGCCCGGAATGTGATCTGTAATGATGACCACGGTCCTCCGTGGCAGGTTGGTCCAGAGACGCAAAGCGCAAAAGGAAAAAAAAGAAAAGAAAAAAGAAAACCTTGTGAATACTGATATCTAGAATAAACTCATTTTCACTACACACATTTGTGCCACCAATCCACTCTGAGGAAACAAAGATCTAACATTTTTCCTGTTTCATTTTCTACGTAAGCGTTTTAAAGACATGATGAATGCCAGGGTTGAGCTGGCCATACTCTCTCAAGCACACAGCAGATTCCTTGTCCGGTTTGCTTTCCACCAGCTCCAAACTCAGGCCTTTTATCCCTTCGACAGTAGGGCTCGTTCAAAGGTCAGTCCAGGGCTGGAGAGATGTGCTGGCTCAGCGCTCAAAAGTCGCTTGTTTGCAAAGGTCAGCTCTTCCCAAACCCTACCGTGAACCTCTCCCCTTCTCAGTTCACCCTTTCTCGCCCTCCCACTCCACCTGCTACTGTTCTTTCTATCAGACCTACAGTTCAATATTTCTCTGTTCATCCTCAGATTCCCTGGAGCAATATTTGGATAACCAAAGCTTCCAGTTTTACCAAGGACGTGCCCTCTTCCTCCTCCTCCTCCTCTTCCTCTTCTTCATCCTTTTCCTTTTCAAGATTGCTTGGAGAGTTACATCTTCCACCTCAACCATGGCCACTTCATTGTCACTCCCTCATGAAACAAACTGCTCTGTCCACCCAGAGCCCCAGATACACCCACCCACACACACAGAGAAAGAGAGAGAGAGACTAACAACATGCTAAGCATGAGGCAAACCTTTGCTTGTGGTTTGACCCAGTGCCTCTTGCCTGTTCCCTCATCACAGCAGTTCCACTCCGTCCTTCCCCGCATCTGGGTCTTGTGGCTGAGTTCCAGGTTGGCCTGTGCTTAAGCCAGTTTTTCACTCATTTCTGCAGGATCCTCACGCTCCTCTCTGATGATCCTCACACTCTCTGCCGGCCTTGCACGCAGAGCCACCCTAAGAGACGAGGTTCCTTGTGCAGTCACGAGGACACTTCTGCTTACTTTCAGGAGTGAATGGATGCTCCCCAGCTGTGGGCTTTTTCTTTTATATATATGACCTACATTTTCCTCCTTCTCTGGAAACCTTAAAGATCTTCTCTTTGTCTCTTCTGTATTGAAATTTTACAACTGTAAGCTTCGGTGTGAGCGCTTTTCTATTCATTCAGAAAATTCATGTCTTTTTAAATACCCCTTATAATAAAATACAAATTAAATATCCCTTTTCTCTAAATTTCAGGGAAATTCTATAATTTCTCTGCCTTTGTTAGTGATTTGTTGCTGAACTCCTTTGTTATATATATATGGCATACTGTATTTTACATGGATACATTTCAGCTTATTATGAATACCACAAAATTTAATATAATGAACTTATTCAATATCCATTTATAGCTTGCTAAATATAAAATGGCTACATTGCCATAAAATAAACAATTTTTTGTTTGTTGTAAGTTGGATTTTGCATGTTATAAGTTAAGAAGTTTCATTTTATGAATGCTAATGCTATGACAATATATAATTATGTGAAATTGTTGAGTTGTCCAAAGGATTGTGGAAAATCTTGCTTCTGGTCTCATAATTCACACTGTTGGATGCAAGTGAAAACAGAGAGGGAATATATCACACATTTTGCTTCTTCCAAAGATACAGAATCCATAAAAAGTCACTCCTATTTCTTACAATCCAGAAGTATCTTGAAAACATGGAAAATAAACAAGTCTGTTTTAGTAGCAGCTTTTTAAAATAATAAGAGAAAAAATGGTCATAATCAGTTGGAAATAAGTCAAAGACACAATGAACTTTAAGTAAAATAAGTTCTTGAAGACAAAGCCAAATTAAAAAGTTCTTAATTGTAGAGAAGCAGTGAGGTATAGACAAGAAGCAACAGTAAATCAGAATTGAATTAATAAATTCAATAAAGACAATAATAAAGAAAGATTCTACCACATTACAGCTAATTAAGATGACATCAGAAGGTTCCAGAAGCACTGTTAAAGCCAGATGGAACACTACAGAGCCTGTAGTGAAGCCCTCATCCACATAGTAAAGGAAATGAGGAAAACAATAATTAGATAAGGAAGTGATTTATGCCTTTCCAAGTAGTTAATGGTCCATAAAATAAGTATGCTGTTTTTCAAGGAATAAACTCTGTAGATCCTTTATTCTCACAAACTCCAATGTTCTCTTAATAATAATCATTCCTATAATGGGACACCAAATTCAACTAATTCTCCAAGGAAGGAATAAATAGAAAAAATTCTCAATTCAGCCCATGTACTTTAATATACAATAAAACAAAATTTCAACAATTTGAGATCTATATGTTTTGCATAGAACACTACTTACATTAAAACATGGAACGGTACAGAGATGAGCAATAAAAGTAAGAGTAAACAAAAAAAAGAAAGAAAGCAGAGAACATTTGTAAGGGAAACTAAAGGAATTTTGATTATAAAATCTAGGAAAGAGAAAGGAAAAGAGAAACCCTCTATAGTTAAAGGAAAAAAAAGTAAGCCAGTATTCCTCATCTTCACACAGATAAAACTTCTTACACCAAGGTGAGTGAGTACAATGTAATCAAGAAACAGTTCTTGAGGGTAAGAAGTGTGCCCTAAGCCCAAGTAAGTAAAATGGAAAGGAGATGGCAGGTAGATCCCTAGAGTTTGGGGGAAATTGATTAACAGTAGCAACCTTCTAACTTGATTTTATTGTTTTAACCAAGAGTCTAGAAATGTTATGTATGCTGTTGTAGTAGATAGCATCACATTGCTGGGATGAACATCCAAACAAACATAGTTTTATGGGAGGAAGGGATTTATTTCAAGCTTACAGAGGAAGGGGAGGTTCCACCAATGACAGACGAAGCAGGCTCCCATTCACAAATCCAAGCAGATAAGAAAACCCCCACCTCCATAGCCAGCAAACACCAAGAAGCAGCAAGCAGGACCCAAGAGCTCAGAACTCTGCATGCACCTTGGAGCTGGAATTCAGATCTGCCCCCAAATACATCTTTGGGCTAAACCCCAAGATCCATCCCCCCCAGTGACTCCTCCTCCAGCCAGGAAACTGGAGACCCAAGTTGCAAGCTTTAATTTAACACCTAAATCTATGGGGAACATACATTCACATTCAAACCACCACACCTATGATAGGATAATATGAGAAATCAAGCTGTCCTGTCCATTCAGCATGTCCACATCTCCCAAGACAGACGTACTGTGGTCACAAAGCACATAGACCCAGAAGTCAAAATATCTGGGTTCATAACTAAGAATTCAACCTCCATTATGCAAATATGAATGAATGATTTTAAGACGTCTCTATTGCTTCTCAAATTGTTATTGATGTGGGCACATAGGTACTCACCTCAGGCTTAAAAAAAGATCCATGGAACATTACCCAGGAAAATTATTAATTATTATTATCTGCCAAACCTTTGACCTAATAAAATCTGACATTTCCTACTAATGTTTTTGGCCAATTATTGTAAATATCAAGGTAAGAATGCCAACTTTAAAATTGTATTAATTATCAGACTGATTTGAGGGGACAAAGAGTGTAGCTAAAGATATATTACAGCTTTTATGGTATCATAATGGTTCTTCTATTGGACAGTGGGGAATACTTTGGTTAAATCATGATCAACAACTCTATTGAAGTGGTGAATTTTTTATGCTAATGCTTGTTACTTGTTTGTTCTGAGTAATGTGGACTCTATTCACACAGCATTGGATAACAGATTTTTGTTTCAACTCTATAGAAATTGTGAGGCGAGGTCAGGTGTTTCTAAACATAAAGTTCTACAAATACTCATAATGTTCACTTTCAAAGTATAGTTCATTTTCAAATAGCCTAGTCTACTGACTGCCAAATAAATTCTCAAATGAAACAGTGAGCAAAAGTACCAAAAAAAAAAAAAAAAAAAAAAACCCTGTAATGACAGACCTAAATAACGGAGGATGTAACAGGATGGCTTTGCAGATAAACTGAAGAGTGGGGAAATGTTAGAAGACTGATGAGTTGTTGGCAAGGGAGGTCCCTGATGCCCCCAAAATATTACAGGCCATTGCCGAGGCCCCTGGTTTCCCACCAGGAATAGATGGTAAGATCCTGTTGCTGAAGACTCCACATACTTGGGCTGCAAGGTCACTGAGAAATCCTGCTGGAGCTGAGCTGAAAACCTCCTCCATGTAGACCAGCTGACAGAAAGCTGGAAGAAGCCATGATGCATGCAGTTTAATGGGAGAGAGATAGAGAAATCACCAGTGAAGATACCCAACAGTGGACACTGCAAGCCTTATATTTGGCCAGCCAGGCCAAATGAGCCAATGGGTGCAATAGTGGCATGTCTGTCATGGTGGAAACCAACTGCCCTCTAATTGGACTGGAGGCCTGCTCCATGGGAGGAAATACATCCCTGATACTGAAAACTTACAACAGGGATAGTCATGAGCCCATGAGCCCATGAGCAGGGGTGTAACACCTGCTGTTGTCTAGCTAAATGTATATACTATGGTCATCAAACTGCCCAGTCAGCACTTCTCTTAATATTCATACTCATATATTAATTCTACTCACACTTTTGGTTAAAGAACCTTCTCTTTTCAGATGGCAGTGACCTTGGGATGACTCAGAAGGCACCATGGTGTGGAGAAGAAGTGACAGAGGAGTGCTCAGCACTGCAGTATCTCTATCACACCTTCCATGTCTCAGGGTCCATTGTGGAAGAGGTGGCAGAAGGGTAGGACTCCTTACAACGTGCTCCTCCAGACACAAAATGGCCTGGATATCCACGACCTCACAGTGCCTGGCACAAACTACACAAGACCATTATAATAGGAAGTAAAGATGATGACATCAAAATAAAAGAGAGGATGATTGAGAGGGGGAGGGGATATGATGGAGAGCGGAGTTTCAAAGGGGAAAGTGGGGAGGGAATTACCATGGGATATTATTTATAATTATGGAAGTTGTCAATAAAAAAAGAATATCAGCCAAAATTTTGGTCCATAGGTATAATAAAATGACTGTTAGGGAGAGAAGATATTAGAATATTATCTAAAAAGATATACCAATAATAATAAGTTCTATAACAACACAGAACTTTTTTTCCTAAAAATGACTGCATTCTAGAAAATTGTGGCAAGAAAACACAGTTGGTGCAAACAATATGTTACATACATAATACTAAAATTCTCACCAATGAAAAGCGATAGAAAGTTAAGGAGTGTATGGCCAAACAATTTTACACATTAAATAGTTAAGGCAAAACTCAATACGGCACTGCACGGGGCACTTGAGCTTGAAAAGCACCTGACATCTGCTTACGGAGACAAGTAACAGACGTGTTGCAGCTTGAGTAATTGTGTGACGAGTGTAAGATCCGAAATTATCATAAAATAGCAACACTAGCTGTAGTGGTTATAGTTTATAACATTGCTACACTGAGGAAGCTTAAAGATATTTGAGGGAGTGTGTGTGTGTGTCTATATTTGCATTGTGAATCGTAGGCAGTTTTCTGTGTTCATCTAAGGTCTTCCCATATGAAATAAATCATTAAGAAATAAATAACAACAAGGGCTTGAGAGACAGTTTAGTGGTTAAGGTGCTTGCCTGCAAAGCCTAGGGACCCAGGTTTTATTGCCCAGTCAGTACTCACATAAAGCCAAATGCTCACTTGCGCTCTCTCTCTCTCTCTCTCTCTCTCTCTCTCTCTCTTTCTCTCTCTGCCCCTCTCTGTAATAAATAAAATGTTTTTAAAGAAATAAATAAAAACTAAAGCTGGTGAAAATATTGATTAAAAGGAGTCCATATACACTACTGGAAGAAAAGTAAACTAGGCCAACTAATATAAAAGTCAGGATGTAGGTTTCTCAAAAAAACATAAATAGATCTATCATATAAGTCAGTTATTGATCTGAAGGACTCCAAGTCAATGTTTCACATAGATGCTTATACACCAATGTTTATTGCACTGTTTACAACAGCTAAGTTATGGAATCAATCAAGGTGTCCAAATACAAAGAACTGGTAAGGATAATGTGATTTATATGCACAGTGGGTGTTGTCAGACATACAGAACAAATTTATATTATTTTCACAAAAATGTATGCAACTGAAGATAATCATATTAATCTAATTCAACCCATTTAAAAAGGAAAAATATTGCATGTTTGATCTGATTTTTTTCCTAGATTTTATATAGATACATAAAGTTATGGGTGTATATATGACATAAAAGCAGAAATAAAGCTGTCTAGGGCAATAAGGGGGACAAATAGAAGAGAAAAAGTGAGGATAGGGAAATACATACAATTTACAACATATATTTACATGACTTTTTTAAAAAGAAAAATTAAGAGGGTGGGAAGATAGTTCTGTTAGTAACGTGCTTCCCCTGAAAACATGAAGACCTGAGTTTGATCCCAAAAACACACATTAAAAAACCCAAAAATACTAGATAGCACTTTCTAGCACTAGGCCAGCTTGCCAGTAGAGGGGAGGCTCCCAGATTAATTCCGCCTTGATTTCTCAGTATCCTAAAAACCAAAGCATGTGGTGTTTTCACCAACAGGGATTTAATATCTAGCTCTGATGGGCAGACAAGAACCTTAGCAACAACTATACTATTTCGAGGCCCTCAGACCTCAATCACTAACAACCCAGGAGAGGTGTCCCCTGCCTGGTCCTGGGGTATTCTTACAACAACCCATGGCTTCAGAAATCAGCACTCCCTGCCTATACGAAAGCTCTGCTCAAATTCTTTCTCACTCCCTTGCTTCTAACAAAATCTTAATTACATATTTTAATATTTATTTTTCTTACATAGGCTATAGTCTTATATCCCCTCTCCCCAGTTCCCTATTTCGATGAGGGAGGGCCCTCCTCAATGAGGTTGTTGGTATTCACTGTGTGGTAATTAGGGCCTCTATCGGTCTCTGAGGGGTACTGTTCCCAGGATGCTTCTACTCACCCTGTGGCTCTTAGAACCTTCCCACTCTTTTGATTGGATCTGAGGCCTGCTTCACAGGAGGGAATTCATGCCTGGTTCTACAGACCTTTCCAAGATCCTGTAGCTAAGAAGATCATTGACCTCAGGAGAGTGGGAGCTGCGACTGTGATTGGACTAAAGGGATATGATGTGCTTGTGAAAGTTCCCCCTAACAATTCATTTTACGTTGGTGCCCGTAGACTAGTGTTGCCAGAGAGCTTCTTTCTTGCAAAAGGTAATGGATTTGGGGAAGACTCAAAACTGGCCAAGGTGCTGAGTGTACGTGCCTGTTGGGTGCTCAGGCCACGTGAGATAGCGCTGCATCCTGTCCGAGGCTCGAGGAACCTCACAGAACTAAAACAAAGAATGAAAGATAGGATGACAGATACTTACAATGATGAATTTAGTATTTCCTGATCTCTGGGTCTTCTAAAAATATCCTAACACACCTTTATTCGGTATAGTAGGCCTTTTAATTTTAAAAATCATTTTGCCAACAAAAATCTTAAATAAAATGAACCACTTGCTAACAGAACCCCAATTTTTGTGTGAAGTACCATTTTAAGATTTTTTTACATTTTTCTTTTACATTTTGTTTATTTATTTGAGAGAGAGAATAAGAGAGAGAATGGGCGAAACAGGGTATCCAGTCACTGCAAAAAGAACTCCAGACACATATGCCAACTTGTGCATCTGGCTTAAGTGGGTCCTGGGGAATTAAACCTGGGTCCTTTGGCTGTTTTTTTGTTTTGTTTTGTTTTGTTTTGTTTTGTTTTGTTTTTGTTTTTGTTTTTGTTTTTTAAGGTTGAGTCTCACTCTAGCCCAGACTGACCAGAAATTCACTATGTAGTCTCGTGTTGGCTTCAAATTCACAATGATCCTCCTGAGTACTCCTGAGTACTGGAATTAAAGGCATGCGTTACCGTGCCTGGCTTAAACCTAGCATTTTTAAACATGCATGCTTGTGCTGGGTTTTTCCAAGGAATGATATACCTGCATCTATCTGAAAGCTGAATTTTCCAGTTGCCTCAGTAGCACATTTGCTATAACAGCCAGGATGTATTCTCTGTTTCCTTAACCTTGGCTGGTTTTCTTCTGGTGAACTAACATTTTTCATGCACTCTGTTTTCAATTTACATTAAACTTCTGACTTGCACTCTCTGAATTTTCCTGCTTTTCTTTATATCTCAGTCAGGCTGTCAACACCATTTCATCGTGGCTACATTTTCCTTCCTTGACAAATGTAAAATCTTGTTGGTTACACAAAATATGCATTCCCAATAAAGGCCCAGCAAACATAAAAATAGCACGAAATAAGCACGTTGTAATTTAGTATACCCATTGTGCATAGTCTTCAAACCTGCAATGTCATTTAATAATGTCACTTTTAGATCTAAAATTTTGAATCTCAATCCTGTCAGACATCATGCTTTTTTTTTAAATAACAAATATTTTTGATACCTCCATTATTATCCTGAAATGACATCGATGGATGGCAATAATCCCTTGAACATAATTTCAAAGACGTCAATATAATAACTTACCTGCAATATAATTAGAACAGGGCAAAATAATATAGTCAAATGATAGTCATCTCAAAACTGATCAGGCACATGCACGCTGGAAAACAATATGAAATAGACGCTGGTCCTGCCTGTGATATCTACAGATACATTAATGAGATGCAAATCAGGAGCAGTGCAGATGCCAGACAAGTGGTTTCTAAACCTGTGTATGAGTCCTGGTAAGACTCCAAAGGAAAGAAAACATTGCCTGTTTGTTAGTTATACTCATAAAAAAGTTCAATGCACATTATGTTTGTGAGAAAGAGGTACAAACAAGCAAACCCACAACACTTTAGTTTTCTATATGGAAGAGGATTAAACTTTTTATTTCAAATAATTAAAACAGGATTTACATTTATGCCTGTTGGAAATAGAAGAGAGAGAGATGGAGGGATGGCTTAGCGGCTAAGGCATTATAATGCAAAGCCAAAGGACCCAAGTTCAATTCCCCAGGACCCACATAAGCCAGATGCACAAGGGGCACATGTGTCTGGAATTTGTTTGTGGTGGCTAGAGACCTTAGTGTGCCCAGTCTCTGTCTTTCTTCTCTCTCTCTCTCTCTCTCTCTCTCTCTCTCTCTCATTCTTTCTCTCTCTCTCTGTCTCTGCTTGCAAATAAATAAATAAAAATTAAAAGAAAATAGAAGAGAGGATATATCACAGAAATTTCATCTTTCATTCCTTTGGGTCCCTAAATCACATGAGTGTCCAAATAATATGGAGACTTTCCATTTCTCTATTTAGTTCACACCATGTTGTGCAAATGTATATGCATATCGCCCCCAATGATTTTTGGACAGTATGTTTTAGATGAGGGAGAGAAGTCTCATGTCTCTGAATAAGAATTACACAATAAGAGAAAAGGGCAGTGGCTCGATTCAGGAGCCACCACAGAATACCACAGAATACCATTTCAGTGGGAGCAACAAGGAGACATATGGCTGGACTCAAATCACAAGTATAATGAAAAGAGAACCATGAGTGGGGAACTGCTCATGCAAGACCTTGGAAGCCAACCTAATACAATATATCACATTGTTCGAATCAGAGGAGGAATAAACTTGAAGACATTGTAGTATAATGTATTCAACAAACACATACAAACACTAGCTCTGAAGCTGGGAAAAGCACATTCGGTTTTATGCATGATATGAATTGTGGCAGAGTGGTAATACCACCTTATTAGTGATTGAACTGTTTTCAGTTATGAGGCTCACAAGCTCATTAGATAAGTGTAGGCTAACAGGTGAATCAGAAGCTGACGGCATGAAGTGTAGGGTCAGGCAGAGAAGGGCAAGGAACCAAAGCCAAAACCGTCCTAACACAACAGGGAGAAGTGGGGGATGTCAAACAAGGACGTCACTGAGGCCAGTCTTTGTTGTTCCTAACAATGACGTCTTTACGTCACTACAATATTAACAGCGATTCTTATGTTTAAAGAAAAGTCAGAAATCATGACTTTAATCTAGCATTTACATTGTGCTATCCTCAAAAACCTTGTGGATGTTTTATCAAGTAATTTATGGAAATCTGGATGTAGCATAGTTCTCGCCTTTTTGGTTTGTCATGGTATACTAAAAAGCAACTGATAATAGCTATAAAAACTATCAAAACACATTACTTGTTTGCAGGCTTGCCAAAAAGAGTTCAATTTCCCAGCACCCACATAAATCCAGGCACAAAGTGGGGTATGAATCTGTGGTCTCTGTGCACATACTGCAGTGGGTGGCGGACCCAGGAGAATCCAAGAGTTTATGGGACACCTAGACTGGCCTCTACAAAGCAGCAAAAAGAGGGAGATGTTACAAAATGCTACTGTTGTTCTCTTACTAATTCCTCGTTTAGAACAGATTAAAAAAAAAAAAAAAGCTGGCTGTTCCCCTCTACAGAGGTCTCTGCACTCAAAATGGCCAGAAGCAATAAACTGCATCAACTAGGAGTCATGAAAAATTATGTCCAGACTCATGCCTTCCCCTTAATACACACATGACCTTCACCAATTTAAACTTCAGTGATTTCTCCATAATTAGAATTTATAATTCCTAGGGCTGGAGGGATAGCTTAGCGGTTAAGGCATTTGCCTACAAAGCCAAAGGACACAGGTTCGATTCCCCGGGATCCACGTTAGACAGATACACAAGGAGATGCATGCATCTGGAGTTTGTTTGCAGTGGCTTGAGGCCCTGGTGTACCCATTCTCTCTCTCTTTCTATGTCAAATAAATAAATAATAAATAAATAAAAATAAAATATTTTTTAAAATAAAAATAAAGACTTTATAATTCCTAATCTATGTTTCCTAGCAGGTTGCTCAAAAAATCAAATATGGTCTGGAGAGATGGCTTAGTGGTTAAGGTGCTTGCTTGCAAAGCCTAAGGACCCATGTTCGACTCTCCAGATCCCACATAAGCCTCACAAAGGTGAGGTAAGCACAAGGTCGCACAAGCCCACTAGGTGGTACAAGCACCTAGCATTTGATTGCAGTGGCTGAGGCCCTGGCACCCCAATTCTCTCTCTCTCTCTCTTTCTCTCTCTCCCTATGTCTAAATAAAATTTAAAAAATTCAATACTACAATGGATATCAAACATAATGAATTTTGGCTCAACATGATGCAGTGTGAAGACCGCCGGACTGGAAATGGTCATATCTAATGAATTAATATAAATGTTGGTTTTCTAGCCTGTAAAATGAGAAGGTTGATCTTGAGCAGTGATCTCTAATGGGTGCCTTATGGAAGCTTTGTATGTCACTTAAAATATTCTACATTTAAAAACGAACTGGTAAAATCAATTTAATAGCATAGTTTACCTAATGAATGTATCTAAAAGATATCAACATGTAACTGTGTAAGAATTGTTCATATATTTTGCGTACAAATTCTTGGAAATCTGTTGTGTGTTTTATACTTTAAGGTTATAATAAAGAAAAATTTCTGATTTTGCTCACCTTTGTGCATGCAATGATTATGGATTTTTGATGAGATTTTTGTTTGTCTTTAGATAATAATGTATTTGTTTGCAGAATATCAGTAACTGGTATTGGAAGGAAAACAACTTGATATGATATATTGTTAAATGTAACTTCTCTATCCTGCCCAATATTTTACTACATTATATTGTTTAGAACTTGTTCCTATGGTTTAAAAAAAAAAACTATGGAAAGATAAATGAAATGTGAAGTTGATGACAGCCTTGATACCAACCATCACGTTCCGTTTCTACCAAGAATATAAGTCATCCACATGTACTATTAACCTAAGCTATGTAACATTGCATATGGTAGGAAAAAAAAAAAAAAAAAACAGAAAACTTGGTCACAAAACATCTACCTAAGTTAAATTCTACTGGATACTTGGCTACATGCTCAAAGTTTTTCTTCTCTACTGGGGTGACTTTGGCCAGAATTTGATTCCTTGTCAAGAACGTTTCCATCAAAAGCTTTCCACATGCTGGTCCATTCTGCCCAGCGTGACTCTTTCCTCTTTACTACAAAATAAATAAGTGAGCATTAGACGATCTTTCCTCGGCCTGGATTTTCCAGGGAGAAAAAAAGGCCAAGACAGCCTGTCACCACTGAAGTTGTTCTAGTCAACAAATGCCACCAATGCTCCTCTGTGAGTCAGTGATATCTGAGATCATCCTGCAGGCCTACTGGGCATAAGGGGTGCGTGGAACATGAGTCAGGACTGCCCTTGCATGTGTGAACTATATCAAACCAGGGTTCTGCAAAAACTTAGGTCAGGTTAAGCTCCATGCCGAGGTGCAACAGAAAGGGGTGAGTGCGTGATTTTTTTCTTTTCTTTTAGGGAATTTACATCAGAGGAACTTTATTTATTCCATGGGGTTTTAACTGAAGGCTGCTCAGCATAAAGTGGAAAAACACCGAAAGAGTCAGTTTTACTGGAAAGGAATCATAAAAGTAATAGGAAAGTGAAGATTTCTTCTGGATTGTGAAGAATAGGACACTTAAAGGCAAACAGCTGGAGAATTCACGTTTCCATGATGGTAAACACAGCAGCGAGCCTAAGGCCCAGGAGGGGGCCGCGCAGATGCGCATGCACAGCGCACGCGTTTGCACCGTGGAGGGACGCTAAGCTGGCAGCGAAGGCCCTGGCAGGCTGTAGGAAGGCTCGCCATCAGCTCGCAGAGCGCTGACGTGGCGTTGCCCCCATGAAGGCTTGCAGATCGAGGGAACTGATGAAAAAAAAAACCTGAGCATTGGCGCTCCTACGATAATTTCCGGTAGTGAAGTGGTAGTTCAATTTCAGACTCCCTCTCTTGAGTTAAAAACCCAGAATAGAATAATTTAGCTCAGGAAACTCATACATGGCATGAAGTTGCATGGAAACTGTTGGATATTTTTTTTAAGTGATCAGTTAATGCCCTCTAAGAATTATAAAACTCCGCTCTCCAATGGAGGCCTCTTTGGAAACATGCTGTTTTAAATGTCCAAGTGGGAAATATAGAAATAGGATGCTATTATATATAGCACATCGAGTAGCCAGGATTATACATATATATTACACATCTTAGTGGAAAAATTTAAATAATATTAAGCAAATCTAGGTGATTTCTGCATGGGACTTTAAATTCCTATAATTCGATAAGGCAGTTATTTGTTTTATTTTCCTTCCTCTATTCTCCTACTTTCTCTCATTTAAAGAAACACGGTAAAATTCTAACTCTGCAACTTTACAGATGAGGTTTCAAATGCAAAAAGGCATTCTTTTTTTTAAAAAAAATCTTAACTTGTAGATTAATCGTGTGTGTGTGTGTGTGTGTGTTCTCTTTATTTGTAGATTAATCATGTATGTGTTTTCTCTTTATTTGTAGATTAATCCTGTGTATGTTTTCTCTTTATTTGTAGATTAATAGTGTGTGTGTTTTCTCTTTATTTGTAGATTGATTGTGTGTGTGTGTGTGTTCACATGTGAGTGCAGACGTGCATGCCACTGCACACGTAGAGATCAGAGGACAACTTTCAGGGGCCTGTCCTCACCTCCCTCCTCATCTTGAAGTGGAGTTCCTCACTCCCAGTGGCTTTAGTTGGCTGTATTCACTAAGTCAGCTGATCCTCCTCAAGCTTCTAGGGAACTCCCCTGTCTTCACCTCTTATCTCACTGTGAGCATGCTGGAATTAAAGAAACACACCAAATCTTCCTTTTCTTTTATTTTTTGTTATCTCTTATTTACGCTTCCTGGACTTTATATAGTCAAGTAAAACCATGTCTGCGTGTATTAAATAAAAACGCAGGTGGCTCTGGTGGTCAGAGTGTGGTTACTCAGGCTTGAGCAGCAAGCACTTTATCCACTGGTCCAACTCCTTAGTTCCAACTAAGTATTGATATTACCTATGTTCACAACAATATCTGTTCTTGAAATATTCAGTGAATGTGAATAGACTATCCTAATGCTAATTTAACTTCAGCTCTACTTATGCTGCTCAGATGGGTCTTATCTCTAATATTCCATTAACATTTCCGCCATATTAGTGTATTGGTACATTCCACACACTATTATGAGGTTTTGATTTTCTATTCATTTTCTGTATCTTATTTAGAAAATCATGAGAGTGATGCTAAAATGTTAGCTTTGAAATAACTGGTTTGAAGTCATTTACTGGATGAATGTACTCAGAGGAATGTCTTTAAACTGTATTATGATCAATCAAAACTGCATCTACATACAAAATACAAGATGAAGAATAAAAGTGATTTTCTAAATAATTTGGCAAAATGTCACTGAAGGTATGATTTTTGTTTTCTTATTTATTTTGCTTGCTTGTTTTTCCAGTTACATTTACAGTAAAATTACTTCAGCCTGAATTCTAGCAAAAGTATTAATTTACAGTTGTCACTTTGCCTAACATAGTATCCACGCTAATTACACCTGTTTATAGAATAAGAAAATTTACAAATTCTGAAGGCTCAAATTAATATACTTATAATCCATGGATTTTATACAAACTAATACAATATGTACAGAGGGGTTATATCACAGTAAATTAAATTCACAAACAGCTATTGAGGTCATATCATGTGAAGTGCTGTATTGAAGATTACAATAAGAGAGCACTTGAGGAGTTTGATAACCATTATGGGAATAAGCTTCAATACAAGGCATGTTGGTGTACCATGGTTTCAACTGAAATCGAAGTTTCATCAAATTAATCTCCCTTTGATACACCTTCAATGAAATTCTACTGTTCTTTGACTCCATTTATCTCTCAGCTTAACATATAGCCACTCTGGGCTGAAAACTCTGTAGATCTCTAGAATTTTTATGCATGCATAATCATGCATCACACCTTAATTTTGAGATTCTGGGTGTTTCTTCCTTATGAGCTCTTTGTTGCTTTAACTATTTTTTACTTTTCTACACTGTCTTAATTGTTAAATTCACAACATTTAACATACATAACATCCAGGCAGACAAATATACGGCTCCATAAAGAATGAAACAAGCACCTTTGTGCCCTCTCCACCAGGACCAATGACTTCATCTGGTCAGCATCCGCAGCCTCTGGGTGCTCTTAGTTCAATGTCTGCTTTCCCTGTTGGTGACTGTGCCATGTACTCTTCTGTGTTCTGGTGTTCATCAAGCTCACCTTGACTGATATTCACTCTCTAATTGTACGTCTGTCTGAAAATAATGAACCTTAACTTAACTTCTTTCCAACATTTTAATTTAATCAATGGAAATATATATATATTTGGTTTTTTCAAGGTAGGGTCTCACTCTAGCCCAGACTGACCTGAAATTCACTATGGAATCTCAGGGTGGCCTCGAACTCACAGTGATCCTCCTGCCTCTGCCTCCCGAGTGCTGGGATTAAAGGTATGCACCACCATGCCTGGCATAGATCTTCTTTTTATATGACTTCTTTCTGTTACTCGGTAGGTATATGTATATAGTGAGCTCTTGCATTGTTTGGATGAATAGTAAATTTTTTTTTATCCATTCAAATGTTCATACACAATTGGATATTTCCAGTTTGGGTCTGTAATGAGAAGCATTGCTATGAATATTCTGGCCCAGGTTTCCTAGTGTTCTTACAAGCACCTAGTGGTGGAATGCTAACCCACAACAGCCATATGTTCAGCATCGTCCAAATACGGTCTATGTGCTTTACAAAGTGGCCATTACCATCCCCTGCCCTCTTCGTCCATGTAAGAGTTCTTGTGGCTCCATGTCCTCACCTGTTCTCATGCTTTCAGATGTAAAATTCTGCCAGGTTGTTGGTTATGAGTGGCATCTGAGTGTATTTTATTATTATTTTACCTAACGTGCTTTGTTTATTCTTTCCCTCAAATCACCTATTCATATATTTTCATTTTCATTTTTGTGTGTTTAGGGGGTGTGGTTTTTGCACATGAGTGCACGCACATTTGTTTGTATGCATGTGGGTGAATATGTGAGTGAGAATGCATGTGACTGTGTGTGCCTGTGCATGCGAAGGCCAGAGGCCAGGGTCTTCCTCAGATGCATTCTACCTCATTCTCTGTGACAGGGTCTCTAGCTAAACCTAGAGTTCACCGATTCTGCTAGACAGGGGAGCCAGCAGTCCTGGGGTCCTGCCTGTGTCTGCTTCCTCAGTCCTGGAATGACAGTCATGGGCCACCATGCATGGCATCGTATGTGGGTGCTGAGGACCCTGACTCAGACCCTCGTGCTTGTGCGACAAATTCTTTGACCATTGAGCCGCCTCACCAGTTCACGTCTGGTTCCTTTTCCTGACAGCACTGGAGTTCTCGGTGACGACAACAGGCAGTCTCCTATATTTTGATTGCCAAGGACATGTTTCCTAGGCTTCATGGTTAGGTATAACGCTTACTTCTACTAAGATTTCTGTAAGATGTATTTACTAAGGTTGTCTCATTCCCCAATTTCTGAATTTAAGACATAACTGGATATTGAATATACCAAATGTTTCTTCTGAAGTCAATGAGACAATCATGATTTTCCCTTTTCGATATATTAATGTGATGAGCTACATGGTTCACATGTTGTAAAGCGAATCTCAGTGAAGTATCGCTAGTTTTGTATGATAGACAGAATTGGCTTACTAATATATTACTTTGTAACTAAATATCTATGTTTATGACAAATTAATCTATTTTTTCCTTGTAAAAATGTCTATATTAAGTCAATATTGCAGTATCTTTGAGCCATGAGTTTAAAAATTCCCATCATGACCCACCATAGGTTAGTGGTAAGACCCTACTGCTGAAGACACCATTCACTGCTGATATGTATCATGCAGCGACATGGCTAGAAGCTGGAAGAGAGTCAGTCCCCAGACAGTTAGTGTATCTAGTGCCAGAAGGTGCTATATAAGCGACTGGGGGAAAATGACCAGTCCAAGCAATGCATGGTCTAACCTACTTAGCAGCAAACAACCTGATGTGATGCTCATACAAATGCAATAGTGGTGCATAGCCATGGTGGGAAACCAGCTGCTCTCAATTTGGCTAACTGATCTGCTCAGTGGAACGGAACCCATAGCTGGAGCTGGGAAACAAGTCAGAACCATATCCAAAAATGAACCAGGCTCTCCACTAAACTCTCTCTAAAAAACAATGGTTATCACATTTACTTGGTGCTAACTTTACTCTCCGTTGGAGAATCTGCTTCTCTTTTTCAGATAGATGCAGATCCTAAGGAGAGAACCACCCCATCATACTTCAAAAGGGACCCAGCTGAAATTAAGAATAATTGGGGAAACATGCAAGAATCACAACGGGGAAGGAGATAGACACAGAGAACAATCAATTCCTGCCAAACCAGATATCCAGAGACACAGAGGCACCCAAGATCTCAACACTGAAGCAGAACTAAAATGAACCCAACATGGCTCAGGGAAATTTATGGAAAAGGGGGCGGAAAGAATGTCAGAGCCACACGTTGGGTCATGATACACAGAGACATTTCCTCCTACCCACAACTGAAGGCTAACCCCACAATGCACAAACCATATACCCCAACAAGGAGGGTCCCTATGGAGGGGGAAGGACAGGGAGGAGGCTAACAATGGTACAAACTTGACTGTATTCACTGGCTACAAAAAAATTTTCCATCATTTTCTATCCTGAAAGAATTTGTTATTAGGACTGGAGGGATGGCTTAACAGTTAAGGTGCTTGCCTGCAAAGCCAAAGGACCCAAGTTTGATTGTGCAGCACCCATGTAAGCTGGATGTACAACAGGGTGCATGCATCTTGAGTTCATTTACAGTGGCTAGAGACCCTGACACATCCATTCTCTCTCTGTCTGTCTCCTCTCTTTCTCGCTCTCAAATTGCAAATAAAATAAATAAATAAACTTTAAAAATAAATAAAAAAGAATTTGTTATTAGAACTGGGATTATTTCTTCATAAAATATTTGTTAGAATATGTAGGTAATATTTTGTACCACTGTGTGCATATTTGAGAGTGTGAGAGAAAATCTGTGTGTATTTTAATCAAGGTTCTTTAAACACCTACAATTCTACAATTCATATTAACATATAATTGTATTAGTGTTAATTTTCACTTTTCTTTCAATGTGTTCATTTCATGTGAATGCTAATGTTTATTATGATTGTTTTACAGAAGAACATAAGATCTTTATGTCTCTTTCTCTCTCTGTCTCTTCTCTTTGCTGCGCTTTGAACTTGGTGCCTTGAACAAGTTCCACTGATTACATTCCCACATCTATTTCCAATTTGAAATTTCTTTAATACTGCTAGTGATACTACTCTTTTCAAATCTGTATTATATGGATGAGTTATATGAATTATGTAAAATGAGTTGTGTTGCTTTTCTTATTGGTTCTTTATTTTATTTTATTTATGAGTATCAATTTTAAATTCAAAGTATAGTTGTAGCTGAAGGCAGCCCACACTCTTGATATTAAAATTTTTGTCTTTGATACAATATGTTATCCCTTAATATCCTTAAGCCTTAATCTATGAGTTATTTAGAAATGTGTGCTTACTTTCAAATACATTACGATTCCTGTTAATCATGTTTTTATTTGTAGATGAATTATGTTTTGGTCAGGAAATACTTTCTGTAGAATTTCTGTCCCGTCTTTTTATGAAGTGGTAAGAACAGGGCAGCATATTATCAGTTTCTGTAAATGTCTATATTTACTTGAAGTGAGTACATGCTTGTTGAGTAGAGGGTTCTAGTATGTAAATTAGGTCATTTGTTAAGTACGCTATTCAATAAGAGTCTTACTGAGGAACTCTGTCTGTTTTTCCATGAGGTAAAGAGAACTCTGTTAAAAAATCTCTTATCATGATTAGAACTTTGTATATTTCCTGTCAATTGTTATTTTCAAATGTATTTTGTGGCCTTAATTTTTTTTTAATTAGCACCTTCGTTATTGGATGATTTATCATTATAAAGTATTTCCCTCTACCTATAGTAAAGATTCTTTGATCTTTTTGCTTCAGCAGCTATTTTCTCTGATATAATCACATCAATAGAGCTTTCTTTGACAGTCTGTAGCATTTAAATTTCCATCTTTATACTCTCAGTCTTTTTAGTTCATATGTTGTACATACATATCTTGTGAACATCAGGTATGTTGAATGTTCTGCCTTTAAATCCAGTTCAAGGGCTGGGGAGATGGTAAAATGCCCTCTTGCAAAGCCTGATACCCATAGTTTCCCAATATCTCATAAAGCCAGATGCACAAAGTGGTGCGTACATCTGGTGTTTAGTTGCAGTGGCGGGAGGCCCTGGCAAATCCATACTCTCTCTCTCTCTCTCTTTCTCAAATAAGTAAACAAAACTGTATAAAAATAAATCCAGGGCTGGAGAAATGGCTTAGCAGTTAAGACACTTCCCTTGAAGCCCAAGGACCCATGTTCGACTCCCCAGATCCCATGTGAGCCATATGCACAAGGGGATGCATGCTCAGGGTCACACGTGCACACAGGGCTTCACTCCCATCCTCTGAATCCCCCACAGAATTTATTTTATGGATTTCCCCAACCAGAGGATTATGGGATGGAAATTGTGGGAAATGTAGTTTGCCTTTGTTGACAAATTATAAAACCACCGCAGTTGATTTCATCACTGTCACATTCATATTTAGGGAGCTGTTCACATTTTCATCCTCCATCAGTGGCCATTAATTAAACTGTATGTCTCCTTTCTTTCACAAGGTTGATGCTGTACATGGTCTCAGTTAATGTGCTATGCTTTAACTCCGCTTGACACCTTATCCCAACATACATGTTTTAGTTGGAGCCTATTTTAAGTCTTTATAGTAGAGAACTCATAAGTCAGTCTATGATAGTTTATATTTCTCTGAAATTTACCATCACTCTCCTTGCCTTTTCAATCTTTCTTGCATCAGCAACTTCTTAATGAAATCATTTCTTTCAGTCTGCGGAGCCCTCCTTAGAATTTTTTTTCACAATGAATTTGCATATCATTCTGGCTTCCACTTTTTCTTTAATTGAGATATCAGCCAAATTCAGTTTAATTTTTACTCCTATTAAGGTTGTTTTCTTCTGTTGTGCTTTAAATTGTTGTCTTTATGTACTTCTAGTTTATGTGTCCAAATGTGTATTTTCTGCTTATTTCTTACATCTTTCATTTTTGGAGGACTATAACTCATTTTTTTTTGAAAAATTGCCAATTGTTATCTCAAACTCTGCAACTTCTTCCTTCCGTGGGATTCTCACTAGTGAATTTCAGGCACTCTTACCTTGTCCATTTCATTGATTACATCTCACCTATAGCCCTGTCTTTTTAATTCTGATATGTCTTGGCACTTATGTGTGATGTGGTGCGTAGTGTGTGATGTTTGATGTATGCATGTGCACACACCCCATACGTGTATGTACAGGGGTCCAGAGAGACCACTGAAAGCCTTTCTTTCATCACTCATCTGCACGTTTCCTTGAGACGGGTCACTCCCTCAAACGAGGCCTGTCATCAGTCAGAAAGCCCAAGTGATTCTCCGATCTCTACCATGTGCCTGCAGGTGAGTGACCCTGGGAAGTCCAGCTTGGGCAGGCTCTGGCCAGAGAGGTTCTCAGGCCTAAGTGGCAAACACTCTTCACTGCGGAACCTTCTCCTCAGCCTTGATGCATCTTCTTATTCACCAGTTCTCTCTTCAGCGTGTTTCATCTACCATAATGGTCCTCATTTAGGTTTCATTGTCAGCTACATACTTTTTTAATTATACTATTTCTAGTTAGAAACTTTTTAAATTAATAACACCATATTTTGTTTCCCATGCCTTGCAAAATTTTTTCATGTAGTTTTATTTCTAAGAGATAACACACTTCATCCTATTTTGTTCTGGGTGGATAATTTTCATAGTTTTGTTCTTATGACTCTGTTTCTGTTGGTAATCGTTTATTATGATCTTAGTTTATTTTTTTGTCTATAAACCTCATAAAGTTCGATTTGTCGATGTACACATGATTTGATACATCAAATCAAAGGGTGTTGTCTTGTGTCAGAAATTTCTTTTACTTATTTTGTTTTCATATTTCTTCTGGGTTCCCAAGAAGCTCACAGTCCAAAGGAAATGAGTCATATCACCACCTTATAACATAGCCTTTATGGGTATATGCTCAGAATAGCGGCCAAAGTCCTTTCCCTGAAGTCCTGGAAATTTGTCTCCAAGTTTTGCTTGCCTCTTACATTTCCTAGAAATTGGCAGTGGAACAGAAGGACAATGTGTGAGTCACTGGTCTCAGCTCCTGGAAGCCACAGAATGTTGGCTCTTTCATCCTTTAGTCCTCTCTCACAGAGACACCTGCTTTGGGGGGAAAATAAAAACTCATTGGTAGAAGCATCTCTGGTTTAAATTTGTTATTATTATTCACCTTCTTTTCTTTGTCTGGAAAGATCTTACTATCTTGTAGATTTAAATTACAAATAATTTTTTCTTTTAATTTAAAAAAAATATTTTTACATTTTATTTATTTGTTTATTCAAGAGAGAAAAAACAAGGCGCATATATATAGAGAGAATGGGCAGGCCAGGGCCTGTAGCCACTGCATACGAACTCTTTACATGGGTCCTGAGGAAACAAACCTGGGCCCTTAGGCTTCACAGCCAAGCACCTTAATTGCTAAGCCATCCCTCCAGCCTTTCTTTCACATTTTGTTCATTTCTTATAGGTATCATTTCTGGAAGCATTTCTCCAAATCTACTTCTCTATGACAGGAAGCAAAAATCTTCCAGGCAGCCTTTTCTCCACTACCTTAAACCTTCCTTTTTTTTTTTTTTTTTGTCAAAGCCTTTGACAATATGTCTTTTGTGTGTAAATTTTTCATCTGCTTTTGAGTCTCCAATTGTGGGCTGACAGATATGACACATACCCCTCTTACATATTTTACAATCACAACTATAAAAATCAAAGCCTAGTTAGTACACCGTGAGCCTGAATGTGCGTGGAAAACCTTTGTAGCTCCGCCAAACGCAGAGTTCATCCTAACGAGCGTGGGAAAGGCAGTGAAATGACAGTGCAGAGAAGCGTCCATACATGGGACAGCACAGTGCGTCGGGAACTATTTGGCAAAAGTGATGGCCAGAGCTGGTCATCACTGAGACACGGTATCCAGGGACCTCCTATTGCAGCTATCTTCATAAATGCCTCTGTTGTGTGTGGTCACCCTACTTCCCTTCACCACACAGAGTTTCAGGGTTTTTTTTTTTTTTGTTGTTGTTGTTTTGCTTTTTTGTCCAGATACTTTTGAATTTAGAATTGCATCTGTCCCCACAGAAACTTTTCAGAGATTGTTTTTGATTTTTAGTAATCCAAACTGAAGTGACTAAGACAGAACCACAATAGGATCAGACAGCCCACGTTATGACATTTCACTGAGGAATGAAACGTACTGAAAGAATACGAAAAATTATTTACAAAAAAAAAACCCAATGTATTTAAAAGGTATAAAAATGCAAGTTAGGGGCTGGAGTGATGGCTTAGCGGTTAAGGCTCTTGCCTGCAAAGTCTAAGGAACCAGGCTCAATTCCCCAGTACCGGCGCAAGCCAGTTGCACAAGGTGGTACATGTGTCGGGATTTCGTTTGCATTAGCTGGAAGCCCTCTCTATCTCATAAATAAATAAATAAATTTTTAAATGCAAGGTATCATTGAGCTAGAAGTACAGGTGTGAAAACACGATTCCGCTGCTGTCATTCTCAAGAGCTTTGTTTGTGGCAGATGAATTTTCAGGTGAGAAATAAGAAATCTGTAGCCACTGGAGCAAGAAGATTCAGAGTCGACCTCCCAGCAGATGTTTCTGGGTAGCTCTGAGGAAATTCACGAGGAATTATCACCATCGTGTGTGGAAGCAGCAACTGCGAACACAAGAGCATCCATATGCCGAGCTCTTTCCCTCACCAGCCGAGTGGATGCTAGTACCCACAGATGACCTCATTTGCTTAAATGGGATTCAGAGAAGCTAATAAAAGAAATGGAAGCCTTCCTGGGAGTGAATGCAGGATGGCTTGCGGATCACCTTATTTCCGATGTAACGAGTAAGGAACACACTGAACATGCTTTCTGGTAAAAGCAAGTAAAGTTAATTCTCTACACAATCTCAGTGTAGCCCGTCTTCTCTCTCCATGCATCGATATACAATGTTGTTCTGTATAATACAGTCACACTAAGCCTATGGCTGTGAAATGCTAGCTTCAGTGTTTTGATCTATTCATACATCATGTGCCAAGCTTCCCCTCAGGAAAAACTACCCCTGCACTTAAGGTACAGTTAATATTCACCTCACAACCAAGTTGAGCTAGAAATCAAAGTCCAAGAGCTTCGGACATAAGAGGTTTTCAGAAAAGATGTTTGCTTCCAACAGCATAGGTAATAAAATGTCTAGCTGGTGTTTGGCTTTCACAGTCAAAATGTTTGTATTCTATTATCTCTTGTTTTTTTGTTGTTGTTTGGTTTTTTTGTTGTTGTTGTTGTTGTTTGGAGGTAGGGTCTCCCTCTAGCCCAGGATGACCTGGAATTCATAGTCTCAGTGTGGCCTCGAACTCATGGCGATCCTCCTACCTCTAAAGTGCTGGGATTAAAGGCATGCAATACCATGCCTGGATTTAGTCTATTATCTTGTCAAACATAAATATGGAAGTAGAGTATTCCAGTATGTGGGAATATAATAGGAAAAGGCCCACAAATTTTAAAGTGGGGAAACTCAGTTATTTATTAACCTTGGAGAATAAATTCAAAAGCAACATGGAAAAAATAGCAAACTTAACACTTTCAATATTTATGGCCTCAACACCAAGCCAATTCAGTATAAACATGTAGGTTTTTTTTTATTTATTTAAAGCCAGTTCCATATGCTCTGTATAAGTTCACTGGGAGACTACACTGAGGAAATGTGTTTGGTTGAGAGCCTTCATGATCCTCAGTAACTTCTAACACCCTAAAGTTCACTTGCTGCCCCTCCCCCTCCTCTCACTCTCTCCCTCTCTTCTTAATTGCGTGAAGCATTTGCTCAGAGTGAACAGCCCATCTATCATCAGCATCCCGGAATAGACAGTAGTTGTCTGTATCAATACTACGTGATTGGGATTTTCCTTAGAGCCTGATATCTGGGCACTTCGGCCTCCTGTCTTTGTGGCCAACTTACTCCTGCTAACCAAGCAGGTGCTGTTTTATGTCCAGCTGCCAGGCATACTTTCAACAGAGCCATGCCAACAGAGCTCATTGGCCCAGGATTCTACACACAGGCAGCAACTTATCAGAAGGTAAGTCACTGGAATATAAGACCCAGCGGGCAGATATCAGATCAAAGCAGGCATACCGAAAACATCTGATACCAAATCACAATATACCCCCTCTTGGTCAGTTTAGCAAAAATAAAAAGAGGTGACAAAACTCTAAATGAGAAGTTTCCTACCTATAAGTAGTTTGGCTAACTCATAAATGTAAGAACAGACTCTTCCAAGGTGAAACTTCAAAAGACGATATAGATAGATAGTAGCTATGAAGTCTAGCCCAGAACAGACTGGGGTTAGTCCCTGGGGAGATTAAAGCTGAAAAGAGTCACTGTGTAAACCACACAATGAAGAATGGGAGAAATTGTCACCATCAATTTTGGTGGCTTTGGAAGGTATTTGGCAGCCTGGGCAGGAAGACCAAATAATACCAAATGATGGATTTATCCCTGTTGTCGCCGCTGCGCTGATGGATACAAATCGTGTGCCTTTTAAATGACAGTTGTGGAAACAGGATGCATTTCAGCAGTCAAGGGATCAAGTAGATGAAGTCAGATACCCTCAGATCAGAAGGTGCACATCCCAGTGTAGCCTGGATCAATTTTCTTTAAATTGGTCGCAGCAAAGAGAATTAATGTTCATATTGCATCCTAAGTACTGGATTTTCTGGCCCAGTGGCTTTGTGACAGTGGTGGAAAAGAAGGTGTAGCATAGCTCATACTTCAGGTTAAGGGACATTCCTGGGATCACTTCTAATAATACCAGGTGGTCAGGCCTGTGCCAACTCTTCAAATATCTCTGAGGAAAGAACAGAATGTCGGCCATAGAAACTGAGAACAATCTCCCATCGTGTGACTTTAAGACAGTCACATAATCTCTCTGAAGTCTGGTTTCTTCATTTGAAAAAAAAAAATGAAATGAAAGCAATTTCTATCTCACAAAATTGTCTGGTAACTAAGAGGAACTGCTTTGAAATTTACAGAAATACCATATAAAGATGATTATTGAAGACCAGTCAAAAAATTCTTGTTCTTTCCCAAATGTCTGTGAAGTGATAAAAATTAAAATTAAAGTGTTTTGAAATGACACGTGCCTATATTCCTAGTAGTCAGATGCAGAGGCAGAAGGAACCTGAGCTTTAGGACAGTCTGGGTTTCTTTGTCGGAAGGTAGATAAACCCACCCTCGCACTTCAGCCAAGACCCAGCTGAAACGGCAGAGGAATTTGCGATGAGCAACAATGCAGCATTCATGGTGAGCCTGACAATCAGCGCCAGGGTGAAGGAGACAGACGCTGAGGACACCCAACACCTACCAAAGCAGAGATCCAGAGGCTCCTAAGAGCTCGTCACTGAAGTAGACTTAAACCTCACTCACCACAGCTCAGGGAATTTTGCAGAAGAGCAGGCTGAAAGATTGTAAAAGCCACAGGTTGGGACATCGTGCCAGAGGCATTGCCTCCCCCCAATAACTGACTGCTGCTCCCACAATGCATAACCTACAACCTCATGGGGAATATCAGCAACCCCACTGAGGAGGGCCCCCGGCGAAATGGGGGCAGGGAGGAGAGAAAGGATGGTACCAACTCGTGATGTATCCATACTAAGTATGTTCATAATAAACAAAATTAAAAATAAAAGAAGAAAATATCAGCACTGAAAAGACAGGGAACATACGCATCATTATCACAAAACTTTTTTAAGTGTTTCTTAATACATGATAAGGTCATATCCTATTCTGGAAATAGTCGTTGGAAATCAACTGAAGGGACACCGGTGAGGAAAGGGTGCTGGTGGGTGACTCATGGACTGGACATTCCCATGGATCCCTGGAGACCACTGAGCTGACACTGGCAAGAGCCAAGATGCAGGGCAGGCCTCTTGTGACTCATGGAAGAGTCGCAGGCTGAACAACTTGTAGAATTCTAGAATCCAACCCAGTACCTAAGAGTACAGAAGCTGTGTGGTGTGGCCAAGGAATATGCCAGCCCACGGGTGAGCCAGAGGATTGGCTGCTACAACCCCACAAACGTACAGCCAGGCCACACAGAGGTGTCAAATCTCACACACATACATGCACGGGTTATAACCATGTGTAGCAGACAGCTTCAGGTTCGCTGAAATGAACTTCCAGACCAGGCACAGTTATGGAGGAAGGGATATTTATTGAAGCTTACAGATCCAGGGGAAGTTCCATAATGGCAGAAGAAACTGCCCTGCCTTCACAGGCTCAAGCAGAGAGAGAGAGAGAGAAGCACAAGCCTAAAGGTCAAAAGCCACAGCACACTTCAGGAACTCCAGCCAGGTACACTTTGCATATCTTTAGATTGAAATCTCAAACCCACCACCACACTTTAAGATCCACACAATGGCATTGCCTCCAGCCAGATGGCTAGACAAACAAATAAACAACTGAATACATTGGGGGCCATCTATTCTATTCAAACCACCACACCATGTATGATGAAAAGAATGATCACATGCAGTGCATTATAAACCCCTGAACGTGAACTCAGGTAATTCTGACTCTAGCGGTTCATAGCTCTTCCTTTGCCACCTCCCTTTATATCACATGTCTGAATCTGTTAGTCCACATAACCCAATCCACCTTAATCCTCTTGGAATGTTGTGAAACAAAAGCTCTGAGATGACAGTTTCATACTCTGCCCAGTTTTTTTTTTTTTAATACAAAAGGATATTAGAAAAAGACAAGTACAGATTTTCAAAATGGCATTATGACATTACTGGACATAAAAATAAAGCAGACAACCCTTTGGGGAGAACCCACTGCCCTCAGAGAAGAGCTTAATATGTCACTCTGAGAGAGAAGCAATCCTCACGAAAAGGGCAAGACCAATCAGCTGAGAGGAACCACGTAACTGATAGGATGCTGACATGTCAGCTCAAGGGCAGAGGGGGAGCAAGACACTCATGGATAGAGATGAGGGATGCTGTCAGAAGAGGAACGGGCCTCACATCTCCCTCCACTTGTATTGCTGTGACAACTGTAGTGATGTGAAGCCCTTCTAAGATGTTTGCTCCATGAGTAAACATGATGATTGATTTCCATCTTCTATTGTACTCCATTCTCACATTAGTAAGGAAAGTCTCTTTTTATTCTGATTCACTAGATGAGGAAATTTGCCCCAGATTATAAAACTATTAAGTGTGGTTGCTAATACCTGGAATAACAAATTTCTGACAAGTCACCAAGTTGAATTAAATAAGGTTAATCATTCATTATTCGATTAATGTGAATCATTCTTCAGAGAGCAAAGACTATGTTCTGCCGTTAATTCTACCTGTGATTTATTCGCATTGGTTTAATTTCTCGCTTATAACTATGCATGCCTGCATTCAGCCAATGATTTGTAGCAACTATTAAGTACAAAGTACACTTTGTTTGGCACTGTAGGAGGTCAGGTTTGATCATCTGACTCTCCAGGACCATCCTCCAAAACACCTGCATGTCCTGTTCCAGGAGTCAGCACAGGATCTCAGATGGGATTTGGACGCGTCCCCATAACCTAAAACCCAGCACGTGATCCCCACTCAGCCTCCCTACACAGCCTGGATGCCTCAACCCCTCCCATAGGAGAATGACGTTAAGATAACAGCTGGATTGTGGCTTCAGTGTGGTAATTTGTGCGAAAATACTGAGTTTCCTGTCATTACCTCCTAACAAAAAAGTGATTTCACAAAATGTAAAGATTGGACTTGGCAATGGGAAATGGGAGAGAAAAAGCAATCCCAGTAAAACCTCAGCCCAAGATTCATCAGGGCTTCCCAGGCCACGCGCAGAAGGCACGAGCCGGATCCACCAAGCCCAGCGCACTTAGGTAGCGGCCACCGGGGTGATCAAGTAAAGCTCTCTCTATGCGCCCTGGTGAGCTCTTTTCTCTTTGGAGGCATGATCACTCATAAAACTTTGCAGCCTAACATTTTAGAATGGGAAACCCACATTCTTCATAGGAATCATCAACTGACAGCAAGTTTCTCCATCTCCTTCTGAGAGGCCAAGATTCCATATATTCGGTCCATACCTAGCAGCCTATGTGGTGGTAATTCTGTGATAGCATCATCTAGGCTCAGCCCTGGCTTAACAGAGGAGCGCCATCACTGAACATCGGCATACTATCAATGCCGCTTTCACGAGCATCTTCCTACTGGGAAACCGCATAGCCTCAAGTTCTTGTAAATACTAGGTTGCGATTTTTCCCTCAGTCATTCAATGTGCTCTGCCATGCCGTTCCTCTGAGACTTATGCCACTTCCTGTGGAGGTTCCAATATTTTGGCATGACTTCCCATTGGGCATTGCTTTTACCAAATATTTAGGGGCTACATCAGCAGTGTGCTTATCTCAGAAATACTTGACACAGTGTTCAAATCTATGCTTTAGAAGAGTATTTCAACGTAAATAAATATTTACTTAACCAAATCTGTCCCCATCCCTTTTGGTGGAGCATGCTCAGAATCTTGTGCTCATGGCCTCAACCTCTTCTTAGCACCTCTTTGCTAGATCCTGGTAGCGATGTGAGACATACAAGCTTTCTTCCCTTGGCATTTTTAACACCTCCCCAGGTTACGTACTCACCAGACCACTATTACCCACCACCGAAGACCAGAAAAGAAGGCAGGGACAAATATGAGAGGAAGGTATGTTTTAGATGTTTTATGTTTATCTAGAGGCCTTCACCTCAATATCCCCTGCCAGCATCAGTGCTCTTCCTTCATAGACACAGACCTCTTTTCAGACTTAGAGGTCAGGAAAAAGTTGAACTCAACATTTTCTAGCATTTATTTATGGCCCCCAAGATCTCAAGCACACCTTGGTTAGGCGTTTAAACGTTAGTTTGACAGCACATATGATTAAGTCCCAGACTGAGTCTTTGTCTTCTCTTCACTGCTACCATAAAACATTAGAACTTCTTTGCTATCAAACAAGCCCTGTGGCTTTCACACTTGGCTTTTATTTGGAGTGCAGCCCCAAAACTGACACCAACCTAAGTGTCCCCCAATCAAGGAATGAATAATAAACACATGGTACATATACACAAGGGGATGAGACTCAGACACTTGAAGAATGAAATCCTGTCATTCTTTTTTAAAATATTTTTATTGTTATTTATTTATTCAAGAGTGGGAAAGAGGCAGAGAGAGAGAATGGGCACCAGGGCCTCCAGCCACTGCAAGCAAGCTCCAGACACATGCGCCACCTTGTACAACTGACTTACGTGGCTCCTGGGGAAGCAAACCAAGGTCCTTTGGCTTTGCAAGCAAGCACCTTAACCGCTAAGCCATCTCTCCAGCCCCAAAATCCTGTCATTCACGACAGTGTGGATGCCATTGAAGAGCACTGTGAGTGAAATAAGCTGAGTACAGAACTTCAAGTATCCCATGACCTAATTTAAAGACGGAATCTACCAGAGTTCTAGCTCATCAACGCTCCAAAACTGATGAGTGGTTAGCAGAGAATAGAGAGAGTGTGGGAGAAAGGGAGGAATAGGAAAAGATAAATCAATGAGCATAAGTCATACTTAGGTAGGACTAGGAAGTTCTGGTATCCTATTGCACAGTAGGGTGACTATAGATGAAAATTAAGTAAGATGTAATTTTACACACTCATAAGAAAGGGTTGAGTATGTTTGTACCTTAAGGAAATGATAAATATTTGAGCTGACGCATATATTTAACCTTCTTTGAACATGACATAATGCAGACATGCATCTAAGCATCCCATGATACTATATTAATGTTTTAATGTATCAGTTAAAATTTTTAACATAGGGAGCTGGAGGGATGGCTTAGTGGTTAAGGCATTTGCCTACAAAGCAAAGGACCTAGGTTCAGTTCCCCAGGATCCATGTTAGCCAGATGCACAATGGGGCACATGTATCTGGAGTTCCTTTCCAGTGGCTGGAGACCCTGGAGCACCCATTCTCTCTCTCTCTCTCTCTCTCTCTCTCTCTCTTCTTTCTCTCTCTCTCTCCCTCCCTCCCTCCCTCCCTCCCCCCCTTTTTTCTCTGTCAAATAAATAAATTTTTAACTTAGGGCTGGAGAGATGGCTTCATAGTTAAGGGGCTTGCCTGCGAAACCTAAGGACCCAGGTTCAATTCCCCAGTACTCACATAAGCCAGATGCACAAGATAGTGCAGGCATCTGGAGTTCGTTGGCAGTGCCTGAGGCCTTGGCATGCCCATACTCTCTCTCTCTCCCTTTCTCTCTCTCTCTCTCTCTCTCTCTCTCCCTCTTTCTCTCTCTGAAATAAATAAAATAAAAAAATAGATCAGTATTCATAAAGAAAGGACGGCCTTTTGAGTATTCATTCTTCAGAGTACCAATTGTTCTCTTATCCAACTGTGTGCACTGAAAGTGACATACACAAGCATCAAGTTGTGGGACCATCAGGATGACATTGGGTCACATATCTTGAACACATGGAGATGGACAAGAAGATGACGGCCACCTAGCTCATGGCCACAAGCAGTCCCACCATCAGCAGGGCGCTCTTGGTTGCCCTGGCGAAGCTAGTGTCATGCATGCACAGGGTTTCCTCTCATGTCTAAATGACAGAATTGGAATGAACACAGTTGAAAGCAGGTATAGTTCCTACAATGAAGTCTGTGCACACTGAAGGTGTGAACATCAGTAGTATTTATGGACTGACCTTCCAGCCACCGGGCTGAGTCATATTGGTGTAAAGCCACAGCATACGGCATCAGGCAGACAAACGGGAAAGTCCAAAATACAAGAACACACGGGTAAAGTCATGTGTCGAACTTCTTTAAATTTTACCAACCAGGAGGTACTGGGAATGTGGCGATGGCCCAGGGAGGATCGGGTGTTCCCTTTCATAAGAGCAGAGACCCTCTTATCACTGTGTTCTCAGACAGTATGCTTTCAGTCTGAGGTCATTCCTGAAAGACGACAACTCAAAAGCATCCTATAGGCAAAGGGGCCCATCTCTGCGGACAGAAGTGAGCTGCAGGCTGTCCGTGCAGACTCAGCCCTTGGATCTAGGATTCTGCAGATGCGGAAGGAAAGGGGACCACATTGTCTCAGGTTCTAACATCCATTTGGAAATGACACATTGATGATGAAAGACCATCGTTACCTTCCCTAATAATACACCAACTCAATATTCTACAAATTAAAAACTAAAAGGAACTAATCAAATATTTATCTTCTTTTTCATTTGTACACTTTATCTCAGGGTAAGCAAATATTTGAGAAGGAAAAATCTCTTTCATTAAAATTCCTGATATGCCACTATTGCACTCGTTCAGACATTTGGCCTCTCTGACCAAATTTGAGGTTTCCAGTGTCCACTGTTTTCACCACTGATGACTTCTGTCTCCCATAAATCTGCATACGGTGCTGCTTTTTCCAGCTTTCAGTTGGCTGGGCTACAGGGAGAAGGTTTTCTGCTCATCACCACCGTGATTTCTCAGTGACTTTGCCACTCAGGCATGTGACATCTTCAGCAATAGGGTTTTACCATCTCTTTCTCACAGGGAACCAAGGGCCTTGGCGAAGGAATGGAGGACTGTCCAGAACTGAAACATGTCATACCCTCCAAGGCTCAGGGTCCATTGCGGAAGAGGTGGCAGAAAGAATGTAAGAGCCAAAGGAAGGGTACCACTCCCTACATACAACTGTCTAGACAGAATTTGGCCTCGATATCCAAGACCTCTCAGTGCCTAGCAATACCTACACAAGACCCTCATAATAGGAGAAAAATATGATGGCATCAAATCAAAAGAGAGACTAATGGAGAGAGGAAGGGGCTATGACAGAGAGCAGAGCTATGAAGGAGAAAGTGGGGAGGGAAGGGGGGAGGGGAGGGGAATACCATGGTTTGTTATCTGTAACTACAGAAGTTGTCAATAAAAATATAAAAAGAAAAAAATCCTGATATGTACGGAAGGAGAGATAAAATATGGAAATTTTCAAGTTCAGACATCTAATCTTATTAACAACTCTTAAACAATATTCAGTGAATACCAAAACCTGGCAATGCAATAGAAAGTGACTACATCCCTCATGCTCATTCTGTCCAAAACTACTGAGATTGAGTCAGGTTCAGTCTTAAATGAGGGAAGCTACCCATTTAAAAGAAACAGGAGGTCCTGGGGACAGAACTCAGTGGTTAAAGTGCCTGCCATGCCAGGGTAAGGACCTGAGCGTAGGTCTCCAGAACCCAGGCAAATCAGGACAGTGTGGCATAAGCATCTGCAGTCCCCGTGCATTACACAAGAAGGGCAGACAAAAGGGTATCCGGGAAGCTCCCAGGCCAGCTATCCCCATTACAGCAGCAGAGAGCAGCAAGACCCTGCCTCAGCAAGCTGAAAGACAAGGAGGGACCCCTGACGTTGTCCCACGCCCCACATTTATGCTGTAGCAAGGCTCTTGCCCACAGAAGTGCACACACACACACACACACACACACACACCAAGCGCTTAAAAGAAGGTAAAGAGCCATTTAGAAAATATTTGCGGGCTGGAGAGATGGCTTAGCGGTTAAGCGCTTGCCTGTGAAGCCTAAGGACCCCGGTTCGAGGCTTGATTCTCCAGGACCCACGTTAGCCAGATGCACAAGGGGGTGCACGCGTCTGGAGTTCGTTTGCAGTGGCTGGAAGCCCTGGTGCACCCATTCTCTCTTTCTCTCTATCTGCCTCTTCCTCTCTCTGTCACTCTCAAATAAATAAATAAAAATGAACCAAAAAAAAGAAAAAAGAAAAGAAAATATTTGCAAAAGAGAAAAACTTGCTGGCCAGCTTCATAATACGGAAATTGTACAGGACAAATCGCATACTGCCTGCAAAATAAATAATTAGGAAAAGAACTGATAGAATATGAAACTTGCAAGGCAGAACAATCAAAAGCGATGTGAGACTCCTGCATTTCACTTTGAACAAATACGCTGTTTAGTAGATACTTTTGAGACAATTAGGGAAATTTCAGCACAGCTTAAACAGTAGGTAGTATGGAGACAGTTGTTAGCTTAAGGGGTATAATAATATAGCGGCAAAACATAAGACATCATTGTCAGTCAGTGCAGCATACTGAGTGATTTGAGAGAAAATAGCATGATAGTTAACATGCTTTAAAATCCCCCTGAGAAACCAGAAAGCTGTGGAGGGACAGGAGGAGCCGTGATACTGATGAGATGTCAACCACGACTAGAGGGGTTATTATGTGACTTTTTCATTATGAATATGTCATCTTAGTAAACTAGTTTTTCAAAGGAAATGATTCCTAGATCTACATAGCCAAAGTTCGCTTTCCTAAATTCTATTTTGATAAATAATTCCACCAGTTTGGTTCCTGGGAATTAAGCCAAATACATTCTTCGTGCAGCTGACTTCTTTCAGGTGCTGAGGACAAGAACCCAGGTGTCATCTGCATCACCTCTTTTTTCTTTCACATCACCAGTGGCTGCGTCAGAAAATCCTAGCCTAACCTTTGACCTCTCTCCTGACGCTCACTCATCGCTTGCACTGTATCTGTCTCTCTTGCAGTTATCAACAGCTCACGCATGAGTTTCTTTTTTAAATCTCTTGACTGGTGTTTCTTTACTTCCATCTATTTTTATCCCTTCTAATTAATGGTAAACAAGGCAGTCAGGGGAGTCAGGTTCAGAGACGAGACTATGTCCACACCTCTGCTCATCACCTCTGCTATGCCCTGCTTCTCATCCCACATAGCTTCTCACTAAGAACCCAAATACACCCATTCTCTCTACCCATCTGCCACCTCTCTCTCCCTCTCTCTCTCTCTCTCTCTCTCAAATAAATAAATAAAAATATTTTCAAAAGACTGCAGAGGTGGCTTAGCACTTAAGACATTTGCTTGCAAATTGATTCCTCAAGACCCACGAAAGGCAGGTGCACAAGGTGGCGCATCCGTCTGGAGTTCATTTGCAGTGGCCAGAGGCCCTGGTGGCCCCCATTCTCTCTTTTTCTCTCTGCCTCTTCCTCATCCTTTCTCTCTCTCTCTCTCTCTCTCTCTCTCTCTCTCAAATAAATAAATAAAAATAAAAGAACCAATATACTCAGCATCAAACCTCCAGAGTTGAATGTGATCTGGACCACTCTTTGGGTTCTCCTCTTCACTCCATGCAGCCCGATCGCCCTCCACATCCATGTCCTCCACGGGACATAAGAGCGCACTCCCGCCTTAGGGCCTTGGCAGATGCTCTTCTCTTTGCCAGGCACACAATTCCCCCAAATACTCACTGGGCTCACTCTTGTTTGTTTGGATTTTTTTTTTGTTTATATTTTTAGGGATTTGTCCAGAATTCAATTGTCTTTAATTAAGTTCTCTGTTTATCTCTATTCTTCCTTAATTCCTGGCTCAAAAATAGCCAACATGTAATATTCTATCTATTATTTTTTATCTATTAATAAAACTTATCTATTAATTTTTTTTTCGAGGTAGGGTCTTACTCTAGCTCAGGCTGACCTGGAATTCACTATGTAGTATCAGGATGTCCTTGAACTCACAATGATCCTCCTACCTAAGCCTCCTGAGTGCTGGGATTAAAGGCGTGTGCCACCACGCCTGGCAGTTATTATTTTTGTAATTTTATTTATTTATTTATTTGAGAGAGAGAGAGAGAATGAGCATGCCAGGGCCTTCAGCCACTGCAAACGAACTCCAGACACATGCGCCACCCCCTTGTGCATATGGCTTACGTAGGTCCTGGAGAATCCAACTGGGATCCTTTGGATTCGCAGGCAAATATCTTAACTGCTGAGCCATCTCTCCAGCCCCAAATATTTTATTTCAGAGGGAGAAAGAAGGAGAGAGACAGAGAGAATGGGTGTGCCAGGCCCTCCAGCTACTCCCAACAAACTCCAGATGCATGCCTCACCTTGTGCATCTGGCTTACATGAGTCCTGAGGAATCATATCTGAGTCCTTTGGCTTTGCTGGCAAGCACCTTAACCACTAAGCCATCTGTCCAGCCCTAAAATGTATTGATTTTTTTTAATTTATTTGTTCACTATGAGACAGACCCTTAATGCTCGAAGAGTGCCTGAACATACTGAGGTTTCAATGATTATTTGTTGAATTAATAAGTTAAGCTACTATACTGGTTGAATTTTTCATGACTTTTGAAGGTTATTATTCCTCCCAACTGCATTGTCTTGGTTAGTTTTAGCAATCAGGGGCAACCCTCCTTCCCCCATTTTTCACTCATTCAATCAAAACATCTTTACTGAGTTCTTGCGCTCATTAGGAACAGAGAATGCAATGATCAATCAGATGATTATGTTACACTCTCTTCAGCAGGCCTCTCCCAGCTCCTCGGGTAGCTGGGATACTTCATTGCCCTCCGATGTTTAGCCATAGAGTTGATTCATTATTGTACACCCTGGGGAAAAGTCTTCATTAAAAGTTGGCAAATTGCATGTCTTGCAAAAGAGTTACAGCAGGACCAGAGTTATATGCACACCCTCCGCCTCAGGCCATGAGATTCCTCGTCTTGGGCCTTTCTAAAAGCGTCGTGGAAAGAGAGGACTGTAGCATTTCTCACTGCTTACCCACATACCTGTGGTCAGACCCTAACAGTCCCCAGCCCTGGACCAAAGGGCATTGTTCTTGCTTGAGGCCCTCACAGAGAAACGGCCACAACAGCAGCCCAACCTTCAGCCAGCTGAAGAAACAGAGCTAATCACTAAGTCACCTCATAGCCTGTACAACCCTGGACACTTGTGTCTTTTATTATTATTATTATTATTATTAATTATTATTTTATTTTATTTAATATTTTTTATTTATGAGAGAGAGAGAATGGACACACTAGGGCCTCCAGCTCCTGCAAACTCTAGATGCATGAGCCACCTGTGCATCTGGCTTATGTAGGTCCTAGAAGTACCAAACCTGGGTTGTTTCACTTTGCAGGCAAGTGCCTTAACAGCTAAGCCATCCCTCCAGCTCTATTATTTTATTTTTGAGGAGAAAGAAGGAGAGAGAGAGAGAGAGAGAGAGAGAGACTGAGAATGGATAATGGGTACCAGGGCCTTTCAGCCTCTGTGAGCAAACGCTAGATGCATGCGCCCCCTTGTGCACATGTGCGGCATTGCATGCTTGCATCTCTAAATCTGGCTGCATGAGACCTGGAGATTCGAACATGCGTCCTTAGGCTTGGCAGGTAAGCAGCTTAACCACTACGCCATCTCTCCAGCCCTTTTATTCTTTTTTTTCTGTTATTTTTCACTTGTGCCTTTTAGACCGTATCCACACTAACACAGGGTGGCTACTCTAATAAAAGTTGTTCATTCAGTAAATCATAGCTTCATCATTATTTTCAAATATTTAGACTCGATGAATTTTCATCAGTACAGACATTTCAGCATGGAACTTGTCAGTATAGGAAACAGGATCCTAGTTCATTTTTTGTATCTAATTCCTACTGCAAGTTTTTGAATTGCTATAATAGTGGTTATATCTGTAGGAATAAGGTTTCTTGTCAACGGTAAGTATCAAAAAATTCACTTTAAAGATATCTTAAAAGTCTTAGAATTTATTTCTGGTCATTTTAAGTATAAAACCTCATATAAATTGGAGTAGCTGTATTCGCTGAAGCAGCACCAGGCCTCTACACTAAAATCTCAAGGCTTTGTTTGGATGTATTCTGCCAATCAAGGCGAGTATACTCTCTGATGCTTTGCTTTATAGGTATATGTTGTTATTTAAATGATAACTCCAAATATATTCCCAGGTCTTATCTGATTTGCACTGGTTAATATTTTCATTTTCTAAGTCTGATTCGATAAGCACATGGAACACTTGTTTGTCATGGGTGGATCCATTCTCCTCTTCTGTGTGAGACGTTTCCAGACAGCCAAGATTTCCCAGTGGCATGTCAAACCCCATTCTCTCCAGGCTTGATTCCTGTGCCAACTCAGACAAGCACGAGTGACAAGAATAGCCTCCCTCTGGTCCCTTAATATAAGATCAATAAAGAGTCACTGCTTTGAAGGAAAAATTATACCCTTGCTTGGAATGCCACTAACAACAGTGTGTAAGATCTGTAAAAGGATGAGTTGAGGGTAAAGATTTCCAAACTGAGTTAGAATGACTGTTTAAGGGCTAAAGAATTGAGCCACAGATATTCTAATCTATACCAAAATGTCTCTGCTACATGCACTGTAATACCTTAACCAGAACCACAGGAAGACATTTGTGGTTGGCATTATTACCATTGCTTAAAAAAAAACTCTATATTAAATATTGTTTAGGCCTGATTGGTATTTTTTTTTTTCTAAATAAGCAACTTTAGCACCTACGAACTACCCTTATTAGTAATGGATTTCAGTCACTGGCTGATTATCCAAAAGATGTAAACCAAATCCAAGGAGCATGAGTGTGGCCAAGACGCTGTGTAACTCATTATGTGGCAACAGGTATTTTCCCATTGGTACATATTTCTTTTCTATTTGGGGGTGGAAGGACATCATGAAACCTAGGACTTCATGTTTTCATATCCGTCATCACTAATTCAAAAAAAAATCTTTTCATGCCATCTAGCTATTTCTATATTGAGACAGACGCTAGAAAAGAACCCTCTGGGACAAGAAGAAGAACGCTTACTCTGAGAGTGATGAGTGTGGAGAATGGAGGGCAGGACCCTGTTTCTATCACCATGGCAGCCCTCTAGTGGAAAGCAAGTGATATGTCCCTAAGAGAAGTCAGGCTAACTGCTACTGGACTAACGGGAAAAAGCACGGAGTGTGTGCAGCACTCACCAACAGTACATTAAGACGAAGACAGACAGCCATGGCTCAGCCATGAGGAACAGCGGTGAGCATGCATCTGCTGTAACCTCATGGCACTCCACGCGCTAACAGCCCCTTCCTCCAGACTCAGCCTTCATGTAACGCTGTCTGTGGTGGTTTCATTGACAAATGGGATATTCTTTTCTGCTGCAGAAATGGAGATGTTGGGGTTAAAGAGAGAAAGAGCAGGGCATGGTGGCGCACGCCTTTAATCTCAGCACTCGGGAGGCAGAGGTAGGAGGATTACCATGAGTTTGAGGCTACCCTGAGACTACATAGTGAATTCCAGGTCAGCCTGGGCTAGAGTGAGACCCTACTTCAAAAAACCTAAATAAATAAATAAGAGAGAACACATGGAGTTCTGGTGAACGTCTCAGCTGGAAAGGCAGAACTCCATGTGTTGCAGACGTGTGTGAATGATGCTAACATGAGCTCTGTTGTATTGGAACAAAAGGAGACACTGTGCAGATGCCTCCCATGCATTCTCCTCTAATCCTCTTGTGTTGGCACACAGGAGTTCCTATTTGCTTCCCCATCTTACTGATTACAAAGATGAGACATAGCATCTGAACCAGAACCTGAACTCCTGTGTCCCACTGCAAATGCCAAACACAACTCCCAAAATTTTACACAGAAGACCTAAAATAGTTTTGACAGTGTATGTTTCATATGTGTATAATGTGTGCATAAGCATGTTTGTATGTGTGTGCACATATATGTGCAGGCAGACCAGTGGTGGATCTTGGATGTCATCCTCTGTTGCTTTCTAGCTTATTCCTTGAGACAGGCTGTCTTGCTGCATCTAGAGCTCAGCAGTTCAGTTAGACTAACTCGCCTGTGAGCCCCACACACCCCTGTCTCCCTGTTCTCCTGCTACACTGAAAGCACTCTCCCCACTGAGCCATCTCTTCAGCTCCTATGATGACATTTGGATTCCGTAAGACATTTTAGAAGAAGTAAGCTTACTGGTTTAAAAGATTGCCCTTATTACTTGTTTGATTGTAAGATCAACTTTTACATTCCAGAAATCTGTATGTAAATATTTAGTCAATGAATGTCAGGATCTGGACACTTTAATATATTCTTGAGCAATAAGATTATAATCGCCATGAGATAAGAGGACACCCAAGGCCAGAAGGAACTTTCCAGATCACTGGCCCTGTCAGGATCTGCCCTGGCAAATCAAATTCCTTGCAGCCTCTCAGGGCTGAGACAATAGCGATGCAGATCAATGCTGTGCTCAAAATGGCTAGCTCATGTGCTAAACACAAATGCCAAGATTTCTTAAGCATGTAGAGAGATGGCTTAGCAGTTAAGGCATTTTCCTGCAAAGCCAAAGGATCCCCATTCGACTCTCCAGGACCCACGTAAACCACATGCACAAGGGGGCGCAGGCATCTGGAGTTCCTTTGTAGTGGCTGGAGGCCCTGGCGTGCCCATTCTCTCTCTCTCTCTCTCTCTCTCTCTCCTCTCCCTGTCTCACCTTTCTTGCTCTCCAATAAATAAAATAAAATATATTAAAAATAAAGTTTAAAAAAATAAATTATCTATGTGGGTGACCCAGTAGAAGGAAAGTGATGGAGCAGAATGTCTGTCTAGAGTCAGGCCTTTGTTTCTGGGTGATGAGCAGCCAAGCCATAAATAAGGGCACAGTAACAGCCTGTGTGGAGCAAGAGCAAGAGCCTCTTGCCAGAGTCTTTAGAGACAGGCACTGAAGAAATTAGTGAAGTCAGTAGAGTGTCTACTAAGTACATACGCAGAAGTTCAAAACAGACAGCTTCTCCAGTCTTCCTTAACATATGCACCATGAGTGCAATATTCAATGAACAAATTAGTCGCTTAATGATATAAAGGATTTCAATGTCTCTTTTCCTCATTTCTAATGTGAGATGCACTGTGACCACAAAATGTAGTAACCCCTGTCCCCAGCCCTCCCAAGTACACACCCTTGCTTTCCTAAAGGTAGAATGTTAGCTACAAAAACTTGCATATCTCCTTCTTTGCCTCTTTTATTTATCAAAAAAGCCCACATACACACACAAGACTGCTTATAGGAACTTGCACTTATTAAAGCAACATAACTTTCTTTATGCATCACATATAGTCTTATATTAGTACGGGTTTCTATAGTCAGAGCATAGTGATAATCTTTCCCAGCTTTTCCTCACAGGGAAAGGAGAAGAAAAGTGAACGATACTCACTGAAAGGAGGCATTCAATACAATAGGCACCTTGTGTGCAACACAGTAGACATACTGTCAGACACATGCGTGCTGCTAGGGTATCACAAAATATTACATGTGTCCATGAGGTTCTTATGTAGTCTGTGAAGAATTATTCTGGGCCCCTCAATCCCCTTCTATAATCAGTGGTTACAGTATGCTCAAGATAGTCGAAGCCAACATCATTATATCTTTAGACATTAAAAAAAATACTGGGCTGGAGGGATGGATTAGTGGTTATGGCATTTGCCTGCAAAGCCAAAGGACCCAGGTTCGATTCCCCAGGACCCACGTTAGCCAGATGCACAAGGGGCACATGCGTCTGGAGTTCATTTGCAGTGGTGGAGGCCCTGGCATGCCCATTCTCTCTCTCTCCCTCTTTCTCTGTCAAATAAATAAATAAAATAAAATATATTAAAAAAATACTAATGCCTATGTACAATCCTTCATTGCTTTTCCCTGGATCTATGATATCAATGAGAAAAGTAATTGAAACTTTAATACCATCAATTAGGCCACGAGTTTATGTATATGGATAAGTCTGGGGGAAGAAGGCATGGATGGCCATGGCAGGAAAAGTTAAAAGACCCCAAGACTAAAGCATCACAAGTGACAAGTTAGAGAAATCCTGTCTTCTAAAATTCACTTTGCATAGACCTTGTTAAGAACAGCTGTTGGTGTTAGGTAAGTGGCCACATGGAATCCTATGTCTCAATGCCAGTGTAGGGTGACATAGAAGGGCTTGTGAAACTCAAGGCTCTTCTTTCCTTGCTGTAAGATTCCTCTAGGAACAAAGAATTGAGAAGATGCGCTTTTACAAAAAGGGATATGGGATGTGAGGTCAATCTGGCTGCAACGTCTGTCACTCCACTGATTGCCAGGGTGGGTCTGGTTGATCGGGGTGCCTAGGCGGGTGTCCCCTTCTTTCCTCATCTACCCATGGGCATCCCTTCCAAAGCTATGCACACAGTGCAAGAGGACGACCTTCCCCGAATAGAGGAGGACCGGTCTTTGGTCAAGGGTGTATGAGTAGCTGTGCTCCCCTGCTAGAACCTCCAAACAAACTCTCAAAAAAGGATACAATGAGGAAGCTGGCAAAGAAGTTCTGGCATTGTGCAAAGGCGTCAAGCCCAGCATGGACCACACCCGAAGCATTGTCTGCAGTCTTAAACATCCATTACAAAACAATGCTCTGCTACAATTGCTAAACACCCTCAGGGCAACCATTCTTGGCTCACATTTTTCTTATTTTACACTTTTTTTTTAACATAGTCCCTTTTAATTTCCATATGCTACTATGACCAGAAGTATACATTTAAGAAAATGTATCAGTATCTGTTATATTTCATAGAATATATCTACTTACTTAAACATTATATAATATTCAGATCTTAATCTCAATAGTCCTCAATGATTTTATCAGACAGAGAGAGAGAGAGGGAGGAAGAGAATTTGCACATCAGGGCCTCCAGCCAATACAATTTAATTCCAGACACATGTGCCATCTTGTGTGCATTTGCAACTTTGCACACTTGTGTCACATTGTGCGTCTGGCTAACTTGGGACCTGGAGAGTCAAACATGAGTCCTTAGGCTTTGCAGGCAAGCACCTTAATTGACAAGCCATCTCTCCAGACCTCCTCAATTTTTTAAAAATATGTTATTTATTTATTTTTGAGAGAGAGAGAAAGAGGTAGAAGGAGGAGGGGGGAGAATGGGCACACTAGGGCCTCCAGCCACTGAAAATGAAACTCCAGATGCATGCACCATCTTGTGCACCTGTCTTACATGGGTACTGGGAAATCGAACCTGGGTCCTTAGGCTTCACAGGCATGCACCTTAAACACTAAGCCATCTCTCCAGCCCCAATATTTCCCATTAATGGAACTCTTTCTTAAATAGATTATTATGAAGCTGCTGTTTAAAACAACAAATTGATTATTTTTTTAAATTGTTATTTATTTATGTATTTATTTGAGAGTGACAGGCAGAGAGAGAAAGAAGCAGATAGAGAAAATGGGCGTGCCAGGGCCTCCAGCCACTGCAAACAAACTCCAGATGCATGCGCCCCCTTGTGCATCTGGCTAATGTGGGTCCTGGGGAATTGAGCCTCGAACTGGTGTCCTTAGGCTTCACAGGCAAGCGCTTAACCACTAAGCCATCTCTCCAGCTCCAAATTGATTATTTTTGACTGGGATTTAGTTGTGATGATGTGTTTTGTCCAATGCCATTTATTTTCTGAGAACCCTAGCCAATTTCTTTGGGGTCCATGTATGTTCTTCCATTGCCTTATTTCTGCAAGATAGGTATCCCCTGATTCTTTACTTTTTAAAGATATTGGAGAAGGCCCCAGTAAACTATTGCAGGTTCATATTGCTGGTAGAAATCACCAAATCAAGAGCAGCTCGTGGGACAAAGAGGTTTATTTTCGCTTACAGGCTCTAAGGGAAGCTCCATGATGACAGGGGAAAACGATGGCATGAGCAGAGGGTGGACATAATCCCCTGGCCAACATAAGGTGGACAATAGCAACAGGAGAGTGTGCCACACACTGACTTGAGGAAACTGGCTACACTACTCATAAACCCTGCCCCAACAATACACTCCATCCAAGACGTGTTAATTTCCAAATCTCCATCAGCTGGAACCCTAGCATTCAGAACACCTAAGTTTATAGGGGACACCTGAATCAAACCACCACAACTATCAATTTTATCATAGAAATCTTCCTTGTTATTCTGTTCATTCATTCTACATTTAAGGGGAAGATGATGAAATGATTTGAATAATTACATTTGAAGTTTGACTTTTTCTAAGGTACAATCTGAGATATACTACAAAAAAAAAAAAAAAAACAGTACAAACAGAAGTAGACAAAAAAATGCTCGCCAATTGTAGTAATCATGCACCAAGTCAGTACCTGGATTCTTACTGTCTTGACAGAGACTTTCTGAGCTGTTAGTTCCCCAGACAGATATTTAAAATTTTCCAAGCTAAATTCACTCTCTTAGTAGGCTTCTGTGGAAGTAAATTCATTGAATTGGACTTCTCTACTCATCAGAAAGATGGAATGTCATTTCTTTAAGTAAAGGAAAGATAACTTCAAACATTTATTGATTTGGCAGCCATTCAGAATCTACTCACAGAAAAAAAAAAAATCAAAGGACCTTTCATCTGTTGAATATCCACCTCACATTGGCTCCAATCCTCTAACCACAGTCACATGGCTCTAGAGGAGGTGAGCCTAGGTAAGGCATTATAAGAAGAATGGGGTGAGAAGGAGAAGGATGGTGATTGCCCAGCTCTTTCCTCTTGAGCGTGTGCATAAAGCTTCACAGGGGACAAATGTCTGTCAAGGTGGAAGAGAAGGAGGTTGGGAAATAACCACAAAGAGAATTAATGGAACAGATCAGAAAACTAGATGGAAATGAAAATTATGGGTCTGCAAGTTTGTTGCAGAGCCAACAGAATAAGTAGAAATGGAAAAAAGTATTAAACCTGAGTTAAGAGATTGAATGTGTGACCTTCCCTTATTAAAAGCACATCCCTTGCTCACACATTCAGAAGACAGATTGAGAAAAATTCAGAAAGGATCTCAAAAAGGCAAAGCTGGCAATCAAAAGAGCGGTAGGTAGGTAGAGCTTTAGTACAACTGACAAAAACAGCTATTCAAGGCCACTCTATGTTAAAACAGGACTGTGGACCTTTAAATATTGACATGGAAGCGTATTATTATAAAAACAAAAAAGGAGAGAAGGCTGGAGAGATCGCTTAGTCATTAAGATTATTGGCTGCAAAGCCTAAGGACCCAGGTTTGATTCCCCAGTACCCACGAATTCTGATTCACAGGTGGCACATGTCTGGAGTTTGTTTGCAGTACTTAGAGGACATGACACACATTCTTTCTGTCTCTCTCTCTCTCCCCCTCTCTAATGAACCTAACTATATGCTTCTTTCTCTCTGAAATAAATGCTTAAAATATAGCATTTTTTTAATAAAAGAAAAAAGAAGACATGAACAACATTGAAAGGAAACTTAAAAAAAAAGGACCTAAGACTTTGAGGTTCTGTTGTAGTTACAAATAAAAGCTATAAGGTTCTGACCATGCAGTCAAAGTTCCCTTTGCAAAGGTTTTATGAAGGTAATAATATATATACTACTAAGATGCTTTTTACAGACACTACTAAAGACACATTTGCAAATGTAGAAAGTACTTAATATATGCTCAAATTTGCTAAAAAAAATACCTATAAATGTGAAACTTAAATATTCCATAAGCAGACACATAAATGAATAGAATTGTTTTGGAGATATGAATAGATTTCCAAAGGTTTACGTATCCCAATAATGACACGAAAAATGCCATTACAGTTCTTTCATACAGACATTTTTAAATGCTTACTATTATGAGAACAAAGATCATTAGCCAAGCATAAAAACAAATGCTACTCAAATCACTGAAAAATACTAAAATTTGGGCACGGAGAGGGTGAAAACACTGGCTCTGGAGGTTTGAATGTAAGTGACCCCCATAGGCTCAGGTGTTTTTGATTCAGTTCCTTACTTAGTCCCTAGCTGGTAAAGCCTGGGTTGGTGGAGTTGTGCTGCAGGAGGTGTGATACTACGGGTAGACTCTGGAGTTGAGGAATCTAGTGCACTCTGTGTTGAAACCCAGTTGCTCTTACTGTTTTTGTTTTTGTTTTTTCTCTCTTTGTATGAAGTGAGCCAGCTTTCTCCACCATGACGAAGCTTCCCCTCAAAACTGGAACGCTAAAATAAATAAATCCTTTCCTCTCATAAGCTGCTTCTGGTCAGCTATTTTGTCCCAGGAGGGAGAAGCTAACCGCCACGTGGGCTTTCTGTCGCTGTTAGCCACCTCCTTCCCTTCACCAGCTCTCTCATCTTCTCCTTTTTAATTTTCAAGTGTTGTTTTGTCATATAGCGAATTTCTCCAAATTTATATATTCACTCCTGAAGGGACAAGGGAGTTGAGGTCAAGAGGTCTGGACGAGCTGAAGGTTAATAAGTCACATGACCGCTCGCCAGGGTTACAGGAATGACAAGCAACAGCTGAAGAGCCGACTTTGACCAATAATTATTTGCAATTGAAACATTCCGCTTGGGGTTGAGGTGAGGGGAGAAGAAAGCTCAGAAGCTCAGTCAACAAGCCAAGGAAAAAGCGTGCGAGCCCCCTCCCTGATAATGTGTGAAGGGTAAGTAAGGACTTGGGGCAGAGATTCTCTAACCAGCCAAGTTGCCTGCACATTGTGAAGCAAGTTCTGGAGCTTCTATAAATGTCCACATATGCTGGGCTGGGCTTTGTGGTGATGAAGCTGCCTTTGAGTGATCCATTGCTCCCGTAAGCAACCCCTCACCCTCCTCCACAAGGAGCTCCAATAAACTCACTCAAACTGGCTTTGATGCATTCACACTTTGGTCATTTGTCTGATCCCTTTCTGGGGCGAGGGAGATGTGTGTTTGTGGCTCCCCAAGGGAAAAGTTTTCCCATGACACTTGACCACGACCAACGTGGGGCATGGCAGAAGCAACCATGAGTGTGAGAAGAGGGATTCCGTGATCCAGGCTGTGGGTAGCAAGACTGAGGCTAAGGCTGAAGGTGGAGTGTCTGCAGGGGAAACCTCAACATGGTCGTCCCCGCCTATGTGGTGCGTGAGGCGATGTACCTTTTGTGGTGGTAGTCATTACCTGGGTCTTGCTAGAGACATGTGACTAACACTGCACCTTTAAGAGAAGGAATGTCTGTAGGAGCATCCCAGAGTGGCTATGGAGCAGCATAGAAGCTTGATGACTTGGGTCCACCATAGGATGAAGTGAAGGACCAGAGAATGTGCTAAGTCCCTGACTCCGGCCCATAACGGGCTAGAGTATTGGCAAGCTGCCGCTGAGGTAGCCTGAGGCCCTGTTATGGCCACCAAGGTACACAGCTGAGGCCAAGGTGATTGCACTGAGGGAACTTCACTGTGCAAAAGAGCAGTCAACGTGAGTAAAGGGAATAGGGTTTGTAGGCTCTACATCATCCTATGATTTGGCAGGCAAATTGCATAAAAGAGAAGATGAACTCGAGGTGCAGCTTTACCATCCTTTAAGGCTCAAAGGAAACAAAGCAGAAATTGAGTTTGTGCTAAAGGGCACTTCGCAGGATTCAAAACCTGGGGACCAGCGAGGGGGGTCAGATAGCACGGGTGGAGAGAATGAGGGGAACGTGAGAGATCAAGTTCCTCACGGTCTAAAGCAATCTAGAGGAGCGCAGAGGAAGGTAAAGCCAATAACTTCCCTGTTCCTGTCACTCAGGGGCAAATGCGGCCAAATCTGTGTACAGTTGGAATCCCTAAGAAAAAAGTGGACAGAAAATGAGTGCTAGTGAGCCTCTGGGAGGCTTTAAGGCCTGGAGAACAGTTCTCAGAGAACATGAGTCATGTGGTGCTTCAGGTGAAAAGAGCTAGGCTTGTCCCCGGGGTGGGTCACTATGCCCCTGGAGTGAATCATGTACCTTTTGTCCTACAAAAAGGTCTGCTGGGGGTAGAAGTTTCTTAGCTAGCCCTAGGCTAACACAGCAGACAGGCGCCCAAGCTTGAAGCTTCCATACCAGCCCCTTGGAGCCTGTCAGACCAGAGGGATGGGGAAGTCAAGCCAAAAGGCAGGCACCATGGCAGAAGGGAGAGCAGCCTCCCTCCCCCTTGACCCTGGGTTGAGCCAAACTGCTCAAATGGAGACAACCTCTCCCAGGCATAGGGAGATGTAAACGTGGCCTATGGAATCATCTCAGGGTGAGGAAGCAGGAAAGCTCATGGAAAATGTCTGTGGGAACCATTGCTATACAAGACATGTTAGCAGGTTAGATGGAGTAGGGCCACATACCCACGGTGCAGTTCGCTAATATTACCCTTTTGAGGAAACAGTTGATACAAGCAATGGAATCTCTTCATGCTATATTGGACCTTGCTAATGTTCTCCTTAGCTGCTGAAACATGAGAGTAACTGGTGCCTGCTTGGAATGGATGGCTATGGGCTTTCACATAAGGTTTTGTAAATGTACAGTGCTAACCTCTGAATGTCTTACATGTTTAGAGAAGTATCTGAGAAGTCAAAAAAGACTACAGTTAAAGAGTTCAAAGAAAGGCATTTTGCATAGATATTAAGGGCACTCTTAGAGGCATAAGGTTGTTAAATAAAGATTGCAGTGCTAGGGATGGGTTACCTCCCTAGGAGTTGTTGGCCAGGGAGCCCCCAAGGCCCCCAAAATGAAAAATGCTATTTCCACTGTTGTTGGTTGCATTCCAGAACTAAATGATAAAACCCTATCGCTGAAGACATGGCACGCTTGAGTTACAGAACTTGAGAAATTAGGCTTGGACTGAGCTGGAAGCACCCTCCCTGCTGGCTGGCTTTCATAGTGCTGGGAGGCGCTGTGTAGATTGCACTGGAGGGAAAATGGTCATCAAATGCCCTACTTGGCCATGTATCGTGTGTGCTACGGTACCAACATGCCAGGCAAGGTGTGTCTGATGGTGAGATCGTGGCATGACTTGGACCGATGTTAATTACCAATTGAAACATACCATCCTGGGGGCAGGAAGGAAGCTCAGGAGACTCATGGAACAAGCGAGTCTGGGAAGAATGCTGCAAGCCCCCCACCCTCACCCCATTCCCAAAGCTGTAAAATGGAAACAACTGCTTGGGGATGAGACTCTCCAACTGAGCTGCGTGCAAGTCACATAGCATGCCCAGCCACCTGCAGGCTGTGCAGAGAGTTCCAGAGGTGTGGCTTCCACGAGTTGTCACCTACGCTGTGGTGGGCTTTTCGGAGATTCAGCTGCTTTGAGTCCTCCGTGCTCTGGAAGCAAGCCCTCACCCTGCTCTGTACGCAACCCCAGCAAACACATCGCTTCACCAAAACTGGTTTCGATGTAATTGTACTTTGGTCTGTCATTTGGGCCCTCGTTGGGGTGGATAGATGTGTGTTCATGTCTTCCCAGGGAAAGCTTCCATGTCATATTTAATAAGCTTACATCAATTTAAATGATTTTAGAAAGCAGGGTTAATAGGGGCTGGAGAGATGGCTTAGCGGTTAAGGCATTTGCCTGCAAAGCCAAAGGATCCCAGTTTGATTCTCCAAGACCCATGTAAGCCAGATGCAAAAGGGGGTGCATGCTTCTGGAGTTCGTTTGCAGTGGCTGGAGGCCCTGGTGTGCCCAATCTCTCTCTCTCTCTCTCTTTCTCTCTCAAATAAATAAATAAATAAAATATAAAATAAAAAAAAGAAAGTAGGGTTAATACCCATTGAGTTGATTCCTACAGAGGGTGAGTAGTCTAAGACAAGGGAGCTCACTATCTCAAGATGAATACAAGTCAGGATTATTCACAGTCCATGATTCAGTTACACCTGTTTCAGAACCACTTATTTTAAGTTTTTCTGGTGTTACTACATGAGATGTGGCCACCAATTTAAGGATCATACTTCAAGAAGCATTGCTATATGCCAGACGTGGTGGTGCACGACCTTTAATCCCAGCATTGGGGAGGTTGATATAGGAGGATCACTATAAGTTTGAGGCCAGCCTGAGACTGCATAGTGAATTCCAGGTCATCCTGGGATAGAGCGAGACCCTGCCTTGAAAAGCCAATACATAAATAAATCAATGAAGAAGCATTACTATAAAATACATGTTAAATAGTTGATTTTCTTTCCATTTCCCCTTACCTCACTTAGAAATAATTTGTTAGTAAAATGCCTCAAGGAAACCTAATTATTTGTACACTAATAACAATTTTTAAATAAAAAGAAGGAATGTTAATTTTCATTCCTTGCTATGCTCAAGATTTTATACACCCATCCAATTGTTTTGGCAGGAAGCTCCTTACATGTAATGTAGTGTAGTGAAATGTATGACTCCACACCTTTCAGTAGTCTTTGATCCAAAACGAAAGTAAACTGATCCTGCTCTTTCCTAGGATCTAGAAGTGAGGACATATATTTGTACTTTGAGGTAGCTTTAAAGAGGCCTCTGCCCAAAATACAGAATAGATAGGAGAGAATTTATTCTCTCCTTCTTTATTGCTTTTACTTCCTGAACAATAAAAATTTAGTTTCATCATGCATTTATACTTATGTTTTATTCTTGGGACTTGTTGAAGTTACCCTTTCATTGCTAGGATAAACAACCGATCAGAAGCCGCTTAAGGGAGGACTTATTTTAGACCTACCACCACATGGCCAAAGAAACTGGCTCACTTTAGCATTGACAGCCTGAAAGAGAAAAACCAGCGCCACCAAGCACTACTAGCCAGAGATCAAACTGGCCCTCCATACACCCAGTAGGGCTGGGGTCCACATCTTCCCCCAGTGACAGACCTCGTCCTGCAGAGATCTGCCTGCTGGAGACTTAAGAAGGAAGCTTAACTGGGAGTGATGGTACACGCCTTTAATCCCAGCACTCGGGACTTGGAAGGCAGAGGTAGGAGGACTGCCGTGAGTTCGAGGCCATCCTGAGACTTCATAGTGAAGTCCAGGTCAGCCTGAGCTAGAGTGAGACCCTACCTCATAAAAAACCAACAAAAAGAAGAAGAAGGAGGAGGAGGAGAAGGAGGAAGTTTAATCTTAATCAAAATATCTGAGTCTATGGGGAACGTACATTTGCATTCAAACCACCGCAGGACTTAAGTGAGTTCCCCAAAATATGAAAAGATGAATTTACAAAACGTTGCAGAAGAGTAGGTGTGGATGTGAGAATAAACAGACAGCATCGTGCACAGGGCACGTGCTATCTTCCTCAGTCCAGCAAGGGATGCATTCACCAGCACACTGAGCTTCCTTCACGCTTGGGTGTCTGCGTGTTTCTTTTTCCATTGTTAATCTCCCTTCATTGTCTCCAAATAGGCTTTGAGAACGTTCTTGGTATAATATCCTTCTTTCTACTCCTAAATCTTCAATTAGTATATCAGCTCATAAGAAGCTCCTCAATATTTTCCTATAGTGAATCACCTGACTATCAATAACCACATATTCAACTAACAACACAAATCGAAGTAATGTTTACAGACAAGAATATTTAGGTTGGTTGCCTCCAGTATAGCTTAAACTTCTCTGCTTTGAATTGCAGCAAAGTCTGGAGAAACAAAAGCCTTAAGAATAAGAAAACTTCTCCAAGATCAAATACAAGTGCTAGAGGCATTATAATGAACTTCACTCATCATCTCAGAATGACCCGTCCGGACATTATTATTCCTTTGTCAGTAGCATTGTACTCAGGTTTCAGAAGCCAGGACCCTGCTCTACAGTGGAAAGGCAGCATGTTGTCCTGTAGATGAAAGAACGTGTCCTTGGCTGGCTTATCCTCCTGAGGAGCACTGCTTCGTGCTACAAGCTGCTTAGCATATACTGAAGGCGCAAATTCTGCTCATTTTTCTTCTAGCCTTGAAATCCTTTTGTTCAGCTTAACGAGAAATGTTCCTCTTACTTCTCCGGGTGCTACAGTACCGCTCTCCTGGACACGAAGACACCCAAAGAGCATAAAACAGCCAAAGAACTTAAAGATCAGTAACTGGAGTAATTAAACTTACTAGGAAAAGAATTGGGATTCAGGAGCAAGCAGGCCGATAACAGGTTGAATGTGTGACTCACTGTGCTCCAAAGGCATGTAAGCTAGCTCTTGCTGACTTTGGCAATGCAAGGATAACCCAAATAGCACGCAAAGTGCGACTGGCAGAATGTGTGGCATAATGCAGCCTATTCAAGAGAAAAGTTTTATGCTGTAATTTATATATATATATATATATACAGCAAAGCACAGTATTGGCATGTGCTTACACAAAAGAAGTTGTTAAGGATAACATTTTCAGAGTTGACACATTATCAATTCAAACTGGTAATTCCATAGACAGCTGAAACTTCTCAGTGATATGGATAGGGTTCACACTGGTTGGGACTCTAAGTAAGCTCTGAGTGAAATGTTGATGGAAATTATTTTTTAAGAAGTACTTATTATATTTCTCCTGGGTACACAGTCTTATTTGATATCCCAAAGGGACGGATAAACTATAAACATCTTGGAGAAATATTATATACAAGGATAAACGGACAGCCCTGCAACATGGAAAGAATTTGATGTGTTTGTATTCCATTTTTGAAAGGGAAACATTGTGACATGACTGGTTCAGTTGGTCCACTATCACGGGCTAAGCACTCACCAGGGGTCAAATGCTTGATATAAACATTACCTCATTTAATCCTCATGACAGCCTTAAGAGGCATTTTGTGCCATTTTAAAGAGAGGAGGGAAGGAGGCTCAAAGCGTTTAAGCAAATGTCTTAAAAGATCACTGGTAATGTGAACGACCCAAGCCAGGACTGCCTGATTTCTGTTTCCTGCAGCATCCCAAGATGTCATACAGTGGCTCCCCAACATTTTGTAGATTCCCTCATGTAGTGGCTCATTAATTCCCCACTTCTACAGCAAAGATCATTATTTGCTTACTACAAATCTCAACTCTTATTTCTTCAAGACAGTAAATAAATTCAAGTAGACTTCAGAGCAGGGGACAATTTCTTTTTTTATTATTTTATTTTTATTCATTTATTTATTTGAGAGAGAGAGAGAGAGTAAGAGACTGGACACACCAGGGCCTCCAACCACTGTGAACAAACTCCAGATGCATGCACCCCCTTGCGCATCTGGCTTACGTGGGTCCTGGGGAATCGAACCTGGGTCCTTTGGCTTTGCAGACAAATGCCTTAACGGCTAGGCCATTCCTCCAGACCACAGGGGGAAATTTCTATAGGTACTTTGATACCCTCAGGAAATCAACAGGAGTTAAAACCTACCCACATATTCCTCACAAACAAATTTTAAACAACACTGAAGAAGTTTCATGAAACCAACTTATTATCAACACCTCAGGAAACCCAGTTCATGAGCACTATCACTCATTACTAACCAAGCTGGGTTTTTTTTGTTGTTGTTGGTGGTGGTGGTGGTTTTTTTTTTTTTTTTTTTTTTTTTTTTTTTTTTTTTTTTTAGTAGAAACTGTACAGACACATCATGAGTTGGTTCCATCATTTCCCTCCTCCCTGCCACCACTCCACTGAGACTACTCCTCGGTGGTATTGCTGGTGCTCCCCATGGGGTTGTGGGCTATGGGCTGTGAGAGCAGTGGTCAGTCATTGTGTGGGAGTGGACAATGCCTCTAGATATTCCCTTCCACCCTGTGGCTCTTACAATCTTTCCAACCCTCTTCCGCAAAATTCCCTGAGCCGTGGTGGATGTGTTTTAAGTCTGCTTTAGTGTTGAGCTCTCAGAAGCTTCTGGATTTCTGCATTGGTGCATCCTGAGTGTCCTCGCTGTCTGTTTCCATCACCCTGGTGTACGTTGTCAGGCTCGCCATGGAAGCAGCACTCTTGCTCTTCTCACCAATTGCTCTGTGGTTTCACTGGACTCTATCTGATGGGTAAAGGATGGTTGGTTCATCTCCTACCAGCGAGTAAGCTATCTTTTCTTGTCTTGTTGATAGAATTTGGTTGTCTTTGGTTCTCACTGCCTGCTGAGAAAGAAAAACATTCCCCAAAAGAGAGTTAGGTCAGCAAAGATTAAAGGGGGAAAGCTTTGTTAATTCAAAGAGATTCTGATGGGTATAGCCTCATTTTGGACAAAACTTAGTGGGAGTTTCTCACTGGAGTCCATAATCTTGGTCTCCACGGGGTTCTGACTTGGTTTTAATTTCCGGCTATGAGTTCCTTTCTGGAGTGGATCTCTTAGATAATCAGAGAGTGATTGGTTACCCACCTAGGCTGGGTGCCACCATGTAACAGTTATGTATGTCTTGTCAGACTGGTTGCTTTCATATAGCAATGTCTCCTGCTTTCTCACAATATCATTGGCTATTTTCCTCCAACAACTCATGTAGCACTTTCCAGCACTATATGGGCTAACCATCTGGGGACTGACTTCCGTCCAGATTCCAGCCAGATCTCTCAATGTCCTGTGCCAGCAGCATGTGGTATCTTCAGCAACAGGGTCTTACCTTTACTTCAGGTGAGTAATCAAGTGCTTTATCAGAAGCCTGTCTCGTTTTGGGGACCTCGTAGTTCTCTCTGATCAACAGCTCAATACAGGTTGTAACCCATTACTGGTACTGGGAGTTATACAAGCCAGAGCCAAATGTTCTAGAGTTTTGTTTTATCCCGCCCTCTCCAGGGCCCTTCTTACCAGACTAGCACCCCTAGGTTGAGGGTTATATCTTTTAGTGTGCTTTCCAGGAGGAAGATTTCCATGGTACTAATTCATCTTGGCTTTAGTTTTGTGTGTATCTCCCCCACCCCTCCCTCCAAACCCTCCCATCCCTGTTATCTGTCCCTTGAGTTGACCGTTAGGAATACCTGCAGCTCAGGCTGCTCTACTTTAGGATCCGCAGACAAGGGAGAATATGCGGCACTTGTCTTTCTGTGCTTGTGTGAGTTTGCTTAGTAGGATCTGTTCCAAGTCCTCTATTTTCCTACAAATTTCATTATGCCATTTTTTCCTTACTGCTAAGTAGAATTCCACTGTGTGAATGTCCCATTATCTTCATTATCTGTTCATCAAACGATGGGCATCTGAGTTGATTCCAAGTAAATATCTCTGCAGTGAAGAGTGGACCCTTTAGGGTAAATGGCCAGGAGGGGAAGAGCTGGGTCAGGGGGTTGCTCTATCTTCAGGAGTCTCTGTATTGATTTCCAGGGTGGTTGCACTCTCACCAGCAGGGAATGAAGGTTCCCTCACCAACATTTACTGTCATTTGATTTTTTTAATGATTGCCACCCTGATTGGAATGAGGTGGAATCTCACAGTTGTTATAATTTGCATTTCCCTGATAGTTAAGGATGTTGAACATTTTCTTAAATGAGTATTAGCCATTTGTATTTCTTCTGTTGAGAATTCCCTATTCAGCTCTCTGCTTTATTTATTTATTTATTTATTTATTTATTTATTTAAAAGAGAGAGAGAGAGAGAAGAGAGAGAGAGAGGGAATGGGCATGCCAGGGCCTTTAGCCACTGCAAACAAACTCCAAATGCATACACCACTTTATGCACCTTCTCTGCCCCATTTTTTTGAATAAATTGTTTGATTTTTTATTGCTTAGCTTTTTTTGGAGTTCTTTGTGGATTCTAGATATTAGACCTCTGTCAGTCTATTTAATGTGTATTTTTATTGATTTCAGTGAACATTTGTTAAATGCTTTCTAAGTGCTACTCAAAGTCAACAGTAGATTCCAAGTCTACAAAACAGAATTACAGAGGCATCTCAGCTTGGAGTCCTGCTCTGATCAGCTTTGTGTCTTATGTGAGACTGAAAGCTCTCTGCTGTTTTGTTATATGGTGTTAATTTCCGAAAACATTGCGTAAACCAGCACATAGATTTCCTCAGTGCTACTTTCAAAAATAGCCATTTTATTAGATTAAAAAATGTGCAATGCTTGTAGCAGGAAATAATCCATGTCTACTTGTATATCAGGATAAAATAGCACTTGTTTCATTGTCTTGTGTTTCACAGTATATTAAAGTAAGATTTTTGATTGTTATGCATGTTTAGCCACTGTTAATTGAGAAGTAATATACCTCTTTGTTTCTTTTTTAAGACATTTCTTTCTTTTTCTTTTCTTTTCTTTTTTTTTTTTTTTTTTTTTTTTTTTTTTTTTTTTTTTTTTTTTGAGGCAAAGCCCAGTAGACTGCCTTTTTGTTATGTGAAAAAGAGAGGGTGGGGGAAGAATTGGCATGCCAGGGCCTCCAGCAACTGCAGTCAAACTCCAGACGTGTGAGCAATCTTGTGAGCGTGTGTGACCTTGCGTGCTTGCATCACTTACATGAGACCTGGAGAGTCGAACATGAGTCCTGAGGTTTAGCAGACAATGCCTTAAGTGCTAAGTCATCTCTCCAGCCCGACATTGCTTTATTTTTTTGAGGAATCCAAGCAAGTTATCTTGAAGGGCCAATGAGATCTGGAACTTCCTAATTGATTCCTCATGGATGTATTCATGTTAACATACTTGAGAACCACATAGTTGCTATCAGCAAGTCTTGTATCACATTAGTAAGCACAAGATGTCAGCGTGCCACACTGGTAGTGATGATCAGTCGCATTGCTTCCAGATCTCACTATTAATAAGGGTTCATTGCCCCTATAAAATTACATTTGTAAATAATTTGTGGATTGAATCAAACTGCGTTTGAATAAATATTCTATTTTCTCTAACCACATTGCATGAAAACATTTCAGTATCCACTTAGAATTGTATTTTTCTAATTCTACCATGCCCTCTACATTCACAGATATATTCTGAAAAAAAAATCAAGTACTTTAATTCGTACATTTCCACGCAAACACTGTGTCACATGTGTTGATATTAACACATAAAAGTTTGTGTCAATGCATTTGCCATACTGGTGCTGCTAATCAGTTTGGCAATCTCATCACCCAATGTATGGCCTCTTTAAATTGCCTTCCATTTCATTTTGACATGACTATATTGTATCTTAACGTTTCTTTACTTTTTCCTTTCTGCCACGTGTAGCCCTGGCTTCGTGTGTTTTTTCTGCCTTAAATGTGAAGTCAGCCATGGCTCTAATGAACTACAGTTCTTTTAAATGAGGAAAGGAACTTAAAAGCCATAATGTGGTGATTCAATGTATTCTTTGATAATGGATGTCACTGCTTTGAAGCTGTTTCAACAGAAAAGCCACGGGTATGCATATGTACTGTATATGTATATATATTACATACATGTATATACACATATGTGTCTGCATAATGTTCTGAGATATCAATATCCTTTCACTGAGTAATAACACTTTACACTTTTACCAATAATGTGTAACAGAGATTATTTCTCAATATTTTTTCCAATAATTGTGCCAATCTGACAAATGAGTGATGACATCACAGGGTGGTTTTAATAGTTATTTCTCTCATTGAGAGTGAAGTTTTGTGAGCACATAGAAAGTGATATGTTCACTGTATATTGGAAAAAGCTCCAAATGACACAGACATAATTGCATAATTGTAATTATGAAAATATTGGACTTGAGTGTAGGGAAAGCCTTTTAAATGAGTATTCAGAATCTATAGAAAAGATTGATGAGGAGTGCATTAGTGTGTCTTGTGGAATAAAAAATCACATAAGCAAAATAAAAATATATAAACTGGAACTTTCAATTAATGTCTCTATTATGCAGCCACTTTTAAAATTAATATGACAGGGTCCAATAACCTGATATAAAATTGGACAAAAGGTTAAAAAATATTCACAGAAAATGATATTCCAGTACCTCAAACACATGGCTATATGTCTCACCTCAGGCCTTCAGGAGATCTGCCTTATAGGTATGTATAGGTATGGAGTAAAGCTCTTAAAATGAGCAGACTGAAAGGAGCACACATCAAGATTCCAAGTGTGAACAGGAACTGATATAAAATCAATGTCTAGATGACTTTAGCTGATAACTAATGAGACATTTAACCTTCAAATACCAGGAGCAAACCACTCAAAAAAAAATGGAGAATCTCCCTCAAATCAGCTAAAAAATAAAGAATCTAGGTATTAATAACACATAATAGGAGCTGGGGAGCTAGCTGTGATGTGAAACAGTATCCCTGGGAAGATGCCAACACACATCTATTCAGCCCAGATAGGACTCTGACAACAGACCAAAGCGCTATTGCTACAAACAAGTTTGGTTGAAGCAGTGAGTTTACCGGCGTAAGCACAGGGACATGGGTGACTCAAAGGCGTCTTAGACCACCAACAAGCACCCCCCCCCCCAGCATCAGGGACGGTCTGGGGCTCAGGGAAGCTGCATCTCTGTAGCACACGGCACCCACAACCTGCACGCAGCTCGGGGTGTCTCCAACACACCGCTGGACTGCAGGAAGCTCCTTTGGTTTGAGAATCTCCTCCCCAAGCCTTCGTTTATCCTTTATATAACCTTGAAGGGAGAGAGCTTTCAGTCTTTTTCCTAGACTTGTTGACCTCCTGAGTCTCATGAGCCTCCCTCCTCCAGACAGGAGGAAATGTTTCAATTCAAAGAAAATTGCTGCACAACATCACCTCCCTGCCACAACGCATAAACTACAACCCCATGGGGAATACCTGCAACCCCACTGAGGAGCGTCCCCAGTGAAATGGGGGCAGAGACAAAGCAAAAGAGGGTACCAACACATGATGTATCCATTTGAAACATCTTGTAAATAATTACTACTACTAATAATAATAGTTTTAAAAAGAAAAAAAAACAAAAAAAATTAATCAAATATCAAAGCAATTACGAAGCAATAAACTCCATTTACCAAAGTTATCCACATCACTGAAATAGCGAGACAGTGAGGCATTTTGGAAGGAGCAGAGAGGGCAACCTGAAGTCCTGCTAACTTTCTAGTACACCAGAGACTTCTGGATACCAAGTGGAAATCTTATCTTTCTTCTCTTGATGTAAAAGTTAACTGCTTAATAATAAAAATAAATCAACTAGCTGTAAGTATTGTGAAACAAATTTTTCATGGGAAAAATTTCCTCTGCAGTGCCTGGGAAAGTCATTAATTTATGACAGGACAATTAAAAAATCTGCCTGCAATTCCTGATGTTTGAATGTACTATGATGTGTAAATCCTTCCCAGATAGAACATCACTCTCTTCTTTTTTTTTTTAATTTTTTTGTTCATTTTTTTATTTATTTTTGAGAGTGACAGAGAGAGGAAGAGGCAGATAGAGAGAAAGAGAGAGAATGGGCACGCCAGGGCTTCCAGCCACTGCAAACAAACTCCAGACGCATGCACCCCCTTGTGCATCTGGCTAACGTGGGTCCTGGGGAATCGAGCCTTGAACTGGGGTCCTTAGGCTTCACAGGCAAGCGCTTAACCGCTAAGCCATCTCTCCAGCCCCACTCTCTTCTTTTCATGGGCACACATACACTTCTAAGGCAAAATCCAGATCCCCCGCATACGCACACCACATTCCATACCTCCATCCATAATCCTTTTGGTTATGAGTATCATGGTTGAGCACATGCCATGTCAGATGGCCAACTAGCCTAGGCAGAGCTAATAAAAACCACTAATAGCCGAACTTGAAATAGATTATTGTGGGCAAACTCTAATCATATGCAATGTCATGGGCTACTAGGGACAGAAGAGAAATTCACAGACATTCAAAGCTTGAGAAAGGCTTGATGTTCTTTTGCTGTTTAAAGATGGATTAGACCAAGGAGCAGGAAGAAATGCAGCTGGCTTCTGACAATGGAGAGTGATCCTTTTTGACAACCGGCAAGGGAACTGTGACCCCTCTACCACCACCCAAAGGAGCTGCTTTCTGACAACACTCTGAATAAGCTTGGGAGCAGTTCTTCCCTGAAGCCTCCAGCCAAGAGCTCAGGCTGTCTGATGCTTTCGCTTTGCCCTTCTTAACTATGGACTGATCCTGCAAGACTTCAGACATGCAGAGTGGTGAACTAACTCATCATTTGCTTTAAGGCACGACATGCATGGTGACTTAATTTGTCAGGCAGCGCAAGAAAGCATTAGCATTCCATAGTATATCAATACTATAGAAAGTGCACAACACCAAGGACGTTCTCACAGTACTCCAGGTTGAAAATACAATTTCCTCCATTATTGTCTTTCTGAAGCCTCCACATTCACACTTCCACTCATCTGCTAAGAACTTGTCTATAACTTTCTAGCTCATGCTGGTCCAGTGGCAGTCAACTTGAGAGACTTCTGTGTGCTAAGGCTGTGAGAACCTCTGCTCAGGTGAACTTCTGGGACTTTAGTAGGTTCTCTGCTTCCTTGATAGTGTTGGGGGCTGTCTCCTCAATGCTACCCACTGGTGTCTACTTCACTATAGCCTGTAGTTCATCAGCATTGTACCTCTACTGCTGGGGTCCACTCGTTGCTACCTCTTCGTACTCTTGGGGTAAGCACTGTTGCTCTTCCTAACACTATCCCAAGCAGAAATGTCTTGTGATGAGCTCTCTCCTCGAGCTTCCCAACTGAAAGATCAAATGCAAAGGAACTTCTGGCTCCTCCTCCTCTTCTGGAATGAGGTCCATAGTAGTGACTCTGGATGTCAGAATGAAGTCTCATCGATGGAATGGCTTTATCAATAGACATTTGTCTTCTGGAAATCTGGGATAAGGGTGCCAGGCTGACCAGCCTGTGGTAGTGATTGTCTTCTTACTATGTCCCCACATAGCATAAAGATCAAGCTCCCTTCTGTCTTCTTATAAAGGCATTGTTTCCATCAGAACCTCACTGTCACTTCCCAAAGGCCCTGTTTCCAAATATTGGGAGGTTAAAATTTCAAAATAAGAGATTGGGGAGAGACACAATTCAATTGATAACAGGGTCTTCCAGGGAAACTGTCCATTTGTGAATGAATGACACCTTACGTCATGAACTTGAATTGAAACTTGGGCAACTTTGTTTTTTATTTATGTTCACTTTCAACGTGGCAATTGCCTCATCTCCTTTTAACTCTCATCCTTCCTTCTCTTTATCCCTACCATAACCTGGCTTCACTTTGGGAGCAAAATCTCTCTTCCCTACATGTGAGGTCAGGAATATGGAGAAGGTTTGCAGCTTTTGGTTCAGGTTCTCCACTTTTCATGTGTAATCTAATGATGTGCATCTCGGAAGAATAACATTTATATTTTCCATGCATGGTGCAGTGGGCCTGCAATGGAAAAACAAAAGAAGAATTCCACATACTAAAGCTCGGCACACATTTTCGGTGAAAGTCCAGAAAGTAGATAGAAGAGGTTTTGGGGGCCTCTGTTATCTCAATTCATCTCTGCCCTCACAGCCTGGAACTGGACATAGAAAACATAACAACAAATGGGCATGGCAGCAAGAGGCCAAGACTAGAGGTGTGCATAATGTTCACACATCACTAAATATTATCCTTCCTTTGGTTTTTCTTGCTGTTTAAAAAACGTAAAAATAAATTTAAACTAGCATTCTGTTATAAACATAAAATAACCCAGCAGCAAGCCAGGCTGGGTTGTTAGACTACAGATCACCCATTCCTTCCCAAAGCTAAGGGGACAGCATCTTCAAAAGACTGGAGACTCTCTGGCCACTGTTTACTCTCCCTCGGCCTCTGCTAAGACCTTGTCTAACTGTCCCCCTTGAGCTTTGGTTGCTGTGCTGGGAATTACAATAGCACGACGGCATCCTGGTGATGCCAGAGCTGCCTGAGCATTGCCCACCCCACCCCACAAGCTACCATGTTGAAGGGTGTCTGCTAAAGAAGACGACATGTGAAGGGCGACTGAGCTCAGTGGCAGGGCCCTCGCCTAGCATTCACAAAGCACTGGGCCCAGTCCGAATCACAGTGCCCCAGACAAGACAACAGCAATGAGAAGTAAGCAACGAAGAAAAGATCTCAAGATGTCTGCCTGCTCGTCATGACTAATCTCTTCTTCTCTCAGACCTCATGGCAGACGAGGTGGCACCACTGCCTTGTCTCTATGGGTCATCTGGGATTCACAGAGAAAGGGAAACACGAGTAGGAGTGTGGGGCTGGCTCCAGTGTTCACTCCTGATTGTGTTTTGAAGTTACCTCCTCTGCTGATCGTTTTCTCTTGCCATGACAGTGCCACATCTGCGCGTGAATGTGCATAGCACAGTCTGAAGGCTCAAGGGCCAAGTTATTTTGACAGTACAGCGCTGCACTGCACAATCCTCAGAGCTTCCCTAAGTTTTAGCACAGAGTATGTGTTGCAATTTGAAGTGCAACTAGTTGGAGTTGAGCTCCAGGTGCTCTCCCAGTGAGCTATAAAACGGCGACAAAATCTCTCGGATTTTTGAGCCCCCTGTGACTGAATAAGCATAGTGAAGTTTCCACGGCACATGCCCGTGGGTAGAGGTGGGTGGGAGGAGCACATAAAATACGGTGTGCCAGTACAGGCATGAGTATCTGATTTCAGAACCTACATAAGGCCGGACACCATAGCACACGTCTATAATCTCAGAACCTATGGCAGGGCGGGACGTGGAGACCTGAGAATCTCTAAAGAGTTCATGGACAAGGTAGCCTACTAAAGGCAGCAGTGCAAGCCAAGGACCCCGTGCCAAACAAGGGGGCATAACTGGAGGTTTTATTCTTACTTCCACGTTGTGCCAGTGCTCCCACACGAACACGTACATACACATAAATAAACATTAAAACGTTCCTTAGCTTTCTCCTAGAGATATTCTTTTGTCCTCAATTTAAAGTAGCCATTGAGCAGTTACCAAAATAGAGTGTTCAACCTTTATTCTTATAAGTTAGGAACACAAAGTTCAATAGGTGTCCCGGGGGCTGTGGTAGCGGATGGCTCTGGCAGAGTGAAATAAAAGGCGCTCCCTCTGTGACTAGTCCCCACTGCAGCTCAGCAAACTAAATTCCTTTATCAAACTTCCTATTCCCAGTGAGTTACAACATGGCAGGATATCCTCAAAAAGCATTTAATAATAGAGAAAGTTATAAGACAGATTATTAATAAGTGATTATTTCACCCAACAAAGAAGCTTGCTAAAATCAGCACTATTGTTTATACTTACAAAAAAAATCTTTTTGAAGTGAAATATGTTCCCATTTTTATTAAGAGTCTGAGTAAGCGTAGATAATTAGTATATAAAATTTGATGAAGGGACAAAGACAGAGAACACACTAGGGGTGTGGAAGCTACCATAAAGTGAGGTAGCTAACAAACAAGGGTATGGAATCTACCCCACAGTGATGGAGCACACAGAGTATGGAATCTACTCCACAGTGATGGAGCACACAGGGTATGGAATCTACCACACAGTGAGGGAGCACACAGGGTATGGAATCTACCACACAGTGAGGGAACACACAGGGTATGGAATCTACCACACAGTAAGGGAGCACACAGGGTATGGAATCTACCACACAGTGAGGGAACACACAGGGTATGGAATCTACCACACAGTAAGGGAGCACACAGGGTATGGAATCTACCACACAGTGAGGGAGCACACAGGATATGGAATCTACCCCACAGTGATGGAGCACATAGGAGTATTGAGTCTACCATTCAGTGATGGAGTAAGCAGAAAGTCACAATACTTTTGACCTTCACAGTCTTTGGTGCAGCTATGACACAGGCACTCACTGTGAAAAGCCTCACACACAGAAAACTGAAATGATAATAAAACACAGAACTGCAGAAGTGTAAGAGAGTCTAGACATAGATGTACCTTAATCAGTATAAGATGTAATGGAGGGTTGGGGATGTAGCTCGATGGCTCATGAACTTGGGGCCTTGGGTTCCATCCCCAGTACTGCAATAAATAAAATATAGATAGATAGATGATAGATAAAAATTATTTAGTCATACCTATGCATAAACATGGTCATTATATGAAATTAGATTTAACTTGAAGTTGTTTTGCCCATACTGGCATTGACAGTCATTGCAAGACAAAACTGGTCCTGAGGTATTCAGACTCTTCAGTCAGTAATGTTATCCTCAGTGAACTGCAGGTAGAATCAGGAATGTTTATTAGTTGTTAAATAAACATTGCACATGAAAAACAAAATGTGAGCTGGAGAGATGGCTTATCATTAAGGTGCATGCCTGTGAAGCCTAAGAACCCAGGTTCAATTCTCCAGGTCCCACATAAGTCAGATGCACATGGTGTCACATGTACCTGGAGTTCATTTGCAGTGGCTAGAGGCCTTGGTGTGCCCATTCTCACTCACTCTCTATCTCTCGCCTTCTCTGTATCTCTAATAAATTAATTAAAATCTAAAAAAAAAATTGTAAGCTGATTGAATGTGTGAATGAAGCAGAAAGTACAAAGTAAAACATGAATATTTGAGAGCAATGAGTTATTACTAATCCTTACTTTATTCACCAGGAATTATGCCACTAAAATTCATCTCAATGTTATAATGATCTTGTCACTCAAGGTGATATTTCAGACAGGGAGAGGAATCTTCTATGGGCATGTCCATGTTTGTATCTACTAGAGAGGGATAACTGCTATTATCAAAATGATCTCTGGCCATTTCTGCTGCCAGCAAAAGAAAAAAAAAAAAGGTCCTTAAGCTATTGTGCTTATGTGGTTAGACAGGGATAACAAACCATAGAAACATAAGCTCAAGACTGAGGTAGTCCCTTGGTGATTTCTCAGCTGTTTCTCAAATGTTCTTGAAAATACTTAGATATGTTGAACTTCTGGAAAGGTTAGTGAGAACCAAGCTGTCCCCTTTTTTATGAGATAAAAGGTAAACCAAAAAGGTCTGTGTGGCCAAAAAAAAAAAAAAAAAAAAAAATGGATATTGAAAGAAAAAGTAAAAATAAAAAGATACTGAACATGTTAAAATGTGTTTATGTAGTTGGAAATAGAAATAGAATTAACAATAAAAAGGACAAATAGAAAAATAATAAATATAATTTTAATTAGTTTGGGGGGGACATTAATGATGACCAATGTCATATTTCATTACATAATACTTCACTTGACTGGACAATCTAAGGAAATGCGGTGTCAAAGTTTTCAGGTCCCTGATACATAATTATAACATAAATCTTATACTCTGTGGGTCTTAGAGAGAGTTCTGGAAGGGCACTTTTAAAGAGTAGGGTGTTGTAAGGACAATGCTTAAGCAGGAGAGAGATGGGAATGAAGGGAAAAATAAACAAAACAAAATTCAGGGCTAGTTGGCTTTAACACATAAAGCATCTCAGAAGCCGTGAAATGGTTCCTTTGGTTCTCATTGCATAATTGAGAATACTAGCATGATGACTGCTTGTGTCTGTGGAGTGCATGAGGAACACGGCAGAGAAGAGAGCAAAGGAAACACAGGCGGGCGAGAGGGAGCCTCCACTTTGCCTAAAGCTTAATCCAGAAAAATAACTAGAAGGAATTAAGAGTGAGACAAAAGGAACCATGAAGCTGAGCAACACAAGAGACACAAGACTTGCCACCAGCACGGAACCTTTTCTTTACCTGATGAGATTTTGCATTTAGGAAATTCATTCAACAGGTTTAATTTTCAGGTAGCTATTTTTAAAAAAAAGCCGCACTTCCTCTGTCCTGCCCACACACCAACTGCCTTCACTGTCATAGTGAACTATATACCCTAAAACTTTAAGGCAAAAATAAACCCTTCCTCCCATAAATTGCTTCTTGTCAGGCATTTTTTTGTCAATGACACTAATACATCATCCAGGTTCATCTGCCATGTCTCCCCATTCAAGAAACCTGGTATAGAGACCAGAAGGCAATAGACAAGGAGGTGAGCCACAAGGATTAGGTAAATTCTGTTACAGTTATACGTTCTGTTATAGTTGCCTAAAGCACTTGATGGAAGGTAAGGATTTATTTTGCCTAACAGTCTTGAGGGGAAGCTCCATGATGGCATGAGCAGAGGCTGGACGTCACCTCTGCCACAGCAGGTGGACAACAGCAGCAGGAAGGTGTGCCAGACTAACACTGACAAGCCAGGGGCTCATAAACCTCAAGGTCCACCCTTTGTAACACACCTCCTCCAGCAAGGCTCCATGTCTAAATTTGCCTCCAGCTGGAGACCAAGCATTCAGAACACATAAATTTATTGCGGGGGGGGGGGGGACATCTGATTCAAACCATCACACATTCCTTTCCAGAGTGGCAATTTGAGTACGCAAAAAAAATCCAGAATAGTCCCTCTGCACCCTGACTAGGTGTTAAAATAACCCTGGCAACTTTTCAAACTATACCCATGTTCAGGTGCAATCCCCACTAATTATCTCAGAATCTCTGAGTGTGGGAGTTGGTATGAATATTAGTAAAATCCCTGGGGTGATGGCATGCATCTAAGGGTGAGAACTATTGTTCTAGAAGATTCAAGGGATAAAAAATTACAATCTACTTGCTTATTAAGAATGGTCTTCTAACAAAACATTTCATTAGTAGCTAATCAAGCCTAGTGAGATGCAGAATTAACCCCAGGCTTTATATCACTGCATTTTTTTTTTTGAGACCACAGCCAGGTGTTAATTCAGAAAGTGACACGTTACAGAAAACTGAAGACAGAAGAGGACATGGTATGCTTGAAGACTTGTGGGGAACTTGCACAAAAGGGAACTTGGATAGCTCCCCAGAAAGCAACTACTGAATTTTCTCCTCTCCAACTCCTCCTCACCTAGCATGGTGAGTATCTGCACATAGTAGACTTGTGGTAATTCCAGCGTCACAAAACTGTTGGGATACACTTTAAAAAAAATACTTTATGTTTATTTATTTATTTGAGAGAGAGAAAGAGGAAGATACAGAAAGTAAGAATGGGCATGCCAGAGCCGCTAGCTACTGCAAATGAATTCCAGATGCATGTGCCACCTTGTACAACTGGCTAACATGGGTCCTGGGGAATCAGACCTGGGTCCTTAGTACTCTCAGGCAAGTGCCTTAACCGCTGAGCCATCTCTCCAGCCCAGGGTACACTTATTTTTATTTATCTAGGTTTATCCAAGTTACCCAGTTTATAAAGGAGTTTCCTACTGAAAACAAGCATTCCTTCCTGACATACCTCTACACAAGGCTGAAATGAGGCTCAAGGGCACATAGGGTTGGCTAATAATATGGTGTCCTTTAAAACTATTGTTTGTTTTACATGTTGGTTTTGTCACTGTTTACAAAAACAAAATAAAAAAGGTTAATATATGTCTGTTAGGGAGCGATAGAGGTTGAGCCTGTGGTAGTAAAAGGCTTTCATTAAGTGGGTAAATAAATTATTTCTGTTCCAACATTAGGATATTCTGCTAACCAGAGGCTCTGTGATTAACTAACCCACCACGATCAAAGGAATTTTAGTGATGATCTGTTGGAACGTAAACTTGTGTAAGAAGTTACAATTCTAGCCCCCCAAGTGCTTTATCAGAAGTTATCAAACCTACAAGTATATCAGTGTTTTCCCTCAAATGGACCCTGGCTGATAATCTTTGATGCCTATTTCCATTTCTTTGTTTCCTAGGGATGTACCTTTGCACGAAATAGGTTGGTACCTTGAGGCTGGCACATCTCTGAAACCAGCTTATTTTCTTGATTATCTGTTACTGTTACGTCCCTGCATGCAAGCAGACATTGTGACATTTCCTGGGACCTGTTGGGAACCTCAGTCCCGTTGTCAGGCTTTCTTATTCTCCTCCAAGTTTTCCGCTGTGAGGCATCACTCAGAGTCTGAATTCACATTGACTGGCCAAAGCCCACTGCTCTTCCTTGGAAACCCCACGGCTCTATCACACTGTAGTACTTCACTAGACACAAATTCCACCTAAAAGTTGCCACCTGTGAACATTTTATCATGCTGGTTCTTATCTTACATCCCTGCTACAAATATTCAACTTAAAAGGTTCGCTTCAAATGCCATCATGTAATAAAACTTTTCCAATTACGAGCCACTCTTCTCTGAGCCTCTGTGATATTTGCAATTCTCTTGCGGCGCTCCTGGTATTTCACTTCACGTACAAGTAGGTCTCTAATAGTTGGGAATCTCTCAGTTAAAAGTACCATAAAGCTCACTTATTGACTAGAACAATAAGATATTTAAGAGAGACGTTGAGAAGTAGGTCAGACTTTCATGAGCTCTGAAAGCAGAATCTGAGTTCCCCAATGTCTGATGCTTGAATTCCTCTCCCTCCATTTTTTCTGTGCCTGGCTTCATCCTCAGAGCCAGTCTCCCTCGTGGTAGTAACCTGACTGGTGACAGCAACAATGCCCTTTTTTACTGGTGGTAGAAACAGGTTATGATACCCCATAATAATTGAAAAATTACTGTCATTTAGGTTTGTGTTTTTGGCTTATTTTCCCCTGCCTACCGAGAACACCTTTCTAGAACCCTTCATCTAAGGAACTATCATGCACTGAACATATGAACCAGTCCCTGAAGCAATGAAGTTGGGTAGGAGCAAGGGTCAGGTGGTCTATGTCCACAAACAAGCAGGGGCAATTCAAGCCCAAAGCTTGTCCACAGAAAGATTCATAGGAACATAACCACCCCCATTTGCTTGTGTTTTCTCTGTGGCTTGCTGATACAAGGTTAAACATGATTAGATGTGACAGATATTATGTGATTGCATAAAGCCTAAGATATTTTCACTCTAGCCCTTTGCAGAGTTTCCCAGTCCCGTGTTTATACCAGTTTAAGCACGTCCTTGAAATTTGGCCCATGTAAGTCTCAAAGCATCATTGAGCTGTTGTGTAATTAAAAAAAAAGGAGGATCTCAAAAGAAAAAAATATGTATTCTGGAGAAGGGGAGAAAGGAAGAGGGTGTCTTAGGGTTCTGATAAAATTAGATTTATTTTCATGCTTTGCAGATGCTTGAAATTAAATTCAACGCAATAATGTTGTATGCAATTGCTGTTGCATTCTCTCCTGCTACGTCCCTGTTTCCATTCCTTTGGGAAGTTGCATACGGAATACTCTAGGAATTCTTTGGATATGAAGCAACATTCCTTAAGCCTGCTTCCTCTGTTATATTGCTAAAAGAAATCACGAGATGTGACATTAGATTTATATTCACCAACTCTGCCAATGTGCCTTGGTCAACCATAAACACTATAAACATTGTGGAAACTCCTGGAAAGGAGAAAAGCACCTATTGTTTTAGAAGAAAATAAGACTGAAAATGCTGTAAATATTTTCAGTAAAATTTCTTCCCTTTGTTCTCATAGAAACTTTAACAATATTGGGCATAAAATTTTTCCTTTCTGCTATCCTATCATAAATCCATATTTTTCTGGAATAACCAATATAGATCTACAGGCTTATGTTTGTAAGAGTTCTTGGATTGCTCAATGATATAATTGTCACTACTTAAAATAAGAATAAGGTTTAAAAGGTGCATGCACTTGCTTAATATTCATAATTCTGTCATGAAAAATTATTAATCTGTATAGAATATTTTGAATAGAAATGAGAATCATATTCCTAAATTATTTTACCTATTGAAGTGCCAATTAGTGTATGATGCCAAATATCATGCTATTTAGTTATTAGTATGTATATTTTAGCTTAATGTTTTATCCTTCTCAGATGATGTCGATTTTGACAAAGGAGGGGTCTAAGATAAGATGTAGTAAAACAAAACTTGTATATTAATCACAATAAAATTTTAACAATAAAAAAATAGTTATACTATCTTTGGTCCCAAAATATCTAATACTCTGTTTGAATATCAAATTTAAAGTGCAAAATAATATCCAGCTAAAGGATGCAAAGCAAAAAAAAATGCTTTCGACATAAACTGTACAATTTCATGTACAAAGGAGAAGTTAAACAGTTGAGAATCACATGCCATAACTTATTCTGGGTTCAGAATCCTTCAGTTTCAAAGGATTAAAATACTAGGGGATTCAAAGCTGTGAAATTCTGTTTGTCATTTGGAAAGTCATTCACAATTCAGTCCCCTGCTTCATCAAGGTAAGGAAACCAGCTCTCTTAGACTACAAACTGGAGAAGACTACCCTTGCCATCTACTGCACACCATGAAGGGAAATGTCCCACCACATAATAACTAAGGTCTTGTCTTCCCATTTATATCAGTTATAGCCTACAACAGATTTTTAAAACAACCTTGAAATGTCATGATATGAGAATCTCATTACTTGATACCACTGATTTCCTTCAATCTAAAATATAATTTTATGTCCTTGGTTTCTCACTATAAACAAACTATGTCCAACACCCTTGTCTAATCACACGCTGTGGAATTGGTTATAATTCAGATTCAGTGGCCCTGACTCATGGGGCTCAGGAGGAAAGCCTTCAGAGAGAAGAAACTGTTTCTTCCTATAAACAGTAACCCAATATTGGCCCAAAGGCTAAATTTTCTGATTTTAGGATACGTAGCTTGTAGCATAGAAGTCTGTGTCGAAATATATAAACTTTACACATTTGATTTCTTGAAAAGCCGGTCAAAGCGCTCCATTGTCCGTGCAGTCTCATTGTTCCCATTCTGTTCATTGCCCTTTGTGATTTTCCACACGTCCTTACGCTTCTGATGGTTACTGAGAGTAGGGTTTAGGAAACCGAACTAACGCTGTTTAACCTATTTTACAAAAGATCAGAAGTTAACATGGAAAATGCCTCATTGTGTTTTTCCCCGGTTTCTTGCTATATGTTCCCTCCTTCCCTCCCTGGTCTTATCTTCCACTAGTCATTCACTGACTGTACTGAGAGGTCCTCTTAAACTCAGCTAACACTTGCAAATTAAGATTTCTATTTCCATTCACTCCCCACTTCCGCTTCCCTAGATTTGTACATTCGTTATCTCACAACGAAAACCAAATATATGTGAACACGCCTCTACAATCTGGATGTGGTTCTTTCTGCAGTGTTTTCTTTTCTCATGTACATGACATGACGTGACACAGTATATCCATACATTGCTAATGCTGTGACCCACTGTTGTTTAATACTTCTCCTACACAAACCAGGAGGAGGGAGGAACCAGGACATGGGAGCTTCCTGTATTGAGGTATAGATGATAATTTTGATTCTGTATACACGGAAGCTTATCTGTCCGTGTCAAAGAGTGCACATTCAGCTGCTTCCATGTGACAAAGAAGGAAGAGCCAGGACAAAGGAAATGTTTCAATAAAGAATTCATCAGTAGGGCTAGAGAGATGGTTTTGCAGCTAAGAGATCTGCCTGCAAAGCCAAAGGACCCAGGTTTGATTCCCCAGGATCCACGTAAGCCAGATACACAAGGTGATGCATACCTATCCTTCTCTCTCCTTCTCTATCACCCTCTCTCCCTCTCTCTGTCTCTCTTTCTTAAAATAAATAAATAAATGAATGAATAAATAATTTTTTAAAAAAAGAATTTATCAATAAAGTATGGAGGGGAGAAAACATGTAACTTTCAGCCACCCAGCTGTTACTATAGTATTGAATGAATGCACCAACCAGATAAAATGGAATGTATGTCTGTTAGAACTCAGAAAAGTCTCACGGAAGTGGGGGAGGAGAGCAAATTCCGATTTTTTTGAGATTTTTGAAGCCTCCTATAAAGCATGTTCCCTTAATGTGGAGACCATAATGGAATTCAGGAACATATTGGTATAATATTGCAGGGTTAGTCGAAACAGCAAGCTGAGGATTATAGAGTGAAACACTCAGTTTTAGAGGGTACCCAGTTGGATGATACTTTTTCCTGTAGAGTTAATGTGTCTTTACAACATTTCTAGAATAAATAATAAGGTTATTTGCAGTTTTCATTTTCCCAGGCAAGAGACTATGGGAACAGTAAAGTCCTATTGGTATAAACAGTGACTCCAAATCCTACAATCTCTGTAATCTGACAAACCATGTGCCCTCTTGGTCACTCTTTCTCCACCTATAAAAGGGGAATTATCACTTCTCTTGCAGTTTGCTTCTGGAGGCTAAGTGGGATCCTTACCAAGTTCTAGCCACAGTACCTAACATAACACAGATTTTTCAACAAACACTAATATTCTTCCCCTCTTCCGCCAACTACTAAGTCTAACCCACAAGATCCCTGCCTCTCAGATTGCTGTAAATAGCAGGATGCTTCCAACTGCTCCATTGCTGGACGCTGTGGGAAATGATACCCGACAGCTTTTAATTTTAAATTTCTAGCTTTAATCACCTTGGAGGAAGTGAATATGAGGAAGCTGTACCAGTTCCAGACAGCTTGGGAACTTTGCAGTACAGTATTCTCAAATTTATTGAAACAGATAAAATCCTCTCCTCTTTCTGTTTAGCTTGGCCAACTCTGCTTAGCAGGGTTCCAGGAGATTTGTACATATTTTTACAGTGACTGATACCAAATGAATATGTCACCTGTAACAGGCTAATGTGCATATTAACTATAAAGGTTGACTATACAAAAGGACAAAGACTGGATCACTCATGATAAGAGAATTCTGACCTACAAGCTATGTGGCAACCAACCAAGGAAGCTAACCACAGTCTCTAGTAATTACATGGCCACTATGCTCAGGGTTTGGTCAGTGACTGACAATTACCCTACGTGTTGTGTCATTTTTCAACATGGAAAATTTCAAGAAAAGTCAAGTAAATTCCCCCACACACCATTGTAATTAGTCCTCTTTCAGGAATCCCTGTGCGAACAACTTCCAAACAGAATGGAACTTCAGTCTTATGTGTCTTTTTTTTTCTAGGTCATCATACAATATAAATAAATAGCCTTTATTTGTTCTCGTTCAAGTGGTATTCATTTACTTCCTCATAATCCCTATTAACTTCCAGAGGTCTACTTACTGAACCAGCCTCTCAGGTACAAGTGTATAACTGCCTCTTATTCTTCCAGCTCTCGTTGAACTGACTGCATTTCACAGAATCAAGTCACCTCCCCAACACACACACACGCACACACATGCACGCACGCACGCATGCACACACAATCTTTCCAAAAGCTAGAGATTAACAAGCAGAACTTTTCTTCACCTCAAGTACAAAGTTCATGTTTATGACCCACGGATGGATGCCCTTGTGTTCAAAACTTTATCTCCAAATGGTAGGCCTCAGGTAGCAGAACACTAGTAAATGGCAAAGACATGTAGCTGACTAAGCAAGACAACAGATCCCTTGTTTAGTAAACCTGAGTATGTCCATTGCCCATGGCCAGTACTGTATCTAACTATTAAGGACAAGTCCAGAGTGCCTGATTCTGTTGGATATTAACAGGACACACAGGTTGCTTTCCAAAGAATAAGTGCATCTGAGAAAAACAATGCCAAGCTCATAGAAATGTGAAATAGACTGAACTTTACTGACGTCTGGATACAATGAGCCCGTCCAGCTTACCTGGTTCAGCAGGGTCTAACTGATATTTTAGTGCTGCCATAGCTCTGATCACATTGTTCTGCAGTCATAAGACATCTTTAGTGTCCTCTTAGCATTAAAGAACTTGACATTTTATTTTTGTTTCTGTGTTTTAAACCTTATCGTGCTTTGTAGCATACTACAGATATGCAATAAGTGTTTGCTAAATATATGTACAAAATATTGAGGAAGTGAATGTATCTGTATCTACAGTTAGGGCTATAGAATTAAGCCAGTTAACCTACCCAGGATGGTTTCACAGGAGACTTGCCCAAGATCAGTGCTTCTCACCACTTTGTATTTCATTATTATTTCCATAAAGGAGCCTTTTTAGACTTCTACTAGAGTCATGCCTCCATGAAATATTACATACATAGGCTTCATATGGTCTCCTTTAATGTTTGTGAGTATGTGTGTATTGTGAAAATATATGTTTAGATAGATGATAGATAGATGTGTGTGTTTATAATTACATTTATTATTATAATTATTATGAGACTTTTTATTCCCCAAGAACCAGCATCACTCTGATTGAAAATATGTTCACTATATGGTTGATGTTTATCTCAAATACAAAACACATTATTTGGGCTAGAGAGATGGCTTAGTGGTTAAGGTGTTTGCCTGCAAAGCCAAAGGACTTCAGTTCTATTCCCCAGAACCTACATTAGGCAGATGTACAAGGTGGCGCATGCGTCTGGAGTCCATTTGCAGTGGCCAGAGGCCCTGACGTGCCCATGCCCCCTCTCTCATCCACTGTCTCTCTCTCTCTCTCTATCTCTCTCAAATAAATAAATAAAAATAAAAATATTTTAATAAAAAACACCTTATTTGATTTACTAAACTTTATAAACTGTCATAAGTGGGGATACACTGGGAAATATGCAAAGTCTACAGGAACTGATGGACAGGTGAAGTGCTCTGATGACATATAATCGGCTTCCTTCCACTCTGAAACAGAGCCCTGCCTCTTGACTAGGCACAGAAATCCCCTCAAGGCATTACTTTCTTTCTCCCTGTGTCTCCCATATTTTAGCCCTTACTCAGAGACGATGCTCCTTGCAAGAGAAGCTGCCATTCGCGAGTTCTGGAGTGAGCACACTGCACATGAGCTCTTCACCAGGGTCTCTGCCAGCACATCTTTAGTCCGAATACTGCTTCCTGCCCCCTAAGTATTTATATGCCTCTTTGGCTTTCTCTAGTCTTCAAATCAAAAGGCTATCATATTCTTGACAGGGGATTCAATTAATGTGTGCCTAAATTTACATTATATTACAATTGGATAAGGATTGAAATAATAACTTGTCTCTCAACAGTACAATGCTCAACTTATCTGGGCTCATTCCTACGTTTTGATGCAATAGTACAAGTCTCCGTGATTCATTCTTTCTGTCTCCACTCCACCCCCGCCCCCAGGTCTCCATCCCTCAGAATTCTCTAGTACTCTTTCTGTCCCTCTACCTCAAGATTCTCCAGTGTGATTGACGGACAAATGAATTCTACAACAAATCCAAACTATATCATAACAGGTCATGATGGAACATCAGAGTGGTACTGACTTCAAAAATATCACCATGGAAACTAGCAAAATTTGGCTCTGAATGCAATGAGAGAAAAATGACTGTCTCTCAACAAACAAAGGAAAAATATATCAGTCAAGGATAGAGAGTGATTTTGCCTTGGTAACCTCATTAACAAAGCTTTTGGTGAAGAGCCTCATTTACTGGTAGCATCGCCCTTCATCTCCATGGCTTCAGAACAAATGGACAGTAAGACAAAGAAAATAAACCATCTTTTAATAAGCTAATAAATAATCTGCTTATAAAATGCCATGTTCTCCCAGCGTTGCCCATGACTGGCCTTTAAGTGAGTTTCAAAAGTGGTTCAGTATTTAAAAGTATCTGAAACGGAGAAATGTTAAAACCTGGAGGCATCAACCCCCATTAAGCCTCATCCACAGGAGCCACAGGTTCCTGCTGGAGTTTCAAGGCAGTGCTGTCTTCTGAGCAGACTTCCCCCAACACGCCAGAGCGCGGCAATCGCCAGCGCTGTCTTTATGATCTCTTCATCTCCTGCTCAACCACACGGCTGTCCACACACTTCCTCCTTCTTTCTTCTTCAGGTTCAGCTTTTTCAGATTTGGTTAAACAAATCATTAGGATATGTTTGTCCTTAGAAGATAAATGAGCTATTGCATATTTGATGATATTGTTTTGAAGTTAGAGCCATCCTGCTTGAAAACAGCAGTTTCCATAGGAACAGGTTTTCCAACTAGATCTTACAAGGAGAAGTATGTCATAAATAATTGGCAATGCCCTGCGGGAGCTGTTAAACACCCAAAGAAAGGCAAGAAAAAGATGAGAAATTCCAGAGAATAGCCGCACTGCAACATACCACAGAGGAAAAGCACATGTGTCTGAATATTCTGGATTCCAATGAAGGCAATAAATTAAGCTTACAGATTCCAAATCAATACCTGAAATACAATGCTGACTTCATTCTCGTGCACAGTCAAAAGGAGGGGTCGTAAATGAAAGAGGAGAATGACAATGAGTGCTAACAATTCTCTATCCAGGATGGTACACACTTCCCCATCACAGAAATGTAATCATATAAGTCTAAAAAAGCAAACATTATTGTCCAAAGAGTCCTTTTAAGTTTATTTATGCATTTGAAAGTGTGTGTGTGTGTGTATGTGCCTGTGCGTGTAGGCCTGTGCACATATGATCTTACCAGGGCCCCTTGCTTACGCCAGACACTTCACATGCACCACTTTTTGCATCCAGTTTATGTGCGTGGCTGGGGAATTGAACCTGGGCTGCCAGGTTCTGCGAGCAAGTGCCTTTAGCCACTGAGTCATCTTCCCAGCCCCATAGAGTTGTTCTTAAATCCAAAGGTTTTTCCACAGGAAAAAATCACTCAGGCCAAAGAAACTTGAGGCCTGGGATGACTATGTCATGACAGAGATGAGGCCCTTTGCCCTGGACTCTTTCCTTTTTGGCACAAGGTGTTGATATTAAATCTCTGTTTTCCTCTCATCTTCTCTCCAGACCTGCTCATCCCTCCTTAACTTCTAGCTCTGGTCCTACTTACTTGACACAGGGAAAACCATTCCTTGGGATTTAAGTCTAGCTGTAGCAAAAGGAAGCACTTATGGTCTGTCTCTGGGGATCCTGGGAAGTTAAAAACACACGAGAAAGCCTGGAGTAAATACGGAAAAGGCAAAGCTATTCTCAAACGTCTATGCAAATCACCTTATAAGGACTTCTTCTAAGTGGACTCCACCCTGTCTTGGGCTGAAACCCAGAAAGCACCAGCAGATGGTGCTGCATTGGATGTTCCTCCCGCACAGACACTGACCCGGCACCTGGACTCCTCCCACTCCGGCTACCTGGGATGCGTGGAGCTCTCCAGCACAGGAAGCCGCTGAGGAAACAGGTGACTGCAACAGGACAGCCTTTTCCACAGACCTATCGCAGACTAGCAGGAGGCAAACAGGGACCACATATTTACCAACACATTTCCAAAGCCTCTGATGGCATATATACCCAATCCCAAAAGGGTTCAAAAAATTATTTTGATCTATCTTTCCCTCTCTGCTATCTTCATGTGGAAGATGTGGCTGAGAAAGAATTAAGGCTCAAACGTTCCAAATGTTAACCAAATGAGTGTGTTTACTGGATGACCCACAAAAGGATTAGTAAGCCAAGAGGTCTTACAATACTTATAGAACACTTTCAGTTTAGAGTCATAGAAAAGGCCGGCAAAAAAAAAAAAAAAAAAAAAAAAAAAATCCTACCAAATCAGAGAGCCAGAGCCTCAGAGGCCCCCAACACCTCATCACTGAAGCAAACCAAAAATGAACCCAACATGGCTCAGGGAAATTTTGCGGAAGAGGGGGCAGAAAGAATGTCAGAGTTACATGTTGGGTCATGATATGCAGAGACATTTAGCTTACCCATAACTGTGGGCTAACTCCACAATGCATGACCCTTATACCTCAACAAGGAGGGGCCAAGGGGAGGGGGTAGGTCACGGATGAGCCTAATAATGGTACCAAACTGACTGTATTTGCTGAATACAGTATTGACTAATAAAGAAAAAAGAAAAAAAAAGAAAATAAAAATAAAAAGTGTAAAAAAAAATCGTCCTTCAAAGATGAATGGAAGTTGTGAACCAAAATAAAATAAATGACAAAAGTGTTTTGACATCTTCTAGAAAGACGAAGTTCCCTAAATATTCTATAATAAAGTCCGGAATACAAAATGGGCAGCATTCTCTTTTAAAACACTGAGGCGTGGGCTGGGGAGAAGGCTCAACCTATAACGTGATCCCTGGCACCCATGGAAGACTCTGGGCACAGTGGCGCATCCCTGTGATCCCAGTGCTGGGGACGTGGGAGCAGAAGGATCCCTTCAACTTTGTGGCCAGCTGGTCTGACCAAATTGGTGAGCTCCAGGTTTAGGGAGAGATCCTGTCTCAAAAATAAGGGGTCTACACATCCACGCACACACACACGCCTGCGTGCCCGTGCGCACACCCACCAGTGCACGCGTGTGTGCACACATGACATGTGCGCATACTGTGTCAGAACTTGCTCACCCACGGGCAGCTCAAGGAAGGAAAGGGTTTGTTTTAGCTTCTATTTTCAGAGACTGGGGTCCATTTTGGTTAGGAAAAATATGACCGGAGTAGGAAGGACACCCCACACTGTCATATCCGCCGGGAAGAATCAGGGACTTGAATGCTGTGGCGTGGATGGCTTTCTCTCTCTCTCTCTCTCTCTCTCTCTCTCTCTCTCTCTCTCTTTTCCAGTCCAGGATATAAGCTCATGGAAGGGCGCTGCCCACAGATAGAGCTGCTTTTAATCTTGAAAATCCCTAACAGGTACGCCAAGAGATTTAATTCCATGTTGATTCACAATCCTGTCAAATTGACAGCTGGAGATTAACCATCACATGCACATATACCACACCCCCCCACACACATACACACACACTAAAATAAAACATACAAGCTTGGCACTTTTAGGACAGGTGGCTGAGAATTCCGTTATTGGGCTCAAAATAATAATCAGATAAACTATATTCTCATCTGAAAATAACATTAATGAAAAGGAAAAATACTGCTTTTTGCTACTTCATACAGGTAAGAATTTTATGACATTATCAGATGAAAAAAATTGAAAATACAATAGATTATTAAAATTAAGTTTAAACAGCCATAGGATTGACCTGGAATGTGTGTAGTTTTCACACAGTTTATCTGTTTCCTTCACTGGGCATTTCAGCCGGTAGACCTCTCAATGGAATTTTATATGCCACCTGATCCAGGCCGCAGACACCCAGACGTTTAGTCAACCTAATCATAGATGTGCCTGTGAGGAAAGAAGGCGGCCCTCCCCACATCCACTGCACTGAGGACCCAAATGAAACAAAGAAGTGGGAGAATTCAACTGTCTTTGCCTAACTGCTTGAGCTAGGACATACGTTTTTCATGTCTATTAGACTGCCGCCTAGACAGATAGCTTCCCTGGGTCACCAGCACCCAGAAGATAGACTGAGAAACTTCTCAGCCTCTATGATTGCATGAGAAAATGGCTTATTATGTGTAAAATATATTATATATCATACATATTTATATGCACATACATAACATGTGTATGTATATGTTAAAAATTATATATATATATATATATACTTTTATAATAATATATATAATGTTCTCTAACACATTAGTTAATGACACATATATATATGGAATGCTATCTGGATAAATCTAACTAATGCAATCCTTCTCCCTTTCCGTGCATATATTCACTCGCACAAAAATATCTTCCATTGTAGTAGTTTGAAGGACCACATATACACTGAGCACTCATATGTTCAGTGTCTATTTCACATTTCTCCCTGGGCTCTAAAAGTGCAAAACTGCTTATACAATATATACACCTATGTATCTCATGGACATAACAAACTTACTATTCTTTAAATTTGATTTCTCTCCTACAAACCTGCTCATCCAATCTTTTACACACGAATAAAAAATATAAACTTTCACACCAAGACACTCAGGACAAGCACTAAGTGGTTTTCACTCACTTCTCTCTCAAAGTTTACGTTCAGTCCACCAAGAAATACAGAGGGTTGGTTCTTCCTTCATGTCATTCCTGTTATCCAAGTGCCTTGTATTGTTTTCACCCTTACGACCTACAGTAGATAGATACACCTGAGAGAGTCCTAATGAACTGTGTGTCTCCCTAAATCCATGCCCTTTGCAAAGGTGACTGTGTATGTTCCCTGTCTCACAGGTGGGATCTATTTCCCACTCCTTCACCCAGGACTCAGCATACTACTTATCTTGTAGAAAAGTACATGCATCATTCTTTGTAATATGAGCCAACTGGCTTCTTTGTTCAGGAAACAGCACTGTAGCTTGCAAGCACATCTGACAAACTAAGGTTAAGACTTTTGCATTGAGCAGAGTTATTTTCTATAAAATAAAATGGCTGTGACTTTGAAGATTAAAAACTGATAACAATTAATGCTGTGATAAAATCTGAGCTCACAAACAAAAATTAAAATTTCAGAAAGTTTGTATTTGCTACTGTGAGGCAGACTGATTTCTCAAAAGAACCTGACTGAGGAGAATAGTAGCTACAGTAAAAGGTAAAAAGTGAAAATATAGCATAGCAATGACCATCCATGTTTAGATGATTTGTAATACTTGAGAAACTAATATTTTCCAAAAATCAATATATGTTATTACAAAATCACATTCAAAGAACATGACAGGCCATTGTGTTTTTGGCATACTAGGATATGAGATGTACATTGATAAGGATAGTTTTCACTGCAACTAACTTTCTAGAAACTATCTTTCTCATGGCATTATTTAACACAGCCAGGTTATGATGTCAGCCTAGGTCCACATCAATGGACAGCTGGATAAGTGATACAGATAGATAGATATCAATGGAGAGAGACTGTGTGTATGTGCTAATCTCCCACAAGGATAAACAAAATTATGACAGTTGCAGAAAAATGAATGGAACTGGAGATCACTAGGCTGGGAAAAAAAATTAATCGTGCCAATACAAGTATTAATGTATTCTCTCATCTCTGTCATTTAGAGGGTTATAAAAAAGGACATGAAAGTAAATTTTTAAAAAGCAAATGAAATTTTAAAGTATGGTAAATTAATATATATTTCACATATATGAAACATAAAGATTTGTAGTGGAAAATAAATGTGCATTTAATATTAGGAGAAGAACTTAAAACATCTCTATAGGTTTATAATTTATATAGCATGATTTTAATATACAGAAACATTCTAATACTAGTAAAATGTTTTCCCACAATATATGACATCTGTAAGGTAATTTGGGTGTTGTCTGCAAAGTCCTTGAGCTCAAAATTTAAGAGAAATCAATTAAAGGCCTAAAAACAGTTATCAGGGACTGTTTTAGTGACTTCATCCATTAACGTTGAAGACACCAAGAAGGACATGAGCAAGAATTAAAAGAAATGCTCATGTGTATGCCCTCCGTCTTCTCTGCTGAAACACTGCGTGGACATCACAAAAACACATGCAATAATAATGACCTGAGTGGCATTAGCATTAGAAAGAAATATTCTGAAGGAAAGCAAATGTAATGTGAGCCGGTGATTTTAAAAATGATGCCCTATTAGTTGACTTCAAGGTTTTGAATCCAGAAAACCAGCAAAATTGATCATTCTGTTGGTGGAGAAAGGGAAATCAAGAAGGGAATTTGTTTAGGGGGTAATTAAGTCAAAGCTAGGTGCATTTCACCTAAGATGAAAACAGACTTTAGGGGTACATTTGGAAACACCATGGCAACATGGCTTAAAATGAGGGAGGCGTGAAAAGCACAGCTTTTAGAGTCGTTATCAACATAACTACGGATAAATGTGGGTGATTCGTATTTTAAACAGAGACTAAAAAATGAAATAAATAAAGTTTCTGAATTTTATATGTCCTCTTTGTGGATAGTATGGTGATAGTCCTTAATTTTCATGCAGCCTTACAATCTATCTATGCCTTTCGCGTTTTGCCCCATTTTCATTGAATGTCATTAACGTGATTGATGTATCACTTCAGTGTCTGTACTTCCCGCTCCCAATTTCACACATTGGGATCCTAATCCTAAGGGGATGGTACTAGGTGAGATTTCGGGGATGTGATCTAGGTCGTTCTGTTATCTGTAAGCCACCGGCTCTGGTGCTTTGATATTGCTGCTCAAACTAGCAAAAGCTAGGCTATCGGGAGGGGATATGATAGAGGGTGTAGTTGTGAAGGGGAAAGTGGGGGGGGGGGAATTATAGTGGTTTATTGTCTATAATTATGGAAGTTGTCAACAAAAATTTTTTTAAGGAAGGAAAATTTTTGAGATATTTAGTACAGACATTTCGAAATTTATGCATTCAAGTGTGTTCTAAAGATTTATTTAAATACAGCTTCTAATTAAATTCATGATATTTTTCTTTTCCAATACATAGTCCTTTCAACCTTATATACTTTAGGTATTCTGTTGGACAAAGTCTTCTTTTGTTATGTTTAATTTGTCTTTCTCTGTGTACTGATGATGTTAAGCATATCTTCATGTTTATGTCTTATGCATAATCCCCCTCATGTATAATGTCTGTTCATACCTTCCACTCCTTTATCTGCCATACTGCCTTTTTAATCATAGCCATTCTTTATGCGGTCTGTATGCTAATTGTTGGAATCAGCTTCACGTTGCTGGGATGAACATCCAATCCAGTTTAAGGAGGAAGGGTTTATTTACAGATCCAAGGGGAATTTTATCAATGGCCAAAGAAGCTGGCTCCCATTCATAAAAGCAGACAGACACCACCAACCAGCCAGCATCGCAGGCAAGCACCAACGAGCAGCAAAGCAGCAAGGGATGGGCAGCAGACAACGGGGACCCACGCAGAGCTCAGAACCTCTGCACACCTTTGGTCTAGAAAGCAGATTCGTCCCCAATGACACCTTAGGGCTGAACTCTAGGATCTGCCCCCGCCCCAGTGACACTTCCTCCAGCCAGGAAGTAAAAATCCAACTTAACACCTGAGTCTGTTGGGGGCCATACACTCAAATTGCCAGAGTAACAATACTTTGATCCAATACTTCTCAAATAACTTACCTCAAGGATCACTTTTGAATAGTGGAAATTGTTGCTTTGAATATAACCAGACATCCCAGTCTTCCCCTGGTGGTAAGAGCTATTGTGGCCTCTATAAAAGAGTCTAGACCTCAGGGATATAATTCTGTATTCTCGTGTTATTTTATGAAAGTTGAACAATTTTACTTTTCTTCATTTTCGTACTTGTTCCACTGAGTTTGTGCTTTGCACATGTTATGAAGAAAAGACCCTTGTTGACTTGACCATGGTGAAAAACCATTTCCAAGTCAGGTATGGTGGTGCATGCCTTTAATCCTAGCACTCGGTAGGCAGAAATAGGAGGATCACCGTGAGTTCGAGGCCACCCTGAGACTACATAGTGAATTCCAGGTCAGCCTGGGCTAGAGTGAGACCCTACCTCGAAAAAACTAAAAAAATAAATAAAATTAAAAAATTTCCTCTATCAAGGAGCCTTTCTTTAATCTCTACTCTGTCATATCAATGCCCTTCTTCACCACGTTTCTTTATATGACAATGAATCAAATTTCAGACTCACTGATCTGTTCCACTTTGTCCATTTCAAACATTGGGCCTCCTTTTTAGAGTATGGCTCTAATTATAGTCTCACGAGATTTATTAGTTTTTTATGCTTTTTCAGAATTTATGGATTTATATCTCAATTTTATAATCACAAGAGAGAAAACCAGATAATTCAGTCCAAATCAATCAATTAGGTGTCTACTTCAAGTGCCATGAGTGACAACCTACCATCACAATCCCCCAATAGCACGGACATGGCCCCTGGGGTTCACGTTAGCTTCCAAAGGAGATGGAGCCCCTGGGAGAAAGCGGACTCTGGGTGCCTTTTGCTCAAGTGAATGCTCTGAAACACGATGCTGTCACGCGCAGCTGCAAAACAGCTCAACCACATTTTTTTTTTTTTTTTGAGAAGCTGCTCAGCAGAGTCCGCCAAAATTTCAGGCAATAAATTAATCTCTGCTTATTAATAAGTGAAGATTCATTGAAATAACAATCCACAGTATGACACAGGGTTCAATGAAACAAGTCCACATATAATGATGGACTTAAGTCCATAACTTTTCTAGACATAAAGGAAATAGTATTTGCCAGACACTTCTAAAAATGGTGCATCTTGGGCTGGAGAGATGGCTTAGCGGTTAAGGCACTTGCCTGTGACGTCTAAGGATCCAGGTTCGATTCTCCAGTTCCCAAGTAAGCCAGATACACAAGGTGGCACATGCATCTGGAGTACATTTGCAGTGGCTAGAGGCCCTGGCATGCCCATGCCCTTTCTCTCTCTCTCCCTCTCTTTCTCTCTCTCTCTCTGTCTCAAATAAATAAATAAAAATAAATCTTAAATTTTTTTTAATTGTGTATCTTGTGGATAAAAAAATCCTAGGACATTGTCCTTTGGGAATAATCAATTTATAAAATGCTGTGGTATTCATTACCTTCCTTATTTCTGTGACAAAATATCTGACAGTAGGCAACTTAAGGGAGGACAGGTTTATTTTTGGCTTATAGTTTTGAGGGTATAAAGTCCATCTTGGTGGGACAAGCCTGGCAGCCAGGCATGAAGTAGCTGGCCACGTCCGATCCACAGCCTGGAAACAGACAACAGTGAATGCGGGCACTCTCCTCTCTCTCTCTCTCTCTCTCTCTCTCTCTCTCTCTCTCTTATTTCAGTCCAGCGCTCCCAGCCTACGCAATGGTGCTACCCACATCTAGGGTGGATCTTCCAACCTCAACTCACTTAAATCTAGGAAATCCCTCACAGATGTGCCCAGAAACTTGTTTCTACTGAGATTCTAAAGCCCATCAATTTGACAATATAGATTAAACCATCACAGACGCCTTGCCTCGATTTCTCCAGAAGATAAACCCCTAAGAGAAGGATTTCTTGCAGGCGATTTGCTAAGGAAGGGCTCAAAGGGAAAGCGGTAAGCAAGGGCAGGAACCAATGGCAAATAATGCACCAGACAAAGGCACATTGTCCAGAATGGCTTCAGGTGGGGGATCTGCTGAACCCTCGGGGACCTCTGGAGTAGATGTGCTGCCTCATTGTTTCTGCACCAGAAGTAAAATTTCTTTGTTGTCGTATCTGGACACCTGGACGTCATCATCCTAGCACTGGTTTCTCAGACAGAGAATGAAATTGTTGCAACAGGCATATTATTCATAGTTAATTGTGAAAAAATGTCTGAAACCACTTAACTTACTTAATAGTTAAGAATATGCCAGAAGGGCTGGAGAGATGGCTTAGCAGTTAAGGTACTTGCCTGCAAAGCCAAAGGACCTCGGTTCGATTCCCCAGTGCCCATGTAAGCCAGATGCACAAGGGGGCGCATGCATCTGGAGTTCGTTTGCAGTGGCTGGAAGCACTGGCATGCCTCATTCTCTCTCTCTCTCTCTCTCTCTCTCTCTCTCTCTCTCTCTCCCTCTCTCTCTCTCCCTCTCTCTCTCTTGCTAGCTCAGCCTCTTTCCCTCTCTCAAATAAATAAAAAATAAAAATATTAATAAAGAGAATATGCAAGATTATTGAATTCTTAGTTGTTAAAGAAGATTTAGCTGGGATCAATAGAACGTAAAACAATAGAATATAAAACTACAGATATAACCGAGGCAAAGATATCGAGGTGAAAGAGAAATGGATGTAGAATAAGCTCAGTTTCTACCATCGTGTGTATCTTCATAATTACTAAGTATGTAGTAACGTTTCAGAGAAAGAACAGGACATTAGAATGAAATCAGTAGAATGAGCAACAGTGAGGAAGAACAAGATCCTACGTGTGTGAAGATAGACAAGCTTTAGCAGACTCAGAGCCACGCCCCTTGCTGGCTACTTCCGATTGGAAAATGGAAAGTATTTTTCTTACCTTATCCTCAACTTTCCCGGCCATCCCTTAGGTACACTATCTCTGTTTTATACAAGGATATTTTTATGATAATATCAACGTGACACATTCTGATGAGTCTAGGTGTTGTGATGTATGTGTGTGTGCATGCATTGCATACCTTGACTTTCACACTACAACACAACAAAAGGTTGTCTCATGTAGTCGGTTGGAAATTGCCACAGAAGACTATGAAGAAGAGTTACAAATGTTAGCTGAGTGAGCCCCTGGGAGAAGGGCTGAGCCGCCTTAATCCAAAAACGAGCAGATGCGCATTTTGCAGGGGTCTGATTCGCTGTGTCTGATAGGCATCTTTACAGAAAAAAGTTCAGGATGAGGCCATGCATGAACCAGGGTTACCCCATAACCAGCCACCTCTTCCTCAAGACCAGCTACTTGCTCCTTGCCATTCAAAATATTTCAAGTCAAGGAGAAGCATTCCTTAAGTGAAGGTCAAGTCATTTTGAACATTTTAATGTATTTCAAAGCATCCTCTAGCTGGAAAAAAAATGCTCTTTCCTATTTGGATGCCTCAGAATTGATCAGATATCTTTCTGTGTAACCATGCATGATGCAGCTGAAATTGAGATGCAGCATGAGAACAGAGTGTGCGTGTGTGTGTGTGCATGCGTGCATGCATGCGTGTGTGTGTGTGTAGAGAGAGAGAAAGAGAGAGAGAGAAAGGGAGTTTTAAATGGACACAACTTTTTTCAACCTTAAATATAGGAATGTCACTTTTATTTTCCTATACAATCCATTTAAGATTAACGTTTTTGAGGGTAACATAAAGGAACTTTATCATGCATGACTTATACCTGCTTCAAACAGCATTTTTCTGATCTTCTGAACTTTTAAAAATGAAGTCTGGGTTGTGTAAGAATATATAACATCCGTGCATGGCTGTGTGGTATGCCTGGCATTAGAAGGTGTTTTACTAAAGCAGGAGTCTCCACAGTGAGGCAGCACTAGCAAAGCCAGATGGGAGTATGAATTAGTATTAAAATCACATCATTACTTTATTGCCCCTAACAAATCTGAATCTTATTTGTTTTGAAGTTATTTAAGGATTACTATCCTGTGGGCTGGAAACTAGCTTTGAAAAATGACCTGGTCTTCATCATATGAGCTCTCCAGGGCTTCCATCACAGAGTACCTACCACTCTCTGGTGGAATGAGAAGAAATATGGTCATTCTCACAGATCTGGAAGCTAGAAGTCTGGAATCAAAAGTGTGTAGGGTGGTTTTCTTTGAGATCTTTGTCTTTGGCTTGGAGATGACAATATCCTCCCTGTGAGTCCACAGCATCTTCCCACCGAACTCATCTGTGCTCAAGTTTGCTAATCTTTAAATAACACTGGGCATATTAAATAACAGCCTACTCTAAACACCTTGTTTTAAATTAATTTGCAAGTTGAAGACTCTATTTCTAAATATGGTCGGTCGCATAGAAAGGTTCAAGGGGCTATAACTTCAAAACATAAACTAGGAGCACAGGGAGTCCATTGTGGACACAACTTAACCCACAACAATCATCTGCTAATACACGGCATTTGGGAGGGAAGTGAGGTAACCCTGTTCTGACCCATAGTTGTTGACTACAGAAGGGTCAGGCCATGAGAATGTAATTCGCTAGGAGACAAAACCAGAGAGAAGCTATGCAGAGCCACAAGAAACGCAGTCAAACCAGAGACCAACCGCATCTTCTCAGGCAGCACCCAGCACCCCTTTTTCTGACAAAAGACATGCCTTTGCTGGGAAGCATCTAAGTATGAAGGAAGTATGGTGTTGGACCTAACAGAGCCTATGTGGAAATCAAGACTGGTCACATCAGGAATAAAAACGCACCAGTAAAAGATCAGCACAAGTCCCAGTGAATGCTAACATTTACAAAGTATATTGTCTATTCATTTTTGTGAAAATATATTTTGTTGATTTTTTTTTGGAACGCCATTCCTCTTTTATGAGATGGTATCTATGAGTTTATTGTTCCTTCATGCACTCAAATACCATGTTCTATTTCCAGTCCCAAGTCCAAGGAGGTGAGAATTCTAGAAATATTTTAGCTCGATTTCCTACTTAGCACTTCATTTACAGGCAGTACAGCACAATTTATCTCCTGAGTGGTCTTGGTTCAACATGACAGGTTGTTCTGCTTCCAGTCAATGGCAAAATTAGAGAGTGTAACACCTACAGTTTCTGTTCTTCTCTATAAAGCAACCGTTACAGTTGGAAGAAGATATATCAAATATATCGTGCATTGACTAAAAGACTGGGATACATCCATTGCTATTAAACACATGATTTTTCTCATGATGCTGGGAGCTGGAAGCCTAGGATCAACATGCGTTTACGTAATATGCTATTTGACTATGTGAAGGAATAGACACTATTTCGTAAAGAGTAATACACTCAAAACTAAAAATAAAATTTAAAAAGCCATGTTTTAGAATAATAAACATAATGGTAAAGCTGCCTTGACCTTAAGCCTTCATCTTACTTTGTCTCTATTCTGTAAGTGATGATTTCTAGTCTGCCAAGATAAAAAGCAAGTCAATGGGAAATTGCAATATGCTTGAGAGACATTTTTTCATTTATTCTCTTGAACTGGGATGTGTGTGTGTGTGCATGTGTATAGTATGTGTGGCATATGTGTGTATTCACATTCACGTGCAGATGTACACACAGTTCTCACTCATGTGAGGGCCATATATGCATCAGATGTTCATCCCTTATCAGTAGTCTCTCCCTCACCCCAAAGTTTGCCATTTTCTAGAGCCTTTGTGATTCTCTGGTCTCTGATCTGCACAGGACTGGGGTTCCAGATGGACATGACCATATCCAGCTGTCTACATGGGTACTAGGGAATCAAACTAAGAGGGTCTCAGGCCCTCATGCTGTTACAGCAAGCACTCCTACCAGCTGAGCCATTTTCTAGGCCCCAACGGGTATATGTTTAATGAAACATTGACATTATTAAAAAGAAGATATGGGGACTGGAGAGATAGCTTAGCGGTTAAGGGCTTGCATGTAATGCCTAAAGACCCCAGTTCGAGGCTTGATTCCCCAGGACCCACATAAGCCAGATGCACAAAGTAGCGCATGTGTCTGGAGTTCATTTGCAGCAGCTAGAGGCCCTGGCATGCCCATCCTCTCTGTCTGTCTCTCTTTATGCTTGCAAGTAAATAAATACATACAAATTTTTAAAAATATATTTTAAAAAGTATTCACAAACTCAAATGAGGGACTAGTAGATACTTTTTATGAAAATGCATGAAATAGAAATAATTGTAAATAAATTACAGATAGTAGTCAGGCATCAGAATTGAAGAGAATTATGCAAAATGTAACTTCTTTAGAGGACAACATGATCCATTTGCTAAGCCTTGTTCAAAGTGATTCTGCTCCTTGCTGCAAAGCAGAAAAGATGGTCACGCGACTCTCACAAACCCGTTTCAAAACATTAAGCTTAGAAATATTTACAGTCCTTTTAAAGAAAATAAATCAAAGATAGAACTGCAGATTCAGAGAGTAGGAAGCAGAACAGGATAAATAATGTATCAGATTGAGTTACTAGTTTTTCTATTTTATCTCTGGATTGAAACCCTGTTCAGGCATGGAAGCCAATTGCTACGGAGTCTATGAGAAAGCAAATCAATCCAGTAATAAGGTACGGGTCCAAACTTGGACTATAAAGTCAAAGGGATGTTTTTCAGAATCAATAGGTGATGAAAGACTTATGAAAAGCCAGCCCAAGATTTATTTGATCAGAACCATATGGCTTCATAAACAAGGCAGGTCTGCCGTGAAACTAGGCAAACTTGTATGGTTGATATGCAAAGCGTGCTTCTATCATCACCACGGTGATCACCCTCTTTTCAAAATAAAGCATGTCAGTATCACTTATGAAAGTTATGAATTGGTAAAACATCCATATTGCTATCCCTCCCCCTCACCCAGGTACGTTACGTTTCTTCTCGTCCTTCTTTCTGCCTTTTCACCGTGATGGTGCCTGTGAATATAAACACAGAGAAACTCAGCACTCATTTCTCCCTCACGTTATTTTTTTTAATCAGCACACATGTTTACTGGGCCTAGATCCAAACAAGCATTATTCATTGATGTGTTGTAAATAGATTTCGGATAAAAGAAGATGTAGTCTTTTCTTCTAATACTCAATTTAGGGTTGTGCTTTCTCATTTAATTCTTGTTAGATTGTGGATTATCTGGTTTATGATGTGCTGAAATACAAGTAAATGAACATATAAACCCATATGCACATATTCACTTTGATTTCGATGGAAAGCGTACTGCAAGTTAACCTGGAAAGCCTGGGTTTTTTTATTAATTTGATTTCTCCCATTTGAAAATAAAGTATTGATCTTAAATTTGTCAAATATTTTGTTACTTTTGCTTTTCATTTGTCTCTAACTTAAAAAAAAAAAAAACAATGTTTTCTGACCCACTGAGTAGGATTCTTAGTTGAATGAATATTCCTTTTTATGCGCATGTGTGGACTGAATATGCTATTTCTTTTCTCTTTTTTCTGTAAAATGTTCATGAAGTGATAATGCTTCAATCTTTCAGGTAATCTTTAGATCCATACCTCATCATCTCCTAGTGGATGACTTTGGGCAAGTTACTTAACCCTTTTCTTCACTTGTAACGTAAGATGGTTTCAATAGCAGCATGGATGTCACAGGCCTGCAGTGGTAACTGGCCAGTAGGTATAATGAGCTGGCAATGTCCCCCACCTCCCCTCCCCTCTGGGACAAGCACGTGACGCTGAGCACGTGACACTGAGCACGTGATGCTGAGCATGACTCTGATGCAGAGTGATAACTTTGATCACCCTGGTAAGAAATGTGCACAATGTGTGAGTGTGTGTGAGTGTGTGTGTGGTGTTTCCATAAACATCTAAACAAATTTAACTTGTCACTTTATTGATCACACTTGCTATGGCAAATTTTTCTGTTGTTCAGGCCAAAGATGAAGACAGCATCCCTGACTCCTCTTTTTCACACAACTTGCTAACAGAATTTGCAGTTCTTCCTTTCAGAGAAAAACAAAACAAACCAAAAAAAAAGCTAAATCAGACTCCAGAGCACTAACTCCACCACTGACAGTTTTCTAAACGTTTGTTCTAGAATCATCTGTTCCAATATCTTCTACCACTCCTTCTGGCTTCATCTCTTGCCCTTACCTAGTCTGTCCATGTGGCAGGCAGAGTAGACCAGTTTAAAAAAAAAAAAAACTCATTATTTCCTGCCAAGTGACTTGCCATCAGATAAAATCCAACTTAATGATACTCTACGACCTTTTTGTATCTCTAACACAGACAGCCATTCATCTTCTTCTCCCACCATCCAAACCAGTCACGCTGACTTTGCTGCAGTTTCTTAGAAGGGAAGCTCATTCCTAATCAGAGTCTATGCACTTGTTCTTTCTTTTTCTTGAAAACTATTCCTTTACTTTATAAAGGATAAGCCACTTCACTATTTTCAGAACGTGGCTCACGTGCAGGCTTGTTTGATTAGAATGTAAAAATGCAACCCATTAAATTGAATTTCAGATAAACAATGATTAAGTTTGTGATCTATATCCCAAAAATTTCATGGTATAGACTTATACCAAAAAGTTGTTATCATTCATGTGAAATTCAAATTTAATTTCCCATCCTTCATATTATTGGAGAGATTTACAATGAATTCTTGCCTTGAGGTCTTCCCTAGTACCATGAATAAATAAATGCCTACTTTCCTGTCATTATCAACTTTTCTTCCTAATTCATTTTATTTTCTTCATACTACATACTAGTACTTGAAACGTTATTTACATGTTAGTTTACAGCAAAAATATTTGTGTCTCAAAATGTAGATTTGTGAAGATAGAAAATGTTATCTTATGAAGCTCTGTTCTCAATGCTCAGCACATTATATATATATATATATATATATATATATATATATATATATAATACATGGTTGAATAGATAGCACACGGTTATGTAAGAGTGAGGCAACTGTGGTCCTTTCTTCCATTATGTAATATAGAACATTCCTAAAGAAATACAGTCTTATTTACATCACATGGACTCAGAGAATTTGCACATCTATGAGCGCGTTCCTCTAGATGATTTACCAAAGGTCATTTTTGCTACTTTCATGTTACATTTATGCAAAATCCAACCTCACCTTTTGTAGATGGTTAGAAGTAAATAAATAAATCTGAAGCAGAACAGCAACTTCTAGATGAGGGAGAACACTAGAGTTCAATCTAATTTTACAGAATGGAAATATAAAGTCTTAGAATCATGAAATGATTTTTCCAAAACCATGAAATTAATGTAACTTAATATTTTTTTAAAAAGACTACTCCACTACCTGTTTTTCCCCTAACATGTCGATAAGCCTGTGGCAAACAACTGCACTGCCTATGTAGTTTCTTGTTGCTTATGGCACTGTTGAAGCCGGCAGGGATGGAGTGGAGGCTCAGGACACAGTCATGGTTGAATGACTGTGGACTAAATAGCGCCTGTGACCTTCAGACTGTGTCCTTTCTAATATCTGGAATGTTGTTTGATTTAACCATAATTGGAATGTATAAAGTTACACTTACTTTACTTTGCAAACTAAAGAAAACACATCACATCAATGTAAGCACCAACTGTCAACATGTAACTAAGTTGCAATATGAACATTCAAAAAGATAAGCCTATAATTAGTAATTAATTAACTCAACCCTCAGAAAATGACATTTGAGAAACATAACATTTTAATTTTTCTTTAATTTGCATTATCGTACAGTTATAAGATAAAAACTTAAAACTGTCTCTACCAACGAGTACCTCAGAAACATGTGGAGCTATAATCTATCTTAAATGGATTTCCGTGGTCAAAAAGCTTGTCCTCACAGTCTTATCAACAATTCCTCACAAGGGCTGGAGGGATGGCTTAGCACTTGCCTGCAAAGCCCAAGGACACATGTTCGATTCTCTAGTTCCCACATAAGCCAGATATGCAAGGTGACACATGCATCTGGAGTTTGTTTGCAGTGGCCCTGCCGCACCCATTCTCTCTATGTGCCTCTTCCTCTCTCTCTATTTCTCTTTCCCTCCCTCAAATAAATAAATTAATTCAATATTTTTTAATTCATTACTAGAAGATTTCAGAATACAAGAGAACTGTATGAAAGCAAAACACAACATGTATATCTTCAAAGATAAGCTATATTTTCAAAAGTATAAATTATACTTGTACACCTGGATGATGAAGTATGGATAGGGATATTTACCTAAATATATCTACAGACCCTAGTATTTTGATTAATTAATCAGAATACAAATGTAATGATAACGTCCACTCACAGGATCAATACCATAGCCCTATACAGCAACATATTCTAGTTTTTGAATAAAACTGTGATTACTGATTTTGTAAAACTGTGAAAAATGTTATTTTATGAATATATTAAAATTGAACAAAATTTACGTAACTACACATGAATTTCTGAAATGAGAAATAAACAAAAAGGAATTTGAAGTTATAGATATTACAAGAAAAATAAATTAAAATATAATTATTATTATTATATTATATAATGTATATAATGTTTATATAATAAATATGTTATCTTAATGTAATATAATTAATTGATAATATTTAATACAATATAATTATATAAGTATAATTAAAGAGAAGTAAAACCTTACAGCCATAAAAAGAACAAGATGGTATTAAATTTTTAAGCAGTGAAAAAATCTTTGAATGAAAAATATATTAGCTAAAAGTGTAATTTTTATTGCTTGAATAAAACCAACTGAATGGGTGAAGGATAAAATAATTTCCTAACAAAATGCAATATAAAGCAAAACAAAACTATGATATGATTCAAGAAAGTCTCTCCTCCATAATTAAAAGTCTTAAGAACAGATAAAAACAAATATGAAAATGGAAGGAATATTTTTGCCAAATCAATTAGTTCATGATAATTTCCCAAGACTATAAGGAATGAGTTTCCAGCTGAAAGGAGCAAGCAGATGCCCAAAAGGATACATTACAAAAGATTCCAATGTCATTGTAAAATTTCAGGATGAGAAATAAAGAGAATATCTCATTGGAAATCAGTAGCTTCCAATGCAGAACCAAAGGTCCTAAAACATTAAAAGACACATGAGAATAACGTCAGGTTTCCTACCTGTAACCCTATATACTAAAGTACCTTCAAAAGAACTTTAAAATTCTGTGGGAAACTGGCTTTTCAGGCCAAGATTCTGAAGTGAATTAATAGTTTATCCTGAAAGCAAAAGAATCATTTTATTTCTCTTTTGTTATTGGAAACTTTAATATATGAACGTACATCAAATTGGTCATATTCCCATGAGGTTATCCTATTTTTTCCTGCCCCCCCCCCCGCGCCATCCCATTTCCCTGAGGGCCCTCCTCAGTGGGGTATCAGTAACCACCATGGCATCCCAAATGCACCAATTGGTTCCCAAGCGGAGGACAATGCCATAGCGTGCACCGTCCTACCCTGTGGCTCTTAACATTCTTTCCACCCGGTCTTCCACAATGTTCGCTGAGATTATGAGGTCAGGTTAGAAGTCGCCTTTAGTGTGGAGCTATTGAAAGCCAAAACAGTCATTTTCATACCAGTGCCTATGTAAACTTTTATTTTGCACGTTGCTGTAAGTCAAGGAAGAATATGTATGATCCAAGAGACGGGGTGAAGAAGAAAGCAAGAAAACATGCCAGAGTGTCAGTATGTTTTCTAGAAAGATCATTCAGGTCATAGCAGAGGACAGGAGTCTCGGGGACAGATGTGAACACTGCAGAATTTAGCCGTTCTAAAACTGAGCTTTGCCTTTCAGAAGTGGGAGAAGAGGGGAGTATAAAAGAGCGTTGATGGAACACACCAGGAAGCTGTGGTAAGTACGTATCTATGCTGAGGAAGTGAAGAAGTGAAGGAAGACCATCAGTTGTCACAGAAAGGAGTTTTTAAAATCCGCATCTCAAATCCTCAACCAGTTCTCCTAAATTCCAAAGAGATACTCTATACAACCTATTACCACATCTACTTGAATATTTCGTATGTTCTTAAGTGAAACTTTGGGGAAAAAAAAAAAAAGGATCCATTATCTTCAAATATTGTTCCCCTCTGGTAATCCCTTTTTAATTAGTTTATAGTTGAAGGCCTGGAAGTTTTAATTCTAGTCCTCCTACCAAAAATATATGATTGTCAAAGAATATTTATCCTTGGGTCTAAAGAGAAGTATGGGAAGAGGAGTGACCAGAGAGTCAGCCCTAACTGCAGACAACACCACACCACTTCCTCCGTGAGGTTTCCTGGGACCTGGAGGGTGTGACAGATGTGACATTTCAGAAGAAAGGGTAGAAATTGTACTAGGGCCATGGGGTGGGGGAGTATAATCAGAGACATTGTCTTTTCCGCACAGGGACTAACTGGTGTGTTCATGACCCCACAGTGATTACTGAAAACCCCCTTCGAGGAGGGCTCTCCATGGAACAGGGGTGGGGGGGGAGTGGACATGAGAGGATAATTCGATGGGAATTTGACTAATTTTCAATATGTTAATATATTAAAGTTCCTGATGAAAATATTTGAAATAAATGAATAAGATAAAACCCTTCAAAAAGCAAAGAAGAAAGAGAGAGAGACAGAGAGAGAGAAAGAAAGAAAGAAAGGAAGGAAGGAAGGAAGGAAGGAAGGAAGGAAGGAAGGAAGGAAGGGAGGGAAACAAAAAAGCATGCCAAAGCAAGGACCATGGCCTAAGGATGCTCCACCTGTCCTTCAATGTCCTCCTGTCAGTCTCCCATTGGCACAGCTCAGAAGGATGAAAGAGATGAAGCAGTCCATGGATATCAGCCTCCCAACATGCCCACGGAGGGCTGAACCGAGCCAGAGGTGGTGGAAAGGCAAACACGGGCACCTAGCACCTTACTAGAGAATCACATAGGATGTTGCTAAGGGAATATTGAAAAGTACATGTAACAGAACAGGTTGGTCTTTTACCTCAGATATTAGATGGTCAGTGAAATCACTGCATAAAAACCAGAGCAAGCAAGTCAAGTAGCCAGAGATAGCAGAGATCCCAAGATAAGTTTGAGTGTATGGGAGGAACACACTAGAGACTGTCCTCTGGCAGAGAGGAAGAAATGGCTTGTTCGCTGGACAGTCTTTGACTATTTGATCATTAACTTGTCTGAAAACAAAAGTCTGATATTAAACTCATACAATACAAAAATAAATGCCAGACGCATGAAAAACTCCATTGAGGAAAATAAAATACGATAAATCTAAAGAGACCACAGTTGAATATTTTATACAACTTCTGGCTTTGATTACATGCTAGATAACAGTACATGTCATAAAAAAATATAATGGCTTTGAACACATAAGAATCAACAAAACAAGAACTTGGAACAACAATAAATCTGTTCAAAAAATAATAGGCAGAGGGCAATGCCTTTAAAATAAACCATTTCCTGAAGATAAGAACAGGCCATGCCATCATACAGAGAAATTGGTAGCTTGTACTATAAGCAGTTCTAGAGGTGGAGATATAATCAATATGCATGTGCCATCATAGAATGGATTTTTTAGGTATTAATAATACCTAATGACAATGAGAGAATTCCAAAGCAAATATTTCCCTACTATTGGTATTAGGGAAAGTGCCACACAGTTTCTGAAATTATTTTTTGAGAATCTATTACATTTTTATATAAATATACGTAGCCTCATTATTCCATTTAGGAATATATCCTGTAGTAATGAAAATCACTATACTATGAACAATTTTCTTCTGTCCTTTCCACTCCTAGAAATATCTTAAAAGAAACATGTATTTAGAGGTGAGAAAGATGACTCTGTAGGTAAAAGCACAGGCCTTCAGTTCCAGATCGGGGCTGCGGAAGCATAGAGCCACGTGGACTGAGCAGCTACTGGGTGCCTTGACTCCCAAGACTGCAGACTGCTATTGTTGGACTGCCATAAACTAATCCAATAAGTCCCCCCCCCGCCCCGCTTTAAAAATATTTATTTAGCCAGGCGTGGTGGCACACGCCCTTAATCCCAGCACTCGGGAGGCAGAGGTAGGAGGATTGCCTTGAGTTCAAGGCCAACCTGAAACTCCATAGTGAATTCCAGGTCAGCTTGAGCTAGAGTGAGACCCCACCTTGAAAAAACAAATATATATATATATATATATTTGCAAGAAGAAAGAAGAATGGAAGAATGGGCACACCAGGCCCTCTTGCCAATGCAGACTATCTCCAGACACATGCCTAGTATGCCCATTCTCTCTATATATCTATCTATATATCTATCTACCTCTGTGCACGCCTCTCTCAAATAAATAAATAATATATATTTTAAACGAGGCAGAAAACTGAATAGAGAATTCTCAAAGGAAGATATATAAATTTACTCAAGTAAATGTTCAACATTCTTAAACATCAGGGAAATGTAAATTAAAACAACTATGAAATTCCACCTTACTCCAGTCAGGATGGCAATCATAGGTCAGCCTGGGCTGGAGTGAGACCCTATCTTGAACTCCCCCCCCAAAAAAAAATCAAATGATAATAAATATTGGTGAGGATGTGGGGAAAGAGGAACCCTCATTTACTGCTTGTAGGAGTTCAAACTTGTACAACCACTATGGAAATCAATATATAGATCCAAATATAGAACTCACAACAGACCCATTTATTCCCTTACTGGACATTTATCCTAAATACTCAATGCTTCTCTACAGAGATATTCACTCAGATATATTTATAACTCCTCAATTCATAATAGCTAAGAACTGGAATGAACCTGGGTGCCCATCACGAGACAGACAGATAACAAAGTTGTGGTTCATATGCATAATGGAATTCTACTAAGCAGTAAGGAAAAATGATGCAATGAAATTTGTGGGGAAATGGATGCACTTGGAACAAATTATACTGAGTAACCTCACCCAAGCCGAGGACAACCACTGCATGTCCTCCCTCACCTGTGGTTCCCAACCTGGAGGAGCTGGAGTGTCAGGCATATCTGACAGGCAGCTAGAGGGACAGGTAATAGGGATGGAAGGTGTTACAGTCAGGTTCGCATTGCTGGCAGAAATCACCTCGCCAAGAGCAGCTTTGGGGATAAAAGGATTTGTTTTGACTTACAGACTCAAGGGGAAGCTTCACAATGGCAGGGAAAATGATGGCTTGAGCAGAGGGTGGACATCACCCCCTGGCCAACATAAGGTAGACAATAGGAACAGGAGAGTGTGCCAAACACTGGCAAGGGGACACTGGCTATAACACCCATAACTCTACCCCAAACAATACACTGCCTCCAGGAGGCGTTCCCAGATTTCCATCAGCTGGGAACCTAGTATTCAAAACACCTAAGTTTATGGGGGATACCTGAATCAAACCACCACAGAAGGGTTTGGGGGGATGGGAATGGGATTGTGGGGGACAGGTATACAGAAAACTCAATCCAAAATGAATTGGTTCCATAGAAACCAGATTTCTATCCTCCCTGCACTACCCCCTAAGTTCTTTCTCCCCTTTCTTTATTGGTTTTGGGAAGCAGAAAAAAAAAAACTCTGGAAGCATTAAGGAGCTTCATAACTATGCAATCTCACTTCTTCTCAGCCCATGTTTCCTAATTTATAAAATGGAAGAGTTTTACCAGGTTATTGAAACATTCTTTCAGCTTGAAAAATACTCCATGCAGCCATGCGTGGTGGTGCACGCCTTTAATCCCAGCACTCGGGAGGCAGAGCTAGTTGGATCACAGTGAGTTCGAGGCCACCCTGAGACTACACAGTGAATTCCAGGTCTGCCTGAGCTAGAGTGAGACCCTACCCCAAACCGCAACCCCCCCCCAAAAAAAATACTCCATGCATCCTAAGGTGAATGAAAGATTTGTAATCTTTTCTAAAAAATTGGTAAATTTCCAGAGAAGGATGTAGGAAGAGATAGGAAAACAAAAGAGAGGAGAGAGAGAGAGAGAGAGGGAGAGAGAAAATGAGAGATTTCACTTATTTTTTAAAGCAGAAAGGAGGATAAGACTAGTTCAGGAATTCAGAAATGTGGAGAGAGAACTAATTTCTAGGAGCAGACGGATGTGCACGGCTGTTGTGATGTCTGACACGTGTGGCCCAGAGCTGTGGGAGGTGACCAGTGGCAGAGGTCGGTCTACTTGTAAATGACATTTTAGCTGCGTAATGTAGACTCCTCTAAGTCTCAGGCTTTCTCATCTCTAACATGCAGATAGCGATGGAATCCAACTGACCGGCTCTTGCACAGTCAGTGGCATACTGCATTTAAAACCGTGGACATGGTGCCATCCACCTAGGGAGCACGGTGGAATTTAGCTACTTTTTAATTAGAGTTAACTTTGGTTACTGTCAAGGGGATTGTGGACTGTAATATATGCAGCGCTGTGGTAGCTCTCTCAGAGTAAATTAGGAAAAAAAAAATCAAAAGCCATCCCCTGCATCAGGCTTGCTTGCCTCTGGGGGGAACTGGTCAACCTCAAAAGTGGCTGCACAAGACTGCGGGGCAGAGGAGGCCTGGGAGCCTGCTGTTCAGGAGAGAGACGAGCAGAGCGCCGCGTAAAGGCTACGCTGGGGGAAACGGTGTGCACTGGGACGAGTCACGGACGTGGACCTGCCGCTGTGGGTGGTTCTGGAGTGGAGAGACGTAAGAGGGTGTGTTCCGGGTTAAGCTGCTGGGAGACTCAAAACACAGAAAGATTGGAATAGGAAAGTGTTCGAGGAAGTAACTGAGAACTGAGGAGACCAAAGTCATTTTCATGTCATTTAACGAGCCAGCTATTGAGTGTGGAAAAAATTTAGGCTTCTCTTCTTTGATTTTAGTTTTTAGTTCATCCCTGAGATAAATATCTTGCAATGCCTTGATACAGAAAAGGGACGTTGAAAACCATTCCTTTCATCTTGATGTCCCTGAATCCTGTCTCTCACAAGATCTTAAAATATGTTCACACCAGTAGAGTTCCTTTATTGGCAAAGGTCAAACTACTGACTCTCACTGTTGGGAGATGCAGGGATGTGAGAAAGCTCTCCCACCCACAGCATTTTCCTCAAGGAGGGATTTGATCAGTGACTCTCAAAGCCATATGGCAGTGTGGGCTTCCCCAACTCCTACGTCCAGCGTGTGTCTGCTCCCCCGTCCTTGGGATTGTGCGGGAGAACTGAGTGCCTTAACAGTCGCTAGCAGTCTGCTATGGAGTGTGGCAGTTGTGGTTCTCCACCACTGAATGTGGCTCTTCAGACATTCCCATCCATCCAAGCACACTCAGATTACCAAAAAGAGCTCATTAACAATGAGAAGCCACAAAGCATTTATCTCTGTGGAGCCCAGCTGTCTACAGTTCAGTAAGAATCCCTGGCAATTCTAACACCAGTGGTCCATGGATTGTAAAATATGCTCTGAGTGTTAAATCAAACTTCAAAATAACTTTCTTTTGCTTCTTGTCCCTGACTCCCAAGGTTTGTAACAATATTAGATACTACTTTTGAATAATCTCTGTGAAACTCTCTTTAAAAAATTAAACTTGGGCTGGAGAGATGGCTTAGTGGTGAAGGTGCATGCCTGCAAAGCGTAAGGACCCAGGTTCGATTCTCCAGGTCCCGTGGAAGCCAGGTGCACATGGTAGCGCACGCATCTGGAGTTCGTTTGCAGTGGCTAGAGGCCCTGGCGCGCCCATTCTCACTCACTGTATCTCTCTCTCCCTCTCTCTCTCTGTCTCTAATAAATAAATAAACAAAAATAAATCTTTTTAAAAATTAAATTTAACCAGGCAATGTTCTGAAATTAGAACTTTTGTCTTGGAAGCACAATCTTCTACTAAAAGGAATACGCCTCTCCCGGAAAAAGTGGACAGTCCCAATGTACTCAAGAACCAGTTAATGCAGTCTTCAGTCTGTGGTGTTCATTCAAAGGAGAGCACTCTTCAAAGTCAGTGGCAACCATTCTCAGATCCACTCTGCTGGAGAAACCATGGAGACAGACAGCATGAGCTAAGGATTTTGGAAAAATTACTTTCAGGCACATTAACAAATATGTGGAACTTTTAGTATTAATATTTAAAGATAAGCAAAAGCCTTAATATGAGGCAGAGAGGCACATCCATACCATGCCCCATGTCACACTGCCACGTGACAGGTTGGGTGGGGTGTAAGTAATGGCTTTTGACTGGCTGGCACTCAGTGATGTGTTCCTAGGGGAGCTGGTCAGGGAAGGAGAAAAGCTTCCTGTCTACAGCATCATGGCCCAGACAAGTTTTTCCCCATGACTGTGATGAAATGGGGTAAATGGACACAAGATGGTTTTTCAAACTTTCTAAATATTCATTTTACTGGAGTTTTGGATTCTTTCTCCAAGAAGGATGCAAGGAAATCTCAGATTTTCTTGATTTTTTTCAAGGATTCGTGGACTTCTTAAAACTCATCGGTAGACCCCACAGTTGAAGAATGCCTGCTCTGAAATGAGTACTGGGGTCTCTGGGGAAAAGGGAGTGAGGTGTAGAGTAACCCAATAGGAAAACTCACCCACTAGGGCTCAGGGAATTTTGTGGAAGAAGGGGCAGTAAGAGCCACAGGTAGAGACATTGTGCCCAGAGGCATCCCCTGCCCCCACTAAAAAAAATAACTGACTGCTGCTCCCACAATGCATAAACCACAACCCCATGGGGAGTACTGCAGCCCCACTGAGGAGGGTTCCCAGTGGAATGGGGACAGGGAAGAGGGAAAAGAGGGCATCAACACATGATGTATCCATACAAAACATGTTGTTGTTATTAATATAAGAAAATACTTTTAAAACACAGAATGGGATTATTATCTGAGTCGAGCACTGAGTTCACCAGAGGCTCTTTGGAGATGGAGTATTTGGTTCAACCGTAGCTCCATCCCTCTAGATCCCCTGCCTGTACCATCCTAAGTAGTGCATGACCCTCTCTGCAGCGTCTCTGACAACGATGCTGAGGATGCAGATGGGCTTCCTGTGAAAGGCCATTTATATCACAGTGACTCTCTGTAAAGTCCCTGTCTGGCAGATGGAGGCTTGCTGGTATGACCGCCACCACGTACCCCTTGTTCTAATGAATGGTGTGGACATGAACCTGCCCTCCAGCCCTGCTGGTGAGAAAGCTTAGCACTCGTATTTTCATTCTTTCCTTCCCATCATCCTATAGATTTCATTATGCTCAAAACTGTGTGAGGACTATTTTTACCATCTGACACGGTGTGTTTATTACTAAAACTTCTGAAAGCAGAGGTCAAATTTGTATTCATTTTGGATTGGCTCAATACTTAAAAATTATTTCATTTACCAGATGAATGCATCCTACAAGTTTCATACACAAGTCACAGTTTGGGGTCTTGAGCTTTGATTCACTAGTGTAGCAAAGATAATGTCCATACCCTGAATCAAATAAATCATGTTTTTTAAAGAAAATTTTTGACTATAATTCATATACTGTGAAATTTATTTAATTATATACTTTTCTTTTTTTATTATGGTTCACAAGGTTACACAATCATTACCACTATAGGTCAGAGCATTTTTATCTACACTCAAAAGAAACGTCTTATAAAGCATTTCCCAGTCCCCATCTTCTACCTCTAAGCCTCTGGCAACCCCCCAGTATTCGTACATATTGATATTCTGTTGCAGACACTTCATGTAAATAGAATCATGCAATGTGGTTGCTCATGTTAGGCATAATTCACTGACTTAGTCTTCAAGGGTCAGTCATGTGTAGCATTATTAATACTTCAAACATTTCAATAGGCAAAGAATATTCAAATTGATGATATACCTTATTTTATTCATCCATTCATCACTAGTGATCATTTGGTTTCTACCTTTTGTCCATTATGAACAGTATTTTTTATGATTGTTGTGTAAAACCTTTGTAAGGTGTTGACTGTCAGGGATGTGTAATTAGGAACATATTTACACTCAATATTGTATGTGTCACTTTCCGAGAAATTGTCAGTGTTTTCCAAAAATAGCTATTCCAGTCGAGATTTCCAATAGCAATGTCTGAAGGCTGCAATTTCTTCACAGCCTTGTGGATATTTTCACCTAGGTTTTCATGACCACAGTCTAGCATATGGGGTTGTGTCATGTGGTTTAAATTTACTTTTTTCTCAGGCCTGACGATGTTGAGGAAGTCAGTTATGTGCTTTCCGGCCATTTGTAAATTTTCCTTGGAAAACATGTATTCAAATCCTGTGTTCATTACATTATTTGTGAGATATTTGATCTGCAAATACTCTCTCCAATTTTGTCCTTAGAAGTAAAACAGCTATTAACTTTGAAGCTCAATTAATTTTTTTTTCTTGTGTTCCTTGTGCTTTTGGTATCATTTCTAAAAAACCATTGCTTAAGCCAAGGCCACATAAATTTGTATCCATGCTTTCTTCCAAGTTTTGTATTTTTATAATATACTTCTACTTCAGTCTTTGATGTAATTCGAGTTATTTTTATGTCAGGTCTGTGGTAGGAGTTCTTCAGTTTCTGTAAGCAGCAGCATCTGAGAGCTGTTAAGGAAAAGACCATTCTTCTCATATGTAACTCTCGTGGACCCTTCTCGGGAAATTGTGCCCAGGAAGGGCTATCTCCATGCATTCATTTCTAATCCACTGACACACATCCACCCCATGTCACTGTCTTGATTAAGGTAATCCCAGTATATTTTGAAACCTTATAGTATGAGTCTTCCAAGTGTACTTTCTCAAAATTGTTTGGGTTATTCTGAGCCCTTTGTAATCCCATGTGGGTTTTAGTGTCACCTTATCAATGTTGGAAAAAAAAAAAAAAGACAGGAGGCAGCTGGGGATTTGTCTATGGTTTACACTGATTCTGTAGACACATTTGAGGAGTATTGCCACCTTATGGATATTATATATGTCCATGAAGACAAGATACTATCCATTTACATAGGTCTTCTATAATCTAATTTTTGTTTTATCTTCAGTGTGCAAGGCTTGCCCTTTTTCTACTTATGAGAGGCAGAGAGAGTGAGTATTGGTGCGCCAGGGCCTCTGGGCACTGCAGAGGAACTTCAGACACATGTGCCGCTTAGTGCAGCTGTATTTAAGTTGCACTGGGTAACTGAACCCAGGCTGTGAGGCTTTGCAAGCAAGCATCTTTAAATGCTTAGCTTTCTCTCCAGCCTTTTTGTTTATTCTTAAATACCTTATATTTTAAATATTTATTTATTTTCACTTGTGTGTCAGGGTTGGGGGTGCAGCAGCTTGAGAATTGAACTCAGTCCTTTCAGGCTTTGTAAGCAAGCACCTTTAACTGATGAACCATCTTTCCAGCCCCCATTGTTTTCATTCTTCCTTCCTTTCTTTCTTTATTGGTTTTTCTTCAAGGTAGAGTCTCACTCTAGCCCAGGCTAACCTAAAACTCATTCTATAGTCCCAGACTGGCCTTGAACACATGGGGATCCTCCTACCTCTTGCCTCCCGAGTGTGGAGATTAAAGGCGTGTGTCACTACATCCAGCTATCCCCGTTAGTTTTTGATTCTACTGTAAATGGATTGTTTTCTTAACTCCATTTCCAGATTGTTGACAGTGTATATCCATGGTTTAGTTTTTTGTGTATTGGTTTCCTACAAGTTTGATGAATTACTTTCTTGTGGACTCGGTAATATATTCTATAAACAAGATCACGCTGAGAAATATGAACTTGTAATTCATAAAGAGTTTGGTTAACATTGATCATATACCATTGGCTACTTCATTATCTTGGTCATAGTTGCTAGCAGTAAGATGACTATAACCCCCAACCCAGAGTTGTTATGAAGAACACATGTGCTGACACTCGTCAAATAAGTATCAATTCAATGATTTAATCATAGGAATCATAAGTTGCCCTTATAGTTAAAAAAAAAGTAAGTGGATTAGGGGTTCACAGATAGCTAACAGGTTAAAGGCATTGCTTGTAAAGTCTGTAACCTGGGTTCAATTCCCCTGTGCCCATATAAAGCCAGATAGATGCACAAAGCGGCACAAGCATCTGGAGTTCTTTTGCAGTGACAAGAGGCTCTGGCATGCTCATTCTCTCTCTCTCTCTCTCTCTCTCTCTCTCTCTCTCTCTCCATAAATAAAGAAATAAATTTAAAAATAGAAGATGGGTGGATCATTTTATAAACCACCTTTGTAAACTTACTTTTAGTTAGATGAGAAAGACTATATTATGTAACATTGAGTTACTCAGGATGATTATAAAAGCAGTAAGTAACAAAGATAGGTTGTAGTTTGTATGCATATTTTCTAGCCACTGGAAACATTATTCTCTGGGAGCAAAGAGACTATGGAAAAGGTTTTTCTGTAAGATAACGTGATCAATGCAGAGGGTACTTTGAGCAGTGCAGCTTTAGGAGTAGGGGAAAGGTTAAAGACTATCATGAGAGGAAGGCTTTCAATATGAGCTGAGATCAGTAACCAACTGACAAGAAGCTTAACAATGATAATGGAGGGAGATGCCAATGTGAGACTGGGGGGGGAGGAGGGGGGTTTCCTCATCTCCCATAGGTTCCTCCTCACGTGACCCAAACCTTTGTCAATCATCCCTTCATTAACTTCCCTGACTTAACTCCTCTTCAATACGCCATCTTCTTTCTGTCAAGCGGCTAATGACAAAGTAGAATTGACTTCATAGGGCACCACTGGGATGATCATTAAAATCATATTAATTGCATATACAACTTTGAGAAGCCATGTGAATGTTTGCCAAAAGATCTACCCTTTAGCAGCATGTTTCTACTGTTCCCTTCTGTCAGTGTTTGGCAGGTCATTTTGCATTCTGCTTCTTTTTAGGGAGTTTTTCATTCATGTTGCTGTGATAGTTTGAACGTATGTCCCCCATAGACCAGGTGTTGTATTAAAGTTTGTAACTTGTATCTCCAGCTGCCCCGGCTGGGGGAGGTGAGGCTGGGCGATGGATCCTGGGGTCCAGCCCTAGGGTGTGTTTGGGGAAGGATCTGATCTCCAGCACAAAGGTATGCAGAGAGATTTCGGCTCCCTGCCTGCTTCCCTGCCTGCTCCCTGCCCTGATATTTGTGCTGGTTGACGGGGGTTTCTCTCCCTGCTTGGATTTGGGAATGGGGGCGGCTTCTTCCATCACTGATGGAGCATCCCGCACCCCCCCCCCCGGATCTGTAAGCTGAAATAAACCCTGTCCTCCCTCCTCTAAACTGTGTCTGGATCGGATGTTCACCCCCACAATGTGAAACTGACGACAATAGTTGCCAGCTACATTATTTTGTTCTCATTTTCATCTGAGCAGCGTTTTGTCAACATAAAGGAGATTAATTAGGTTGTTATGTTTATGATATATCCAGATAATTCCCTGTATAATCATACTCATTATAATAGGCTCTTGTGTTGTTTTGGGTGCCGTTTATTTACAAGATTTTCTATGCAAACAAATCATGAAAATCATTGGACTTTAGTCTTTGTTTCAAATATTATTACCAGTTACTTTCTTCTTGGTATGATGTTCATCTAGGAATGAAAAATATTGAAAACAATGCTTATTAGATGCTTACTTCTTCTGTATTTGATTTTAACACAAATCACTTCATTTTTATCTTATTTTGTTTGAGTCAGGGTCTCTGTATGTAGCCCAGGCTGGCCTTGAACTTGGAATCTTCTTGCCCCAGCCTCCCAAAAGTTGGTATTACAGGCCTGCACTGCATGCCTATATGAACTGTGACTTTAATATTTCATCAACCATTAGAATTCTTCTTTTTTTCTACAAAAGCATTTTATCATTTTATTTCCCAGTGTTTTCGCTTAAAATCATTCAGCTTAAATATTTCACACAATTTATAATGAGGATTTCCCCTGTTGTTCAATATTGCAAATTGTATAGCTATATCTAAACTTACAATATTCTTATATCTGTAGAATGAATTCTACTTAGTCATAATACATCATTAGTATTCAAAACCAAAGCTGCATTCTATTTGGCATAATAATTGTATATTCATAGGTGCCCAAGGCTTAAGGTTGAGCTATTCTTTCAAGTTTCCAGTCTATTTACATTTATTGTGAAAATTGGATTTACTTTCACACACATCCAATTATATGTCCATTTATTTATTACTTCCTCTTCTTACATTCTCTTCATTCTCCATCTTAAATAAGCCATTTTATGCTCTATTTATTTTGTTTCATATTTATATTGACTTTCTACTAATAGTTGAAAGTAATGTTCCTATATCTCCCAGCTCATTCATTCACAGTTATATTAAAACCCACATATTTGATATTTTAATAAATTATAATATAACTTTGACCATCCTGCACAAAATATATTAAGAATTTATCTTCCCATGCTCTCACACCAACTCCAAATTGTAGATTTTTCCAAACCACTTGAAATATTTGCTTCCACATGTTTTTTCTTAATAACATGTCCTTTCTCAGCTTAATATATTTAATGCAATCACTTTATCATCACACACATAGTATAAATTATACATTTTAATAGACATTAGTGAAAATTGTTTATTTCATTCTTTGTCTTTTGCTTGCTTTAAACCACTATTTAAGTTAAATATTATTTCTGTCGGTGTATATCCTTAAGTAATTTTGAATAGGAACGAGGGTGGAATAATTTTAATTCCTAAATACCCTTTAAAATTTTTTATCTGTCATTACGTGAATGATAATTTGGCAGAAAGCAGGATGGTTATACCCCAGCACTTTTTCCCTTATAATCTTACAAATATTATTCAACTAATATCTAGGGTGGCCTATACAAGGTTCCCTTATCTTTCCCGTTCCGTGTGAACTTTTTATTATCTGAAAATGTATACATCTTTTTATCCCTCTACCCAGTGAGGCCAGAAGTTTCACAACTACATATCTAGATGTTTCTCCTTTTCCTCACTTGTCTGTCATTTGTGAGCCCCTTTGGTCTCTTTTTCAAACAAGGAAGCTTTGACTATTGATTCCATCCTCAACGGCACCTTTTCCTCCTTCTCGAACGCTCATTACTTCCATGTTTTATCTCAGGGCACTGTGCGCTCTGCCTCTTATCTTTCAGCCACGATTTTCATTTCTCAGCGTTTCTCTTTTGTGTGCAAAGATGGTTCCTCCAACTACTCTTCTGATCATAAACTCAGTTTCTAGCAGTACTGACTCTCCTTCCCAGTTTCAGCTGCAGCCATCCGCTCTCCCGTCTGCACTTTGCCTCCTTCCTCAGCTCTCTTTGACAGAGCGGGAATCTCCCAAATGCTCTCCCCCGGCTCTTCTGCAGGGGTGGGGTGTCAGGCAGAAAAGGCTATGCACGTGTTTGCAACAAAATATGAGAGGTGGCAGGCCTGATTCTCATTATTCCTGCCGGGGCTTAACAGGAAGGCTCCGCTATTGTAGACAAGTGCCCCGTCCCAGCTATATAGAAAAGAAATAATTCCACCTACATGATCATTCCCTCTAAATGGCTGCTGTCGGTGGGAAACATATTTCTTCTTGAGGTGTGCCATAGTAATAAACCAGATCAGTTCTTCCGCCTGCATAGCTGAGGCATTCCACCTGGGTGAGCCAGAATTCAGAGTGTCTTACTATGATTTCCAGAGACAGAGTCACATTGAAATGAATGTGCCCACATTGATCTCAGCATTGAAACAACAGTGCTCTGAACAAGCCTCTTCCTCTCAGCGAACACAAGGCTTGAGGTGTAGCACCTCGCAGATTTTTCATTTCTGGGAAAGTTGTTCAAGGTGCCACTAGACAGGAATCTAGAGAGAATATGGTCAAGCCATTTTCACCTAGTATCTATTACTATTAACATGCATTATGGTTAGAATAATTTGTTTCCCATAAAAACTATTTTTATGCCGGGCGTGGTGGTGCACGCCTTTAATCCCAGCACTTGGGAGGCAGAGGTAGGTGGATCACTGTGAGTTTGAGGCCACCCTGAGATTACTAGTGAATTCCAGTTCAGCCTGGGCTAAAATGGGACCCTACATTGAAAAACCAATATATATATATCAAGTCCAAATATTTAATCAATATATAATGTACTAATGGAAAATTGACATAATCTCACATTCCCATTCTCTACCCTATCCTAGCTCCAGATAAGCATTAGCAACTTGGTGTGATTTTTTTTGTTTATTTTTATTTTTATTTGAGAGTGACAGAGAGAGAGAGAGAGAGGCAGAGAGCGAGACAGAGAATGGGTGCGCCAGGGCTTCCAGCCACTGCAAACGAACTCCAGACGCATGTGCCGCCTTGTGCATCTGGCTAACGTGGGTCCTGGGGAATCAAGCCTCAAACTGGGGTCCTTAGGCTTCACAGGCAAGCACTTAACCGCTAAGCCATCTCTCCAGCCCAGATTTCTGTTTTTTTGTCTTCAGATTCTCTTTCTGTTCACAGACCAATATAGTAAGCTTAAAATTTAAGGCATAAATCATAAATATGTACAAAATAAAAAGGACTTTCATGTGCATAGTCAATTCACACTGGGCTCTAAAACCTCAACCTACCTTATGTGAACATTTTACTCTGATGATTTTTAGGATTTTTCCAATGTGATACATTGATTTCCTGATAGATTCAGTTTTATGTTTCATGGAACTTAATGCTAATTGCAAGGCTTTTTTCCACCTTTGTTTGCTCTAACCTGCATTTATTATAAAGGTTTGTGTGGTCAAGACTCAATAGTTAAGAAAGAAGAGACAATTTCGTAATCATGGCATTGTTAGTTAAAAAAAAAAAGCCAGGAATTTGGGCTGGAGAGATGGCTAAGCAGTTAATGTGATTGCCCGTGAAACCTAAGAATGCATATTTGAATCTCCAGGTCCCACATTGCCAGACGCAGTGACACAAGCACGCAATGTCGCACATGCACACAAGGGGGCGCAACGTGTCTGGAGTTCATTCACAGTGGCTGCCCATCCTCTCTCTCTCTCTCTCTCTCTGCCTCTTTCTCTCTATCTCTCTCAAAAGAAGTAATAAAGAGGAATTAAAAATAAAAAACAGGAATTCACAGCCATGTGCTGCCCATCAGCCCCGAGATTTCCTCGAGCTCCTTCACCTCTCAGCCCCATCGATGTTCCTCACAGGGAAACCTGGAGCTATCTATCACATGGGCTGGACATTCATGCTTCTCAGTGATGCTGTGGGATTTTCCCTTCATGCTTCTGGAAACTCCTGGAGGGCTTCCCTGGCCTTTACTATCCACTCTGCACTGTGTGTACACTCAATCTAAGGGCAATTCTCTGCTCCTTCTGGAAGCCACAGGAAATGCTCTCTTATCTCCCTCTTCGGTCTCCACGCGCCATGCATCTACATCTTCTATTGTTTTATAGCTTATGGACCATAAGTGGAATAACTTCCACTGCCCTCCCACCTGAAGAATTATACATTTACTTGCTCTCACATCCTCTCAAAAACAGTGGGAATCTGGTTTTCTTCTGTCAGCACTTTGTGTGTGTGTGTGTGTGTGTGTGTGTGTGTGTGTGTGTGTGTAGAAAGTAAAAACAAACCTTAAACATTTAGCCCAGCCCTTCCTCCTTTTCCTGACAAAGTCAAGCCGCCCTCCTTTTAAGTTTTACAAATGTGTCTTTCTTTTCTCACCAGCAAGGAAGAACAAAACCGGTAGTTGTCAGAACAAACCATGGACATCAAAGTATTAGCCCAACACAAATTAAAACCTTACACAGCAGTAGAGCACATCGCTGTTTTATTTTTACATGGCCACATGTGCTGAGCCTCCTGTGTGTATTCGCTTTTCCCTCTACTAATACTGAAAACTTCTCATCACTTCCGTGAAATTCAAACATATGCATGTCTATTTCATCCGAAATCTCTGCATCTATCTCTTGCGTAAGTCTTGACCATCTCAGTAGTCAGTATTTTACCCTGGAGAATAAACATCCCCAAAGCCAGGCTTTCTTCTTCGTGTTCTGCCCTCCGGAGTCGTGTGGATTACTAATACTACATTTGCTTGTTTTTCAGTGCCATGTGGAAAAAAAAAATAAACGTTTTATTATCTGGTTGGGTTCAGGAAGAGAGTTATATCATCTGCCCACTGGATGTAAAGGCAAAAGTCACCTTGTTTATTCATGAATATGTCCCATACTGTGCCTTACAAAATTTCAAAGAGTTACTACTCTGATGATCTTTCAGGAGTTTTATTCTTTTACCAAAATCACTATTATAGAAGAAAAAAAAAAAAACCCCGAGGTTGTATATTCGTGTGCTGGCTGTGAAGCCTGCTAATTGGGGGAGAGTGTTTCAAAAGACTAGGCCTCTTGGCTGGCAAGCTCAGAGAGATGTGTCACCTCTGGTCTACTTCCAGCTCAAGTATGTATTGAAAATTTGATCTCCAAAATCCTCAACAAAGCTTTCATTCTCCCTCATATTTCATTAATAGCAATAACCTGGGGACTTCTCCACTTTGTGTAAAGCATGAATTTTTCCAATAGGCTCTGGGCTGCTCTAGACAGACCCGGTGGTTAAGCCACACTCGATACACGCACTCACACAAATGGCCTCTTACAGAGTCTTATGGCTATAGGATATTATCGTGGTGGGAGACATCCCACTTATCCTTCATATATCCTTCAACTAAATTTAGGCATTCAGCCACAGAAGCAAAGGAGCATGCTAAGATTAGGGCTGGAGAGATTGCTCAGTGGTTAAAGCTGCTTGCTTATAGAGATAAAGATGTCTTCGATTTTCAAGGTTGTACACTATCAGCTTCCACCAAATGTTTATAACGTCTACTGGTAAATCTCCATAGTTTTTTTTTTTATTTTGTTTTGCTTTTCTTGGGGGGGGGGGATTTTTTGAGGCAAGCGCAAAAAACTGCACTTGTTTTTTTTTAATGCGAGAAAGCGAGAGTGAGAGAGAATTGGCACAACAGGGACTCCAGCCACTGTAATCAAACTCCATATGCATGAGCCACATAGTGCTCATGTGCAACCCTGCACACTTGCAATGCCTTGCGTCTGGCATTATGTGGGACCTGGAGAGTCGAACATGGGTCCTTAGGCTTTGCAGGCAAGCGCCTTAACTATTAAGCCATCTCTCCAGCCATCAAGGGTATAGTTTTAAAAAACATTTTTATTGGTTTATGCGAGATAGAGAGAAAGAGAGAGAGAGAGCATGGCAGACAGAAAGTGTGGATTGAGCCAGAGCCTCCTGCCACTGCAGACAAACTCCAGATTCATGCACCGCTTTCTGTTTCTGGCTTTACATGGGTACTTAAGGAATCAAACCCAGGCCATCAGGCTTTGCAAGCAAGCGCCATTAACTGCTGAGCCATCTTTCCATCCCTCAATAGTATATTTTAACTGTAGCTTATTCATAATGGTGCAGGATTTTGAGGTTCAGAAGAGGTCCTCTAAGTTTGTGAATCCCAACTTTGGGTCCTGACTTACTTTTAACAAAGAATTGATAAAAATGAAGTCAAGACGGATAAATTAATTATGAATTGTTGAGTTTATTTAGGGAGAAATCTCGATTGTGGGATTTTTTTAAGGGAAATTGAAATCTAAGAAGGCCAGAGCAGAGTCATAAGCATGTGGGAAGTAGGAAACACACGCTGAGGTGGAGAACACGGCACAGTCCGTGAGATTCATCCAAGAGAAATGGGCGGGGCAGAGCCATGAGCACATGGAGGAGCCCTGTATAGAGAAGTTTAGAAGAACAACATGTGGAAGGCACAGTATCCATCTCAAGGGAAATATGCACATGGTAGATTCAGATGGTAGATTCAGATGGCAGTGACCTTGGAATGACTCAGAAGGCACCATGGTGCTGAGAAGAAGTGACAGAGGAGTGCTCAGTACTGCAATATCTCTATCACACCTCTCAAGGCTCGGGGTCCCTTGCGGAAGAGGTGGCGGAAAGAATGTAAGAGCCAAAGGAAGGGTAGGACTCCTTACAACATGCTCCTCCAGACACAAAATGGTCTGGATATCCATGACCTCACAGTGCCTGACACTACCTACAAAATCATCATAACAGGAGGAAAAGATCATGACATCACAATAAAAGAGAAACTGGTTGAGAGGGGGAGGGGTATGATAGAGAGTGGAGTTTCAAAGGGGAAAGTTGGGGGAGGGAGGCAACTACCATGGGATATTGTTTATAATCATGGAAGTTGTCAATAAAAAAGAAAAAGAAATATCAACCCTTCTCCCATTTCTTTTGAGGCACGGTCTTACTTTAGCCCAGACTGACTGGAACTCATGTTGATCCTCCTACTTTAACTTCCTGAGTGATGGAATTAAAGGCATGAGCCACTTCACCTGGCTGAAATCCCTTTATGTCACTATGCATAGTCCTGTCCTAACTTTTAATATATATTCAAATGCATCAATGTGCCATAGGTTATTTGTGATTTTAAAAGTTAACAGAGCTTTTCTTTTAGACTTGGGGAAAATAGCCCTAAGACATATACTTAATTTAATAAAATAATGTAAGTGAGAAAAAGTGTCATATTTTGTTTTAGGTCCCCCAATCGGCAGAGCAGGGGCAGCATGATCAGCAATCTTTGTGAAATTGCATCCAAGCTATACTGCAAACCTGCCCGGGCTTCATGGGGTTAGATGTTGAGGACTGTTTATTACTGCTCACCTTGTTCTTAGTTAGCGCCCCTAGTATTCCCCGAGGCAGCAGTTCTGAGACGTTATGATCCCTTTTAAGCTTGCTCCCCATCTCTTCACCATATATCAAAATGTTGCTGTGTACTCCACGGGGAAATAGAAATATTTGAACAGCATTCTCACCTTACTTTCCTATAACCCCTGCCTGACCCAAAGCACTCTCATCCTTCCTGCTAGCGTGCTGTTTCTTTCCTCTTTCCCACCTGTGTGTTTTGAAATGCTCACATGCCCTGCGATCACTCCAAAAGCAATGCATCAAGTTCCCTGGGGGATTGAAATACATACAGATTTAACATGTGCCCCTGGCCTGACATATATTTGGATAGACGGAATGTACGCATTGAAAGGAGAAAGGGGGAAGGGTATGTAATATGCTAACATGACTACACCAAAAAACAAAGGCTCACAAGACTACAGGTAGGAAAAATACTACCGGACAGTAGAGTAAACCACTATTCAAACTCAGCTCACTTCATTACAGCTAATGCTCACCACAGCATACCCAGCAGTGTTGTGTGATGTTAGCTGTGATCCCGTAGGATGAGACAACAGAAGCACTTTGAAAACACGAAGAAACCCCAAATCTTACGTATCATTAAGCCTGAAACATAGCTTACTATCTGTGTGTATTATAAATTTCTTGTGATAAAAAAAATAATTTTCTAAGATTAGAAAGGGAAACAGAATCATAAACTTGGAAGGAAAGGAATCCATTCTTTTCAAATAGATCAAAGTGCATTTTTATGTCTTTCCAATGTGTACCACTCCTTTTGGTCAGAAATCAATTTTTTTTGATGTGATAATCTTTTCATGGTTTATTTTTGGCCATTAGCTTTTCACTAATAGCCATCTGCGGCATTGTTATAATATTAGAGAAAAATCACCATTTCTATAATTGCTTCCTTTTATTAGACTATTTTCCCTTTTAGACTAGGACAAGTATGTTGAGAAACATTCTTTAAAGATGTTGTAATTATCTGACTAAAGCATAGGTAAATATTTCAAAAACTTTACCCAGCCTCACAGTCCTATGTGTTTATGAATATAGAAGCTACATGTGTCTTTAAATATCAAAAGACTGATTACCACAAAGCATCAGGTTCATGATAAAAAAAAAAAAAAAGAAAGGCTCAGGAATTCTGGGGAAGAGGGAGTGGAAAGATTGTAAGGGCCACAAGTTGGTACGTCATGCCCCAGAAGCACTGTCTCCCCCCAACAACTGACTGCTGCTCCCATAGCGCGTAACCCACAGCCCCATGGGGAATGCCTGTGACCCCGCTGAGCAGGGACCCCCAGTGGAATGGGGGCAGGGAGGAGGGAAAAGGGTGGTACCCATGCCTGATGTATCCATACTAAGCATGTCCATAGTAAATAAAACATAATAATTAATAAATAAACAATAAAGATAGAAATAAAATCCTTAATTCTCTGATTAAGCAAAAAGAAAAAGAATCAACCACTCCCGGAACAGTTCTTGAAAAATCTCTTTGTAGCTCCATAAGTGACCCACATGGAGAGTTGTTTGGGCTTAGCAGTCAAGAAATGAAGCAAATGTAGGTTCTAATCCCAACCAAACTATTTGAACATGGTACAATCTTCTTCAGATTGCCTGATTTACTTAAAAATTCTATGAACCTTAGTTTCTGCATACATAATAGGGTCTACCTGGGAACCTTGATTTTAGGGAGATGCAATGAGCTCATTTTAACCATGTAACTTAGCTTATAGAACCCTAAAATGATTATAGGGACTGGAGAGGCAGCTTAGCAGTTAAGGCCCTTACCTGCAAAGCCGGAAGATCCAGGTTCGATTCCCCAGTACTCACATAAGCCAGGTACATCAGGTGGCACATGAATCTGGAGTTCGTTTGCTGTGGCTGGAGGCCCTGGTGTGCCCTTTTCTCTCTCTCTCCCTCTCTCTCTCAAATAAATAAATTAATTTAAAAAAAAACATTATAGACAATTTCTCAAAACTAGTATCATTTAAATAAACATTGTTTTCACAGGCTCCAATATGTTTTACAGTATGTTTAAGCAAAAGAATATTCCTGAAATGCTAAATGTGCTAAAACTTGTGTCTAGATGTAAAATGTATACTTTATCCCAATTATATTCAGATAACAGAGATTTATAACTTTATTCATTTATTTTTGTATTGACTGGTTATCAAAATAAACATATATAAATGGGGAGAGAGAATGAATGAATGAATGAATCAATGAATGAATGAATGAATGAACCGAGGAGCTGGGAAGCCCCAGACATTAGCCGTAGAAGGCCCGAAGAGCAAGACAGAGAATAGCGGCACCTTAGAACTGAACTGCTATGACACTCCTGAAGGAACACTCATTTGGAAGCAATTATATTTCCTCTAATTTTCTTTTACCTCTTTGTGCTGACATTCCTGGAAGTATGAAGGAGCTAATAAGGCTTTCTAAACAGTCGGTGATGTTAAGTCGTCAAATATTTAGAGGCCAGGGGTCTTTAATCACCTAAGTGCTTTTCTGTGGATACTGATGTGACAAAGGCTCATATTTAATTGATTCCAAAGTCACTTTATGCTAAGTAATGGCTTGGTAAAGAATTTGAGAACCTAGTTACTCCCAATTAGAAAGCATGCATCCTCTCTATGTCAGAGGAGATAGCAGGCATGTCAGATTGAGTCACCAGTTCAGCCCAGCTCCATGGACAGACAGGAGACAGACATGGAATTGTGTCTGTAGGCATCTGGGCAGCTGTGGGAGGAGAGGCAGGAAAGAAGGCGGGACTTCCAATTATTTCTAAAACTTGTTTTGTAAAATTAGGTGAACATATTTTGAAAGGCTATGAAGTAGGCAGGAAATAAGATGCGATCAAAATCCAATATTCAGAGAATCATATATAAGAATGCCTGAGTAAGCTCTGTTTACTGCTTATCACAACTGGAAATGAATGCTTTGTTTCAATATAATGAATCTCAACAAGGCCTGTGTAGACTGCTAATCTTGCTACAAGGCACATATATATTTCAGATATTCATGAATATTTCTTCCACCATTAGAACTTTTTTTTTACTATTGCAAGAACTGAATATAAATCTAAGAAGCTCAATACGCATTAATGTATAAAATTACCATCTTCTCCTATTGACTTATCACTGCAATCATTATTCTAACTGGAAGTATGGTAGGATAGTTTGAAAGCCAACAGACAGTAATCAGTGGTTTAAATCAATGGTCTTATTACCTATTAACAGAAACTACCAAGAGAAGTTGATTTGTGGGAAAATCAGAGCAGCTGGAAAGTAAGATAAGGGGACAGAACTCATGTTGAATGCCTATTCCCTCTGAGCCTTTCTGTGAAGTTTAATAAGATGGATGTAGCATTCTGCAAGGATGTTTTAATTCTACTTTAAAAGGGACAAAAAAGCATTTATTGTGTCATCTCCACAACAAACACTATGACTACAATAAGTACTAAATTCAGCCATTGTTGTCAAAAAAAAAATTGTTCACACTGGTTATATATTAGTGTGGCAAGAAGCAAAGCCCTATAAACATGAATTTAAATTAACTTGCATCTCATACTTCTGTATGATTCCTGTTTAATTATTTTTTGATAATGGCAATAAAGACTGCTTCCACATTTCCCAACACATCTAAACAAGATATTGACTCAAGAATACACACTTGTGGGCTGGAGAGATGGCTTAGCAGTTAAGGCACTTGCCTGCAAGGCCAAAGGATCCAGGTTTGATTCTCTAAGAGCCACGTAAGCTGGATGCATAAGGTGGCACATGTGTCTGGAGTTTGTTTGCAGTGGCTGGAGGCCCTGGCAGTCCATTCCCTCCCTCTCTCTCCACCCTCTCTCTTCTGCTCGCTCTCTCTCTCTCTCTCTCTCTCTCTCAATCTCTCTCTCTCCAATAAATAAAAATAAAAAACAAAAACGAATAAGGAATACACACATACACATAATCACAGAAGCATGCTGCTATACATGAAATGCTTAATTTTACTGTTTACATATGACTGTGGCAGCTTTGAGAACATACTGTTAAAAAACAAACAAAAAGGACAAATATTTAAATCAGCCAAAACAATCAGATTTCGAAGGACCAGTGGCACAATGAAAGTGGCATCTCCCATTAGCCTTCCTGAAATGTACAACTGTGAAGAGAAAATACATCAATGACAGCTTGCTCAGTTGAAACTAAAACAACAACAGCAAAACAGCTTCTTTTAAAATTTATTTTACTTACTTGAGAGAGAAAAAAGGCAGAGAGAGAGAAAGAGAGAGGGAGGGAGAGAATGGACACACCAGGTCTTTCAGGCTATTACAAACGAACTCCAGATGCATGCGCCACCTTGTGAATCTGGCTTACATGGGTCCTGGGGAATCAAACCCAGGTCCTTTGGCTTTGCAGGCAAGTGCCATAACCACTAAACTATCCCTTCAGCCTGAAAACAATTTCTTGATGCTCCTGCCTCTGCCTCTTCAGCAATTCCCACCACAACCAGAAAAACAAAACCCCGTGTCTTCATTAAGAAACACATTCTTCATCCTCCCTTCAACAAAAAAGCAAGAGGTTCATGAAATTAAGGTACACCAGATAATGTCCTCAACATGATGGGGATCATAAAGATTTCAATTCTAAAGAATCCATAAACTCATTGAGAAAATGTAAAAATGAAATAATTGAAGTGATTTAGGCACCCATCACATGCAAGCACTGCAGGAGCTGCAAATGACTCTCGATAGAAATAGGAAATCTCACTGTGAAAATGTACCACATTATGAGTCTGTAAAGAATCTTAAGTGGTTTCCTGAAAAAGATTTAGATGCCTTCAAAAGTACTATTTTTGTTGAGCATTTTCTGCTTTTCTATCAAGCTCTCACTCATAATGTTGGTATCAACTATAAGTTCACAAATGCTACACCACCAACCTTTTCCCATAAAATAAAGTGAACTTTATTAAACAGGGTGGAAGAGTGAGGTTTCAGACAGGATATGCTTAGGCTGATGCTGGAGAGCAGGTATGAGTCAGAGTATAGCCAAACATATCCACTGAATGGACTTCATAGGGCGGGAGAAAATAATCCTGGGCCTTGTATCCCCTACAGTGCAACTGTCATCTATATCCTATACTGCCAGTATAGGGAGAGCAGAGAAGAGCACCTGGCATTTGTTGGAGAAACCTACACTAATCTGAGATGCAAGTTCCTCAGGAGGATATGTAGCTCATCACTGGCTGGCAAGGAGTCAATATTAAAGAGTTGTGTAAACGGACGGGTGCTTGCATTGATGTGGACAAGGAGAATGTGAGCTGTGGAGAAGTACTGCTTACCAGTGGTTTTCCTGTTTGGGTGCGCAAGGCCGCTGTCAGTCAGATCCGGAGCAAATATCCCAGTGCAGAATCGTAGGAAGAGGTAAGCAGACAATTTGCTCTGTCAGTCCTCTGGGGCCAAAACTACCTGTGACAACGAACCACAGGGAACATTAGGACTAGCAAGACTTATAAACACCTCAGGAACACAGAAGGAAATGTCAGCAGGAAAACACTGATACTGGGTAAAATTTCAGGAGATGATCTTAGGGAGAGAAATGCTCATCCTACAGAAAGCAGAATTTCATGCAAGCAGCCAGTCAGGGTGAGGAGAGAGGAAATCGAGATCCAGTCAGGGTGAGGAGAGAGGAAGTGGAGATCCAGTCAGGGTAAAGAGAGAGGAAGTGGAGATCCAGTCGGGGTGAGGAGAGAGGAAATCGAGATCCAGTCGGGGTGAGGAGAGAGGAAGTGGAGATCCAGTCAGGGTGAGGAGAGAGGAAGTACAGATCCAGTCAGGGTGAGGAGAGAGGAAGTACAGATCCAGTCAGGGTGTGGAGAGAGGAAGTGGAGATCCAGTCAGGGTGAGGAGAGAGGAAGTGGAGATCCAGTCAGGGTGAGGAGAGAGGAAGTACAGATCCAGTCAGGGTGTGGAGAGAGGAAGTGGAGATCCAGTCAGGGTGAGGAGAGAGGAAGTGGAGATCCAGTCAGGGTGAGGAGAGAGGAAGTGGAGATCCAGTCAGGGTGAGGAGAGAGGAAATCGAGATCCAGTCAGGGTGAGGAGAGAGGAAGTGGAGATCCAGTCAGGGTGAGGAGAGAGGAAGTGGAGATCCAGTCAGGGTGAGGAGAGAGGAAGTACAGATCCAGTCAGGGTGTGGAGAGAGGAAGTGGAGATCCAGTCAGGGTGAGGAGAGAGGAAGTGGAGATCCAGTCAGGGTGAGGAGAGAGGAAGTGGAGATCCAGTCAGGGTGAGGAGAGAGGAAGTGGAGATCCAGTCAGGGTGAGGAGAGAGGAAGTGGAGATCCAGTCAGGGTGTGGAGAGAGGAAGTGGAGATCCAGTCAGGGTGAGGAGAGAGGAAGTACAGATCCAGTCAGGGTGTGGAGAGAGGAACTGGAGATCCAGTCAGGGTGTGGAGAGAGGAAGTACAGATCCAGTCAGGGTGAGGAGAGAGGAAGTGGAGATCCAGTCAGGGTGAGGAGAGAGGAAGTGGAGATCCAGTCAGGGTGAGGAGAGAGGAAGTGGAGATCCAGTCAGGGTGTGGAGAGAGGAAGTGGAGATCCAGTCAGGGTGAGGAGAGAGGAAGTACAGATCCAGTCAGGGTGTGGAGAGAGGAACTGGAGATCCAGTCAGGGTGTGGAGAGAGGAAGTACAGATCCAGTCAGGGTGAGGAGAGAGGAAGTGGAGATCCAGTCAGGGTGAGGAGAGAGGAAGTGGAGATCCAGTCAGGGTGAGGAGAGAGGAAGTACAGATCCAGTCAGGGTGAGGAGAGAGGAAGTGGAGATCCAGTCAGGGTGTGGAGAGAGGAAGTACAGATCCAGGTGGAGGCAGAGAGGCAGGTTTGTGGAAAAGCTCCAGTTCGAGCAGGCAACAGGCGCCACTCCTGGAGGATCCTCGCCACACAGGAGGTGATGACATGGCTGTCATTGGACCAAACAATAAAGAGCTTCCTAGGAAAAACCTAACAACAGCTTTCAGAAGTGTGGAGCTCAGACAAGTTCAGAAATCCTATTCTGACCTCTGTTCCCACGTGGATGAGTACCTAGGAGTCTAGGTGTCTGTTCCTAAACACTCTAAGCACTTCTGGATCTGAATCATTGCCCCTGCAGCCTGCAGTTGGATAAGCTTGTCAGTGAGATGACCCAGCACTCAGAATCATCTAGACCTGACTGCACATGGAAGACATTACAGAAGGACCTTTCGCTACAAATGGCTCTTGGTGCCAAGCCTATATTCATGGAACCTTGGAGAGTGGACCTTGGGCCTCTCATTTGTTGAAGGACCACAGGGCTCTCAGGAGTGACTCCCTAGGCCTTCCATGTCAAGCAAAAGAAAGTAGTCTGGCATGGATCACCACTGCCCAGGTGAACAATGGGAAAAGGAAGCTTTAGATGACTTTGAGAGACTCACTTTCTGTGCTGACTACAAGTCCCTGGTGGTCAAGATATCTAGGCTATGTTCAGACTGAGATCTCAAGTTAGCCAAGCATCTACTGATATGATGCCAGAGATAGGGAGATATTTGATGTTGAGCTAGAATTAGTGTGTAAAGAATACACAATTATGCATCCTAAAGACATGGAAGAAAACAGACTCTCCCAGATAGGTTGAAAGTGATGGCCATAGAAACAGATGCCTCTCTTGCCAGCATACTCAGTAAGACTAAAAAAAAGGCCATGAAGTTGGCTGGAGAGATAGCTTAGTGGTTAATGTGCTTGTCTGTGGAGCCTAAGGACCCATGTTTGACTCTCCAGAACCCATATAAGCCAGATGCATAAGGCGGTGCATGCTCACAAGGTGGCACATGCGCACAGGATGGCACACACATCTGGACTTTGTGTGCAGTGGCTAAGGCCCTGGCATACCAATTCTCCTCTCTCTCTCTCTCTCTCTCTCTCTCTCTCTCTCACACACACACACACACACACACACACACACATTAAAAATGAACCATGAAGCCGGGCATGGTGGTGCACACCTTTAATCCCAGCACTTGGGAGGCAGAGGGAGGATCACCATGAGTTCAAGGCCACCCTGAGACTACAGAATGAATTCCAGGTCAGCCTGAGCTAGAGTGAGACCCTACCTCAAAAAAAAAAAAAAGAAAAAAAAAAAAAAAAACAAGAAGTAGAAGAAGAACCATGAAGAGATACCAATATAATCCATCCTGCTTCCACTTATCAGAAGCAACTTTAAATACTGACAAGAATGACCCAGAAGACAGTGACTTAATTCTGAAGACAGTCTTCTATTGCTGCTTCACCTCTGCTTTGCTGTGATTTGGTGCCAGGAGAGAGGAGTCTGTGGTAAAGAGATCCCTAACATCCTTCACTACACACACGGGCTAGCTTGCGGTGGGTCACGTTCAGTTTCTCCTTCCACTGTACTACCAGAAAGTACATGTGACCTCACACTCCATCCAATGCCTCCCCAACCTTCCCAGGGTCCGACTGCTGCTGCGTAACTTCTAATCACTTCCGCACCAGGCTCAGTCCCCTCTGCCATTACTACAAGGGGGCTGTGTTCCTCTTTTGAGGTTGGAAAGTATCCAGGGTTTAGGCATTATTCTGCAGACTTCTGATGCACCTCATCAGGTAACTATGGTTACCAGAAGTGTTTGATGGGCTCTAAGGACTGAAGTTGAGTCAGGAGGCAAAGGAAAGATCAGCATTAAATATAACCTCCTAGCGTCAACTGCTGATGCTATTGGAGACAGGCTTTTGAATCCTGTGCTCCAAACTGTGCTCCAGCTATTTCTTTGTGAACTTTAGTCAAAATACGAGCAGAAAAGGAGAGAGGTGACTCGTGAACTGTTCTAAATTTCTAGTATGGTGTCTATATGGATATACATACATCTGGAGAGAGAAAGAACATGCTGTTTAATCATTTGAGGGATTGTGTGCGTAGGAAAGTTCTCAAGAAAATTTTAAAATTGCTAAATAGTTTAAGTTGTCTTTTGTGACCTTTAGTGACATTTACTGTACAAAAGAATACTACACTGAGAAACACTGCTTAGGGTAGGTTTTTTTTTTTTTTCTCTCTCTTCCTAAGAGCACAGAGTGGGACAGAGTTACATACTTTTCAGAAAAGTATCTCTAAGGTCTGAGGAGAATGAATTAACTCACGATTTAATTCAAGGTGAGGGCTTTGAAAGTACTAATGCTATAATCCTTCCTGAAAATGCTGAGTACAGAGATTTCTGCTTTCTAAAATGTTTTCTACAGGATTCTAATACTTATCTATTAGAACTACATACTAAAAATGCCATCTGCCCAAAATATCTCATTAAGTCATACTAACTCCATTCTGGCATGCTAAAATTCCCTCACATGTATACTTCTAAAATACAGATAAATCGTTTTCAGTATCTCCACTGATATAGTAATTGGATTATCACAACTAAGAACTTTAGGGCTGGAGAGATGGCTTAATGGTTAAGGCACTTGCCTACAAAGCCAAAGGACCCAGGTTCAATTCCCCAGGACCCAGATAAGCCAGATACACAAGGTGGTGCATGTATCTGGAGTTCGTTTGCATTGGCTAGAGGCCCTGATGTGCCTATTCTCTCTCTCTCTCTCTCTCTTTCTCCCCCTCCCTCTTTCTCCAATAAATAAATAGATAAAAATAAAATATAAAAAACTAAGAACTTTAAATGTGAAATGTTTAACAGAGGACAGTTTGTATAAAATTCCTTGAGATCGCAAGGTTTCTGTCTCTTCCTTCAATCGTTAAGACTGTTTTGACTGCATTCTGATTAAGGATTGCCAAAAATATTGTGTTTTAGAGAGATACATTTCCATTTGTTCCTCATCTATAATCATAAAGTGAATAAAAACAGTTCACAGAAGAGAATTTCAGAGAATAAGATAATTTGGAGGAATTGTAAGCTTATTTCTTTAAGCTAACCTCTTTGAAGAACTAAATCTTTGCTGCTTATATACAGTAGAAGGTGGCCTATTCAATGCCCAGCTCCAGCCAGTTCTAATGACACTCATTGTCCTTCTATGTATATCCATAGGAAAATTGCTTTCTAGAAAATATAGCACTGGTTTTCTGAAATGAGTCTTCTTTTCACTGGAAATATTAGTGCAGGAGAATCGCAGAACAACAAAATTTTACTCCATAGAAAGGAAAAGTACATTCTTGCAAGAGAATACTTAATATTTAAATCGTCACGCTACTCAGAAATTAGTATTAGGAAACACTAATGAAGAGTCATAAACAAGTAAGTTATGCGCTTTATTATTAAATTGATGTATTAATTAAAATAGCTGCTGTAAAAAAATACCCCCAACATTAGAAGTTAAAAGAAAACATGTATTGGTCTCACACAGTTCTAGAGGTAGGATCCAAAATCAGTTTTATTGGGCTGCAATGGAGAAAATGACATGTTTCTGGAAAACCTGTAGGGAAAAGCCTTTTCCACCTTGTAGACACACTGGTTAGATCCCTTGACTTATGCTACTTGCCCCACCGTTAGGACCAGAGCCATGCCATCTTCACCTTTTGTTCTCCCCTATCTTTACATAACTTTCTTCTCTACAGCCAAATATATCTCAGTGTCCCCTTACAGGGACTCTTTTAATTATATCTAGGGCCTAAGTAAATAATCTAGGATATCCTCCCCAGTCTCAAAATTCTTAATTTAGTTAAGGCTGCACAGATCCCTCTCCATATCCATCAGCAGGATTAAGATCTGAGACCTAATTACTTTCCTACTGAGGCGGCACAAGCTTGACAAAAACAGCTTAGGGAGGTTTTAGCTCACAGTTTTCCAGTCTAGCACATAATGACGGGGAAGGCTGGTGGCCTGACTGTGAAGTGGCTGGTCACATTCTGTCTGCAGCCAAGAAGCAGAGCTGAATGGAAGCGCTAGGACCCCAACACATGGAATGATGCCGCCCACATCCAGGGCGCGTCTTCCCTCCTCAGTTAAACCTTCGTAGAAACAGTCTCATAGTCACACCCACAGATGTGTTTCCATGTGGATTCTAAACCCAGTCAAGCCATTGACAATGAAGACTAACCATGGCAACTTGAATACGTTTTGAATGCCATTCATTATTCAGCCTGCTAAATTTGAAATGTTGGTTCTTTATGTAGAGTATAAACAAATAATAAAGGTAAAAAAAATCAACGGAAGTAAGTGGGTAAAGTAATTGTCACACTAGATACTGAAATATAATTTGAGGGCTGGAAAGATTGCTTAGTGGTTAAGCGCTTGCCTGTGAAGCCTAAGGACCCCGGTTCGAGACTTGATTCCCCAGTACCCATGTAAGCCAGATGCATATGGTGGCGTATGCATCTGGAGTTCGTTTGCAGTGGCTGGAAGCCCTGATACACCCATTCTCTCTATCTATTCACCTCTTTCTCTGTCTGTCTGTCTGTCTGTCTGTCACTTGCAAATAAATAAATAAAATAAACAGGCTGAGCTCTTGAGATTGATCCTCCCTAGATTCCCCTATAAAAAAAATAAAATAAAAGCTAGAAACTATGGCAGGCTAGTATAATCCTAGCACAGTGACAACACAATGAGGAGACAGGGACAAGATAGTTTCCCTGAAGCTCATGAAGAATGCAGCAAAAGATCAGTGAAGTGAGACTCCACAGCAAGAAATCCACATCAGCTAAGGTGGTAAGGTGAAACCCTACAACATCCTCTGACCTCAAGATAGATGCCATGACATGTGCATGCCTGCATCCTCACTCACACAAACAAGTGTGCACACATGACACAAAACTAAAAATAAATAAAATATAATTCAAATATATATATCAATCATATAAAAAAGCAATGGTATAGGTCCAAGCTTGCCTCTATAGAGAGATGAGAACAGAATATGGGGTGAAGAAAACATCATTACTCAATTAAGAACTGGATTATGCAGAAAGTAATATTACTTTCTTTTTAAAAAGAAAAGACAGGGCTGGAGAGATGGCTTAGTGGTTAAGGCACATGCCTGCAAAACCTAAGGACCATGGTTCGAGTCTCCAGGTCCCATGTTAGCCAGATGCACAAGGGGGCGCATGTGTCTGAAGTTCATTTGCAGTGGCTAGAGACGCTGGTGTACCCATTCTCTCTCTCCCTCTCTTTCCCTCCCTCTCTCTGTCCCTAATAAATAAATAAATAAATAAATAAATAAATAAAAATAAAAAATAAAAGAAAAGACATGATATTCCAGGGAGTACTCTGGAAGACCTAAAGAAAGAAATGTCTAAGAAAATTAGGTGGATTCTTAACTGATCTAGTCATATGTAAAGACATTCTAAACATAAAGGTAATGGAAAAGAAATACAAATCTATTGAGTATACAAAAATGAATAAATCTGGGCGTGGTAGTGCATGCCTCTAATCTGAGCACTTGGAGGCAGAGGTAGGAGGATCGCCATGTGTTCAAGGCCACCGTGAGACTACATAGTGAATCCAGAGGTCAGCTTGGGCTAGAGTGAGACCCTACCTTGAAAAACTATATATATGGTATATCTGCCCAAAACATAATGAAAATTCAAGCAATCTGTTTGAAAAAAATATGTGTAATAGTGCTGGGTAACTAGTTAAATATTCATAGTATAAAACTGGCCACACATATTGCCATGGAAAACTCAAAACCAAAATGGAAAAAAAAATACATAAAAACTACTGTGTTATAAGGAAGAACATAAATGTCTAATAGAAGAATATAAGATTACTCACAAGTAATCAATAAATGTGAATGGCAATAAGGAATAGTATTTGTTGACAATAAACTACCACCAGGAATGAAGACTTTCATTTGCTGTAACTCACAGCATGTAAGACAGGCGTTGCAGGCTGCCTCCTCATTGTTGGACAATGGGTATCATCCAGAAACAGGTCATGGGAAGAAAGGGTTTATTTCAGGCTTGCACATTTCAGGGGCACACCGTCAATGGTGGAAGAAGCTGGCTTATCTTCCTAGAGTCAAGCAGAGAGGCGCCACCAACAGGCAGCACCACAAAACAGCCAGAGCTCAAACTGCTGTCCACATACCTTAGGGTTGGACACAAGATCCACCCACAGTGACATGCCAATTCCCCAGGAGGGTTCTGTCCACTGAAGACTCAAGTTGCAAGCCTGAGTCTATGGGGCCATACATGCAAACCACTAAAACGTATATAGCGTCAAACACCAGTAACAGGAATCTAAATCGTACTCTCTCCAGAAAGAGCTTTAGCAATGTATAGAAAGTCTTTAAAACATCATCTTTTGATCTTGTAATTCCACTTCCTATGGTAAAGCCTAAAGAAATAATCAATGATATAAATTTAAAAAGTGTGTACGGTATTTCTTAATTAGTTTTTAGAAGTTAAGAGCTGCAAACATGCCACCTAGGTTCAATCTCCCATATAAAGCCATATGTACAGAGTTACATATATGTGTATAGTTCATTTGTAGCAGCAGGAGGCCCAGGTGTGCCAATTCTTTCTCTCTCCTCTCTTTCTCCCCCTTCTTCTCTCTGTCTCTCATAAATAAATACCATTCTTTTAAAGAGGTTATAATACACAATAAAACAAGTGACTAAATAAGCCAACATGGTCCATATGACCAAATTCTAGCAAACAAGTTGCTCTACAAATATAGCTTTGATGTAGGAAAATATCCATAGCAAAATGCTAGATTAATAGTATTATAGAATTTAAAATTGGATACAGATCTATTCAAACAGAAACCTATATTGCATTTCTATTCAAACCTTTTATGGACAAGTGAATTCAGTCAATAATAAAATTTTGAACAGAAATGGTGATTTTGACCAAAGAGAAACAGACTAATAATAGAGAACAACTGATGTATGAGGAAAGTCTCCAGAGACGGTATAGTCCTGAAAGACCGCTGAGGTGGCAGCATTTAACGTGAGATGGAGATGAAAGGAGAAAGAGAGAGGGGAACACAGAAGTTCTAGTCTTTGCAATGCCGCCTAAAAATTCTATAATCTTCCCTGCCTGTCTCTAGCCTCACAGTGTTCATCTCTAAAGAACAGTCACATAATCCCTTTCAAATAACAAATAACAACAGATGGTGTCTGCAATTGTTCTTTGTAAACACTACACATAGAACATTATTGCCATACCTCCAAAAGACCTTTTTGTGTTTATTTGTAAATGTATTCAGTGTCTGGTCGCTACATGATAAAGTTCATGGGTGTAACAACATGCACGAAATAATATACAAAAATCAAGAAAGAAGTTTGTCATAACAGCCAGAAGAGTTTTCTTCAAATTACAAAGGTCTATCAAATCATGTGTACCATTCCTGTTATGACCACATTATAGTGTCAGAATGAAGGTAATAAATCGTTGCTATTTACGGTCTCTTCCATATACATATTCCCAGAGTGCTCAATCAAAGTTATGTGTGAACTGATTATGGGTTTTCCACAGGTGAGGCAGTACACTTGGCATACGTTTCACCAGCAATACATTTTCTCTGCTTTATGCCTCTTCCCTTACCCCAGCTTACTAATTGGTTCAAGAACAAGAGCCAATTTTTTTTTAGAATAATGAACACAGATGATCATTCTAAGAAGCCTCTTAACATTCCAGAAGAGGATTTGGAAAGCAGAATCATTTCATATTTTAGTTACCACCATTTGTATTTCAATGATTAAGACTTTTTTTTTTTTTTTACAAGAAAGGGCCAGTTTTCTACCTGGCAGGCTTTGGCAAATATAGGTGTGAATATATGCCTCCTGGAACTTTTCCACACGATGAGAGCCGGATGCCCATGCTCTCCTACCTCATAGTTACTTTTCAAATTGCAAAGTCCAATCCTCACCTCTTAATCTTGTTAAAATAGCGCATAAATCCTGAGAATGGCAAATAAGTCTGTAATGATGACAGCAGCTGCCTGAACTGCTGGACAGTGCAAGGTCCACCTGTCCTTTCTTCACCACTGGCGACACTGAGCCCGTCCAGCACATAGACCTGCTTTGTCTCAGCCCTTTACCCTCCGTTCCCTCCTTTCTCTGCGGCTTGCCTCCCGGGCACTTTCCTCTCCTAGACACTGACTCATGACTCCTATCAACCAGCTCGTGGGCACTCACTGAACTGCCCATGGAAGTTGTTGCAAACCTTCCCGTCACCTCAGGACCTATGACCATGTAAAGAAACCAAAGGCCCCGTTGGCTCTCTGAGAACCTTTCCTTAAAACCGCAGAGCTTTCTGGATCATCCCTTGACTACATCGTTTCTTTACAACGTCCCCCCTCGTCCCAAAGTCAATGAAGTACACTTAGATTTTGGCAGAAGCTCTCTCCTTCTGGGTTAGTGAACCATCTCCCCACTGTTGGCCAGCCCTCCCCAGCCCTCCCAAAAGCAATGCAAGCAGTAGGTTTCTCTGAGCCCGGGGCCCCCTCCATGCCAGGAAGGTTAAAGGTCCAAATCCCGTAAATCAAGGTTTCCTACTACCAGAAGCGATGCGAAGTGAAATGGTGAGGAATGTGACTTCACAATTATGCTGTCCAATTTAATACCAAGTTTGACCTAAATCAGAGAATAGGGTAACAGCCTGCTAGCTTGTATTTTTGCACCTGTAAATTGCTCGCCTTCCTGACCCTGTTCCACATACAGACCCTAAAATCTCCTGCCCAGGACTGGCATTCCCTGGGCTTCCCAGGCTCACTCTTCCTGCCATTATCATGTCTTCATAATACAGGGAACGGCCAGGGTCCAGGTTTCTGGTCCAGCCCCCCCCCCTTGGCCCTTCCTTAGAGATAACCCTGTTGTTGGTTGGTTTCCCTCCAAGTGTGTGCACACCATATGGGACCAAAACTACTGTCATCAAAGCTGAGTAATCACTAGATATTCCTTTCCTGGCAAGAGTTCTCTGTGGCCCACTGAGGTTAAATTGACCTATCTTTTTTTTTTCCCCATTCTTCTTATACCTCCGGTTCTGTCTTCAAACACAGATCTGCTAGTTTATTATGTGAGGGTAGAAAGGGGGAAAGTTTGGGAAAAGGAGATTAGCAGGAAAGGGAAGGGGACAAGAGACATGAATGAGGGGTGAATGTGATCAATCTGCATCATATACACGTATGTAAAGGTCCTAATGAAACCCATTATTATTGGTTTCTGTAGTTCATATTTGTGCTAGTCAAAATAGTTTAAAAATCTTATCAGGAGCATACAGCAGTTTCCTAAGTGGTCTACCCTCTTCCATCCTCTTAGCAACGTTAACTCTGAACCAGAGTCTAATTTTCTCTTATCATATGCCTTCTCCAAACAGTGTCCCCAAGTGAGGACAAATTTGCATTATGAATGGACTGCAGTGTATTTTTGTTTCACATTAGCTCTCTCTATGCCAACTGTTAAAAAAAAAAAAAGAAAGAAACCACTGGTGCTGTAATCACATAGGCACTGCACCATACCACAAACATTTGTTACAATTTCCCAGCTTCCCTGGGCCTTGTCCCCTGAGCCTCCAGCATTCTGACTTCATTTCCCCCTGTTGAATTTCTGCACAGTCTCCAGGCAATGCATCCTCTGCAGGGTCTGCTAGAATCCCCTTGAAAAGAAGCTCACCTCTGCCTCCTTTATTCTCTGCTGCGCTTTCTACCTTGACTGTAATCGTCACCGCAGGCCGCAGTGTTGTTCGCCCTGCCACAGTCTCTCTGCTAAACTGTGAGTTTTTAGAATCAGAAGTCACGTCTCCTTTAACGTCATGTCCCTTAGAGCACTCCCTCGGAATAGGCAGATAGGCAGTGAAGGGTTATCCAGTTGTTGAAATAAAAGAAATAAAATTACAACAGAAGACAGCCTTTCCTGAGAAATAGCAAGCTTCTAAGACCTCTGACATTACCTAGACTGGTGAATGTGGTCAATTTTATTTAAGTCTAAGTGTGCAAAGCCATTGGAAATGGGTCACTTTCCCTCGAGAAACCTAGATTTTCCTACCCTCCTTCCCTTAATTATTATACGATTTTGAGTTAAAAAAATTAAAGTGTATAAAATCTCTAAAATTTAGATTAAGTGAAATGAAAAACTACCTGCTTCCTACAACTGAAATCACAGGGACTTTCAGACAATATCTATGTTTCTGTCATATTTTGCCATTTGACATAACTCATCCCATCAACAAATATCTAGTAAAGGTGTGATATGATCCTAGAGTTATGCACAACATTTTGGGGGTGAAAAGAATGTGAGCTTTATTAAGGAAGTGTGCAGGGAAATGAGCCTGAGACCTGCTAGGAACAAACATGAATAAAGGGACAATGGAAAAGTCTTCCGGGATGGAAAGAGGCAAAAGCACCAACCTGAAGCAGGCACATAGGTGTGATGCACGTTGCTGAAGAGCAGAGACGGCACACACCTGTGAACAGATGAAGGTGAGTGGTGGAGCCCTGCCTGCTGAGGCACCTCCCCTTCCACAGTCCCAGAGGATGATTCTAGAACTTTCCTCAGTGTGGTGGTTTGACTCAGGTGTCCCCCATAAACTTAATGTGTTCTGCATGCTTGGGCCCCCAGCTGGGAGCAATTGGGAAATTGAAGCCTCCTGGAGGCAGTGTACTGTTGGGCTCAGGCTTGTGGGTGTTATAGCCAGCTTCCTCTTGCCAGTGTTGGGCACACTCTCCTGCCACTGTTGTCCATCTGATGTTGGCCAGGAGGTGATGTCCACCCTCTAGGTTCATGCCATCATTGTGCCCTGCCATCGTGGAGCTTCCCCTCCAGTCTGTAGGCCAAAATAGACCCTTTCCTCCCACAAGCTGATCTTGGTCATGTGTTTTCTGACAGCAACATGATTATACTGGCTACAACACTCTGTAAAAATCAGAAAATCATCAGTCACATAAAAAAAAAAAAACAGAAAGTAAGATCAGAAGCAGAGGTAGGAGGATCACTGTGAGTTTGAGGCCACCCTGAGACTTCATAGTGAATTCCAGGTCAGCTTGAGCTAGAGTGAGACCCTTACTTGAAAAGAAAAACCAAAAAAAAAAAAAAAATACTCGTCAGGCACCGTATAATATAGGTCCAGCCAAAAATCTCAACACATGCAAACAACCTTAGTGTGTGAAAGAGACATTTGGGAGTTGAGCTATTGGGCCAGAGACATACATGTATCTGTGTTCTTCTGCTTGGGGATGATACAAGTAGAAGGTATACAATTAAGGGAGATTTGATCATGAGAAGAAAGGCAATTAAAAAAACACAGATTTTTGTATTTCGTGCAGATGGAAAAATTTTTAGACCTCTTAGGTTTATAAGAGACAGAATCATGATTTAAAAATCAAAGATAAGTTTTTTTTAAGACTACAGTCATGTTTAAGATCCTAAAATATCCTTAAGTAGCTGTTATCTCCCTAAAATTCATTGTATGAGAGAAGATAAAGAACCATGCATCTAAAGATATAGACTTTGTGCAAATAAATAAATAAATAAAAATTTAAAAATGGGCTAGAGAGATGGCTTAGTGGTTACGGCATTTGCCTGCAAAGCCAACGGACCCAATTTTGATTCCCCAGGAGCCACGTAAGCCAGATTCACAATGGGGCACATGCATCTGGAGTTCGTTTGCAGTGGCTACAGGTCCTGGTGTGCCCGTTCTCTCTCTGTCTGTCTCTCTTCTCTCTGCCTGTCTGTCTGCCTGCCTGCCTCTCTCTCTCTCTCTCTCTCTCTCTCTCTGCTTGCAAGTAAGTAAATAAAAATTTAAGTTATAGACTTTGAAATATTTCCTCTTTGCCTCTTTTTCTGTATATCCACTTAGAATTCTCAGTATATAGATCATAGGTCATGATGCTTACACACCTGACTGGTCAATCTCATTGTCAGCTATGACAAAGCATCTATTTAGCATGCTTTTCATAAAGCAACTACTTGGTGTCAAGCCACATGTTAATTGTTAGCATACACTGATCTTATTTACTATTTATTTGTTTGCAAGGAGAAAGTAGAAAAGAGTGTAAGATAGGGCATGCAGGGACCAGGGCTGTTGCAAACTCCAGATACACGTTCTGTTTTGTGCTTTGCTTGTTCCGCACTCGCAAACATATTTATAACTTTATGGTGGTGGGCCCTACCTGCCCACTCAGGTTAAATGAGGGACAGCTGATTGGTTGGGGCTAGGGGCTATCTCAGAAAGAGGCTAACCATGGGTCTAAGCTTGACCAACCACAGTGTTGGGATTAGATTTAAATCCAAGAAAGGACCTCCCTCCCTGCCAGGAAGGGCCCAGGTTGTTTGTGGAAAATCAGGTCTGTGGAGCCAGACAAGGGATAAGAAGTCAGATCAGCCTTTGGTCCCTAGCAAGTGCAGGCTGTCCTGCCTTTTCAGGGGCTCAGTCACCCTAACTGCCTAAAAGAGCTCCCTGACTCCCTCTCAGGAAAAGTGCAGGATTTAGAGGGACATGACATGGTTCTAGAACAGGGTACAAAAAGTTAGCAGGGAACAGTAATGCAGGACATTGAATGTTTTTGTCTTATGTTTATCTTAAGCATAACACAAATCTGTTATTTAAAAAAGTGATGTCCAGGAAGTTCCTGGAATGAGGTTATATGTCTTGCATTATTTAGGGGCCAAGATAGCTTTGAGCTAATCCATCAGTGATGGTAGTTTAAACTAAAGATGGATGTCGTATAAAGATGGAAAACTAAATAGAGAAGTCAAATCTTTAAGAGACTGGTGATTGTAGCTGGTAACATAATTATCAAAGAAGGCTATGGTAGTTTGAATGTGAACAAATATCCCCCACAGCCTGAGGTATTTTTGATTAGGCTCACAACTTGAGTCTCCAGCATCCTGTTGGAGGGGTGTCACTGGGGTGACTCTTGCAGTCCAGCCCTACTGGACTACACTGGGCTCTGTCTGTTGATGTTTTCTGGCATTTTTGGTGGTGTCTCTTGGCTATGCACCTATGGAAGCAAGCCAGCTTCTTTTGCCATTGATGGTGTTTCCACTAGATTCTGTAAGCCTGAAATCAACCCTGACCTCCTATAAACTACTGCTGGTCATGTGAAGGTAACTACCCCAAAGGATAAAGATTTCGTTTTGTAGAGGAGGATGGGGAGGCTGCGATGATTGGTGAGTGGTTAAAGGCACGCGGTTTCAAATTCTGCTGGCATAAGTCCAATTCCCAAGCTGGCCAAGTACGTCAGACACAAGAATTAGTTCAACTATCTGGTGTTCATTTGCGGTAGCAAGAGGCTCTGGCACACCCATAACTGCCACCCCCTGACATAAACACAGAGAAATAATTTTTAAATTTAAAGAGTAGGTGGATGCCATCAGTGAGATAATATTATGCACTTGTGAGAACGGCTAAACCCAAAACCTTGACACCAGCAATTGTTGCTGAGGATGTGCAGAACTAGCAGCATGGACTCATTGCTGGTAGGGATGTAAGAACAGTCTGGCCATTTTAAACAACAGTATTACAGTTTCTCACAAAGCTAATGGAGTCTTCATGCACGGTGCAGAATTGTTAAGCTGGGATTTAACCAGCTCAGTTGAAGAATATGTCTATGGAAAATCTACACACTCGTGTTAACATTGCCTTTTATTGATAATTGAAAATTTTGGGAAGCAGCAAAGATGTGCTTCAGTCTCGTAAACAAACTGATAGATTCATACAATAGAATATTATTTTGCAATAAACTAAAATGACTTCTCAAGCCACATGAACAAAAACTTACAGGCAAATTGCTCAGTAAAAGAAGATAATTCGAAATGGCTGCATACTATATGACTTCAATTATATGGCTTCTGGAAAAGGAAACATTATGACTACAGTAAAAAGATCAGTGATTGCAAAGGGTCAGTGAGAGGAGTGGGGGAATGAAGAGCTGGAACACAGGGCTCTTTGGGGCTGTGGCACTTGGGATGTAACACTGAAATGGTAGCTGCAGACATTACACACTTGGCCAAACCCACTTAACTATGCTGTACAAATAGTGAATCCTTATGGAAACTATGGATTTTATATAACAATTATGAACTCATACTGGTTCATCACTTGTAACCTATGTACTCAGAACGTAAGTAATAGGATTAACCGAACAGAGGGAAAGAGGAGCATGCAGAAATTCTCTTTTCTGCCTTTTCATTTTGTCTATAAACCTGAAACTGAAAGTCCATTACTTTTTTTAAAGTCTTCATATGTAGTACATATAAACTACATTAACGTAATAATTTTTAATATATGATCTTCATGGTTTTTGACATTTTCATACGTATATATTGCATTTTCAATACTTTTTTTAAAAAATGAGACAGAGGGTAATAATATTTACCTAAATAAGAATGACTGGGGGCTGGAGAGATGGCTTAGCTGTTAAGTGCTTGCCTGTGAAGCCTAAGGACCCCAGTTCAAGGCTCAATTCCCCAGGACCCACGTAAGCCCGATGAACAAGGTGGCACATGCATCTGGAGTTCATTTGCAGTGGCTGGAGGCCCTGGTGCACCCCATTCTCTCTCTCTCTCTCTCTCTCTCTCTCTCTCTCCCTCTGTATGTTTCTCTCAAATAAATAAATAAAAATAAACCAAAAAGGATGACTGGGAAAGAGCCAAGTTTAGAGAACGATCACTGTGTTGTTTTGAGGTAAGTGGAGTTTATAGTATCTTTGTAATTCCCAAAAGATATGTCAAAGAGCAGTGGAACTTGCTGGTCTAGAGCTCTGAGGAGAAGGCTAAGCTGTAAATCAACACGTCCTTCACTGGCAGATGCCAAAGCAGAGATTGACATCCCAGGTGAAAGAGTTTACAGGAGCATCCGAGGCCTCACTTCTACACCATGCTGGGCCACTGGCTACTAAGTCATGGGGACAAGAACAGACACGGAGGAGAACGGCTGAAGTCTGCCTTTCTATTTATGATTTACTTTTTGTATATTGACTTCATAAGAAGTAGGTGTAAGAGAAATTTTAGAAACATGCCCACAGAGACCCAGCCAACAAGATAAAGAGCAGATGACACTGGGGATAAGAAATGTCTGCTTCAGATAAAACAAGTCACAGGAGAGAGAGAGAGAGAGAGTTGTAAAATCATCTACAAAAATAAATCACAAATCAATAGCATTGTGGTCATTTGTTCAAAGGCAAGACAGGCAGTGGCTACTACATTGCCCAGAGATCCCCGGAGTAAAAGGTGAATATTCAGGGTGTTGAAGTTGGTCAGTAATTAGAACTGGCGAAGGCAGGAAGAGGAGTAAGTTTAGCTGGGGCGAATTTTAGTGGCTATTCCAATGCTGACATTTGTCACATATATGAAGGTAGCCCTCAGGGTGGTGCTGTGTGTGCTTTTGAAATTATGACCAGATTGGCATCTAAAGAAGCAAACGTGAATGCACAGAAAGGGACCTAGGGGAACCTGGAAGGTTTGTGGGCCAGCAAACAATGTCCTCTGGTTCGCATACTAAGTTAGGAAGCCTTAATTCATCACCTCAAGGAGAGATGAGCAGTGTCCAAAGTCTCAGATAAATTTCTAGGAAAACTGACCAACAGGGCTATGATGATCCATGACATGTATTAAAAACTGGGCAAAAAAATTAGATTCAATGAATCAGTGACTTCTGATGATAGCAGACTAGATAAATTCAAAACAACCATCCTATTTATTTTTTTTAATTTATTTATTTATTTATTTGAGTGAGAGTAAGAGGGAGAGAGAGATAGAGAGAGGGAGGGAGAGAGAATGGGCACACCAGGGCCTCCAGCCACTGCAAACAAACTCCAGACGCATGCGCCACCTTGTGCATCTGGCTTATGTGGGTCCTGGGAAATCGAACCAAGGTCCTGTGGCTTTGGAAGCAAGCACCTTAACTACTAAGCTATCTCTGCAGCCCCAACCATCCTATTTGAAATAATGTAAAAAAGTAGGACATCAGAGAATGCCTGAGAGAGAGAGCTGCCAGGACTTGGCATGGAGAACACAGACACACACTAGGTTCCACCTTTCATGGCCTGTTTCTGCTGACACTGGTACAAGTGGTTTTCAGAAAGGGAGACTGAAAGGTGAGAAACCGAAGTCCTAACTACTAACATGGGTCTTGGTGAGCCTCTCTGCTTTGAGTCAGGAGCACAAAGGGATAAGGATAAATAAGAGTGAAAGCAACATGGTAGATGGGTCTTCACAGGCATCTCAAGTTGTTTTATCTTTAAACTTGGACTAAAGTGTTCCCAGAGTACTTGGCAAAAGCAAACAATAAATCTGTCTCTGGAAGATCACATTAACTAGTCCATTCAAAAAAGAAAAAAAATAAACAATTTTGCAGGTAAAATGTCTGACATGAAATCATAAACAGAGAATGAAGGGGCCACATGAATAATGCCAGAAGTCAATGGATGGATTTAAAAGCAAATTAGACATAGCTGAAGACATAATTACTGAATTATAAGAAAGGTGAGAAAAATCACCAAAGTAAATATAAAATAGACCAAATCACTGCAAGAAAAGGGAGAAAAGTCATCATTTTTTTTAAAAAAAAATCCATAAAGCCTAACATATACAAATTTGGAGAGACAGAGAATGAACTGTGGGTCAAACATGGCCAGAGCTCACACTCTCGCCACACCTTTCCAACTGCAAGTGATACATCCTCCAGCAGGCTTCTGGAGACTTAAGCCGGAAGGTTAATCTTAATAAAACCCGAGACTATGAGGGAATACATTTACACTATCACATTCAAACTACCATGATGTTTTTCTGTTGATAATTCCTGCTTCATTATAAAAGGCATAAACAGGGTTGGAGAGATGGCGTAGCGGCTAAGGCACTTGTTTGTTCAGTTCCCCAGGACCCTGTGTAAGCCACATGCACAAGTTGGCTCATGCGTCTAGAGTTCATTTTGCAGCAGCTAGAGGCCCTGACATGCACATTCTCTCTCTCTCTCTCTCTCTCTCTCTCTCTCACTCTCTCTCTCTCTCTCTGTCTTAAAATATATATTTAATAAATAAAAAGTATAAACAGTCTGGAATGGTATGATCCAGAAAGCTTTCACCCTTGTTGGGTCATGATGTCTTGTCACTGGTATCCTGGTATATCGAGCAACTGGGAATTCCCTTCAATAATAACCTCCAAAGGGTTTCGTTCACTTGTTTGTTTCTATTTTTTTTTAATTTTCCTTGAGTGATTTCATTGACAATTTTATACATGTGCAGAACATATTTTGCTCATACTCAGCCCATTACCTTTCCCCTTCAACCCACAATGAATCCTTCTTCCCAACTCTACTTTGATGTTTTATTTTATATGTGTAAACTGGGGCTGTCAAACATCATAATTAATCATTAAATGTTAAGAATATTTCTATTTATACTGTTAAGACAATGTATACGAACTATTCTAAAGGTGTTTCATGTGGTTCAAGTTACTGGCATACAGAAACAGTTTAATTGAAAAAAGTTAGATGATGAACAATGAATGGGATTTGGGGGAACGGGGAAAAATCAGGAATAACTCACACCCAGATACGACAAACAGGCCCCATCTCTTCTTCCGCTCGTGTGTTAGAATGAGGAAGGGAGAAAGCACTGGGAGAAGCAGTGGACAGAGGGAGGGCCAGTCACAAGTTTCATTTCTTTCTTTTATTTATTTATTTTATTTGTTTATTTGAGAGAGAGGAGGAGGAGGAGGTAGAGAGAAAGAGAGAATGGGCACGCCAAGGCCTCCAGCCATTGCAAATGAATTCCAGACACCTGTCCCCCTCTCCCTGGTGCATCTGGCTTAAGTAGGTCCTGGGGAATCAAACCAGGGTCCTTAGGCTTCCCAGGCAAACGCCTTAACCGCTAAGCCATTTCCCCAGCCCACAGGTTTCATTTCTAGAATGATGACTACACTGATTTTCTCAAGCTGTGCGATTCCACAGACAGCCACTTTGTGACAAACTCATTGACCTGGAAGTTTTTGTTCTGTGCTCCATGCAGTGCTTGGGAAATTAATGAAAGGCACTTGCTGATGCAGATGCCATATGCATGTGTCAAAGAAAGCGAGAGGACTGACACACACAACTGGAAATATTAGAGTAGGGAGACGTATGCACTCCCAAGATTAATTAAGGCAATATAGGTTAAAAAAAAACACATTTTTTTTTCTAAGAAAAAGGAAGGAAGGAAGGAACAAATGAAGAAAGATAGTTACTACATCCTAGGCTCCTAGATAGTTACTCATCCTAGGACACTCTTAGCTCATAAGCTAGTACCTGCTTCATTCTTCTTAAGACCCAGGCTCACTTTAAGCAAGACCATCAGGGAAGGTCCAGGGAAAGTCTGGCTTTTGGGGTCCCCTTACAACAAAAGGCTGACACATGATTATGAAAGGGGGTGTAAGCAGAGTTGCTGACTCTGGTAAGGCACGGGCACTGCTGATAAAGCGGACAACTAAAAAGCTTTTATCCGCTTCCAGATGCATTCGCAAGCCTGTCACTTCCGCAGGAGGTACTTATACAATGAGCAAACAAGCGACAGAAGGCTTCCGGAAGGGGTCTCCGTGGCTCTTACCTCCAAGACCTTACATTACATACTACAGATGGAAAGCTTAGAGCCTCTGCAAGTGGAATATATCAATAGTTACAGCTAAAAGCGTTTCTAAAGGCTTCTTAAATTTTATTCATATCTCATAGAAATCTTTCTAAAATCTTAGCTCCCTTATTAGAAATAATAGCTTGGATTTTTTTTTTAAAAGAAAACTTTTTCCTCTAATGACTCAACATCATATTAAGATGTGGATTTAACTTTTTTTTCTATAATTATACAAGTCTTATAATGAGCATTTCTGCTTTCACAGCCTGGATTGGGACTGTGAAAAAGGCAAGTGAGGCACTCATTATGGGTTAAAAACTAGCTAATATAAATCAAATTATATTTTAATGAAATTTTTAAAAATTAATGTGAACAAAGCCCATGCTGAGCAAAATATCAAAATTTCAGGTAAAACCAAAAGCATGATTTTTTTTTTAACTTGGCTTCATAGCTCAGCACAGCCCTGCTCTTTCACATGACAATTCATGACATAATAATGTAAATATCTTCTCTCAAACTCAGAGACCAGCTATTTAATTCAGTTAATGCCTTGTACCTATCCTATAATAATCTGATAATGCACATAGACTTGCACTCACATATTTCCTCTTCTAAGTTTTAGAAGCCTTTGTTTAGTAGCCTTGGGGCTTCTGAGAAATAATTATACTTAACAGACTCCTCTATATCATATCCACAGAATATTATAGTAAATCAATAGTGTCCTAATCAGACTTTGAAGACACTTAAATATAAAGGCATCTTCAAGATTCATACATGGAATCAGGTCAGTTGTTAAGATTTTAATTTACGTAAGTAAGCACTGACCACTTTATAGTCATCGGGCACTAGAGGGTTTGTGTGTACAAACATTGAAGAAAAGATACCTGTGTTTAAATGTTTTTAAATACTCACCTGTCAATTGCCTGTGAGGCTGAAGAGCAACTGCTCTGCTTTGTGATTAAATATCAGGTGAGCTGATGGAAGGGCTACTGTCTCAAGAACAATGAGGCCTTTTGCAGCAAATGAGGAGTTAGACTCCTTTTATCTAAATCTCCTGACTGTCCCAGTGGGATAGCCACAGAGCGCAGGTGCAAATGTGCAAATGTGGGACAAGTGCTTGGGAGAGTAATGATGGAGCGGGCATCTGGGTATTCCCCAGTCCATCAGGGATAGACCTGATGGGATTAGAGCTTCTGGAGGGGCCAGAGGGCACCAAGCGCAGCCCTTCCTTTCTGTCTGTGAGCTGAGCCCACCTGGCTGAGGAAGGGCAGATTCAAGCTGCGAGTGTCAGACGTGGCCTCTCCATGCCATCTAAGAGTGAGATGAGAGGATCCTGATGCTGCTCCCTGCAGGGTGCCAGGGGAATTAGCCCTGAGAGAGGCAAAGGTGCATCTATCGGGTGAAACTCATTATGACGAGTCCCTTTCTATAAGAGCCTGCCTCTGTGACACAGGAATCATCCAAGAGCTACCACTGAACGGGCTTTTTGTTTGTTTTCTTGAAAGTCATTAATAATTGAAGGGTCCATAGAGTTAACTAAGATTGAAGGTGCGTCCATGGTCCACAGCACTGATAAGGTGTTTTTGTTTTTGTTTTTGTTTTTTTTCCCGCATATAGAGTCGTATAACCATTTACTCTAGCTCTAAAATGGTACTTTCAACATCTCCCTTCCGTGAACGCAAGCAGAACATTAGCAAGCGCTCGCTGGCGTGAAGTGCACGTAAACGTTGTCTGGAAGCCGCATGCAAGGCTCAGTTAAGGCTCCACAAGAGCCTGACTGTCAACAGCTGCACGATGGTTAACCTGGTTTAGAATTAGCCTTGTGGAGTGTCAAAGACTGGGCTTTGAGGTCTGGAAACTGAATGGCTTGGGGGCCTCCTACCTACCTACCTTCTAGTCTGCTTTCTTTTCCGCAATTCTTTTGTGTAAAAGATCAAGGAACCTGCAAAGATGTAGTTGACTTTCTCTCAGGAGGCCTCTGGGTCCAGACAGCATCTCTTTTGATCTTCAACTATTATCTTAGACTTCCTAATCTATCTATTACCATCCTCTACCAAGTAGCTCCAAAATCTATATTTTATCTCTATTTTTTTTTATTTTATTTTAGAGAGAGAGAGACAGAGAGACGACAGATAGAGAAACTGGCGCCAGGGCCTCAGCCACTGCAATTGAACTCCAAATACTTTTGTCACCTAGTGGGCACATCCAACCTTGCACTTGTCTTACCTTTTGTGCATCTGGCTTACATGGGATCTGGAAAGTCGAACATGGGTCCTTAGGCTTTGCAGGCAAGCACCTTAACCGCTAAGTCATCTCTCCAGTCCTATTTTCTCTCTATTTATAAGATAGTACACCAAATAAAAGCAGGAGGCATGATCTTTCCAAGTAGATATAAGATATTTACCAAGATAGTCATACAAGAATCTTATCTAAATATTTTTTTAAAATACAAATTGGTCTGGAAAGATGGCTCAGCAGTTAAATGTGCTTGCTTGCAAAGCCTGCCAGCATGGATTCAACTCCTCAGTACCCATGATATGCAGAGTGGAACATACATCTGGAGTTCATTTGCAGAGGCAAGAGGCCATGGTATACCCATTCTCTCTCTCTCTCCCTCTTCCTATCTCTCTCTCTCCTTGAAATTAAATAAACAAAATAGGGTTTTTTTTGTTTGTTTAATTTAGAAATCATCTGGTTATGGTGGCAAACTCGTTTAATCCCAGCACTGGGAATACAGAGATAGGAGGATCACCATGAGTTCGAGGCCACCCTAAGACTACATAGTGAATTCCAGGTCAACCTGGATTAGAACAAGACCCTATCTCAAATAACCAAATACATTTATTTATTTATTTATTTATTTATTTATTTATTTATTTATTCATCTAAAAATCAATAACAGAAAGACATCAGGAAAATGCCAAAATAAAGGGAACCAAAACACAGGTTTTGTGTTCATGTCCCTTTAGACTAATGTCCCCCCAAGTCCCCACTCCTTCACAGTTTCTAGCAAAAGCCATGGTACTACCTACTGCTATGAGTAAGTTCAGTTTTTCCAGATTCCACGTGTAAGCGAGATCATGTAGCACTTGTATTTCTCTCTGTGTCTGGTTGATTTAACTCGGCATAATCCTTCAGGTTCATCCACCCGGTTGGAAACGACAGGATTTCCTTCCTTCATTTTTTTTTTAGGCTGAACACTATTCCATTGTGGATACATATCTCATTTTTTTTTCGGTCCACTCACCTACTGATGGATACTTAAGAAGATTCCATATTTTTTTTATTTTTTTAATTTTTTTTTGGTTTATTTATTTATTTGACAGCGACAGAGAGAAGGAGGCAGAAACAGAGAGAGAGATTGAGAGAGAGAGAATGGGCACGCCAGAGCCTCCAGCCTCTGTAAATGATCTCCAGATGCGTGTGCCCCCTTGTGCATCTGGCTAACGTGGGTCCTGGGGAATTGAGCCTCGAACCAGGGTCCTTAGGCTTCACGGGCAAGCGCTTAACCGCTAAGCCATCTCTCCAGCCCAGATTCCATATTTTAACTACTGTAAATAATGCCTACAATTAACATTATAGTGCATATGTCTAGTTGACATGCCAATTTGGTATCTACTTTAAGGTTGTTTTAATCTTCCAGTTAGCTATACCCAATTTCTTTAATAATTTAATAAACAAGTACCTGTTGAGTACAACAGGGGGATACAAATCCATTACAGAAGTGCCTTTCAACAAATCTGTGCATCTTTAGCCTACACAGTATTTAAAAAAAAAAAAAATCAAACACTTCCAATCTTTTTAACTTATGAGGTTGCATAATCTGAATTTCTACCTTCTTGAGAAATCAATGTGACAATAAGACTGAATCCTATTCTGACAATTTGCCTGGTACTGACTAGAAAGTACTATTTTGGGAGATATGAGCTATTTAATTTGCCATAGTCTCTCCTAACATGTTGTTCTCACTGATATTATTACTAGATTCCTTCTGATGTTGAACTTATAACACTGGTGATGGCTATTATGATGGGGTAAGATGGAGTCTCAAAGTAGCTTTGATTTGCACTTCCCTAGTGGCTAAGGAGAGTGAACAATTTTTAAAATATGTTTTAGCCATATATATTCCTTCTTTTGAGAAATCTCGGTTCAATTCCATAGCCTATTTTTGACTGAGTTGTAGTGTACCCCCCTACTTTTTCCTCCAGCAGTTTCAGAGTTTTAGATCTTACCTTGAGATCCTTGATCCATTAAGATTATTGACTTTATGCTAGCAAATTAAAAACTACCTTAGCATTTTGTTTTCACATAGTGATGGTTATTTTTATAAAACCTGACAAGATTTCTTCCTATGCTATTCTGATTGAGAATTAATGTTTGAGGCTAACATGCAGCTCTTAAACTTTTCTCATTTCCCTGGGTCTTTTATCCTGCAGTAGCTCAAGGCCATTTTTGAACAACAACCAAAAAAAAGTTTTTAAATGGCTTTCTTCAAATAATACTTCTCCTTCTCTATTTGCATTCCTGGGAGATTGACTTCACTTGATATCCCAAAAGCCATATAGTAAAAGCAGGGTCTAGATGATAGTAATGAATGTAATATTGAAGTGCTTACATGTTATTAATGACTGACAGTATTTCATTTTACAGATTGTGAATTTCTTTCACATTTCCCCTTTTAATCTCCACAATAAGCTTGTAAGATATTAATGCATGGGTGATTGGGAACCTCTCAACGATATAAATGTGACTTATCTTGACATAGAATATTATGGGCATATAAAACTAAAGGGCATCAGCTGTGAGTTTCTGAATTATTTAGATTGTTATTATGATTTCATTACTTGGGTCCAGAAGGGGCTTGATGGATCCCCTGAACCAACTACTTTATTTTCCAGACAGGAAACCAATTCCCAGTGAGTTAGTGGCAGAACAGGGCCAGAAATGTAGTGTCCAGATTCCCATTTCAGATAGCTTTCTACTATCCCATACCTTATTTTCTGACAATAAAAAGGTAAGAGAATATAGTTGCCCTCAGTTTGCAAAAATGGGTCCTATTTACAAATGATATAAAAGAGAGATTTAAAACAACCACGAAATATAATGAGTACAACACCAAAGTGAATGAAAGTAGACGAGAAGGGAGGTGGGAGGGGGTAATAACCTCCATTTCACAGACTGTCACTTTCAATAAAGGAATCTCACTTCTGAAAGTGAAAGTCACACCAAATATTCACCTTATGTTGTTTTTTTTTTAAATTTTCAGTTTATTGCATTGTTCACTCAACTACTCACTCGTCTCCCAGGCATACGAAGTACAATGCTGTTGTTTAAAGCTTCCGTATTCAATTGCACTAACCATCTCTTGTTGAGTTGCGTGCCTGTGTTTAGTAGTATTTGGGGCTTGCAAATCCGGGATAAATAGTGTCTCTGTTTCCCAACAGCTGTTTAGCATCTTAACAACTTCGGCACTGCAATTACAGGCGGATGGCTTGCGCTCCTGAGGGCATCCTCTACGCTTGTGCTCGGAATGTCCTCTCCTGCATCGTACCTTCTGCCTGTACTGGTTAGCTCCACACACCCGTGAGCACACGACAGCTTTGTCTATCTCGAACACTCAAAATTCCTTTGATGTTACATCGCCCCCAACACTCACTGCTTTTTGCTCTTCTGCCTGGCAGAACTCCTAGAAAGGTATGCTAACACTTTCTCCACTTCGCTTTCCCTCTTCTCTTCTGAGCCATCAACAATCAAGACACTCCATCAAGACCACTAAGGACCTCCATCCTGTTAAACCCAGGGGTCAATTCTCAGTCTTTTTTTTTTTTTTTTCTTTTTACTTCTCAGCAATATTTGACTCATCTGATCCACCACCTTAAAACACATCACAGGCTGCCATGACAACACTCTTGATTTTACTTCTTTTTCTTTCGTTGTTTTTTTTTCTTGATCTCTTTGACAGATATTTTTTTTATCAAATCCATTTCTTGATAGTGTCTCTGCATATATTCATCTGAGAATTTCTTCATGTTTGCTCTTATCCTTTCTTCCTTAATTATGCCATTCATCTTACGCCTTTCTGCAGCTTCAGTGTGATTCACAAATTGTATCTATTGCCCAGACTTATAGATTTCTGTATGAAATCCATCTTCTTATGTCTTACATTTCTTAACACTCTGTCGCCCTCATGTCTGATTGGCATATAAAATAACTGAACAAAAATCTGACTCCTTATTTTTAGACTTCAACAAAACTGTATATTTCTTTCACATATTTTTATTTTTATGAGAGAGAAAGAGAGAGAATTGGCATGCCAGAGCCTCAAACCACTGCAATCAAACTCTAGATGCATGTGCCACTGTGTACGTATGTGCGACCTTGTGCATGCATCACCTTGCACATCTGACTTACGTGGGATTTGGGGAGTCAAACATGGGTCCTTAGCTTTTGCAGGCAAGCACCTCAACTGCTAAGACATCTCTCCAGCCCATTCTTCCACATATTTCTCTCATCTCTGCAAAGAATCCCTCAATCCATTTTGCCACACAGGTCTCTCATTGATTCTAATCACCCTTTGTAGCAGTCTAATACCATTTGCCCCAAAATACCTTATTTCTGTACTAATCATGGTAAAAGAAAAAAAAAGTAAAAGAACCAAGAGAGATAAATACAAAAATGGAAGATATAGGATAGATGATAGATAGATAGAAGATAATTGATATAAATATATATATACATAGATGATAGAAATTGAATGTATAGCCCCATAGACTCAGTAATTTTTGATAGAACATCCAACTTGAGCCCCTAACAGGCAGATCCTTGCTACAAAGGAGTGTGCTATTGATGGTGGATCCTGGAGTCCAGCCCTCAGTGCATTGGAGGAGAGATCTTCAGGCAAACCCTACTGGCCATGTTCAGAGCAGTTTGCGCTCTGCTGGCTCATGCTTGCTGCTTTTGGGTTTTGATGACTGCTTGATGATTTCTCTCCACTTGTCTCTATGAAAGGGGACTTCTTCACCATTGATGGTATTCCCCTGGATTTTGTAAGCCTGAAATAAACCTCTTCCTCCCATGAGCTATGCCTGGTTGGATGTTTGCCTCAACAACATGGAGCTGGCTACAACAGACAGACGGCTAATAAGAGTTTGTCTCATGTGATTATAGAGGCCAAGAAGTTATATGACTTATGGTATGCATACTAGAAATTCAGAAAAGCCTGGGGTACAGTTGAGAGGGTAGTCAGTGATGTGGTCTGATCTGAAGGGTTGAGAACACAAACCTTTGAGAATGTAGGAGATTGATACAGTCAAACGTTAAGGGAAAGAGGGCAAAGCCTTCTTTCTTTCCTCTACCTTTTGGTTCTATCCCTTCCTACAGACATTGGAGAAAGCATTCCACTCTACTCAGTTTCCTATTTCAGATGTTAATCTCTTCCATGGACATTCCCATTGAGACATCTAAAGATGATGCTTAGCTATACATCTAGACATCTTATGAACCACACACATTCACCCATGAAATTAACCATCACACCCCTTCTGCTTATTTCCTTTCTCTTAGGCACCTACCACAGTACCTGACAAACAGATTTTAGAAAATAAACTTCCACAAGAGCAGCAAACCAAGTGTTTTATCTGCTATTATTTCTTGACAGGCTGAAGTACTACCTATCTTATAACAGGCACATAATCATCTCCTTGGTGCAACATAATTCAGAAACAAATTTCCCTTAGCACACAGCTTATATGTATATATGCGGGGGGGTGCGGGGGGAATACATGTGGGAAAACTTCAGGTGTCATCCTCAGGTACACCAGATACTTCTTTTTAAATAAGGGTCTCTCGTTCATCTGAAACTCACCAACTAGGCTAAACAACTGTTCCAGTCAGTTCCACACTGCTGGGATGAACTTCCAAACCAGACACAGTTTATTGTAGGAAGGGAATTATTTCAAGCTTACAGATACATGGGAAGTCCCATTGATGACAGAGGAAGCTGCCCCCCTTTCACAGAGAGAGCCAAACCAAGCATAGAGAAAAAAAGAAAACACCACCAGGACTACAGACAAGAGCAAAACCATCAGCAAGAGCGGGGGCCTGGGTGGGGCTGCAGCACTCTGCAAACCTTCAAGCTAGAAATCAGAGCCGCCCCCAGTGACACCGCCTCCAGCCAGGTGCTTGGAGGCAAACATTTTTTTTAATGTATTTTATTTATTTGAGAGAAAGAGGCAGAAAGAGAGAGAGAGAGAGAATGGGCATGCCAGGCCACCAGCCTCTGCAAATGAACTCCAGATGCATAAGCCCCCTTGTGCATCTGGCTTACGTGGGTCCTGGAGAGTCAAACGGGGATCCTTTGGCTTTGCAGGCAAATGTCTTAACCGCTAAACCATCTCTCCAGCCTGGCAAGCATTTTAATAATAATAATTTTTTAAAAACCTGAGTCTATTGGGGACATTCAAACCACCACAACTACCTACCCAGCAAGCTTCAGGTCCCGCTTGCCTGTGCCCCCTCAGCCCTGGGATGGAAGGGCACACCACCACACCCAACGTGTGTGGATCCATTCAGGTCCTTCTGCTCCTGGGCCAGGTTGCCAGCTGTTATGCCTGCTGGCCCACTGGCGTGTTCAAGCTGGGCTGCATGACTGCTCCCTTGAGGAGTTCCATGACCCCGTGCAGGCTGGGCCCCTGCCTGCCGCTCAACCTCCTTCTTGGCTCCTCTTTAGCTCGGGGCTTTGATGGAACAAGTCCTCGATGGGGAACAATGTGCCTCCACACATAGGCAGCCCAGCGTCAGCCTCGTCCCTAGATCAAGACTGCCTTGACTGACCATGACTGTGGTCCAATTATTGAGCACGGGCTGCAGAGGTGGCTCAGTGGGGAATGCGCACGCCATACAATTAATTACAGGACCTGAGTCTCAATTCCCAGAAACCACGGGAGAACCCGCCAGGGCAGACATCTGTAATCCCAGCACCCCTATAACAAGAAAAGAGACCGCGTCTCGGTTTTTGCTCTTAACACCTTCTACTATCATCAGTTGGTTTTTCCCTCCTAGTCGTTAGTCCCTTCTTCACTACTGACACAATTTCTCAGTTTATTAAAACAATTTAACTTATTCTATAGACTTTTTCTTGCCCTTTACTCTGTGGCCCCATTTAAGTACTATCTTCATGTGCTCATTGATTGTAGCAAGCTTCTCAAAAGAATAGTTGCTTCTTTTTCTTCTTCTACTTTGGCGTGTGTGTGTGTGTGTGTGTGTGTGTGTGTGTGTGTGTGTTACGCATGATCATGCAGATGTGTGCATGCAGAAGTCAGAAGAAGACATCAGTGTCCTCTATCACTCTTCCATCTTATTTGCCTGAAAGGGCCTCTCACTGAACCTTGAGCTTTCTGCTTTGCAGTTAGACTGGCTGACCAGGGATCCCCAGCGACTCTCCTGTCTCCGTTGCTCTCAGTTCAGCTGTTACAGGCATGTGTGGCTATGGCTGGCTTTTTCATGAGTTCTGGGGTTCAGATGCAGGTCCTCATGCTTGTGCATCAAGTCGTCTGACCCACTGAGCCATCTCCCCAACCCAGAGGAGTCTGTTCTCACCTGGTCAATTCTTGATTCTCCATTAAGTTCTTCATACCTTAAGCTTATACATTAAGTATTTTTTTCTGAATTGGTAAATATTATTGCATTATTTCATTTATTATTATTATATTATATTGAATCCATCATATTCCACAATGAGACATTTTTATGGAATAGTAAACTATTTATTGTTGTAAGGAAGTAGATGCAGTTATTATAATCAATCTTTATTTTTATTTTTAATAAAATATAGCCAGCTCTTTTCATCTGCATTTTTTGGTATTTTTGTCACAATAGTAATCATGTATACTTTATGTATTTATTGGATATTTGTTGTAAATAAGTAATCATAAAGTCTCATTAGGAGATTTATAACTAGGCAAGTAATACTTGCGAATACTAATAATATACTTCATTTTCGTTTATTTGTATTGTTAGTCTGTGAGCTATTTCATCTAACAAAACACATGCAGTTATTCTGCAACGTTCTTTTTGGGCAGCCATGAGGTACTAAAACCATGAATCAATTCACTCAAGTAAAACTTATCAAATTTTTAATTGGTCCAATGAATAAAAGTATTGATTCATGCGTTTACCCTTTTCAGTAAATTAATGCTACTTTGTAAAACCACCTTTTGAAGAAAGCTTTCTGAAGCTCCTAAAGCTGGTCATTCGGCAGCCTCTGAGCTCGAGGTGGACACTGCAAGAGAGTCACCAGGCAGAAGGGGAAGTGGTGTGCGGGAGTGGAGGGTGTCAGCCCATCTGCCAGGAGCTTTCTCATTAAGGACTTTAAAGATAAGGGCCAGTCTCTGAGCTGAGAACAGATTCTAAATACACACTTTCCTATTAAATGGCTTTACAAAGAGCCAAATTCCAAACCGTTCGGAGCTTTGAAGATAAGAATATGCACATTGCCAAGTTCCTATCACCCGAGCTGCCATTGTTATTAATTATTGTAATAATGGCTTGCACCCAGGAGGCATTACCCAATGTGCATTGACCCAGTGCATTATCAAGCACAAATGGAGAGACCACAATAATAACAGGTGTAGAAATACACAGCAACCCCCTTCGATCAAGTGACATCTGTTATAAAATGCTTTTATTTTTACTTTTAACCTAGTACAATTGACATCGGTTTCAAGTTTTTCCCATAACTGAAATGAATGTCCAACATTGATAACATTCATTCCATGACCCTTTTGTAAATACCTATGAGGGAGCTAGCCAAGGGGGGATTCAAAGATACGTACATCAGGGCCCCATCCTCAAAGTATTCAACAGCCAATGGGAAGGCTACAGATTAAAATGCCATTTAAAAATAAATAAATAAAAACCTAAAACTCCATCACAACACAAAGCAGTCTATGATTGATATTATGAAACAGAGAATCTGTGTGGGTCAGAGAAGGCGATCCTGTCCAGCTGGGGCAATTAGGGGAAGGGTTAGAATTTTGGATGGCTAGTTGGAGCCATAAGAGGGACGTGAATACAGCGAAGCAAGGAGAAAAGTTGGAGTCCAGGGATCTCTACGTACATTTGGAAAACAGTAAGTCCAGTTTGCCTGGAGGACAGGTATATTTAAATGGGTGAGAAGTTAGTATGGAAGGATAATATTGGAATATGTAAGGTTGAAATAGTAATAGTAAAAACGAACAGAAAAAGGACGCTGGTGGAAAAGTATTTGGGGTTTCTCAAGTTTCCATAGTGGAGAGTTATTTTCTTCCCCATTTTCCATCCCTTACTCCCAGAAAGAAGTCACCATGGTCTGCCCACAAGTGTGGAGTGGTGGGAGCTATTTATTGTCCACCTTCAGAGAAATGCATCCACACAATGTGGTTTGAATCCCACGTGAGACACTTTTCTGTGTCCACTCCTTTATTTATTCAACCTTATATTTACGTATGTATGAATTTCGTGCTATAGATTATGATCCAATGGGAAGTCATTTGTCTCGCTGCTCATATCCTTCCATGTCAGCCACTGAGAGTTCATTCACTTGGTTTCCTTGGCCTTCATTGATTTTAGTATTATAAAAAGGACAAGGCTCATTTTGCTTATCTTCCCCTCTCTAGAGCTAGCCATTCTCCAAGGAACTCGCATTCCTTTTTTTTTTAAATATTTATTTATTTATTTATTTATTTATTTGAGAGGCAGAGAGGGAGGGAAAGAGAGAATGGGCACGCCAGGGCCTCCAGCCACTGCAAATGAACTCCAGACACATGTGTCCCCTTGTGCATCTGGCTTACGTGGGTCCTAGGGAATCGAACCGGGACCCTTTGGCTTTGGCAGACAAATGCCTTAACCGCTAAGCTATCTCTCCAGCCCTAAATATAGTAATTTAAAAAAAAAATAGAGCCCATACTCCTTTAAAGGAGAGGCACATGAGGAACCAAAGCCTGACTGTGGACAGGCTGGTGCTATTTGGTGTCATTGCTTCTAGATTCTTCCTGCAAATGCAACTTAGAAATCTACGTGTGTGCTCTGACTCCCATAGATACACATAGCACATAGATTGATTGCACCATTTTAATTCATATTAAACTAAACATGAGTTCGCACTGAAAAACCAAGTTACAAGAGGACCTCCTTTCATCTTCTTCCGCTCTTCTGTAACTTCCTGTCCCAACAGTAACAAAATTACTTCCCACCATCCAGATGTTCATTTACTTCCTAGTACATTGCTCAGATGCATGTGTGGGTATCGGGATAACGGAAATAACCTTATCAACAAAAACCACAGTGCTCGTATAAAGTCGCCTTTGTCTTTAGCCAGAAAGTAGCCATTCATTTCCAAACTTACTTAGGTCAGCCCCTTCACTGTAATTAACAAAATTTACTTTTAAAGCAGTCTTAAGTTCCTGACATCATGCAATAAATGAGCAAACACTGAAACGCCATCATTGGCTGGACTCCGTAGTTCACATTACAGATGGGTCACATTGGCTTTACAGTTCCGTGGATGTTGGCTAATGTACAGTGCTGTGTGTCCACCGTGACGGCACCATTCAGAGAAGTTTCACCACCCTTTAAAAACCTCCTTGGCATTTCCTCTCCCAAACGCTGCTGGCCACTGAACTGTTTAATGTCTCTGTGGTTTTGCCTTTTCTAGAAAAGTGTGTGCGTGCGTGTGTGTGTGTGTGTGTGTGTGTGTGTGTGTTTTACAAAGAGAGAAAAGAGAGAGAGAATGGGTGCAACAGGGTCTACTTCCACTGCAAACCAACTCCAGACACCTGCGCCACTTTTTGCATCTGGCTTTACGTGAGTACTGGGGACTCGAATCCAGGCCATCAGGCTTTGCAAGCAAGTGCCTTTAATTGCTGAGCCATCTCCCCAGCCCCTAGGATATATATTTTAGAAAACTGAAATCCTATGTCCGGTATCTTCTTCAAACTGGTTTCTTTCTCTTAGACATATGCGTTTAAGACTCATCTGTCTCTCTTTGTGACCTGATAGCTGGTCTGTTTCGGGTGTGTTGGTTTCTGTTTTGTTTTTTTGAGGTCGTCTCAAACTCGTCTTGAACTCCTGGTACTCCTGCTTCAATACCCTCAGCACTGATGTTACAGGCATGCACGAGCATACCAAGCTGAGAGATTAGTTCTTATCAGTAGATAATATTCCATTGTATGGATGGGCTACAGTTGACTGATTTCATAATTATAGGCCATTTTAATGACTCCCAAGTTAGGGTGGTTATGAGCAAATTTTCTGTAAGTATTCCTGCAATATATTTTTCAGTCAGTGAAGTAAATAGCTAGTAAGATGTTTAGTTTTGTCAAAAACTTGTTAAGAGTTTTTATAAAATCTGGTAAGATTTCAACTCTGTCAAATTCTATAAAACTATCATTAAAAATGTGTCATCTTGGGGCTGGAGAGATGGCTTAGTGGTTAAACGCTTGCCTATGAAGCCTAAGGACCCCGGTTCATGGCTCCATTCCCCAGGACCCACGTTAGCCAGATGCACAAGGGGGGTACACGCATCTGGAGTTCATTTGCAGTGGCTGGAGGCCCTGGCGTGCCCATTCTCTCTTTCTCTCTCTCTCTCTCTGTCACTCTCAAATAAATAAATAAAAATAAATTTAAAAAAAATGTGTCATCTTGCATTCACAGCAGCAATGAATGAAAGTTCTTGCCCCGTACACACATCCTATAGTAACAGGGTGCTATGGTTTCAGGAAATTCTTTGAACCCCAAACCCTAGGTCCATGTCCATGAATTGAATAAAGCAAGACTAAGAAGGATAATTATTAAACTATTATATTTATTTTGGGAAGAACAGTTAGGAAAGTACAGAACCAAGGAAAGATACCCACATGACTTGAGAGCCCATGTGGCAGGTCTGGGAAAACTGTGGAGAGAAAAGAAAGTTCAAAGAGCTCTTGCCATGTGGGGAGCTGGATGGGGTAAAGAGCCCATGTGGAGAGTAAGGGCTAGGTGGTGGTGGTGGGGGGGTCTCCTCTCAGTTTGGCCCAAGCTGAAGATGGTTTGGGCTAGGGGCTCTTTCCAGAAGAGGCTAGCCATGACGCCAAGTTCTTGGGCCTGAACTTTGACCAAGCACAATGTTAGGGTTAGATTTAAATCCTAGGAGACACCGCCCTCCCAGGAGGGACCTGGTTGATTGTGGAAAAAACAGATCTAGGTAAGAGAGAAGAATCCAGATCATCCTTCGATCTCTAGCAAGTACGGTCTGCAAGATATGTTCAGGGGGGCCCGTCACCCTAAATGCCTTTAGAACAACTGGATGCCCTCTCACTATGGCCATTTTTTTTTTCATTTCAGCAAGTGTTTTAGGTATGTAGTGGTATCTCATAGTTTGTTTGATTTTTAACCTCAATTCCTGAATGACAAAAATACATTTGATATCTTCAGTTATCTCCACCCGTACACATGTCTCTGGTGAAGTGACTGTTTAAACTTCTGTTCATCTTGTTATGGAGGTATCGTCTTCCTGTTTAGTGTGAAGACTTTTCTATGTTCTGGATCTAAATGTCATGGATATTTCTCATCTATGTGATTTTGCACATTATCTTTCCATTTTCTTGTGCACATGTATGTGCGGGCATGTGTGTGGGGAGTGCACATTGCCATACGTGTGTATGTAGGCCAGGCATTATTTCTCTCCTCCCACCATCTTTACCTGTCTCTCTTAGTGTTTTGCCACTCTGTAGGCCAGTCTTGCCGGCCTGTGAGCGTCTGGATTTTTCTCACTCTACCTTCTGTCAACGCAGGCACCCTGAGGTGGCAGACGTTTGCAGACTCTGTGTCCAGCTTTACATGGGTTCTGTGGAAGTTCAAACTTGTGGCAGCAGGCTTACAAGCAATCACTTTTAACCACTTCACCTCCCTAGATCTATCTTTTCACTTTCTTAATAGTGTGTCTTCGTGTATTTGTTTTAAGAGTGATGAATTTAATCAGTCGTTAGACTTCTATTTTTATACTGGCTTAAGTGTAAATTTTCACTTTTTCATATCCTTCTATTAAAATTATTATTTTTTTGGAGAATCGATTCAGATAAATTTAGTCTTTCAGTAACACCCTTACTCAATGTGTCTCAAAATTTCAGGGTCAGGAAAGACTCACCATATTTAGAGGACACAATTTCTTGTGGTTCCTGACTCTAAGGAACAAGGGTTCCCTGCCCCATGCTGATTATTTGGGAGTCTATCAAAAGAGAGAGCTCTCTTTTTCTTTCTCTGAGGATCACCCCCAACTACAATTCCTTCAAAGAAAACAAGAAACCAGTGAAGTGAAAAGAAAAGAGATTCCACACCATTTTCAACGACTACATTAATTTTATGTAGCAGTAAACATCAATTTATTCAGCAGTAGATTTCAATTATGTTTCTAATTTGCAAATGCTGCCCTCCAGTAGATCTCAAATTAGAGGGCTAAGCACAGAGGAAAGGCAAGACAATGACATTGCAATTAGAAATTCTTCTAAAAATATTCAATTAACTATTTGGAAAGGTACTAAACAGCTCAGCATTATTATTGACAAAGTGCACGGGGGAAATTTCATTTAGATTACATTTATAACTTTTTCTCTTTGACTGGTCAAACTCTACTTTCAGTTTGGCGGATGTCTTGTCATGTCACATCTGAACTTCCCTGAGACGGCTGGGATTGGGACCAGTATGAAGATCGTCATGGAAAATAATTATTTGGGCTTCTTAAAAGATATTAAAGGGGTCTGGAGAAATGGCTTAGCGGTTAAGCCGCTTGCCTGTGAAGCCTAAGGACCCTGGTTCAAGGCTCAATTCCCCAGGACCCACATTAGCCAGATGCACAAGGGGGCACACGTGTCTGGAGTTCATTTGCAGTGGCTGGAGGCTCTGGCGTGCCCATTCTCTCTCTCTCTCTCTCTATCTGCCTCTTTCTCTCTCTGTCTGTCACTCTCAAATAAACAAATAAAAATTTTTAAAGATATTAAAGGAACTTCTTTGATTTTTCTTATAATGACATCTTGCGTGCACAAAAGAAACAAAACCCACTGGAAATAAGACAGCCATTCAAAATAAGACATTCAAAATACAACTTTATCTAATCTTTTTAAGTTTCGTCCCCACCATATTTTGTAAATTTCCTGATCCCAAAGAAGCATGGCACGGAGAGACCAGTATTGACAGTTGTGGTTGAAGTTAGACAAAGTTAGCTTCCCCTCCTCTGAATGTAGAATATCTTTCTTTGATATGTACTCAACACAAACTTTTATAGCTCATAGAGATGTCAGTCATGAATCAAGTCTTCCACTTCCTTTCTTTGTTAAAAGTAGCCAACCTCGGGCTTGAGGGATGGCTTAGCTGTTAAGGAAGTTGCCTGCAAAGCTGAAGGACCCAGGTTCGATTCCCCAGACCCATGCAAGCCAGATGCACAAGGGGGCGCACAAGTCTGGAGTTCGTTTGCAGTGGCTGGAGGCCCTGGAACACCCATTCTCTCTCTCTCTCTCTCTCTCTCTCTCCCTCTTTCCATGTCAAATAAATAAACAAATAAAAATAAAATATTTAAAAATACCCAACGTGGGCTGGAGAGACGGCTTAGCGGTTAAGCGCTTGCCTGTGAAGCCTAAGGACCCCAGTTCAAGGCTCGATTCCCCAGGACCCACGTTAGCCAGATGCACAAGGGGGCGCACTCATCTGGAGTTCGTTTACAGAGGCTGGAAGCTCTGGCGCACCCATTCTCTCTCTCTCTCTCTCTCTCTCTCTCTCTCTGCCTCCTTCTCTCTGTCGCTCTCAAATAAATAAACAAAAAAAATTAAAAAAAAATACTCAACGTCATACACATAGAAAGGCCACGTGCCCCCTTGTCCTCACTGTGCATGCACCCATCCTTCAGGTGCGCCTTGCTCCCCAGGTGTTCCCAGCCCTCCTCTGCTGTTCTGCAAGGTAGCTCTGTCATACAGTGTCTTATAATATTAAAGAGAGAGAAGGAGAGATAAGAACACATATATAGAAATAATGGGCACACCAGGGCCTCCAGCCACTGCAAACGAACTCCAGACGCGTACACCCCCTTGCGCCATCTGGCTTACGTGGGTTCTGGGGATCGAACCTGGGTCCTTTAGCTTTTCAAGCAAGCATCTTAACTGCTAAGCCATCTCTCCAGCCCATCATACAGTTTTAAGTATCAGCTTGCATGTTCATCTCCTAGAAGTCAGGAATTGAGTTCTTATACCTCAGACTACCTCATATCTTCATGGTAAGTTTTCTAGAAATGTTTAGGAATAGATGAAAAACAGGGAAGGGGGAGAGAGAGAAGAAATGGAGCTAGAGAGGAAGACTATATGTAACTTGAAGTCAAAGATGAAGAGATTTTTTCCCCCATTTCCAAGTACGCACTTAGAGAACAAAGCAAATTTTGTTTAGTAATCTCATCAGAGAGGATTTTTAGAAATCTGCTCATTAGTGTAAAGGAAGCTCTTGTTTAGCTTTCTCTACTAGGCATGAAAGTCTCCCCATGGTCTGTCTTATAATCGCTTCCTGTACGTCTAGTGAAATCTACACAAAACACGGAAACACGCAGATTTTCTGAGCCTCGTACCCTTCTTCAGCTCCTCTAGCAATCCAAAACCCTCCAGCCTTCTTTACACCCAGCAAATGGTCTCGGAAGCATCATTTCTATATGACCGCCACCAAACCACACAGGCTGCACTCCAGGCAGGCGACTGTGCTCGCCAGATCTCTGACTTTAATGACTTAATGACTTTAAACCCTAGATAAAGATTTTAAAATGTGTACATGAGGTTAGAGAGGATGTTGGAAACTTCTCATTGGATCCTGAAAACTTTCCCCTAAGTCAGCACTAAAACTCTTTTGTTTTCGGGCATGAATTGTCAGGCAGGTTCTGCAAAACTGGCCTTGAATCTCAGAAAGTTCTGCTAAGGGTTACAGGAATGATCTTCAGGACAAAGTGGAAGGGCCCTTACGGCTGCTTTGGCCCAGCTGTCAAGTGTCATATGTCATTTGGTTCCACACTGTGAAGTTCTTGGACCTGAGGTGATCCTACCATGAGGGGGGGGGCAGGAGCAGAGGGCCCAGGGTCCTGTACTCACTGTCTTAGACCCTTTTTCACTTTTCCCTTCACCCTATAATCTGCTTCTCAATCTTCCTTTCGGTGCATGAAAGGACTCTGTTTTGAGAAAGTCCCCCTAAGCAACACAGCCCGTTGCTAATGCTTTCTGGAATGTGCTTTATTCACTCGGTGAGTATTTGTTGAATATTCACCACATGTTAGGTGCTAAGGAAAGTGAGATCTCAGATGTCATCCCTGCCCTCACAGTACTTACAAGTAGTCTTGCAGTTCAGTAAGGATTTGTGTTTCCTTTATTACTTCATTACCCTCCAATAAAAGCAGTTTCTATTTCCAGTGTGCTATGTCTTATATGCGGCCATGAAAAGAAGTTTTTCTCTTTCCTCTTTTACTGAATGGTGTCATATGGGTTAAATGACATTTGCTTTTAAACACCGGAACTGTTGTGTCAACGTTGTTATAGCTTCATGGGAATAAATATCAGCATATTTTTCATAATGACATCCAGCTCCTTTTCATTTTGTCTTTCTATGTCCACTAAGAAAGGATGTATCTTCCGGTACAGTCCTCTATCTCTTTTCCATATATATATATTTGGGTTTTTGAGGTAGGGTCTCACTCTAGCCCAGGCTGACCTGGAATTCACTGTGTAGTCTCAGGGTGGCCTCGAACTCACAGCGATCCTCCCACCTCTGCCTCCCCAGTGGTGGAATTAAAGGCATGTGCCACCATACCTGGCTTGTTTTTTTTTTTAATTTTGTTTTCTCTGGAACATTCCTGAGGGCTGCCAGCCTATCTATCCCTCTCCTATGAGCAAACAAACAGAAACGCATGGAAAAGGCAAGTATAAATGCCCTGGCTGGAATGACAAGCAATTCAGCATGAGCACGGAGGCTGGAAACCTCAGACTCTAGAAATGCATTTGTCTCCTGCCTCCTCTCCAGAGATGGCAAGGGATGTAGAGATTGCTGGAGGTCCCGAAGACATGAAAAGCCATGGATGACTTCTTCCTTACATGCACAGGATATGGCTTCTCTGACCTGATTTTTTTTTTTCTAGAGCACTTCAGTGAATGTTTGAGATGTGGGAGAAGAATAGCACTAGGGTGTCCTTTCCCCAGGTATTCATGGACTCCCACCAGGCTCAAGTATAGAACACTCATTTGGCCATTCTCGCTAGAATGTCTCTGACCCAAAGATTACATAGTAAGGATTGTGATTCATGCGTGGGTGTCTGTTCAGTAAATAGAAAGAAGTCCCCAAACAAAGCTCTGGTCTGTGAGCCAGTTGTATTTAAAATAAAACTTTAAAAATTTAGTTCACCGGGATCTTTATTGAATTGGCTAGCTCCATGTAAAATAAATGTTTCCTTTGTCATTTTTCTCAGTGAACTTGTCAAAACCAAATAGAGGGATTTTCAGTGAGTTTTATTCTGTGTGTAAATAGAGTGCTATTTATTCACCAAAGAAAATTGCTTCATGAAAACCAAATTATTATTGTGCCAACCCATTTTGGTTTTGTTTTTTGTTTTTTTTGCAATGCTCTCCTAAGGTCTATAAAATGTTTTACAGTGCATTTTGTTTCTGGAAGGATGATGGGGATACTTCTCGGCAGATGAAGTGGAAGTAACAGACTCCGATCTATATGCCCACAAGGAAACATAAAGCACAGTTCAGCCCTTGCTGGCCACCTCTAACTCAAATCAATACCACGACTGTAACCAAACATAATCAAATCATCTGGAGTGTTAAGACCCAGAGGACCAGACAACAGCGCAGCAGGGTACAGAAGGACCCCTTCCGATGCTCTCAGGCTGACTGGGGAGCTGCTACATCTTAATTCCTCTGATTCAAACGGAAATCACTCCAAACGGAGAGGAATGGGGTGTTAAGAAGCAGATGACCTTTGAATCCATTCACACCTCTGGGCAGAAACAGCAGTGAGGCTGTGAGGAGGTGGGCAGGCCAGTATTTAATAGGAGCCTTGTGTTGCCTGAACCTGCTTGAGAGACGCCAGGAGGCCCCAGGAAGGCTTTCACGATGCTGCCCTCCTGTCTTCCAGCCACAATCTGCCTCCAAACAAACAGAGGAGTATTGTTATTTTGCTTTGTCTTGTTGCATTTCTCAGACATAAAACCATCCTCTCATCTTGCTGGTTTATTGTCTCCCAGTACCAAAACTGGTATCAGGGACCTGTGGAAAGCATGTGTACCACTTAGCCATTAAGTCACTTTGATTAAATTCAATAAATAAGGCAGTACACATAGTTTATGGTTTATTAAAAACACAATTGATTACATACTGAAATATTCAGAGGCCTTGAATAACTCAACTAGTTGTAAAATTCAATATTTTCAGACAGGGTAAATTTATCCTCTAAGTACAATACGAAAATAAAAGCTGTCTCCTGTAGTCTTACTTGTTCACTCTTACAAAATGAAAGCCAAAGGCTTAAAGGGGAATTCAGAGACATTCTTCATTCATGTGAGACTGATCTGCCCTAACTGAAAATGTCTGCGTATTTGCTTCAAGACTCTCCCACATGATGTTCAAAATGCCTGTTAACCTATCCCCATATCTACATAAAAACAATCAAAGCATTCTCCTTCTTTAGTTGAAGTTTGCCCTCATGTGAATGTCTCCAATCTTTGAGAATGAAGAGAACTTAAGCTTGTGAGAACCAACGTTAATGTTATTTGTGTCTATTTTTGTGGTGTTTGCTCTTTTACATAAAGCTTTTGCCTCCCACCTAGGAAAGACTAGGATCACTCGTGACCAGAGAACTCTGTCCTTGATAGCATCCCTTTATCTGTGGTTAGATCTCACTGCAGAATTCAGCAAAACCCACCATCCTTCAAACCCAGCCTTTCCCCACACCACTCTGTAGTATCCTCTCTACTTCTGCTGTCTTCTTCTGTGCAGCCCTAATGACCTCGGATATTCAGACCTCTATCATTTCTCTATTTTCCTCAGGTGGCGTCACCACCTCTAATGACTTCCTCGACCATTCTGACAGTCATTCTTGGGGTGATTCTTCGGGCTTTACCTTCTATCAAAAGTGCCACACATATCTCCTACTGCCTGCTGGAAGGGCCAGTAGTCTAGCAACTGTCTCACACCTCCTAACAAGTTTCTCTTCTCTGCCCAACATGCAATATTGGAACTAGCAAAACCATTTTCCATCTAGTTGCTGAAGCTATGGGTCTGAGTCACCTCCAACTTCTCCTACGTCTTCTAGCATAATTAGCGACTGGATTATACTGTTTTTGCTCCTTAAAACTCCCTCTGTTTACTGCTCTTCCCTTTCCACTGCCACAGGCGCAGCCTTCACAGCCTCTCATTTAACCCAGGTCACTAGTCATCTTCCCATCCAGGCACCTCACATGAATGCCTTAGAGATCCTTTAAAATCCTCCTTACAAAATGGGCTCAGAGTCTGTATTTTCCTGGACACACACACACACACACACACACATTCCTTTGATAGCGCATGTTTTCCAAAGACAAACATGCAACTGCCATACATGGAACACAGTAGCCCCATTGACACTGTAGCAGGTGTCACTGCATGCAAACATCTACCACATATCCTATGAGAAAGTACAGAAAAAAAAAAAGGGGGGCCCTTATCCCACTATATGTCCATATATTTCCTCTTCAGTCCTAAGTTTTACCATCTATAAATGAAAATGTTGGCTTAGATGATCAGGGATTTTTTTAAAAAAAATAATATTTTATTTTTATTTGAGAGAGGGAAACAGGCAGGTAGAGATAGACAGAGAGAGAGAAAGAAAGAATAGGCACACCAGGGCCTCCAGCTGCTGCAAAGGAACTCCACACACATGTGCATCTGGCTTATGTGGGTACTGGGGAATTGAACCTGGGTTCTTAGGCTTCGCAGGCAAGTGCTTTAACCACTAAGCCATCTGTTCAGAAGGTGAGATAATGTGAGATAATGAGGGCCAGGAAAATGGTTTAGTGAGTAAAGTGTTTTCTATGCAAGCATGAGGACCTGAATTTCGATCCATATCACCCACCCAAAGCTGCACATAGCAGGCCTGTCTGTAATCACAACAGTGGGGAGGCAGAGATGGGAGGATTACTCCAATTGGCTGGCTAGCTCGTCTAGCCAAATTGGTGAGCTCCAGGCTCAGTGAGAGACCCTGTATAAAAAATAAGTAAATAAATAAATGAGGTAGAAGGAGAATGTGGAGGTTAGTCAGTGTCAACCTCTGGTTTCCACATGCATGCACATACATGTGCACATGTCTAGCTTCTGTTCTGCCATCCTTTCTCTGCCCTCATGACACTTCCCCTCAAGAACGTTGGCCAAGGTAAACTCTTGCTCCCACCAGCTGCTTTTGGTCAGGTGTTTTGTCTCAGCAGCAGGAAGGTAAACTGCAACAACTTCAACAAGCACATGTGTGCATGCACACAAGCACCCCTACCCCACACATACAGACATACGTGCACACATGACACAGATTAAAACTAGTAGACATTAGCAAATTTCATATATATTGCATATAATACAATATTGCTAGCTACAGTTACCATGTGGCAAATATATAGCCTTTAACCAAAAATATTTAGCCCCTTTTAATCAGAAATCTCTTCCCTTTGGCAAAGATATCACTTTTTTTCTTTGTCAAGAGAGCAGATCTCATGTATTCTTAGGCGTTGACTACTTGATGGTGATAATCATTTCACAATGTATATTTATATCTAAACTGTATACCTTAGATTCACACAATTTTTATTTAATCAGACCACACTAAAGATATGGAAAAAGAGAAAAAAAAGTCCAAATAAAGTACAGACCTTTGGGATGGAGAGATTGCTTAGTGGTTAAGGTACTTGCTTGCAATACCAAAGGACCCAGATTTGATTTCCCAGTACCCACGTAAAGCCACATGCACTAGGTGACACATGCATCTGGAGTTTGTTTGCAATGCTAGAGGTCCTGGTGTGCCCATTATCTCTCTATCTGCCTCTTTCTCTCCCTCAGATAAATAAATAAATAAAATATTTTTAAATTATATACTGTTATTAATAAAATATATTAATATTGATTTATTGTAATATTCATACAATGTTAATAAAAGTTAATATTAAAGTATTAATATATCAATCGTGGTATAACTTAATGGGGCATATATGTCGTTCTATGTTGTTCTGATAAATTTTTCAGAGACCTAAAATTATTCTGAAATAAAACACACATCAAAGAAACCTCATTCAGGGTCTGGGGAGATGACTCAGCAGTTAAAGGCACTTGCTTGAAACCCTGCCGGCCCAAGCTAAATTCCCCAGAACCCACATTAAAACTGACACAAAGTGGCAAATGGGTCTGTGATGTTAACATGCCTACAGCAATACAAGGTGGACCCAGCAGAATCCAGATGCTCACAGGCCAGCCAGCCTCATACTTACAAGTTAGCAAAAAACAATAAAAAAATAAAATAAAGAAGCATTTTGTTATAACTGACTTGGTTTGCAAGCCCATTGGTAGAAATAGGGAGACAATATTCCATGTGTCCCCAGTAGAAGCCTCCCAACCCATAACAGGTCTATGTTATGATAGTACCTGAATAGCGGCACTAGCAAAATCGCCATGTTTCTCATGGCTTCCAAAGGAAGTGACACAGTTAGATAGGAATCTTGTTTGCAGCTAATATGGCCCGCCCTGGAAGAGCGGAACCCACCACTATGTGTCTGACATCCCTAGTGAATAAGAAGAGTGGGATTGGAAACTACTTTCCTTAGCTCCACTGTGATAGTCTTTGAATAAAATTAATGAATTCACTCTTCTTTGTCCTTCATCAACACCAGATGGTTCACCATCAATTCCCATCCCAGACAAGATTTTAAAATGAGCAATGCTAGAAGGATATACGCCTCCTACGGGGCTGGAGCATCAGTGTGGGGAGTGGACGAAGGGAAGATCATGGGAGATCAGCCTGACGAGATGACTAGCAGGTTATCTACCTGTCCAACCTAATTGTCTGACAATGACTGAACGTAAGACTCACTGAAGTTTGTCATCAGATTCTAAGGTCCTTCAATTTGATGCACAGAGCTTAAAGGAATAAATAGGAAAATGTCTGAAGGCAAGTGGGTTGAAGTCATTGTCATTCAGTGCAGGACCAAAGGCAGTGGAGACCAATCAAACTGAGATGCGAACTGGATGCTGCTGAGGCCGGAGACAAGGCTGCTCAGGGAGGGGACCCACAGAGAAGGAGAGAAAGCGCCATCCAAGCCAGCAGGAAACAAACCCCTGCTTCTTGTCTTCATGGTAACTAGAACCCGAAAACAGGCCAGAAGAAAGCAGGCAGTTGAGAAAAACCGAGCGTCCACCCAGTTGCATCCAGGAGCATGCTCAGCCACACTGAACACGAACTTACCCAGCCCTTGACACCCTTCATTGCCAGAGAGGCACTCTTCATGCATTCCCTGAGCTGTTCAAGACTCGATGGATTGCTGTGAATCTGCGGACTCTCCGCACTCAGTTGGCAAAGGCTGGAGAGATCAGGACGGCAGGCACACCAGAAGGCAAAAGGCTGGGTGGCAAAGGTCCCTGTCCACCCCCAGCTACAGCCCGCCCAGAGCACCCCTTCGGAAGAAGCCTACATGAGACAAACGTGGAGTACCGTGAGAACTAGGGAAATGAAGAAAAAAGGATATCTTTTCACATAATAAGTGTCCTGAGTGCAGAAAGAACAACACTGTTTACAGAACAGTCTTACAAAAAAAGGGAAGGGTGAAATGGAAGTTTTTCATCACACAAAGGGAACTGCAGAAAATTGGGAGAAGATATATAGCCACACTCTAATTTTGGTCAACCAGAGCCTGGTTGTTTAGAACACTTGTTTAAAAATTGCCCTCAAGAAAAACGAAATTTCCCAGCCATCTATCTAGTAGATCCTGTCTTGCATTAAAGCATTAAATAAAGCCAGACAATCTCTGGGCTCGTTCAGTTTTTTTTTTTTTTTTAATCAACCCCGTTAAGCACCATGATTTTTTAGGGTCCCCCAGTGATTGGTTCAGGAGGAATATTCCCTTGGATGAAAGGGAAACATCCACCCCTGAGTGTCTAATTAAGTTTTCCAGTGCACCGGGCAGATAGGGACAGTCACCATGCTGAGGGAGTGAAATTAAGAGTCAGAGCATTTTCCAGCAAGTGAGAAGTATATCTGGCTAAGCTGGAGAATAGTTTTCTTCCCTCAAGGTCTGAAATTTTTAGCAGATGATCTCCATTTTATTTCCTAAAAATACACTCCCTGAAATATTAGGTTGTAGGGCTGAAGTGTAATGAGAGCCAAGGGGAATTGCTGGTGGGGTAAGACCAGGGCTGGGTGAAACACTGGTTCTCAATTGGTCTCGCTTGCGGGGAGCAGCGATGGCCTCTGTCCATTCCTGCTCCTTCTTCTGCAAGTGCTGACAGGTGGATAACAACAGCCTCTTCTGGAAAACAGACCAGCTATAGGCTGCCCTGAACTCCCTTATGCCACTTGACCTCTCAAGAATTTTGTGTTTAGTTTTTTCACCTCTAAGAATATCTTTTAGCAGCTTATTTCGAAGAACAAAGGTATACAGATGTGAGTTGCTCCAGAGGTAACTGGAGTCCTGAGGAACGTAGCCTACTTCTGTCCCCTCTGTTTCCCTAACGTAAAATAGTCAACCATGGTCACGTTTCTCAAAAAGAACATTTACAGGAAAGAGAAAGGGAGGGATAATTTAATAGGGAGGTTAAATAATTCCAGGCACAAGTACTTATATCAGAAGCACATCTGTGTCACAGATCCTGAGTGTGGTAGATAAGAGGATACAACAGGGGGCTTTGAAAGGAGGTCAGAGCCCTTGATTTTGATCAGGAAGAGAGATAGCCAAGCAACTGCAGCTTGGGTTGGAGTGTTTTTTTTTTCCTCCAAGAGCTCTGGAAAAGAAAAAGGAAAATCATCCACCAACCTAGATGTTCCTAGAATATGGTTTTGCAACTCTCAGGACACTGTGAATGTTGTGTGGTGACTTTTTTTTCTTATGGTCTTAAAGTCAGAAAGCTCTCTGTGGGGGAAATGGAGCTATTTCTGGTTCTGAGGAATATATGCCAACTCCCCAACTAGATACCCTGAAAGGACAGGATAAACGTTTGCTCACTTACAGCTTACCACTCTATACTGTGCAGTCTCCTGGAAATGCAAGACTCAGATGCATTCATCAGCACACCCAAGCCTTGGGTTTCATAGCAGACTACGGGTTGCGAGGGCTGCAAAAGCCTAATAATCCAATAGTCTGACATTCGTGCTGAGATAAATAAACACGATTCCTACATTGGAAAGTTTATAGGAATGAATAATAACTTCTGAAAGTACGAAGGAGCATTATGGATGATGTTCATATTTGTAAATTTATATTACAAACTAAGTCCTTCTCAAACCTGCTTATATTCATGTTTCCTCAACAGTGCACCCTGGAGAGATCAATAAGCAAATCCCCTCTTCCAAAATTAAATTTATTTTCCATTTCTTTAAATGTGATGAATAATATAGATTATTGATCTTCAAATTTGTTGATGATTCCAGGTAGAATGAGATGCAAAGAGGACTTAATTTTTCACTTAGTTGACTCTTAAACAGCTCATTTCTACAAAATAATTCTTGTGGGAAATATTCATCAACGTTGAATGGAAATAATACCAACCCGTCGGCTTATAAATAAGGTACATAACACAATTTGCACTCTTAGGTAACCACTAGTCTCTTTAAGACAAAAATTTCAAAACAAGTTCCCTCCATGTTTTCAGACTCACAAAACTGTCTGGTTGGTCCAACAAACACTGGAAACTTTAGCAGGATCATAGATCTTGGTGCTGCATTCAGTGCACAAAATATTTCCCTCCCAGCCACAGCTGACGTTAAGAAAATCAGAATGAAAAGGATACGAAGGGTAGCAGGATGCCTCTTGTGGTGTATTTATCCCAAGCATTGTTTTTGTAGCTGTTGATATGTAACAATGCAGCGTACAAGCACTCTGAGCTGGAATTCAGGTAGAAAGGAACAGTGTGTGAAGATGAGCGTCAGAGTGTGACAACCCTCTGCTGCTCTACTTCATATTTATATGGTATTTTTATTTTATATATTTATATGGTATTTTATATATTTATATGGTATTTTTCAGCTTATGACTGAAAACATGAATATTTTAGTCCCAGAAACATGGAAAAGTATTTAAGGCCATCCAACATCTAGTAAATGCTGGTGGGACACATTTCTTCACAGATTGTATAGAAAATGTAGTGGCCTTCCCTGCACAGTAAAGGCAGGAAGAGACAAGTACCTGGGAGAGAGAATCGGGCCTGGGAGCCTCTCCTTAACGTGAAAACACACCGGTTTCCCTTGGATGCATTAGCGTCCTTTTGCGATCGTTCACATCTGAGCCTACCATACTCAGTCAGCCTGCAGGCTTAAAGCTATCATCCCTTCCCAGTTCTTCCCTCCTCTTCAGGCACTGTAAAAGATTCCCAGTATTACATGGTGTGATTTGATATACCTATTTCCACAAACTACTATTAATTAGTTTCACAGTTCATCAGTGTTGACTAACTTATGTATAAATATACATAAATATTTCTCAAATCACTGTGTGTGTATGTGTCAGAGAGACAGAGAGAGAGAGGAGCTGATGTGGGTCTATATAGAACATGTATTGGTTGAAGATGGAGTTTCAGGGGAATAGTGGGTCCTTTTGACATTTCCTGTCCACCCAAGTAGGTAATGGCTTATATTCAACACCACCTCTTAATATGATCCTATTGAAACCCTGGAACAAGAATGCCCCCTAATATAATTGTAATCTTCTTTTTAAAATATTATTACTTATTTATTTGAGAGAGAGAGAGAGAGAGGAAATGAGTGTGCTAAGGCCTCCTGCAACTGCAAAAGAACTCCAGATGCATGTGCCATGTTGTTTGGCTAGCTTTATGTGGGTAATGGGGAATTGAACACTGGGCTATCAGGCTTTACCAGTGTCCTTAACCACTGAGCAATCTCCCCAGTCCTATAATCTTCTTTTAACTGTTTGCAAGCTATCCTAGCTACTTCGTTGGGAGATTTCTGAGGCACATGTTCATAGTTAGTTATCTGAGCAACTGTGCTTATGGACTGGTCTTACCATCTGAAAGCCTGAAGGGTCCACATCACAAGTATGTGACCTGGATCACTTATAGTAACGTTCTTTTGAATTGCAAAATTTCCTCCTGTAAAATTCTTAAAATAATATCTGTCTCATGGGTTATATATGTGTGTTATCTGCTGTGAGGTGCAAGGACATCAGGCATGCAGTCTAAGGCAGAGAAAACTGACTTCAAGACCATCTATAATGCTTCGTGGTGACTAGAGTGCACTGTCAGCCATGAGAGCTGAGTCCTGACGAGAGGGTCGACTGGAGAGGCACGTATGTAAGTGGCACCTATGAATGCCATCCCTGACACAGGGACTTTCTTCTTCTGAACCTGCAGCTGTCATCTGTGGTATCCTCTTCTTCCCCCAGTGGCCTTGAGTTATTGAACCTCATTGCCTCCTCCCCTTTTGTGGTGAGGTCAGAGCTATAATTTTACTATTGAAAAATAAACGAATAAAAATATCAAGCAACAAGTGCAAACAACACCACATCATCACCCTTCTTATTCTTCAAAAACAAGTAACCTGTGATAGAACTATATCATAGACATCCAATAAAACTTTCCATAAAACAGAAAAAAAAATAAAAATAAAAAGTAACCTGGGCTGGAGAGATGGCTTAGTGGTTAAAGTGCTTGCCTGTGAAGCCTATGGATACAGGTTCGATTTCCCAGGACCCACATAAGCCAGATGCACACGGTAGCACATACGTCTGGAGTTTTTCTGCAGTAGCTGGAGGCCCTGATGTGCCCATTCTTTCTCTCTTTGCATCTCTCTCTGTCTCTCTCTTCTCTCTTATAAATAAATATATCATAATTTTTTTTAAAAAAGTAATCTATTGTGTGGTTTTTGATACTTATGGGCAGAGGGCAACATTTGACAGTTTTTCTATTTCAAGATCAATGTGATAATAGAACCGGAAGAACAAGTCAGGTGCAGGAGGATAAAGATGCTAGAAAACTAAAGAAGGAAGTTTCAAATTAAGGGAAACTGGAGTGGAAACTGTGAGGAAATGCAGATCAAAGTGATAGGGCTGAGGGTGGGAAAAGAGACAAAAGACAAGGCAGATAAAAGCAGAGAAACCAAAGGCAGGGCGGAGAGCACTTAGAAAGAAGGAAGGAACAGGAAATGTGTTTTCACTTATGACTCCGGAAGGATATTTTTAAAAGTACGTGATGTCACTTCCCTGTCAGTATAGCAAAAAGGCTTCATCAAGCATAGCTGTGCCCCTTTCTCCCATCAGGATCGGATTATCACACACTACAGGCTGAATTTTTATCTGTATGTGAATGTGAGTTTCACGTATGTCTCATAGAGAAATCCAAAAACTACAGACATGTGAGGGATCCATCCTTTGGTGTGTGGGAAACACATATCTGTACCTTCCTAAGAACTGGTTTAAATTAATGTAAGTATAACTGTTATTATGGGATCATAACCCCATTAAAACAAATGCTGAAAAAGAATTAAATACTTGAAGAAAAAAATCACTATAATTCAGTGACTGAGTCACAGTTATATATTTGTTTTTGACCTTCTTACATATGCTTAATTTTATTTTACCCCATTGTTCTTAGAAATTATACACATATATATAAACCAAAATTATATATGTATATATATATATGCATATATATATATTATATATATAAGCATAATTTTGAGTCCTGGTTCTTTCAACGATTATGATTATATCTTTTAAATACTTCTGAATACAGTCTACAATGGATGCATAGCATCCCAGTTAATGAATGAATATACATTAGACTTCTTAGCTATGAACCTACTGTGAACATTTTCACAGTTTCATAATCACATGTTTGACCAAAGTTTACAGGCCTATTATACAATTCATAGCATGCGTTGTGCTGCAATGGGAAGAACACACTTGAAGCCATAATTGACTGTGAGACATGCTATAGAAGCGTGTGCTGTTCTGTCTCCGTCACCTCTTAGGAGACAGGCTGGGGGCTGAGAGGGTCACGTGCACTCACCGCCCTGTGCACAGAGCTCAGTATATACAGAAAGCCTATAACACCCTCCACTGAAAAGACTGACCTGGGCAGTTTGATCTCACAGATACCTCACTTGTTAAACTATCTAGCAATGGCTAATTTTGGCTTTGTCTCTCCTTCTAAATTCGCTCTTCACTTGTCTTGTCAAAGGGGAGAAGCCCAACGTGACGCAGAGGAACGGAAGGAGAAAAGAACAGTAAGATGTCACCTGGGCCTAGATAAGACACGGAAGCTGCCATAGAGAGATAAGACGCGCAGGAGGCATGGTGGCAGATGGATTGTTACAGATCAGAGTCGTAAAGTAGGACTTTCAGACCTAGACGTGGAAGGTGAACAGAAACCGAGCTTTAAAGCCAGCAAACTGAATGTCAGGGGACACTTCATAGTTAACTTGCGGAGAATCTATTCCTTGACTGTCTGGGGAGAACTAAGCACTAGGCAAGAATTATGGCCAAAGGGGAATAGATAGTGTCCTCTGCTCCGTCCTCCTCAGAGTCACGCCCCTGGCAGCAGGACATTTTTCCACACGTCTGAAAGGCTCTAAGACACAGGACAGCCACACCGAGTCCCATCCCTCCCCTCCACACACAATGGAAACCTGACTGCTCACTGCAGCCACTCACCCTGCCCTGCCCCTCAATCACTTTAGACATGGAGAAACCTCCAGGTCAAAGTGCACGGATCAGAGAAAGGGGAGTAGTTACTAAGCACAATTACTGTGACAGTCTCCGCCTCTAATTTGTTGCTGCTGTTTTAACAGACTTGAGTGTGAATACCAGAAGGAATGGGTCAAGCGGTAGAGTGACTCATGTATAATGTGAACATATCCCATTAACACACTTACTCAGTATGAATTCCCCCATGGCCAAGCACCATCTCTGGCACTAGAATTGCAACCATAAATAAATATAGATGCTTCCATACTCATGTGATTTATAGTGTTGATTGGAAAAGCTAGCTACAACCTATTAAAATAAATCAGCCAGGCATGTTGGCGCATGCCTCTAATCCCAGCACTTTGGGAGACAGAGGTAGGAGGATCACCATTATTTTGAGGCCACCCTAAGACTACATTCCAGGTCAGCCTGGACTAGAGCAAGACACTGCCTCAAAAAAATGTAAATAAATAAACAAACAAACTAAATAACCAGCTAGCGTCAGGCAGTGATAGACATAGAAGGACGATAAAAAAGGATAACATGACCAGGAAATCTACCTGAAACAGAGAAGGACTCAAGAGGTGACATCAAATCTGAACCATAATGATACTAAATCTAGCCACAGCAATGGAAGGGGGTGTGTCTATGGAAGACAACCTCCAACAGAAAAGGATCTGTAGATCATACAAACTCAGTGAAAGGAGACAAGCTGGGGAGGGGGGGGGGAGGGATTCTTTGCTGAGGCCAACAATGAAAACAACTGTTTCTATAATCTTAGTTTTGGGTAGAGCTGGGTGAGGTAGCACACGTCTGTAGTCCTGGGCATTGAAGAGGCTGAGACAGGATCATTTGAGCCTTGGAGTTCAAAACCAGCCTGGGCAACATAGCAAAAACCCATCTCGAAAGAGACAGGAAAGCAGGGAAGACAGAAAGAGGAAGGAAGGAAAAAAAAAAAGGTAGAGTTAGCAAGCTAGCTCTGGGTAGAAAGAAGGAGGAAGGAAGTAGAAATATTTCCCCAGGAATTGTAAGTGGGAACTCATATGGGCTACAGCTACAATATGCACTCCTCATATTAGGGAGAAATGGAATAAAGCTTGAAAATTAGTTTAAAATTAACTGCACATGGTGGTACTCCCCTGTATTCCCAGCACGCAGGAGGACTTAAATTTTAGTTCATCCGGGCCTTCGTAGTAGATTCCAGATCGGCTTGAGCTACATAAGAATAACCTATATTAAGAAAGAAAATTTACAACTAATATTTATTTTCATAAGCAAATGAGAATCCTCTTTAGGGAGAAAACACACGAAAAGTATCTTTCAGGGGCTGGGGAGATGGCTCAGCAGGTCCGAGCACTTGCAGGGAAGAACGTTAGGGCCTGAGAGACTCACCCTGATGGTCATTCTCCAGCAGCCACGTAGACAGTGGGGCATAGCCACGCCACTTGTAATCCCAGCGCAGTGCTGAGCGCAGGACAGGATAAACACAGAGGCTTGCTAATTAGCCAGTCTGACGGAAACCGGCATCTCCAAGTTCAGTGAGCGATTCCTCTCAAGGAAACACATGGGTGAGGAATAGAGGTGGTCACCCAGTGTTCTTCTCTGGCCTCTAAATGCATGCTCATTGATCTGCATGTGTGTGCACGCACGCACACACACACACACACTCACACAGAGAGTGAGAGAGAGAGAGAGAGAGCAATATGCCAATAAGTTATACTCCATTAACTATGTGGACATGCTCAATGGAAAGAGACTCAGAAAGACTGAAAATACTAGGACCACCAAATGTGAAATCTAAAAACAACTGTGCTTAAGTAGAGAAGGAAATTCGAGTTTCTGTCTAAAGCCTAACAAAATGATAAAACATTGGAAATAATAAGAAGTGCTTGGAAAAGAATCAAGTAGAGAGTGTAGAAAAATAAAGTGATCTTCTAAAATGAAATTACGAGCCGGGCGTGGTGGCATACGCCTTTAATCCCAGCACTTGGGAGGCAGAGGTAGGAGGATCACCGTGAGTTCGAGGCCACCCTGAGATTACATAGTAAATTCCAGGTCAGCCTGAAACTCTACCTTGAAAAATCAAAATAAATAAATAAATGAAATGAAATTACAAGGTGTACAAAACAGACCAGATGCAATGGAGAAGGCACCTGCAAAAGGACTAACCCTAAAGCACCTGTCAAAGCTAGAGAGCAGCACAGGTATGCATGAGAAGCTTGCCACCTCAGACGACTACCAATAAAGGAGAGCAGGCCTGCAGCTTAGCTTATTGATGTCTGTACAGAGCCAACAAGCTCCCCGCGGTCCCCATTCATAGAAGACTGCGGACGTCTAGAGAGAAGGGACCACTGTGGGCTCATTCACTAGACGTCCAGCATTATAAGTGCATACTACACACTTACTACCTGAATGAATGAATAATGATCTGCTTAATAGTAGCTGGCAGAAAGCATGTAATATTACTTGGAGATATTAGTCTAGCTCTGGGACTATGCACTCTAAAACAGCAGCAAGGAAGAAAATGAAAAGTCCAGAGCATGGGTGTTGCACTCAGGTTCTCATTGCTGGCAGAAACCACCCAACCAAGAGCAGCTTGTAGGCAAAAAAAAAAAAGAGGTTTATTTTGGCAGGGGGAAATGATGCCATGGGCAGAGGGTGGACATCACCTCCTGGCCAACATAAGGTGGACAGCAGGAACAGGAGAATGTGCCAGACACTGGCAAGGGGAAACTGGCTATAACACCCATAAGCCTGCCCCCAACAATACACTGCCTCCAGGAGGCGTTAATTCCCAAATCTCCATCAGCTGGGAACCTAGCATTCAGAACACCTGAGTTTATGGGGGGACACATTTCCATCACAATGGGGAAATGTTTGTATCCAATACCAAAACTGAGGTGCTGACATTGAAAAAGAAAAGATTTGGGCTTCTGTAGATCAGTGAATTGTTAATAGCCGCTCTTTTCCCTCAGCTTCTTATTTGGATACAACACTGGTTAAACCCAAGCAGTCGAGTACCTCTACGACATCTCCATCCACCCCTCATACTCCCTACACATTTAAGACACTGGATTTCAAACTTTTAAAAGCCAGCGGATGAGGATCTGACAGTCTTCTAAATACTTTATCAAACCCAGCAGATTAGCCCAAGCTCATCTTTAGCTCAGTATTTCTACTGAGGAGGACGGACAAGGGAAAAAAAAGAAGTAAATAATTTTCACTGCCAAATCTCTTTCAATCTGTGCCACATTGTGCCTGACATATCTACTTTCCTCTGTCCACTGTGATATTTGCTTGTCCTAAGTTAGAAGTGATTCCATCAGTAAAAATCAGTGGAGAACCCAATCATTTCATCTTCAAGACAATCTATAAACTCACATATGTGATCAGCTTCGTACTGGGAATTTCATCTACAAGGGCCATCTACAAGTTGGGAAAGGAAAGGAAATAAAAGTTCTATATATAGCTCACTGGAGCCTTGGGGCTACTGCTTTTAAGCAAGCTTATGTCTGTTAACAGTAGAATAGATTTCCTAAAATGGATGAAATCCTAGGAAAACAGAGTAATAGCTGGGTTTTGCTAGTCAGCTGTAATCATTTTACTCTGAAAGTCTAATTGAATTAAAAAGAATAAAAACTATTGCTTATGAGTAACAAATTTATAACTAAATTACCAAAAGCTTGGTATTGCTATAAATTATCATCCTCAGCTATAAAAATTCATACAAAATGCTTTCCACAAGTTTGCTCTTTTGGAGGAAGAAAAATACTGTGTTCTTCATAGAAAATTATGGAAAAATGAATGTCTTCCAAGGAATCCAAAGCACAAATGAAGCTGCTTCAAAGACTACTGAAATTTCAACCAATTCATGCAGAACATTTACTAAATTTTAATATTTCACTCTACAATCCACTTGCCTAACAGTCTGAAATTTGATTGCAAGTGAAGAGAAGGCTCAATCCATCCATATTTTGCTCAGAAACATTTTTTTTTGAGGCCAGCCCTATAGACTGGCCTCTTTTTCTTTTCTTTTTCTTTCTTTCTTTTCTTTTGAGAGAGAGAAAATTGGCAGGCCAGAGCCTTCAGCCACTGCAAACGAACTCCAGATGCATGTGCCCCCTTGTGTGCATGTGCAACCTTGTGCGCTTGTGTCACTTGGTGGGTCTGCCTTATGTGGGACCTGGAGATTCGAACATGAGACCTTAGGCTTTGCAGGCAAGTGCCTTAACTGTTAAGCCTTCTCTCTATCCCCCAGAAACATTTTTAATCATGATTTTAGTTGCAAGTTCTGCATAGACTAGTACTGTATAAAATTAGCATCCACAGCCCTCTTTGGCAACGTATCTCAGAAAATGCCTATGAGTTTCTAGATGAAATCTCCCCTCTCTAAAGAGATGGGTCAGCCTTGTGGGGCAGCCTCTCAACCAGCATTTAAGTGATAGCTTGTGAAGCAAATAAGGAACCTCATTTGTAAGCACAAGTTTTCAAGTATCTTTCACAGCCGTTGGGTATAAAGTTCCATCATATGTTATAAAATGTGCCATTTCAGATATTAATGACTTCATAACTTCATGCAATGGGACAAGAATATGTTGGGGGCAAGTTAACCAGAACAGAAAATGTGAGCCCTCTTTCTGATTGCATTTATGCTGTCCTGCAGCAAGCTCTTGCCATAAATGATCTGAACGATTTTGAAATTGCTTAGATGCTACAGATATTGGTGCTGATATCAGAGGGAAAGCTTATTACTAAACTCTACTGGGCCTAAAATTATGCTGCAAAGAATGTATGAGATGCATAAAGATGTATTAAGAAATCACACTAGTGAAAAACTGAGTATTGAGCATGACAAATGTTGAGTCCCAAGTTTGCCAAAAAAATGAATTATGATAGAAAAAAATATACCATTAGGTTGTGTAACAGCAGAGATGCACAAAATCTTCTACAAAAACTTTAATAACCATGAAGGATTATTTTCATCCTTGGCACCTCTCCAACCAATGTGATAGTTTCTGCTGGAAATGATAGTGTGCTTTATTAAATTCTTTAAACCTAAATCAACACCTGGAGGTTGGCAGAGGGAAGATTCATTTTCTTAAGGTGTATAGAACACTAGAGAGGGCAGAAAATAGGACAGGGCATATGCCTTTAAGTAATAGAAAAGTGGGAGGAAATTCTGTCAATCACTTATGTGCTTAATATATCCCCAGAAACAGTAGATCTCTAGACATTTAGAATTTTTGTTTCTTTCTGGATGCAAAAACAATCTAGCTTATACTCTGAATGTTTTACATCTCTTAGTACCCAGATGTTTTAGAGAAGCATACACCCAGACTTAAGTGAAAGCTTTGAATTAAATTTCACAAGTCAAGAGTAAAGAACTGCTCTGAAATTATTTTTCTTCATATTAAGCAGGGTTTCTCGGATCTAAACTCATGAAAAGGAGCAACTACATTCTTTACATATCCTTCCCCAAAAAAGGGGGGGAGAAAAAAATGGACAATTGTAGCGTCACCCATAGCTTCATGCTTGGTACGGCACCTAAGGTATACCCATGAACCAGAAAAGTCCTTATTGCTGTTGTACAATTCCATTTTGGCACCTCGTCAGCCATGAAGGCAGTTTCATCTTTATGTGAAATATGCCAGATGGCAGATGCCCTGCATGGTTAAAACAAACACTCAGAACTCAATTCTACTGTAAGCACTTGACTGGAGGGAACATTTGGTCATGTGGTTAATTTAGCTTCTCATGGAACTTTAAAAGCAGCCAGAACGACTTTGTGAGCACTTTCTCATTTTTAATTGCCTTGGCAAGGAAGGGGTGTGTGTGTGTGTGTTATGATTTGTTGAGTTCTTGAGCTGCTTATTGGTAGTGATGCCTGAACTGTAACCCAGCACAGCTTCTAAAGAGCTCAGATTTGCCATTAAAAAAAGACAGTGTGTGTCACCTAGGCAGGTAAAACAGGCTGAGAATGACAAATTTACTGTCTCAGAGGGGAAAATGAGGTCTCTTCTATATTAAGTATAATGACAGGATTCAAGAGCCAGAAGAGGAGCTGGAGAGAGGGCTTAGCCATTAAGGCGCTTGCCTGCAAAGCCTAAGGGCCCAGGTTTGATTCCCCAGAATCTACGTGTAGCGGACAGATTCAGGTTCACTGAGATGAACTTCCAGACCAGGCACAGTTGTGGAGGAAGGGATTTTTTGAAGCTTACAGATCCAGGGGAAGTTCCATAACGGCAGAAGAAGCTGGCCTGTTTTCACCAGACCAAACACACACAGAGAAAAGCACAAGCCTAAAGCCAAAAGCCACACAACACAGCTCACTTCAGGAACTTCAGCGAGGCACACTTTGCATATCTTTAGATTGAAATCTGAAACCCACCACCACATCTTAAGATCCACCCAGTGACACTGCCTCCAGCCAGGTGGCTGCAGATGCAAACTACAAACTAATAAAACACTGAATATATTGGGGGCCATCTATTCAAACCACCATACCACGTAAGCCAGATACACATGGTGGCAGATATGTCTGGAGTTTGTTTTCAGTGGTTAGAGGCCCTGGTGTTCTCTCTCTCTCTCTCTCTCTCTCTCTCTCTCCCTGAAATAAATAAATAAAAATACCATTTCTTTTAAGTAAAGAACCATCAGAGTTCATTTTTGTTAGCATACAAAGAATTAGATTGTATTGTGATGTATTTTTCAAGCAAATTTGGTTGTTTTCTTCCCTGCAATTTTCTCTCATACCCCATCCAGTTCATGCCCTCCGCACACGACAACCTCCTTTCTGCTTTTATGTTACACGTAGGAGAAGTCCTTCAATACTGATTTCTAGGACAGATTTGAATATGACTCCCCTCCAAACATAAGTGTTAAAACAATGAAATAAACATAAAGAAGACCAGCATGAATAGTGTATTTACGAGAGGGCTACATGTGAGTAAGACCTTGCATGTGACAAAATTCAATTAAAGTGAACAGATGTTGATCATGTGCCTTGCCTTATGCAAGGTAACATGAGAGATGCAGGAACATGAATTGCTCATCATCTTACTTATAGAAAACAAAGCTTAAATGCATGAGGTAGCGTCAAAATGGAATATAATGCCAAATATGAGATAACTATGGATACCATGAGCATCTCTAATCCCAAATAAGATGCTCCAAATCCCAATGGGGACTAGATATGAGATGAGTTTTGCCTTCTGACTACCAGCAACCTCTTGTCAGTACTGTCGATAAGATCTAGAATTAAGCACCCTTCTGAACTGGACTTTGAGCCCCGCATCCTGGCTTACCATGTCAAATATGCCATCTATTTACTGACAACTCCACTCTCACTTGCATCTTTCTACTTACCCATTCTTCATAGGACTGAAAATTCAGATTATCAGTCCTTTCTATACTGGTGAAAACAGGATTCAAGTTTCCCCCTGTAAGTAAATTCAAGATGCTGCCTTTGAGAATATTTGGGTTCGAAAGAACTGATGAAAGGAGCCCAAAAGGAAAGTGGGGCGGGGGGGGGGGTCCAAAACGAAGAGAAGGTAGAAGAAGATAGAAAGCAAAACTCACTCACAAAGTTACCCGGGGCAGAGTCTCTGCCCCCAACTACCACTAGAACCTGCTCAGTGATTACCACTAAGGAAAAAACTTAGACCTACCTGGCTCAGGGCCCAAGAAACATTGCAGAAGAAGTGGAGATTTAAACATGACTGCTGCTCCCACCGCGAGCCTAACAACCAGCTCCGGGAGATGGTGATAGACACTGTCAACATTCAAAACTCATCACAGCAGAAAATTAGAGGTTTCAGAGATCTTCACACTAAAGGAGGCTTATAACTCATCCCCCAAGGCTCAGGAAACATTTCACAAGGTGGGTGGGGGAGATGAAAGGTTGTAAGAGCCACAGGGTAGGAAAAATTTTCCTGATACATTGCCCTCCTTCACGCCCCTCCCCAACTGGTGTGTTCATGATTCCACAGTGAATATCAATAATCCTACTTAGAAGAATGGGAGCAGGGAACAGGGGGTATAAGATTATAGCCCAATGGGATTATAGCCCAATGACCAACATGCAACACGTTTATACAGTAAAGTTTGTAATTGGAAAAGAAAAATCTACCTGGCTGCAAAGGTCCTTGGGGACCATGAGTTTGAACTTTGCAGAATCAACAGCAACCTACATGATGAGATTAGCTTGAGTTTCAAGTGCGCTTTGTGATGCTGCACAGTGCTTGTTGGGACACGCCTGTGTATCTCATGTGATGCCCTTCTTGGAGGAGGATAGGATGTAAACATAGCATCACAGCTCAAGGACCAGTTTTTATCTATTTTTTTCTGAAAAAAAAAATGCCTAATTCCCCCCCACACTTAGCACATATAATGTGCTATTTTTTTTTTAATTTTAAAATGTATGTATTCTCTAGGCTAGCTCCCAGCATGTCAACGGACAGGACAAGGGTGAGGCAAGGCAGTTGCTTACAGGATCCTTGCTTGTGTACTGACATAAGCCCAGCCTTGCATTTCAACAAACGAATACTGTGATGATGTCGCGTGATTATTTACAATGCAGATCAAGGTAGTGATTAGGGAGCCTGTTATTCAGACAATTGGGCAAAATAGATAGAGATCTACTAGATGCATCCATAAATGAGTTCATCGAGTTTCCCTGATTATATTAGCAAGCCAGACAGAATGCCCATGACTTAGAACCACAAAAAAAAAAAAAAAAAAAAAAAAAAAAAAAAAAAAAAAATCCGCACAGCTAACTTTAGAGTATCAAAGGATTCTAAACCCAAAGTAATCACATCTCTAGCAGATTTGCTTCCAAATCTTCCAAATTTCAGTACCTGGCCTATGCATTTTAAATTTAATTTAAAATACTATTCATCATCTAAATTAATGGTGGTGGCGGAGAGGATTGCCTCTAAAGGGAGAAAATGGCTCAGAGCTTTAGCCACATGACAAATGGAAGATCAAGAAATAAAAAAGGGTGAGCTGGCAGAAACGAGGAGGCCACATCTCATATATGATCAGTTACTAGAACATGTGACTTTGGGTTTTGAAATAGAAGCTAAATCATAATGTGGCTTCTCTTTTGTATATGCGATGCTTTTTGAATTAGGGACTCTACCTCTGGCAGCAACAAAGGCTCAATTAGTCAGTAATATACATCTCATGTTGTCATGAAAAGAGCTTAGCTGGGCTGAGATGGACGGATGGGTCTCATGTTGGCAGAGTAAGTGCAGCCCACATCGCAGACGATTTGTAATCTCTCAAGAATCGGAATGTGAATGGCATGGAGAAATCAGAGCAGAGCAAACGTGAGAAGTCAGGGCTCATTTTGCTGCAATGGTAGAATTTGAAGGCAAACCCAAACAAGCTTAAACCTCCTAAGGAACTGAGTTGACTCACAGGATTCAAAGCAGAGTTGAATTATTAACATGCAGAAAGCTCACACATGTACCAGGGTATCAGGAAAAGCTGGGGCTAGAATCAGAATCCTGAATGTCATGAGTGTTTCTTCTCTCTCTCTCTCTCTCCTGTGTGTGTGTGTCTGTGTGTGTGTGTGTCTGTGTGTATGTGTGTGTGTGTGTGTGTGTGTGTGTGTGTGTGTGTGTGTGCCTGTGTGTATCCTGTACTCTTCCAGTGCAAAACAAAACCCCAACAGGTGTTGTATTAAGGACTAAGAAATTCTTTATTCTGAATAATTTAAAACTTAGAAGAAGAGAATTATAACATTTGAATTATTTTTTTAAGGACAGCAAAATATGCTGGCTCTTACGTGACTCGCATTATGCGAGCCTAACATCATTTTGTGAGGAAGTGAAAAGAGCGACAGGGAATGATTGGAATCCTGGTGTATGCTTCCTGGACACCATTATAGAAAGATGAATAAAGACAAATGGTATTGAACATCCTGGGCCTCGCCACCTAGAGAAGCACCCATGACTCCCATAGCCAAGCAGGAAGCATCATTTAACACAATGTGACGTTGTTAATTTTGTTTTCCTCTGAGAAGAGAGCAGAAGAGGCCTATTGCTATAAAGCTCAGCATAATAAAATTTTCCAGAAATATGGTCAACAGATGATTCTCTCCTGCTCTAGTCGTAAGATTTCTCCAAACTTTAGGAGTTTGTATCAGTCAGCCATCCTCTGAAAGGGCAGAAGGAAGTAAACTGAACTTTTAATATGTAATAATAATAGCAATCCCAAACCATAGCAGGATCTGCGATAAATGTCACTACTTTTAAATAAAAGAGTCCTAACATGCAATGGCAGTTTATAGCACATGGATACAACTCCAGGAGTTTTATGTGCACAGGATCTTGCACTTTTCTTACAAGACCATGAGGATACACTTTATAAGGAAGGTGTATATTCTGAAGGCCCTAAAATCAACATTTATTAAATGTGCATTTGTTAAAACTCAGTCAATTAAATAAACCCAATATTTAGATATACGATGACAGTTTAAAAACCAGTAATTAAAAAAAGAATAACAGAGGGCCCCAATAAAGAATAAAGTATGCAAACAAACTGTTAGCAAATAGTATCACTGGAAAGAATGAAGTAATTCTCCTCTCCCTAGGTTTTCTAGGGGTTTTGTGTATGATAGCGATACTTGCAATCACTCATATATGATAGTGATGCTTGGTATATCACTCATGTATGACAGTGATACTTGGTATATCACTCATGTATGATAGTGATACTTCATATATCCCTTGTGTATGATATGATACTTGGTATATCACCCATGGATGATATGATACTTGATATATCATTTGTGTATGATAGTGATAGTTGGTATATCCCTCATGTATGATATGATACTTGGATATCACTCATGTTTGATAGTGATACTTGATATATCACTCGTGTATGATAGTGATACTAACAGTTGTGTATGATATGATACTTGGTATACTTGATGGTGATACTTAGTATATCACTTGTATATGGCAGTGATATTTGGTATATCACTCGTGTATGATAGTGATACTTACATTATAACATAATGTAATGTAATGTATATAATAGTGGTACTTGCTATCACTCGTGTACGATACTAATATTTGGTGTATCACTCGTGTATGATAGTGATACTTGGTATATCACTCATGTATGATAGTGATACTTGGTATATCATTTGTGTATAATAGTGATACTTGATATGACTTGTGTATGATAGTAATACTTGGGTATTTCCAACAGGACAAATTCACCAATTTAGTCATCGGTGTTTTTGACAACTGGGACAGTTGCTAGCTAATTGTATTAGTTACCTTCTCCTTGCTGGACAAAATAACTGACAAAAACCCATTTAACTCAGGCACTCATGCTTTCAGACCATGGGCTTTACCCACTAAGCCATCCGCCCAGCCCCCCTGCACTCTTCTTTCCAATCTGGAACATGTGCATGACCACTTTGCATTTATTATACATGTAAAAAACAATTGATTCGACAATATCCACTTTGCACCTATAAGGATATGGCTATCCTTGAATGACTCAACAAAACCAGTTAAGCTTGGCTATGCTTTGCCTGTAGCACTTAAGATTCCTCCCATCTCCCACGGAATTAATAAAACATACAGAATTTAGATGGCAGCATATGGTGCCTTCCATGGGAATATCTCATGTAAATTATTGAGAATTCTGCAATCTGATTCCTCTTTAATAAACACATAAAAAGTACCTCTCGCATTACCAATGTGTAAACGGTTAGATTAAGTATTTTCCTACGCTTTGCTGATGATGTTCTAATACCTTTAGGAGTTAGACCAAATGTTTTATGTTCAATCAGAAGGTATGATGTATGCTAGTTGCCATTTATTAACAGCTTTTTAAAATATTTAAGCATCAAGGGATATGGGAATCTACATGAAACCATAACTAATAGCATGACCCTGGTGCTCACAGTCCAGGGCCATTGCTTATCTGCAGAAATTATTAATCAATTAAGTAATTATCTCCACAATGTCAAGATTGACATACATATGGGAAATACAGGAATGTCAACTAGAAACCTCCTGGAGGATAATTTCCAGTATCCATCACCACCCTTAAGCCTGTTCTCAAATTTTGGGCCCAGCAATTCTACTGTCTGAATTTCATCCTAAAGAAAGCAAATAAATATACAAAATAATGTACAGTTGTCATAGCATTATTGATAGCATGGTGGCTAGCATGTCCTAGACTGTGATTTTACAAAATGATAGTATTTTTCACTAAATACTCAAATTACAGTGGCTATTTTGCCCTCAGTTGCCTATGCTGGAAATAAACTGATCTCGTATTATCATTTTGTTATGTTTTAAGCAAAAAGACTTGCTGACCTGGAAAAAATATTTTCAGGTAAAGGAAGATAAAGGGAAAGGCTATAAAAACCCTTTGTATAAATAAGATGGTGTTATTCAATGTGTGGTATAGAGAAAACCTCATTTATATAGTCCCCAAAACGTTAATTATTGTCACTGGATAGTTGGATTTCAAACATTTTTAAATATTCTTATTAATACTTATCATGAAATTATTACAATCATTAATTGATGCCCAGCCTTCTGCTGATGTCTTCCTCCTCCAGATTATTTGTGATTTTCAGGACTTGGTTTCCTTCTTGCTAGAGAAAGGTCCCTGGGAGGCTCCAACCTTCTCTTATTTAAGCTGCACCAGGCATGGTCTATAATTCTGCAGCAGGTACACACATAGCCTTTAATACTCTAAACAGTACACACATAGTCTGTAATACTGCATCCAGTGCACACATGATCTGTAGAGAGCCAGTGACATGCTGGTCTTGAAAGCATGAGGACCTATGTTCAATCTCTAGAGCCGACACAAAGTGCTGGGTATGTTGGCATGAGTTTATAATTCCAGCACTGGGGAAGCGGAGGCAGAAGGATGCCTGGAGCTCAGTGTCTAAGCAGCTTAGCCTAATTGGTGAGCTCCACGCTGATAAGAGACCCAGGTTCAAAAATGTAAAATGGGGCTGGAGAGATGGCTTAGTGGTTAAGCGCTTGCCTGTGAAGCCTAAGGACCCCGGTTCGAGGCTGGATTCTCCAGGACCCACGTTATCAGATGCACAAGGGGTGCACGCATCTGGAGTTCGTTTACAGAGGCTGGAAGCCCTGGCGTGCCCATTCTCTCTCTCTCTCTCTCTCTCTCTCTCTCTCTCTCTGCCTCTTTCTCTCTCTGTTACTCTCAAATAAATAAACAAAAATGAACAAAAAAATTTTTTAAAAATGTAAAATGGTGCACAGAGTTCTTAAGGAACAACACCCAAGGTTATCTTACGGCCATGTGATAGTTTGACAGTGAAATGGCCCCCGTAGCCTCGAGGGCCTATGAGGAAGCCTGCTACTCCGTCCCCAGGTGGTGGAGCCTTGCTGAAGGAGGTGTGTCGCTGGGGCAGATCTTCAGGTCGGTTAGTCTAGAGCCCAGGTAGCCACTCAGAGTTAGCTCGCTTTTGCTGCTGACCTCCCACTACTGCCAACGCATGAAGATGTGAGCCTGCTGCTCTTTCAGCTGTGTTTCCTGCCACGATGAAACATCCCCCTTAAAAGTCTATGCTGAAATAAGCACTTCCCCCCATAAGCTGCTCCTGGCCAGGTGCTCTGTCCCAGCTTACTACAGGCCTCTATACTCATGTGCACATGTGTGTGCACGTGCACACACACACACACACACACTAAAAAGAAATTGGCAGACTCCATTTCACATGGGAGTGGAAAGCTGTACAAATGAGCCCTAGAGACTGGAATTTTCCAGAGATTTGGGTCAGGACAAAGCTAGCCAGCATCCTACCCAGTGCCTCCTACTGTAGATACATCTCTCAAACTAACTAGATATATCTCTCAAACTAAGTTTGTAGGTGTAAATGTTCACTTTCCTTGACCTAGCACTGTCAATCATCTATACTGTGTTGTCAAGACCAGTTCTGGCCATATGATTTCCTATTTCCAGATACGGGCTTTCCTTTTGATCCACGCCTTCTTACTTACCATAACTGAACTGTAGACCCTGGTCTGCAGTTTTGTGCATTTGCTTATACTGTTCCCACTACTTAAAATCTCCTGCCCCACAGAGATGATACCCACCTGTGAAGTAATGTGTCTTTCTCTTTCCTGCACCTATGTAAGACCCTACTTGCCTAATCTAATTTAGTTCTGCTGAAGTCTAGACTAAGGAAGAGAAGAATATGGTGCCTATGTTCTTTCTAAACTACTCAAGCTTTAAAGTGTTTTCCCACTTGCTTAGAAAAGCAATGTTTACATAATAATACTGACATGATCCTAACAAAAGCTTGCACATCTGCATGTAAATTATGCTATCCTCTCAACAGGATTCCAAGGCACAAGACACGGGGCTTAAGAAGGAAGAATGGGCAAGTAACTTCTCACATCTATTTAATTACAGAGCACTCATGTGAAATTTCCTGGGCCTGACTCCGTCAATGCAGCAGTGACGTTCACACCACTTTGACAGGGCAATTTTTTTTTTTTTCCTACTTGGCAAAGCAAAAAAGGAAAATAGAGTATCATCAATCCCTCTGATTTGATTCCTTTCTTCTCTCATTTTGGTTTATGAGATTTTATGCATTTCTAAGAGCCACCGAAATGCAATGGCATAAAAACACAGAGCAATCACAGAAAGGCAGGTTGGGGTCTCTTATGTCAGCCTGTGAAATTCACAGCCTCTTCTGTAGACAAAAGATCCTCACAGACAAATATTTCAGGTAGGAAACTAACATTATCTGTCTGTTTCTCAGGTAGTGACCTGGTTGAAAACAGGAAGGTGGGATGATTGATAGAAAGATGAGCTATGCAGGACTCTGGTAATAATAGGGCAACGCGTAGATGAAAGTGTTGTGGCTGAGAAAACGGGAGAGACGATAGAGGCCAACTTGTGCTTTGGAAAGAAAGTTTGTTGATTGTTTGAGTCCAGGGAATGCTGTCCTGTGTACATTCTAGGAAACTGCCTTTTAAAGAATCTTTTTTGAAAACAAACATTTATTAGAATTTTGATGTTACATATTTGCTTGAGTGTGGCATTGTTATGGAAAAGCAGATTACAACTGCAGCCAGCTACAGACTAATGCCAAAACTGACAGGGAACACTGAACATTGTTCCCCTGACTCTAATCTTCCCATCTGTGGATTTGAAATGACAAAAAGGAAAGCTCCTTTAGACAGAAAATGCTGATAAAAATGATTTCTTTATATATATATATATATATATATATATATATATATATATATATTTTTTTTTTTTAAAAGCAACATCAATACAAAGAGGATGTTATGAAGACCAAAGGGCTAAGTTCCCAGTTATGTCCAAATGCTGAGTGAAACAGACTAGCATCACTGGAGTGTCCCTTACTGTTCTTGTCAATTCCTCCAACACCAGGTCATCGCAGCATAAGCAGACAGATCACACCATCTTAGTATTCACTGGTCCCCGGCTCCAGACTCAGGGGCTGCAGGAAACCTGAGGTTCATGGATGCTGTAACCAGGTACAGCTGCCCAGGTTTTCTCAGCCTTGAGGATTAACTCCCAAGCCCTGGATCTATTCTCATGACATGTGGAGGAGACAAACGCTGGTTTCTTGGTAAGCCCCTTTCTGCACAAGTAAGATGATAATCATCATCAAAACAAAATAAAAAAAAAATGAATGAAAGCTAGGCACTTCAATTTTCTACTACCTGCAGTCATTCGAATGGTGGCAAAGCCAAACGTGAACTCACAATAGTGGGGCATTTGTTTCTTGTGCCATGGTTTTAGACTAAGGAGCTGGAGAAAATAAGCCGCCTGAAACAAGAGTATTCAGCCACATTGTGTCTTCATGCCACAACCCATGTGAAGGGACAGGGAGTCTGTCATTAGGGAGGAAACACATGACATGGGTAGAGGCTGGCATGGATTCTAGTGAGCAGCCACACTTCTTCACGTGAACTGTTACATCATGAATGGGTTCCTAAGTCAGGATGAGCCAGTGAGGAGAAATTCCCACAGATTGTGCTCAGGACAGTCCTTCCTACCACTGGGGTATTTCTGTTAAAACAAAGCAAACACCTAAAACTATACATGTAAAATACTCTTTCCCCAAGAATGTCTTTAAAACATATAAAATATAAAATATCTGCTGGACAATCAGTAGATCTAGAAATGCAGGAAAAAAAAAAAAACAGAAAGTTCGAGATCACATGTGTCAGCAACACGAGGCGTGATACATAGTTCAGCTAAATGCTTATCTAATGCTGAGCAAGCCTGGCACCTAGTACCACTTGCACACACAAAAGGACCAGTGGACAGGCTGGGGAGAGGATTCAGTGAATAAGGTGTTTGCCGCTCAAGCTTGAGGATCTGAGATCAGATTTCCAGCACTCACATAGAATGTCAGGCGTACAGCTGTCCTCACTGCTCTGGGGAGGTAGAGACAAGTAGCTCCCAAGGTTCACTGGCTAACTAGTCTTCAAAACAAGTGAACTCTAGGTTCACTGAGAGACCCTGTCTCAAAAATCAAAAACAGAGACCAGGGAACACACCTGATGTCTCTCTGGTGTCCACATGCACTTACAGAAACACATGCAATCAAACATACATGAATACTCATACACACATATGCACACCACACACACACACACACATGCACATGCGCAAAGCATGCAAAAGAGTTGTATCTAAAAATAAACAGGACTGGAGGGATGGCTTAGTGGTTAAGGTGCTTGCCTGCAAAGCAAAAGGACCCAGGTTCAATTCCCTAGGACCCACGTAAGCCAGATGCACAAGGTGGAGCATGCATCTGGAGTTAGTTTACAGTGGCTGGAGGCCCTGGTGTGCCTATTCCCTTTCTCTCTCATTCTCTGCCTTTTTCTCTCTGTAAAATAAATAAATAAATAAATATAAAATATAAAAAATTAACCAGATGAGGGTTAGGTAGATGGCTCAGTGGTTAAGGTGCTTGCCTGCAAAGCCTAACAACCCAGGTTCGATTTCCAGTGCCCAGAAAAAGCCAGATGCACAAAGTGGCACATGCATCTGGAATTCATTTGCAGCAGCTAGAGCCTCTGGTATGTTTCTATTCTTGGTCTCTCTCTCAATTCTTCTCTGTCTCTCTCTACTTCCAAATACTCTCTCTCTTCTCTGTCTCTCTCTCTCTCTCTCTGCTTGCAAATATATAAGTAAAAATATTTTTTAAATGACCAGATGGGAACTATTCCAGGCTTGGACTGGGACTAGAAAATTACCTGCATCAGTGATGTAGCTACAGTGACTATTTAAGGAATAAATTCTAAGCACTTGCTTTCTTAGTATCAGAACAAACTACTGTTTCAGTGAAGTAATTACAAGCTTAAGAGACAGGGGTGAATTTAATCTTACCTTAACCAGGTGGTAGCAACGTGACTTCACTACTTATAAATTCTGAATGACTATATTAGCTTCTTCAACCAAAGTAAAGGCAACAGGTGGAAAATACCTGATGTAATTCATGTTAATCTACATTGCTCTTCCTCCTCATTTTACCCCTGAAGTTAAGGCGCTTTGACCTCCAAATGAATCAATCGTGGTAACAGTTGGTCGTAAAGAAGCCTGTGTTATAAGGCATCCCACAAGGTTTCCTGTTCATTTCATTCTGGCCAACTTCATTTCAGCTTCCTTCCACTTCCTGACTCTTTAGAGATGAATTTATGCTTCTGCCTGGAATACCAATTTCTTGAGTTGTGCATATGTCCGATTCTGACAGCTAAGATAAAAGTTTTATGGATAAGCAGTTTGTACTCAGCAATCACAGAAAATACAACTCCTTCAATCGGCTTAATTTTACCATTTCCAAAAAGTCGTTGGAAAGATTACCTCCTCTGGCTCTTTTTTTTTTTTTTTTAAGATTTTGATAAAACAAAAACCTCTTATTCATCTCATAATTCATACTTATTCAGAATAGACCCAAATAAGTTTCATAAGAATGTTATTTCATAAAACTATCAGGCATGAGAGAAATACTGAACATGCATTCAGAAGGACAAATTCCTCACCTCTGTAGTTTCACTGCCATCTGACTATTAGGCATTGCACATGGTTTGGCAGAATGAAAGGCCCATGCTGGGGCACATGGCAAAGGAGCCCTGTCTACCATGTTCTGAACCTGCAAGGGACCCTGGCGAAGTGAGACAGGCAGACAGTTCTTAAAGTAACTGTTCTTGAGCTCTTTGAAGAAGAGCCTAGCATGAGCCTATTCTCCCATTCTCAGTCCCAAAATGTTACCAACGAAACAAAACAATGCATTAATCAATTCGGTTAGGTGCGAGGCCCTGGAAGGAGTATCAACCAATAGACGCGGTACATATTTGCCCCATGCTCCATGACGGCTTCTGCCTTCCACACTCCAAACGTGGCAATGGAGTGAGAGCATCCACTCGTGACTATGTCCATGGCACTGGTCAAGGCATGATATGATGGTCTGTCTGTAAAATGTCCACCATCGACTCGTGCGTTTGGATGCTTAATCCCCAGTGGATGTTGCTGTCTGAGAAGGTTGTGGAGCCTTCAGGAAATGGAGCGTTGCTGGGTGAAGTGTGTCACTGGGGGCTGCCCTTGAGGTGTTACTTCCCAGCCCTGTTTGCTAGGCTCCTGCCACCTCTGCCTTGCTGATGTGACACTGTGACATCAACCGTCTGCTTCTGTCATGATAGACTTCTCCTCAAAACCGTAAGCCAAAAATAGAGCTTTTTGTTTACCAAGCTATTTCTGACCAGGTATTTTGACCCAGCCATGAGAAAGTAACTGATACAGATTATATACTATGAAATGAGACAAATATATGTCGACGATTCAAAATACAAGGCAAGGGCTGGAAAGATTGCTTAGTGGTTAAGGCACTTGCCTACAAAGCCTAAGGACTCATGTTTGGCTCTCCAGGTCCCATGTAAACCAGATGCAAAGTGGCGCAAGCGCACAAGGTCACACACATGCACAAAAGGGGGTACACACATCTGGAGTTCAATTGCAGGGGCTGAAGCCCTGACACACCAATTCTCTCTCACACTCTCTCACATTAAAAAAAAATACAAGGTAGGGTTGGAGAGATGGCTTAGTGGTTAAGCACTTGCCTGTGTAGCCTAAGGACCCTGGTTCAAGGCTCGATTCCCCAGGACTCACATTAGCCAAATGCACAAGGGGGCACACACATCTGGAGTTCATTTGCAGTGGCTGGAGGCCCTGCATGCCCATTCTCTCTCTCCCTCCCTCTCTCTCTCTCTCTCTCTGTCTGTCTCTGCTTCTTACTCTGTCTGTGGCTCTTAAATAAAATAAAATAAAATAAAATAAAATAAAATAAAATAAAATAAAATAAAATAAAATAAAAACAAGGTAAAAATGTTCTTAGTGGGTAACAGGAGGCATAGGTGACAGGAGGGACAAAGGAAGTAGTAAGACCTGGTGGATAGTGCATGGTCAACAGATGTGGACCAGTTTTGCTGCCCTTGTGGGTTGTTAGCAATACCATGGGTAAAGAGAGGATAAGCGCATGTGCAGAGGGGAGAGCAAAATAAATAAAGAAGATAAGTACGCAAGCATAAAGGAAGAGTTTAGAAAAATTTTTAAATGATGAAGAGGAGAAAAGAGTGCAGAAATAGAAAGTCAGTAATAAGGAAGACATCTCGACTTTATTAGGCACGTAAATACATATAGACCCACGTCAGCCATAAAGCCTTGAGTGCTTTTGAACATTCACTGCATAAACAGAATTGTTCATATGGGATAATACTCAGAATTTTACAAGGTGTGTAAAAAAATGCATTTAAAAAATGTCACTGTAAACAGACCTTCCCAGGGTCTCTTCCTCATTTTATTCCAGATTGAGTGCAGCACAAATAAATACATGGCTTCAAGAGTGAGGATGGCTTTTTAACAAGGAGTTCTGCAAGGAATGGGCACAGTGAGGACCTGGGTACTGTTCATCTTCTCCCCATCATGGCCTCCTTGATTGGCACGAGCACATACTGCCCACTTCTCAGATGCTCTTTGCTCGTCCGTAGCAACTAACATATACAACAGAATCAAATGTGTTAAGGTAAATCTCTTCCAAGGCTCCTGTTGTCATTCGAAGTACAATATTGATCAAAAACAACTCGGGCTTCCAGGGCTATTCACAACTGTTCATATTTAATATTTTTAAAATTTTTTAGGGATGATTTTCATAATACACATATTTTGATTATAATTCTGTCCCATGACAATCTCTTGTTCCCCTTCCTCCAGTCCACTTCACTAAAACTCTTCCCAACTAGTTCCTCTTCTTGCTTGATGTCACTTTACACTCCTTAAACATCCATGTCAAAACACTGATGGGCCCAACGCTGCGCATCTACAATACAGGCAGTGGCAGCCGCTGAGTGGTCATGTATTCAGCAGAGACTGGTGTGTCCAGAAGTTAGCATTCCAAAGCACTCGTCCCATTCTTTGGCTCTTTCATTCTTTCCACCCCTTTTCTCACAATGTTTCTCAGGCCTTGAAGGACATGATACACATGTCTAGGATTTTTAAAAAAAAATGTATCATGGATGTACACTAAATAAACCATCAGTTTCTTTATTTGGACAAGTACTAGATCAGCCATCCATTCTCCACCACCATGAACTGCCCCACTGACATTCACTTTGTGAACTCAACTTTTTTTTTTTATTCATTTTATTTTTATTTATTTGAGAGACAGAGAGAGGAAGAGAGAGAGAATGGGCACGCCAGGGCCTCCAGCTGCTGCAAACAAACTCCAGATGCATGCGCCACCTTGTGCACATGGCTTAAGTGGGTCCTCTGGCTTTGCAGGCAAGCCTAACTGCTAAGCCATCTCTCCAGCCCCTCACTCAGCTTTTGCAGTTAGTATTGTTCACCATGCTGTGTTTGGGCCTCTAGAGGCAGTACGTGTTTCACTTTCAGGAACAACATGGGGAAGCAGGTCCTGCGATTAGGCTGGGCTCACGGACGAGGAAACGTCCTGAGAAAGTTGAAGCTTCGGCCCAGGCCACGCAGCTAAGCTGATGGCAGAGTCAGAGGTGGCCTCTGAGCCACACTGCGAAATGCTCCCTGCTAAGTGCAGCCGGTTCACTAACAGTCATCCGAGTGGATTTCTGGATCTGTGTCTTTCTTTTCTTCTTGAACTGGGCAGGCTCTGACCAGTAGAAGATGATAGGAGTGATATTCCACTAGATATGAGCATAACCCTTCACAAGTCTGGAATCACTGCTTCCTGTGTCTCTGAAACAAAAGGATGTGCCTGATGTCACTGCTCTAAGTCACAAACAAGGGAAGTCTGGGAGCTTGAGACACCGTGTGAATAGAGATAGGAAGAGATGGGTATTGAGCAAAGAGGCCACAATGAACCATCCTCCCCCACCCTGAATTCCTGGGCCACAAAATTATCAGCAAAATCAGTGTTCATTTCAAGTTCTATATTTGGCGAAAATCTGTTACAAAGGAAAAAAAAATCACTTAATTATTCTCCCACACGTAATTTTAATTTTATGCAAAATATATATTATAAGCAAAAAGTAAAATGAAAAATTAAAAGCCTTGCACAGAAGAGAATTTTAGCCAAGGTTCAATATAATTTAGTAAAAACGTACATCCTATCACTATTTAAGAATTCTCTAGTTATCATTTTCATTTTGAATTTGTAGATACATCCACATAATTCTCTGTGGTCAAAATTTTATGACTGTTTATATATTTAAACCTCTAGCATATAGTATATGTCCTGAAGTTCTTTTTTTTTTTTTTTTTTCTTATTTTGAACGGTGAGACCTTTCCATCCATGTAGCTCAACTTCCAGAGAGGTGAGATTGCTGGCACGTGAAACATACATGGGATCTTTTATAAGAGCTCTAATCCCATTCATGGGAGTACAGCTCTCACAATATAATCACCTCCCCAAGCTCCCACCTCCTAGCACTGCCACGTTGTGTATTATTTTCTAACAGATAAATGTGTGGGAAGCTGAGCATGCGGCTTAAACACCTATAATCTCAGCACTCAGGAGGCAGAGGCAAGAGAAGCAAAAGTTAAAGGCCAGCCCCAACTACGTAAGTCTAGACTAGCCTGGGATACATGATAGCCTTGCTCAAAAAATCAAAAATAAATACATTAATCTGTGAGGGACAATACTCAGAATGCAATATGTGTGGGTGCTGGTTGTAATATTCCTTTTGGAACCTAATCTGCAATCCTCAGAAGTCTCCAGTCCGGAAAAAGGATATCTGTAAAGTATCCTGTACAGGGGGGTGTCCACTGGATGGATGGATACATCATTGAAGTGAGGGCTTGCTCCAGGTCACATGGTCATGAAGTAATAGGGAGGACTTGGTTGGTGAGATGCCACCCAGGATGATGCGGTACATAAGGAAAGGTATAGAGATTAGAATGATTTCAGCATAGATAAAGAACCATGCTCTTCTGTTCTCTTCCAGTAACTTGCCAAACAAGACCATGAGGAAGGTGTACCTGAATGGAGCTTCGTCTAAGGTCTTCTGGAACATATGTATTCAGGAGGCTGAGTAGCAATTAGGGATCCACAAACCAGATGAGCAGACAGACACAGGGTGTGGAAGGCCAAGTCTGGCCATACTTGGTCTCCAAGGATCTGAGAGGTTTCTTGATACTGCGTTGCTCCCACACAGGAGTAAGCCCACTCCCAGCTGCTGACTCAGGAAGAAAGCTAGGGTCAGAAATAAAGACCCCACAGTGTGTTGACTTAGCATGCCGATTCAGAGACTGGCTCCTAGAATCAGGGACATGTGAGGTCAGAGCTAGGCATATAGCTCAGTGTTAGTACTTGCCCATCATTCTTGAAGCCTTTGGCTCAATCTCGTCACAGCCACAAAGTGATGATGTGGATTCAAATCCTTCCCAACTAACTGTTAATGACAGTATGACCCTGGGGCTGGACCATCTATGTCTTTCTTTTTCTTCTTAGCTTACAAAGGAGCAGGTTTCCTTGTGGTATCTTGACACATACTTAGTTTTATTTGACCCTCCCACTTGGACCTCCCTCACCCACTCTTCTCTCTGATGCTCCTGAAACTCTATCCCTGCTTATACATTTCTACCACCTCACCTACCACCTACATGTGATGTACCAAGGAGGTCTTGACACATTTTCTTTTTTTATTATTTTTATTTTTTTATTGACAACTTCCATGATTGCAAACAATATCCCATGGTAATTCCCTCCCTCCCCCCATTTTCCCCTTTGAAACTCCACTCTCCATCATATCCCCTCCCCCTCTCAATCAGTCTCTCTTTTATTTTTTTTAATTTTTTTGTTTATTTATTTATTTGAGAGCGACAGAGAGAAGGAGGCAGAGAGAGAGAGAGAGAAAGAGAGAGAGAGAGAGAATGGGCGCGCCAGAGCTTCCAGCCTCTGTAAACGAACTCCAGATGCGTGCGCCCCCTTGTGCATCTGGCTAACGTGGGTCCTGGGGAATTGAGCCTCGAACCAGGGTTCTTAGGCTTCACAGCCAAGCGCTTAACCACTAAGCCATCTCTCCAGCCCTCTCTTTTATTTTTATGTCATGATCTTTTCCTCCTATAATAATGGTCTTGTGTAGGTAGGGTCAGGCACTGTGAGTTCATGGATATCCAGGCCATTTTGTGTCTGGAAGAGCACTTTGTAAAGAGTTCTGCCCTTCCTTTGGCTCTTAAATTCTTTCTGCCACCTCTTCCGCAATGGACCCTGAGCCTTGGAAGGTGTGATAGAGATATTGCAATGCTGACTACTCCTCTGTCACTTCTTCTCAGCACCGTAGGTGCCTTCTAAGTCATCCCAAGGTCACCACATCTGAAAAGAGAAGCTTCTCTAACCAAAACTGAGAGTAGCATTAATATATGGGGATGAACATTAAGAGAAGTACCTAATGGGAAGTTTGGTGAGCATAGTATGCACATTTAGCCAGACAGCAGCAGACGTTACACCCCTAGTGCTCATGACTACCCCTGTTGTAGGTTTTCAGTGTCAGGGATGTATTCCCTCCCATGGAGCGGGTATCGCCATTCATCTTCAGAACAATTCCAAATTATATAGAAATAATGTGACATGAGGCACAAACACCTCATTCTGCACCTGATTCATCTGTTCAGAGATAAAAGTCAGCCCAGATTACTAAATGGATTCGTATGTTTTTCTAGAGAGCTGCTCCATGACATAAAGTATTCATTATCATAGGTTCCCAGAAGAACACAAATCCAGAGTGAAATTCAACAAACTTTTAACTTGCATACACAATTGTTAGGTTTTCAGCATTAATCCATTTCCACATTGGAGATGCAATGGCATTTTATCCTTTTTAACCTCATGCCTAGACGCTCTGCACAGAGAAGCCTGCTTTGATCATTAAAATTGATGCACAGACAAAATCATTGAATAACTGACTATACTCATTCCCATCTGCTGGGGAGGCACGGTGCCACACAGGGTTCCTCGCCAGGGCTTTGGAGGCATAACAATCAACTGAAGATGAGATGAGACATAAAGCCTGCTGATTGCTATGACTACTCTGCCCAGTTGGACATGCTGTTTAGCTCTGGGCAATGGAAAACATGATGGTTGTCATGTGTGACTATAACCAGTTACCAAAGCCTAGTGCTTGGGTCAAACCGATGGAAGTTGTATCTAGAGTTTTCCAAGTCTCCCACCATGCAGTGTGGATTTCCTCATTCACCGTCAATCCCTCCTTACCGTCTGCAATTGGAACACAAGGGCTTTTCCTTGACCTGAGCTGGAAGTGGGCCTCATCCTAAGCCACACGTGGCCCTGCTTAGCCTTCTTTAGTCTGTGTCTAACTGAATTTTCCACACAGAATCTGTTCTGACCCATCTCTCCTTTCTGTACCATTTATACTCATGGCAAATCACCTCCCTCCACCAACCTAGTCTCAAATGACCAGTTGTTGGCGAGCCACCTCAATGAGAATGCGCCACAAAATGAATTATCGACTCACCACTCCCCATCTGAATGAATTCCAATAGTTCCCATCCAGAAGTACAGATCCATTCTACTCCAAACCTCAGTCGACTGCATTGGTTCTATGTAACTTGTCCTAGGAATCCCTACCATAACCTTCGTTCCAATGCTCATTATTGAAAATTTTTTCAGACCTCTTTACACTTGTCTATGTAAAACTTAACAACTAATGAACATCTTATCAGGTACTTCCCAGACATATATTTTAATTCATTTAATTTTTTGAAAGGGCTTTTATGATAACCTCATTTTAAAGACAAAGACATAAAACAAACACGATTATATTACTTGCACAGTATGCCACCCAAATACGGCAGAATCAGAGTAGGAATGAACCCCATTAGCCCATGCTCTAAACGACTCCACTCCACCATCAGGTCATGCCCTCCATCTGTTCAATTTGCCACCAAAACCAGTCACTCACAGATATAAAACCAGGTTCCTGTGGTAAGGGTTGAGAACTTGACTGCTCTCATGCCCCCAGGCTGCTCTGATCCATGGATCCTTGCCTTCTGCATGAACATTCCCTCAGAATCCTTCCAGTCAAAAACCATGATCTTCAAACAACCATTCTGAATCCATGCCTTGCTTCTCACCCTTACACACTGCCATGGTCCTTCCTCCCATCAGTCCCTCTCCTTCTTGTCAGTCTTCCATCATCTTTCTTCTGCTCTTTCATAATCGCCACAACCTCTCTTATGATTGACAAACTGAATGGATGGAGCAAATAAATCCGTTTGAGCTCCATAGCAGTTGTTTCTAACAGTGTGACCTTCAAGCTATTACTTCACGTTTCTGAGCTGGTAGGTGTGCATGTCCGCCCCATCGACAACCCTCTGAAGCTCATGTGTCATCCAGCTCTCCTGATGCCAAATAGCCCCTGACTCACTCCTTAACTCACATCCTCATTCACACTTGATTTCCGTAGAAAGCACCAGGGCCTCCAAGAGTTTGCCTCTTTCTCCCCATCCATTAGTTCGTAGTCCATTAGACGTTGACTGATCATAGGGTTTTAGGAATGCAATTTTTCTGAACATTAGATCCCTATGTATAATATGTAATGATACCTATTCATATTTCACTGTTATATGGGTTAAGATATTATACATGGATGCTGAAAACTCTAAACAGCAATTCACATGTTGGTATTGTTGATGGGGCAAGGTATAATTTTAAGACGACTTTAAACTCAGAAAAACTGTGACAAGACCAAAAGACATTTGCTTAACCATTTAGGAATAAGATGCCAAACTTAAGCTTTAATTATCCTAATAATACGGCAGTGTCTCTCTTCTACAAATAAGGCATTGTCCAACAACAACAAAACCAACGAAATCAGGAAATTAACACTGATACATTTCCAACATACAACCCTTGAGCCATTCATGGGTATCCAGATGTCCCCCAAATGGCCAGCATGTAGTGACCGTGACTCCTTACTTGCCGTCCCTCTGCAAGAGCACCTCAGCCTTTCTCTTGCTTTCCTGACACTTTGGAAGGGGAAAGCAGAGTTATGTTATGTTGTGAAGGTCCATCAATTTCAGTCCTTTTGTTCCCCATGCACAGGTTTCAGCTGTGAGTTTTGGCAGAGGTAACACAGAAGTGGTGCTGTATTCTTCTCACTACATCCTCTTAGGTGGTACATGACTCTGAAGCATCCCATTATTAATGATGCTGGGGTGTGTGTGTGTGTGTGTGTGTGTGTGCGTGTGTGTGGTTATGTGCACCCATGCAATACCTCGTGTGCTCGCCAGTGTGGGGCATGCTTACCTGCTGTAGCCTGAGGAGAATATCAAGTGCCTTAATCCATAACCCTTCTGCCTGCTCTTATTTGAGCTGGAGTCTCTTCCTGGTCCTAGAACCCGCCATTTTCTTCACTAGCTCTGGTAATTAATTCTCCAGTCTCTGCTCTGCTATGGGCCTGGGCTTGCAGACACACATAGCCCCAGTGAGCTACTGATGCGAGCCGTGGGGATCAAACTCCAGCAGTCTCTCAGGGCTCCTCATGCTTGCACAAGAATTGCTGTGTACGCTAAACCATCTCTCCCACCCTGCATTTGTTAGCTTACAGAAAATTAGGTTTCATTATGGCGTTTTCATGCAAAAAAAAAAAAAATTAGCTTTCCCCCTCCCTCAACACTTGCTTTCTTCTACTTTCATGCTGCGTTCCCCTTCGTGCTCTCTCGCCTTCGCATCCTCTCGTGTTCCCTTCTCCCGGCCTCCTGTCTACGATCATAGCTCACACTAAGTCTCAAGTTCTATGCTTACGTAAACAAAAACACTAAAAATTAAGATACACGTATGAGAATGTGTAACTTGTGTCTTATTTGGGGGGCTTGGGTTCCCTCACTTAGTATAATTTTTTTTTTGCAATTCTATCCATTTTCCTGGACATTTTTATAGTCATTTTTCTTTATGCCTGAGAAGACCTCCGCTGTGAATACGTACCACATTTCCATTACCCAGGCAGCAGTTGATAGGCATTTAGGTTGAATCCATTTTCTAGCTCGTTTGAATACAGCAGCAGTGAATTCAGAGGTGTGAGTATCTGTGTGGTAGGAAATAATGTCCTCTGGGTATATGCCCAGGAGTGGCACAGAAGGGTCATATGGTAATCCAAATTTTAGCTTTGTGAGAAACCTCCACACTGATTTCCATTGTGACTATACCGGTCTATACTCTCACTAACAGTGAATAGGAGTCCCCCCTCCCTCAACAGTCTCAGCAGCACTTTCTTGTCATAATTTTACTTGATGATAGCCCTTCTGACTGGGATGAGATAAATCTTAAAGATTTCAAATTATTTATGTATTTATATCTGTATGCTGTAATGATTTCTTCTTTTACTCTGTGGCTCATATATTTTGAAGCTCAAGTAGATTGTTACTTGGCCAGTAAAACCCCAAATACATCCTGTCTTCTCTTGATGCCTCTTTATGGGATAAAAGTTCATGTAACATTTTTCTTGTCATGGCTCTGCAAGCATTTTTCTATGAAGACTTGCTCCTTCTAAATTACTATGCACAAAACTATACTTCGTAGCCACCACTATGGGCTCTAGAGTTTCTACTTGCTGGGACAGAAGTCTAATCTAAGACCTTCTTAAAGCAGAGATCTGGAGAATGCTCCTATCATGCACCCATCAACGTGGGCAGCATATGACAATATTGGGAGTAAGTGAACATGTAATTCTTTACTTCCTTTCTTTTTCCCTTTCTGAATATATATGTTTTTATTTTTAGAGAGAGAGAGGGGAGAGATGAGCAGAGCGAGCATGAGAGACAGAATTGGTGTGCCAGGGCCTCATCCACTGCAATAGAACTCCAGATGCTTGTGCCACCTAGTGGGCATGTTCAGCCTTGCACTTGCCTCACTTTCATGCATCTGGCTAACATGGGACCTGGAGAGGGGAACATGAGTCCTTAGGCTTCGCAGGCAAGCACCTGAACCACTAAGCGATCTCTCCAGCCCCCTTTGTGAATGTTTTAATTCTAGTGACTTTTAAATGGAGCAAGGCAAGAAGCCACCCCCATAATAAGTAAGTGCCCACATGAACTAAAGATTCAACTATCACCAGAAGGTCACCCATGCATGAGGAGAATAGGGGCACACTATAGATTGGGCTAGGGAAATGTTCACATAGACAGTAGTTTGCCACATGTGTTAGGGCCTTCCCAGAATAAATAGTGTCCACACAGGAGAGCTTGGTGTGGGGCAAAGAAGCTTGGGCTGAGAAGGGCACTGATGTGCACACTTGGTGTACATCTGAGTTTGAGCACACCTGAGCCTGAGACTTCAGAGTCTGGGGTCGATGAAGAGAAAAGTCCATGCACAGAAGAAACCTGGTGGACTATGCACCGAGCATTCACAGACAGGGCAGTAGTGCCGGCAGGCGACTGGCGACACAGAGAATGATGGTCCAAATGTGTGCCAGACACAACCCCACCTGCTTGGGCTCCAAAGTTTCTCACCTGGCAGACCTGCACGTCGACACCTCTCTAGCTTTGTTCCACCCTGTGGCCTTAGAACTGACGTTAGATAGGTGAAAGGGAAAAGACTGTTCAGTTCCTTTTGTTGCTTTTACTTTTTGTTTTCTCTTCCATCCACACTGAATACTCTTTTGTAACTTTGTGTCATAGTTGCTGTTTCCATTGTCTTGACCCTTGGTGTATCTTCAACCCCTCTGGCTACAGCCTCCATCACAGTTCAGTATTTCCAATGCTTTGAAGATGTCCCGTTCCTTGATCGACAAGGTAACCTTGAATGCTTGTTGCTTGATCTTTTTGACATGTTTGACTCTGAAAATATCCCTCTGCTTCCATCACACAGCACTGAGGATGCTTCCTGGCTACGCTTTCTCCAGCTTCTGTCCAGCCTCCTCCTTCTCCGCCTCTTCTTTGAACATTCCTACTGCCCAAGGCTCAATGCCCAGGCCTCCTGTTCATCTTGCTCTTCACAAGCCCTCACCTTGGCTCCGGTTTTCAACTGTCTTGGGCTCTAGTTCCCAACTCAGTGCTAAAGTTTAAAAGAAGTCTGTGTCCGTATATCTGCAAGGCTGAGTTTTTAATGCCACATTCCCCACTGTCTAGCATACATTCATGTAACTCAGCAATACTTACTAAGGACCTGCTATGCATTACGTGCACTGCTCCGAGTTTTTATTGGCTTCATTTACCTGTCTCAGAGGCTCCTAAATCTCAGCACAGATAAGATAATGCCATTATCTTTACATTTCCTCCACACCCATGCTCAGTTCCAGCCTTCCCCGCCTCAGTTTTATGCCACAGTCCTCCTCCTCAATGCTGGAGCCACAGGTGCCCTTCCACCACTCATTTCCACGTCCTGCTGGTTCTGGCTGTAAAGGATGTTGTAACCCTGTGCATTTCTCTCCACTGCCACTAGTGTTGCACATCTGGCCACCACCACAACAGTTTCCAATACGGCCTTCCCATCTCCAGACCTGGTCTTTCAGAACGTGAACTTATGGTCTGCAGGAAATTCTTTCTGCAAATGCAAATCTAATCACGTCACTTCCCAGCTTTAGATCTTCCAGTGGGTTCTCTTCAGCCTTAGCATAAGAGAAAAACCTCAAACACATCCACAGCCGTGCTGTCCATAATCTGATTTGCTCGGTCTTCGGTTCTCGAGCGCACATCTCATCGCATTCAGCACATCTCATTGGGCTCCAGGCGTTCTTCCCTGACCTCACACCTCCTCTATCTCCTGCAGCCTCTACCTTGAAGCACCTCTAAATAAATCCCTAATCACCACTCAGGCCTCGGCAGGAATGCTGCCACTTAGTGAGGCCCTTTATGATGTGTCGCTATGGTAAGCTCTCCTGGTCCTATCATGTCAGACATTGTGTTTACTCCCCTAAAATTACTCATTTGTAAGCCCATGTTCCCAAACAGACTGAATCATCTCCAGTCTAAGGGACCCTTCTTTTATGTCATCTATACTTCGCACAATAAAATGCACACAGCAGGAGCTCAATAAAAATTTGATAAATGAGCCCAGCGTGGTGGCACATGCCTTTGGTCCCAGCACTTGGGAGGCAGAGGTTATTGGAGGATCACCATGAGATTGAGGACACCCAGAGACTACATAGTGAATTCCAGGTCAGCCTGGGCTAGAGTGAGACCCTACCTCAAAAAACTAAATTTGGTAAGTGGTTGAATGAATTACTATAATTATAATAATAAACTAAACCTTATTAGGTTTATTCTTTTACAATCAGAAACATCATGAGCTGATTTTAATGCATTCAATGAGTATGAATGGAATCATATGTGATGCTATATGGTGCAATCATTGAGGACAGAGATCAGTGGAAACACATCCTCTCAAAATAGCCTCTCCATCCCTCACTCAGTTGGGCATCTATAACCTTCTCTTCTGCATGCCTCTGTTCCCCATTTGCCATAATCTGTGTTGAGTATTAAATGGTACAGTCTGTGTAAATCATCCAGAATTGTAGCTAGCATAAAAAAATGGAAATGTTACATAAATGAGAATTATGATTACTGTGATAGATAGCTTCATTTAAGTAAGAAATTTGCCAAGACGAGCTCTCCTGATCACTAGGAATAAAAAGATTTGAAATATAAGAAATTTCTGAAAGAAGACAAAGTACTGAACAAAGCCTGGGATGATCAGTCTTCACTGTCAACTTTACTGAATGTTGAACACCTTTTGGTGTGCTTTCAAAGCAGTTTCCAGAGAGATTTAACTGAGGGAAGACCTACCCTGAACATGGGTGACACCTTCCAATGAGTTCGGATCTGGGTCTGAATAAAAGTGGAAAAGGAGAAAACCAGGTGAGTTCCAACATTCCTCTTTCTCTGCTTCCTGGCTCATGAGGACATGAGGAGCCCCAGCCACACGCTTCCCCCACAGGGTTTCCTGCCGTGGTGAACACCACCTCCTCAAACCATGAGCCACAACGTAGACTTCCTCCCATCACTTGGCTTTTGTCAGGTATTTGTTGGACATTCGAAGCTAAGGCCCCTCAACTGTCCAGTGTAAGCCTTCTTCCCTGTGCTTCCCTGAGCAGTTTTTCCCTGTGACCTCGGGATTCAGCAGTGTTTGTCTCACAATCACCTCCATAGAGGATAAGTTATAATGACTGGCCTAAGCAGAGGCAACCTCTAGAGCCACTCCATGTGACATGCACATGGTCTGCTTCTCTGGACCTACCTACATACTCCTTTTTAGGACTTCTCAAGGTACCCAACAGCAACATGGACACACTGAGATTTCCCATCACCATTCATAAATGGGCATGGAGAATTGCTTCAGACTATGCATGCTCCTTGCAAGTACCACAATTTTTTTTTTGTAACTGGAACTTAAGCCACAGGAAGAGGGATAATAGAGAAAGTGGTGGACTACATAATGAAGCTGCCATTGTGAGTTGATTATTCTAAACTTTGTTCCTTTTTGATGTTTTCATGTCACGTCAATCTCAAGATGTGGACAGTCATAATAAGTACAATGGAAAGCCACATTGAAGAATCAAAAGATCATGAAAACATCTGGCACAATATTTAATGCATAAACAAATAAATAACTGGTATCTAACTTTTTAAATAGCTAAAAGAAGTGACTATAAAGATTTAGAGTAATTTTAAATTGATTTATAATAAAATTAAGTAATTTCTGATTAAAATTATTTAAATATGCATGACCAAAACCAGAAGACACTCACACACTATATCACCCTTATGTCCTAACATTAGTTATGTATATATGTGTGTATAACTTATAATATGTTATATATATAATGGACAGTGTTTTGGTCTATGTTTCTAAAAACAGAATCAAGATTATTTGTTTTAAATGAAAATATGTATTTTCTAAACCAAAAAACACTATGCGTTATTTCATACTGCAAATATACTAAATTATCAGAGAACTTGAATGGAAGATTTTCTTTCTTATTCCTAGAATATATGAAGTTGATATGACTGGATGATAAATGAGACATCACACACTCTAGACTAAAACAATAGATTTTACCAGCATCCAAAATGCAGGCACAAAAAATCAGAAGCTGGCAAGATAAGAACCAGAAAGTGAATGAGTGAGCCCAGATTCGTTGTATACTCTAGGGAGGAAGAATAGAACTTTGACCACACACAAATAGCTGAAAACCATACAAAAATGTAAGTAGCCTAATTTTCTCCATCTTAGTTTTCTTAGCTGTTACCTGGGAATAGAAATATTTATAATAAGGGTTTTTGTGAATATGATAGTTGGTATTTGTAAAATGTTCCATAATGCTTAACCCAAAATAAGCCATTAACAGGTATTAAACTGTCATTTTACTTATCATGTCAATTTCCCTTCTATCCTAACTTTGTGCTTTCCTATTACTATCATTCCCGATAGTGGGCCTTTGGGTGAACTTGCATTCACATTACAGGAGAGGATCAATTCCAACTTTTTCATTTGCAGGGAATGGAGCTGTGGGTGGGAAGCTTTTACTTTCTTGGCTTGACTTTCTCATTTTTAGATGTAATAAGACCTATTTGGCTAGGTTGTAGAAAGGTTAGGTGAAATAATCTGTGTAAAGTGCCAAAGACAAAATGATAGCTCATAAATAGCAACAATATTATAGGAACTAAAAAGAGAGGAGACCAATGTTTCATGATATTTTATTGGGATACATTAAAATGGAAAGTCGAGCAAAGAAATAATATTTCAATTTTATGCCAGTTCATCACACAGATGAAATCCCCAGTGAAATGATTCTGTGTTGATATTCCCAATGATTGGGAGAGTCTGGTAAGAAATATGAAAGTTTTTAATAGCTGAGGAAAAAAAGCACTGTGTGTCTCAACAGCATATAAAAGAAATCCTACTTATTATGTTTTGCCATAATGATAGGTTTATCAGAAGCAGCTCACTTTATCTGTTAGAGAATGTTATCTGAGGTCATTAACCTGCAAAAATAATGATAAGAAAGTAATACAAAACATTCAAATGGGGAGGTAACATGGGACTCTTCTGTGTTCCTAGAGGCTCCATTGATGGATGCAGTGAACAATAGTTCTCGGGAGTTCAAAGAATGAGCAATCACCGACCACCTGAAGTAAAGTCCCCAAGAGGTTCCTGTCACTTATATTAATCACATTTGCATTAACTCCAAGAAAACACTGGGAAATTATTTCATACATCAGTTTTTTCTATAAAACTACAACATCCACAGATCTAAAAATAAATTTATGTGACATCAAAAGTCATGATCACTTTGTTCTCCTTGATTTGAGGAAATAATTGGAGTTTTAATCAAATTTTATGAGGCTTGGGAGATGGCTTAGTTGATAAGTGCTTGCCAAACCTGAGTTTGTATACCCAGCACCTAAGTATTCACCCATATTTTTATATGTAAGCCAGGTGAGCCGGCATGTGCCTATGATCCTAGTGTTGATGCGATGGAGACAGCCAGCAAGCTGGAATAATCAAATTGGTAAGTTATGGGGTCGGTGAGAGACCATGTCATAAAAACAAGATGAAGAGTGATTGAAGAAGAAATCAAACATCAACCTCTGGTCTCTGGGTGGCCACACACAAAAGTGCATGCACTCTTGCACACTTGCATGTGTCCACACACACAGACGCATGCACACACATACACGTCATACTTATACTTCAAACGCCCAAGTTCAAAACTTATCTCAGCCATTAACAGCTCTGCTAATGCTGCTAGGGACCTACCCAAATCTGTCTCTCAAAAATACAATGGCCCTGTCATGTCATCGTGAAGACAATGGAAAATAAAACGTATTCATTGTCAAAGCTACAACTATACTAATTTAGCTGATTATTGTGTGAATTAAACATTAATTTTAGCATCAAATGAATAATAATCACTGCATTAAACATTTATTATTTACTATGTACCAGATGGTAGGTTAAATATTTTACATTAATTATGTCATTTTTTACTCACAACAAATCTATGAGGACAATTCTATTATTATTGTCTCTTTTTCTCATTTGAGAAAAAGAAGGTTGAAAGGTTAAGTAATCAGTCTTTGATGATATAAGAAGGCAATGCTCAATCTGGGGGAACATATACTTTTTCTCACACTAAAACCTACATGTTTCCAAATTTTGGGTTTTCAACTTATTTCTTAACAATAACACAAGTTTTTGATAAACCTAAATACATCTCACAAATACTGACCAAGCTACCTGTGTTCCATCAGGGATCACCATCACTCTCAAAATAGACTCAAGGGAGCCCCAGGGCGTAACAGAGTACAGTGCTCAGAGAAAGAGTCTGCTGGGCTGGAGAGACGGTTCTGTTAACAGTTAACAGCTAACACTTAGGGCCTAAATCTCATCCACGTGAAAAAGGCAAGGCAGGGCCGTGCACAGCTGTAACCTCATCATTGAGGGGAGTCAGGGAGGGGAGGATTGGTGGGGCTCCCTGGCCAGCCATTCCAACTGAAAAGCAGTGAACTTCAGGTTCAGTGAGAGACTTTCAGAGACACACACAGAGGAGAGAGAGAGGACGCACAATGTCTTCCTCCGGCTTCTTCGCTCTGCGATTAATAACCTGTTGTTACTATAGGGTGCTTGAAGGGTATGTGCATCTGCACACACACACGTATACGCAATGCATACACACACCAAAAAATAAAACACTATAGTTTTAAGATGATTGCCTCCTTTTCACATTTACAATATTGACATTTTAAGCTCATTAGAAAAGTCTATGACAAGTAATAATCTCTCATGTTCTTAAGGCATCAATCTGAATCTTGTACTGTGAAAAGATTGGATGCAAGTCACTTAGCTGCCAAGTGAGCTTTAAAGAGTGGAAAAATATGCACTGCTCACGCATGATTGACGATACATGTGTGAGTTGGGAGATGGAAAGGAACCTTTCTAAGGTCATGAGTTGGAGGATTTTTGAGGAGTTTAGGACATATTATGGACAAGATGTTTAGGTACATCGGTACTGCAAACTAACAGACTGTCTTTCATTCTTCTCACTAATGAGTAAGAGATGTCACAGTGCTCTGTAAAGGGCCTCAACATGTCCTAGGGTTATCAGAGTTAGCAAACAAAATTTACAAGACCTACAGATAAATCTAAATTTGGATAAGCCACATTTTATTTGTATAAGTTTCTAAAATTAATGCAAGGGGTATACCTATAAAAAAGTTATTCATTATCATTTCTTTAAAATGGTTTAGACTTTGTGTATCAGATTGAATAAATAGGTTATTAATAGCAGATGATGAATAACAACATCTCAATTTATGTGCTCATATTTTAAAATGTCAGTTCATATGAGTTACAAAAGTGAAATATAAATTATAAAAAATGAATTATCAAATATCATCATTAAGATTAAAAACAGTGTGGACAGATGGATGTCAGCTGAGAGAAGAATTGGTGGGCCAGAAAAATACCACTGGACAAAAAGATGAAAACCTAAAAGAGAAGTTAAAAATAGGAAGATAAATGAGAAAGTACATTTATTTAAACACAGTTCCATAAAAACTATAAATAATAATATAAAAGTAATATTTGAAGAGATAATGGCTGCTAAGTCTTCAGTTGATAAAAGACATCAGTGATTAAATATGATAATCCACATAATCATAGAAGGGACATCAAAATATTTCACAGAATTTTATACCAAGCATATAGCACTGAAACTTCAGAATACCCACAATGTCATATCACTTTGGAAAAAGAAGTTTTAAAGCAATGTAAGTTTTGAGCTCAGTCACAGATGACTTCTAAGACTCAGAAAGAGCTCAAAGAGGGGAAATATTTTATACTTAGAAAATGTAACAGTGAAAATATTTACAAAAAAAAAAACAATGCTAGGGGGCTGAAGAGAGCAGTTAAGTCATTTGGCTACAAAGCCTAATGACCTGGGTTTGATTCCCTAGCACCCATGTAAAGCCAGAGGCACAAGTGGCACATGTATCTGGAGTTCATTTGCAGTGGCTACAGGTCCTGGAGTGCCCATTCTCTCCTCTCCTCTCCTCTCTCTCTCTCTCTCTCTTCCTTTCTCTCTCTTCCTCTCTCTCTCTCCTTGCAAATAAATAAATTTTTTTTACAAAAAGAAAGATGGTTGAATTTTTTTCTTTTTCATTTTTTCTTCTTCTTTACTTTTCTATTCTTTTTTTTTTTTTTTTTTTTTTTTGAGGTAGGGTTACACTGTAGCCCAGGCTAACTGAGGACTTACTATGGTTGAGGCTGGCCTCAAACTCACAGCAATCCTCCTGCCTATACCTCCAAAGTGCTGGGATTAAAGACATGTGTCACCATGCCCAGCAACGGTTAAATTTTGATTTGAAAATTTTCGCTCTTACCATGAGGAACATCATCAAAAAGGCAAGATATATGAAATAAAGCTTGCTGAATCGTGAGACTTCTCTGATAGACCCAAACTTTAAAACAGTATGTTCTAAATCTTAGTTTTATATAAACTGTATACAAGGTCAGTCGGTTTGGGCCTGCTCAGTCAGGTTCATTCCTTGCCTTTCTCTGAAGTGGTCTCAGATTTTCGATGAGGTTGTGACCCTATGACAGGCTCTTTGACAAGCTGAAGAAAAGTAATGAATTTGCCTAGCCTTGTATTTCACTGTTAGAAAGGGAGAAACATTCAAGCTCTCTACATCCCTGAGTAGAAACTAGGATAATATTTATTAAATTAGCATTTTTATTCAAACAATCTCTTCTCAAAACAGTTGACCACTCATTTTTTTTGTATTTTTTTAAATTCATTGACAATTTTTATACGTGTATATAATATATTTTGATCATAGTCCCTTCCCATTACTTTCTCTTGGCCTCTTCCTGTCTTTCTTCCATTGAACTATTCCCAACTAGTCCCTCTTCTACTTTTATGTCTCTTTTTTGCCCTTGTGTATGGGTGTGACTCACTGAGTTCAATTAGGATTATATATCAATTGGTAACACATACTCTCTCATTATATCTGCAATGTTGAGTTATGAGCTTGTGAAGATTATGGGTTTTAATCAACTAGTGAGAAGAATATGAATTCAAGAGATCCAACAAAAAAAAAATCTAAACTCAAAAAAATATTTCAGTGACCTTTGTAAGTCATGGGCAAATTGTACATGAGCCTTGGTTTCTACTTCTATAAAATGTAGATAGGAATACTGGCTAAAATTTTATCTTGGTGTATGTTATAGATAAGGTACCTGGGACAGAAAGACTTTCTGAAGATGTTAGTTTGATTCACTTTCCCTTTCCTCTCTGCATTTAACATGAGTATTTCACAAAACGTAATGGATGTGGAGTATCAGCAAAATTTAATTCAGTTGTGGTTTGAATGAAATGTTCCCCGTAGGCTCACATGTTTTGAATACTTAATCGCCAGCTGGTGGCATCCTGGGAAAGTTGTTAAACCTTTAGTAGGTGGAGCCTTGCTGGAGGAGGGGAGTCACTGGGGGCTGGCTATGGGGTACTGTAGCCCAGGTCCCCACCCAGAACGCCGACTGCTTCCTTCCTGCTAACATGGATGTGACTCAGGCTTCCTGTTTGGGCCTGCCGTACTTTGCCTGTCATCACGAAACCTCCTCTTGAAACTGTAAGCCAATAATAAACCCTCTCCTTCTATAAGCTGTTCCCAATCCTATGTTTTATCCCAGCAACAAGGTTAACTGCTATGATACTCAATGGAAGTATTCCAGTTGTATCTCATTTTTATTCTCACAATATGTTACAAATGAACTTTCAGGGCTTCAAGGCAAATCAAGTTAAATTTACTATCAATTTGTGGAAAACTATAAAGCTCAGATTTAAAACAAACAAACAAAAAAAAACAACCTTGACATTTTTCCACTCAAGAAAAATGTTTCTTGTGCGGGACTGGAGGGATGGCTTAGCTGTTAAGGCATTTGCCTGCAAAGCCAAAGGACCCTGGTTCAATTCCCCAGGACCCACGTTAGCCAGATGCACAAGGGGGCGCATGCATCTGGAGTTCGTTTACAGTGGCTAGAGGCCCTGGCAGACCCATTGTTTCACTTTCTCTCTCCCTCTTTCTCTGTCAAATAAATAAACAAATAAATAAAAATAAAATATACATGAAAAAATGTTTCTTGGTGATGGACTAATTCCTGAGAAGGCATTTAGGACTTCTTTGAGTCATGAGTCCTTGATGTAGACTCAGCACCTTGGTATTGACTTTGGCATAGGTAATTGTGAGTTACAGCAGTGGCAGCACCACTCAAGGTGAAAAAATTTCCCAGAAGTCTCCTCCCTAAATCATTCCTATCTTAGGAAAACTTCCGAAGACATTATTTTTAATTCTGAGACACTGTAACACTGCATGCTTTGGGAGGAAAACCAAACAGTCAAGGCCAACACATAGGAAATAGACAATATAAACTCAGTCCCTACAGAAGGCTACATTCAAAGAGAAGAGGTCCCTATCTCTAGACAGCAAAGGGATTTAATGAGGCACAGTTATCTACTCGGAGACGGTACAAAACACAAGCATGTACTGGTGAGTTCCCGACTATTATTGTTGGACCTCAAATAACTCACGCACTATGGGGAAAGCGCCATTTTTAATGTTACTTTTTCTGAATAACAAAGATAAACCTAAATTCCCTGGTAGTGTGTAGAACAGGGGTAAAACCAGTGAAGAACAGGATTTCCAGTTTTGATTTGGGTCAGATTCATGGCTTCTGGAGACCACACAACTCAGTTGATGAGCATGGCTAAGCTCTTGGTTTAGAAGGAGAGCTGTGTAACATTAACTGCTCACTTATTTGAGATGTAATTGTGGACAATGAATGCCACTCATTTTTGGAGTTCTGACATCAAGTTGTAATTTTTTTTTTTTTCTCCTGAAAGAATTGGGGAAAGCTCTTCATCTAGGATGGATAAGAAAAGGTGTGTTCAATTGCTTCACAGAAGCTTACCTTCTTACCTTTGCTGTCCTCAATCTTATTTTTACAGCCACATCATTTCCATGGCTTTATTCCATACCAGCCAACACTTAAAAAATTACACTTCCGTCATTGCACATGAAAAACCCTTCAGCCTGTGCTCATTCACAGGACTGAGATATAATGAACAATGTTGGTAAGTGGAACTATACTTTCAATAGAGTGAAAAATGCTTGCTTCTGGTTACTGTGGAACACAAGAATGATATTGTTTCCCAAGCGTCTATCCCTGTCTTTTTATCTCTCTCTGTCTTTCTGAATAACATCTCATCTTCCCAAATTCTAGTCAGCTGATGTGGAGTTAGTAATCAGCAATATATGCACCACGTCATTTGTTTTGGTCAGAGGAAAAACTCTCTGATTAGTTTTAAGTGAAAATAGAGTTGTTGTGGGAGTAAAAACCCATTACCCAGATTCCAAAACACTACTGAACACCCTCAATGCTCTCCTACATGTAACTTGGCTCACGTCTCATAGCCATAGAGATGGCTGTTTAGAGCAACGATCTTGTCTCCTAAGAGTCTGAGCAATTAGGTAAGGCTTCGAAACTCCACAGTTCAGGTAGCGTCAGGTTCACAATGGTGAAATGCCGGGGAAGATAGGTTTGATTAAGTGTTCTATAGCAGTGAATTTCAAGTTATAGGTTTGAGCCAAAGCATTGGAGAATTTGAAATTGATGTAATATGTTACAAGTGGGATGGGAGAGAAGAGGAGAAAAGAGAAAAAAAAAGTTCATATAAAGAAGGTGTTATTTAATGAAGCTTTTGACTCGGGTATAAAGAATAGCTAAATGCTTCATTCTTTCCTTGAATTAGTATATTTTAAATGACTTCTCTGAAAAGTTCAATGCACATATTTTATAAATGTTGTGAGTTCTGCATGTTTTTGTTTTTTTTATATAATTTATTTATTCAAGAGAGAGAAAGAGGCAGAGAGAGATAGAAAGAGAGAGAGAGAGAGAGACAATGGGCACTCCAGGGCCTCCAGCCACTGCAAACAAACTCCAGACGCATGCGCCACCTTGTGCATCTGGCTTATGTGGGTCCTGGGGAATTGAACCGAGGTCCTTTCGCTTTGCAAGCAATCACCTTAACCGCTAAGCCATCTCTCCATCCCCTAAATGTTGTGAGTTCTAAGGCTCTGGAAAACTCCAGGCTGCACCAGATAATTAGATCCACACCCAAGGTCAAGTTGCCCAAGGCAGTTAAATCTTTTGAAGAACTGGCCTTAGCTCAGGGCTGGAGGTTTACTGAATAAACAAAGAAAACAAAGGCAGAACGCAGAGGTTGGGTAGTAAGAGATAACAAGTACTTTATGGCATTGTGAAAATCATTTTTTTCCACTTCTGTTTAAAAATATCTTGGCTTCTCCTCTAGACCAGGATGTGGAGAAAGACAGGAGAAGGGAAGGAGAAGGAGAGACGAGGAGGCCAGAGAGAGAAAGGAAGGGCAAGATGAGGAGAAGGGAGGGAGCTAAGACAGCTGAACAGAAGTGATCTTCGCATATCTCTGTCACAGAGGAGTGTCAGGGCTGCAAAGCAACAGTTTTTTAAGAAATGTTTGCCGGACAACACTGGAAACCAGCAGAGAAATGATGAGAGCCCTCAAGAAAATGGAGAACCAGAACGGCAGCCTACAGAAAAGCATAACGCGGCTTGCAATTCTCGCCCTGCCCCTAGCCGGTGCCAGGGAGCCTGTCGGGATAAAATGTGAACGTTTCGGCCACAGGCTGCGTAGCACGGGACCAGCAATCCCACAGGGAGAGGCGTCCACAGTGCGAGAGCTGACTGGTCCAAAGTGACTCCTCTCCTCCAAAAGCAAAGTATTCACTTTGGACGCCCCCAGTCCCTGAAGCTCACACCACCACAGGAGGACTTACTCCAAAATGGCATCCCAAAAGCCCTGAGCCTGTCTGTGCCTCACCAGTCAGAAGACAGCTCACTCAGTGCCACCTAGGTTCATGACCAGGGCCTATAGTGGCCACAAGCCTGGATCCAACCTGGCTTGCTCCATGGCACTTGAAGCAGGTCTCCTCAACAGCCTACAGCTTGACAATGGCAGATAATAGCCGGGTTGCTTGGTGTCTATCATTTCATATCTGAGAAATGTCCCAGTGACACCTATAGCTCTAGCAACACTGCTAAGGAAGTCAATGGTACGCTAGGGAACTGGGATAAACAACATAAAAATGCTTTCAAAAAATATATGAACAAGTAATTATCCAAAGACTTAGAAAGCAAAGTATAAAAAAAAAAGGATTAATTAGAAAGGTTAGAATAAGCCAAGCATGGTGGCATGCACTGTTAGTCCTAGCACTTGGGAGGCTGACACAGTAGGATTGCTGTGAGTAAGAGGTCAGCCTGGAGAGCTAAGTATGGAGTAACCCCCCCCCCACATATATATATGTATAGATAGATAGATAGATAGATAGAGATAGATAGATAGATAGATAGATAGATAGATAGATAGATCATGATATATATATATAATACTAAAACCTATATAGAAAAGCCCCTCGGCCAATACCATACGGAATGGAGAAAAGCCAAAATATTTATTTTAAAACTATAAGTGAGGGCTGGAGGGATGGCTTAGTGGTTAAGGCGTTTGCCTGCAAAGCCAAAGGACCCTGGCTTGATTACCCAGGACCTACCTTAGCCGGATGCACAAAGGGGCACACACATCTGGAATTTGTTTGCAGTGGCTAGAGGCCCTGGTGTGTCCATTCTCTCTCTCTCTCTCTCTCTCTCTCTCTCTCTGTCTGTCAAATAATTAAATAATTAAAAATAAAATATTTTTTAAAATTATCAGTGGAACAAAGATATCCATGTTCACTAATCTTATTTAATATAATACTAGAAGCCTTAGAGCAATTAGACAATAGGAAGAATTAAAATATACCTAAATTAGAAAACATAAAGTTAAATTAACTGTATTTGCAGATAACATGTTTTATATATAGAAAAAATATATATAAATATTCCAGCAAAAACTTGTTGTGAGCTGGGCATGGTGGTATATGCCTATATGTCAGCACCTGGGAGACTGAGGCCAAAGAATAGTTACAGGGCCACCTGGGGTGGCAAGATAAGATCTCATTTCAAAAAGAAAAGTACATTGGAACTTTAAAAAGGACCCATCCCCAATATACAAAAGGTAGCATCTTTAATAAATGAATAACAAATTCGCTGAAAAATTAAGAAAGTAATCCCAGTCATAGTAGTTACAAAAAATATATATAAGATAGTTAGGAATAGACCTAACCAAGTAATTGAAAGACCTCCACAACAAGAACTATAAAATACTGATGAAATACATTATAGAGGACATCGCAATTCAAAAGGTACCCCGTGTTCACGTATCAGTAGAGACAACATCACTGAAATGATACACTACCCAAAACGACCTAGAGATTCAATGCAACCCCCATCAAAATTCACAGAAACAGAAAGAAAATTCGATCCCCAAATTACACACATACAAATAATAATAAAAAAAAAAGGCACAACAATTGGAAGGGAAAGTGGAAGGTTGAAAGCAACACCCTATTTAGCTTCCAAGAAACTTCACAATTCCACAGCAACTAAAACAACATGGTTTCTGGAACACAGGACAAAACCTAGAAATCAATTATATTCATACAGCCGACTTTCTGACACAGGGACTAAGAATGTACAGTGGGGGAAAGATGGTCTCTTCAGGAACTGGCAGAGGTAAAATTACATAGGTACATGGAGAAGAATGAGTCTGCCTTTCTTCCTCGTTCCCTACACAAAAATCAACTTCAAATATCATCAAAACCCTGTTATGTCAAACTTAAAACTGAAATTACTATAAGAAAGCACAGGAAAATACTTTAGGATGTTGACTGCGGGTCAGGATAGAATTAACATTTCCATGGCTTCAGAATTTAGAAGCCAGAGTACTTCTTCTACAGCTAGACCCAGATCGCAAAAACTAAAACACTACCTAAAATGGTGAGTCCCTAATTCTCCACTAACATTGGCATGCTGAAACAAGACCTTCATAATAGAAACCAACCAAGAGTGAAGAAACAGGATTTGGAATTCATTCACTGATACCAAAAGTACTCAGCAACTAAGACATCCTATTTGTTTTTTGTCAAAGTGAAATTATGTGCTGAAGTCCGGATGGTCGGGCCAAGTGCACAGTTTAAGCTCATGTACAAGCTAAGGCCGTGGCTAGTGGCGGATAAGCCACAGGAGAGTTTTGAGGGCACTCACCTTCTGCCTGACTCTCAAAATTATTACCAAATCAGGCTCCCTTTGCCCCACAGACAGCATGTCAATTACTACAACAACGAGTTTTGCCAAAGAGAGCTCTTTCGTGGGTTGGCCAAGCCTACAGAGATGAGAGAACAAGCCTCAAATGTGCCTTCCTGGGGACAAGGTGAGATGTTTCTAGGCTGAGGCATGGGGAAAGGTTAAGAACAGGGGAAGTAGTTTAAGCCCAGAGATTTTATGCACGAGCTAAAAATCAGGTGAAACCATTTAAATCTCAAGGGTTTATTCATATTTTTTCCCTTGGTTCCAATAGCGGCAAATAGAACTCATAAATATATACAATGAACTTTGCACCGTGACCAACACGGTTTATCCAGGGTCACGGGAAACCTTTTCCTCCCGGGTGACGGGAACATATCTTCTCCCCAGATAGTGCACAGACAACAGACCAAAGGATGATGATACCAAAACCAGCTTGGGTGAACCAATGAGAGTCTTGGGGTTACTAACAACACAGGGTGAGGGTTTGCTTACAGGAGCAATAGATAACCTAAAGGCAACCATGCCACGCGAAGTCTCATCCTATCCTGGATGACAGTCGACCTCCCGGAAGGTGCTTTGAATCAAAGGCAGCTGCATCATGGGAAAGTCCACCCTGGCACAGGCAATAAAGCTTACTGAGAAGCACACTGCACAGCCCTGGGGCAGCTCAGCTGCTGAGAGAGTCTCTGCCTACTACATGCCTTGCAGGCACCTCAGTGGAAGAGACTCGTCCCCAGTCAGTTGTTTCCTCTTTGTATAGCCTTAGGGCAGGGTCTTGTAACAGTAACCCTTTCCCAGACTTCTTGACCTCCTGAGTCAAGAATTTACTTCCAACCCTCCCTCCAAGGAAGGAATGTTTTAGTTTCTAATTAACCTAACCTTGGGCAGTGGTTAGGCAACATGTAAGTTTCAGGCCTCCCAGACTTCCTGAGACAGAACTGCCTTCCCTATCTTCAGGAGAGAATATTTTAATTTGGAGGAATCTGCTACACAACACAGGGGTATATAACATTCCGAAATACACAATCAAAGTTGCCTACTTACCTATTAAATTAAAGTAGAATAAAATGTTTGTATAAATCTATTCAGAAAAGTATAATTTGATTGTTTTTTGTTTGGTTGTTTGTTTGTTTGTTTGTTTTTGATTTTTCGAGGTAGGGTCTCACTCTAGCTCAGGCTGACCTGGAATTCACTATGGAGTCTCAGGGTGGCCTCAAACTCACAGAGATCCTCCTACCTCTGCTTCCCCAGTGCTGGGATTAAAGGCGTGCGCCACCCACGCCCTGCTAATTTGATTGTTAACTATCATAATTATTTTTATTTTCTCATTTTATTAACAATAAATTGCATTTATTTGGGGAATACAGTATAATAGTTCAATACATGTGTACATTGTGTGTCTTTAAAATAATAACAAATAAATAAAGCAACACCATAATCCAAAGGAAGCAAAATATAAAATAAGCACAAAGGATTTGGAGCTAGGTAGAGCGTGGAAGAGACTGGCATCAGAACGTGTCCAGGACAGAATTCATGGCCTCCCAGGGGGTGGGGTGCTGGCTTTCAGGCAAGGATAATTAACACCCATGGGCTCCTGTGAGCTCAGCATCTTCCTGGCTGCCTCACAGACCTCTACACAGAGCTGCCTTTTCATCCACCCAACAAAATCAGGGCAAGGAACAGCGTCTACCCAAGAATTGGTGACCCCTGAAAATCTGGACAAAGTCTTCAGTGTCTGTTGTATGCTCTGAGGGAAAAATCTGAATTCCTTAGCATGACCTACAGGCTCCACTCATTCTGGGCCTGGAAGTCTTCTGGTCTCATGCCTTCCACTTCTCTCTAACCTCTTCTGTCAGCCCCAGTGAACTTAGTTGCCAGACATTTTTCTATTATTAGTTACGTATACAGTGTGTATACAGTCATGATGATACCATTGTTAGCCTCCTCCCTGTCCTCCCCCCTCCTCAGGGACCCTCCTTGTTGGGGAATATGGGTCATGCGTTGTGGGATTAGCCGTCATTTATGGGTAAGAAGCAGTGTCTCTGTGTATCTGTGTATCATGACCCAAGGTGTGGCTCTGACATTCTTTCCACCCCCTCTTTCCGTGAATTTCCCTGAGCCATGTTGGGTTCATTTTATGTCTGCTTCAGTGATGAGGTCTTGGGAGCCTCTCTGTCTCTGGATATCTGGTTTGGTAGGAGCTGAGTGTTCTCTGCATTTATCTCCTTCACCCTTGTGCTGGTACCATGTTCACCAAAAACGATCCCACTCTACATTATCAAGCTCCCACAAATCATGGGCTACAAGAGAGACTACACCTATTAAACTCTCTCTAAAATTACAATGGTTATCCCATTTATCTGGAGCTAACTTCAATCTCCGTTGGAGAATTTGCTTCTGTTTTTCAGATGGACACAGAGCCTAAGGAGAGATCCAGCCCACCGCACCTCAACAGGGCCCCAGCTGAAACTAAGAGTAATGGGGGAAATGAGCAAGAGTGCTGCTTTCTTGGTGAACCATGTTTATAGCTGCTTAATTCATAATAGCTAAGAGCTGGAATCAACCCAGTTCATCATTAGACGAATGCATAGCCAAGATGTGGTATATCTACACGATGGAATTCTCCACAGCGGTACGGGAAAATGACACGAAATCTGAATAAAAATGGCCAAAACCTGAAGCAGATCATCCTCAGTGAGCTCACCCAATCACAGAAAGACAAGCGTGACATAGTCTCACTCATCTGCGGCTCCTAACCTGAATCCACCGGAGATGCTGACATACCTAATAAGCATCTCGAGGCCAGACTTCTTTTAACAGCAGCCCTTTGCATATGGTTCTCACTCTACCCAAGATCCATCTCCCTCCCACTTCAGACGAATGTCCTTGGGCTCTTCTGGCATTCTTCTGATAAGCCTTCCCCGCTATGTGCTTTCTCCTGCCTCTGTTGCGTGCCCTGCCCTGTGCTCCCTGGTACCCTGTCTTTATAGCTCATAACTCTTCTCAAACTGCACTTGAGTCGCAAGGCTTTTCCTATGCCCTCAGCTCCATGTTCCCCCCACGCGTAAACACAACATCGACGGCCATTTCTTTCCAGTTCACGGTGCTTATTTCTTTGTATTCATTTCTTGTTTATCCTTGGGACCTGCCTCTGTGGTGGACACACATGGAAGTACTCTGGGATCCCTGTGACCATGTGTACCGTGTTTCCGGTGTGTACTGCTTTCGGGGTCTCTACCGGGGCTTTTCTTCCTTTTCTCCACGGGTGAAACCTTTCTTCACTTATATTCGTTCATCCATGAAATGAAGGCCATGGTTAGGATTTTATGAAACACTGCACACCGTTTCCCTTAGTGAGATTCCTGGCTCCTAAGCACTCAATGTGTGGCAATTATCTCATCCCAGTCTCTGTCCCTGCATGCTCGTGAAGGGACACCTGTCATGTAATTGCTACCATTCGCTTACCCGTCTCCCACACTGGTCTTTAGAGAACAACCTGGGCCCGGAGAACTGAAGACTCCACCTAAACCACATCCCCGTTGTTAGCCTCATTCACTGAAGCAAAATTCTGGAAGTCAGTTTTAGCCAGGATGCTTGGAAAAATGCTCAGAAATGCATGCATTTTCTAGATATTATATATCACCAGCCTTTTTATTGAGACCCTTCATAGAGCTTCAAATAATGTGACCAGAGTTGTTGTATTTTTATATGAAATCTCATTACTTGCCAACCTCAGCAATAATAGTGCTGGCTGATGGAATCCGGAAGAAAGCCAGACCCCAGACAGTCAGCCTGTCTAGTCGTGCTGGAAAGCACTACATGCGCTACTCGGGGAAAGTGGGCAACAGCAGTTTGAGCAACCAGAGGTCTGATAATAATAAGCTACTCAGAAGCAAAGACCCTGACAGGATGTGCATGCCAGTGCAATAGTGGCACCCAGCCTTGGTGGGTAACCAATAGCTTTCTGATTGGCTAAGACATCCACTCAGTGTAAGGGAACCCGTATCTGGAATTGGGAACCAGATCAGAATCCTATGGAGACAAAGATTATGCTCTCCAGTGTCAAGCTCTCACTAGTCTTTGGCTAAAAGAGGGGTTACATACATCAAATTCTTCCTAAATTAATGATGCTTATCCCATTTAAACTACGATGACTTCACTCTCCATTGGAGAATCTGTTCTTTTTCAGAAGATAGTTAGGCCTGAAGAGATAAACTACCCCTCGCACTTCCGACAAACCACAGCTGAATCCACAGAGGAATTGGGGAGACGAGCAAGAGTGCTGCTTCCATGCTGAACCTGATAATCAGCACCAGGATGTAGGAGACAGACCCTGAGGATACTCAACTCCTACCAAAGCAGAGATCCAGAGGCTCCTAAGAGCTCATCACTGAAGTAGACTTAAAACTCACCCACCACAGCTCAGGGAATTTTGTGGAAGAGGGGGCAGAAAGATTGTAAGAGCCCAGAGGCATTCCCTCCCCCTAAAATAACTGACTGCTGCTCCCACAATGCATAAATCACAACCCCATAGGGAATACATGCAGTCCCACTATGAGGAGAGTCCCCAATGGAATGGTGGCAGAGATGAGGGAAAAGAGGGTACCAGCACATGATGTATCCATACAAAGCATCTTGTTAATAATAATAATATTTGTTTAAAAGGAGCCAAAATCCCAAATGTGAGTAGTATGCAACCTATGGAATATTAAAGAGTTTTCAACTCTGTAGCAAAATTTTGAGTTCGGGGACATGTTAATTCATTGTTGGTTAATTCACACCAAGAAAACACATTCAATTTACTCAGTTTTATGAACTATGTTGTTAATAATAATAATAATAATAATAATAAATAGTTCTGGCTGAAAACCTTCAGTGAAAGCTTTCTGTGGTCCCAAGACCTGCTCTGGAGGATTCTGTCTTGAGAATCCGCTCAAGTGGGACTGGGTTTAGTTCCATGGGAGAGCACTTGCCTGGCATGCTTAAAGCCTTGGGTTCAATCTCAAGAACCACCAAAAAAGGAGAATAAGGGGCTGGAGAGATGGCTTAGCGGTTAAGGCACTTGCCTGCAAAGCCAAAGGACATAGGTTCGATTCCCCAGGACCCACGTAAGCCAGATGCACAAGATGGCCCATGTGTCTGGAGTTTGTTAATAGTGGCTTGAGGCTCTGGCACACTCAGTCTCTCTCTCCTTCTGTCTCTCTCAAATAAATAAATAAAAATAAAATATTTTTTTAAAAAAAAGGAGAATAAAATTCACTAAAACGTTGCTAGCATTCTGGATTCTAGTCTCACGGCTGTCACAGAGTAGCTGCATCTTTAGTCCCGTCCCTTAACGTCTGCCCTCCTCAGCTCTCTCCTCAGTGGAATGACAAACCTGGCCTCATTCCCTCCATGTTCCGTTGCCGCTAAAATGTTCTTTGCTTCTGAGTCTGTGTTTAGGGGGACTTTCAGCTTGGACCCTAGTAGAAAACAGATGGCATGCTCCAAGTAGGCATTTAAGGAGATTTAATTAGAGAACTACTTACAACTGGGCTTGGCAGGGCACACCTAATAGGAGGATCGGATCACTGTGAGTTCGAGGCCACCCTGAGACTACATAGTGAATTCCAGGTCAGCGTCAGCCGGAGCGAGACCCTACCTTGAACAAAACAAACAAAAACAAAAACACACACAAAAAAGAACTATTTACAAAGATGTGTGCAGGACGTATGGAAGCCACAGAGGATCATGTAGAACCTCAGGCTTAGTAATAGTAGAAAACCGCATCCACCAGCTAAGTTTCCACAAGCCCCACAGGCATGCAGGGCAGTCACTTGACAGAAACGGTGGTCTTCGCCATAGGAGTCCTGCAGGGAGGGACCTAAAGGCATATTCCCCACCCACCATCTCCGGCCTGTATTCCTCAGTAGCCAACTGGTGTGGACCGAGAGGACAAAAGAGCTCAGTGCTACAACCTGTGTGGGTCAGCTCTGAGGGATCTGGAGGACAAAAAGGGAGGATCTGGAAAGGGAAGCTGAAAACGACTAGCACATGGGGCTCTTGATCAGAGTCAGGTAGACTCTGAGTCCAGAGAGCCTTTTGTACCTGATGGGTTGTGGTGAGGCGAAAACAATCACTTCTCTTGTCTAACAGAGCTTTGTTTGTCCCTGGACATTCTGGTTAAGTGGTGCAAATCATCCACAATCCCTAAAAGAAATGACATTGTTACCACTAGCTACAAATAAGCCACAGGTTAACAAAATACAAAAAAAAAAAAAAAAAAAACTGTTTCATGCTACTAGTCTTTTGTAGACAGTAACTTATGGCCACATAAAATGTTTAATGTCACCTAATAACCTATGCATCTTATTTTTAAAATTCTTTTTATTGGATGATCTGCAGAGTACCCTTCCGAGAGCAGTCTAAATTATTATTGCCCAATTCTCATGTAGATTTATAATTAATCTAACAACTATGATCTGACCATGAAGATGCCTTTGCCATCTGTTGTCTTTGCCCCGAGTTGGATCATGAATAATGCATAACCTTCTGACAGCTGAGTCCAATCCATAACACAGGCATACAGGATGCAGAGCCATCCATGGCGCGCTCATCTGCATTCTCCATCATTTCCCTCTGGTTCCTACCAGGGCCTTTTCATTCTGTTTCCGCCATCAGGAGAACAATCCACCTACAGACTCGGCCATATGGGATGCAGTGCATATTCTCCAGTGTCCTGGGTCTAATCCTAATTGTCACCGGCAACGCCAGAATGTGTCACTCCAAGCATGGGCAGGAGTGCTCTTGGGCATTCATAAGATGCTTAATGGGGCTTTTCAGTATGGTGCTGCTGACGGTGTGTGTTTTAATTAGACTTCTAAGTGCGCATTGATTTGCCCACTGGACCAGCCCTACATTGCAGGTGAAAGAGACCCACATGGCCCTAGGTGTCCAACAGCGGTCCAAAGCGAGACCACCTTGAAAACAGTGAAGGGTAAGTGTTTAAAATTATGTCATGCAGAATGCCTCCCACCTGACCTTGGCTCCATCACCTTGTATTTCTCCACTGCTAAACCTGCGTGTTCGTGTCCTAGGGGCCAGTGTCCACCTATGGCTTCTTTATCACTTGGGCTCCGTTGACTGCAGAAGAAAACTGCTGTCTACACTTGTGTGCCTCATCTGCCCATTTAGGTTATAACCCAAAGGTTTACAAAACTGTTCTTCTCAAAATTAAAGAAAAAAAAATATTTAAGGGCCCATTTGGATGGCCAGCCAGTATCCTATAAACTTTTGTTTAACATGGTTATTACTGTATTTCTTCCCATCAGTCATGCCCAAAAGTCATTATAACAAGTGCGGTAGCTCATAGCCATGACGTATCTCCCTTAAGTTGGTCCTATTATTTCCAATCACTTACATGGGTAAAAATAAAATCTTTTACTATGGGTTAAAAAAAAAAAAAGGTTAAGGTTGGGGCTGGAGAGATAACTTAGTGCTTAAGATGCTTGCTTACAAAAAGCCTAAGGACCCAGGTTCAATTCCCCAGAACCCACATAAGCCAGATGCACAAGGTGACACATGTGCTTGGAGTTCATTTGCAGTGGCTAGAGGCCCTAGAATGCCTGTTCTCTCTCTCTCTCTCTCTCTCTCTCTCTCTCTCTCTCTCTCTCTCCTAAATAAATAACAAAGGTTGGAGGTAATTTAGTGTGGGGAAAAGTCTGAGTTAAGTTTTATAACTGAATTTGAAGTGAGAATAGGCCCGCTAACCTTTTATCTTTCAAAATAACACCCTCTGAACTTAGAAGTGACCATAGCTCATGTGTCTAAATGTGGGGGTGGGGGAAAGAGCTCTGGATTGTTAGCTTATTCTACAGTGTGCGCCCAGCAGCACGGCCCCTGACTTCTTCTGGGGGACCTGTGAGTGGCAGTCCCTAAAGCCTGCTTCACCTGGATCTCCTCATTTCAGCCTAGAAAGCAGCGCTGTTGAAAAGCTACTACGTTCCCCGTTGGGTCTGTGGCCCAGTTTGTTCTGCATAGCTTCACTCGCACTATACCTATGAGCACATCATTCTACCCACACCTAACTAATACAGACAGGGACGAGCTATGTCAAGACTATCAGACGAACACTTACAAGTCAGCCAGGGACCCATGTGGCAGGCTATCACCAGGGTTTTGCCTATTCTCAAAGGGAGCCCGTGGGCTGAACTGATCAGATGCCAGTCTTGAGCAGACTCAGTGGGAGATGCAGAGCGGCAGTGGAGAGGAGAGGAGCTGAGACTCTCGGGGAAAGAAAGAAGAGAGAAACCAAATGAGGATGGAGCTGCGCTGTGAGGAGAGCAACTGTGGCAGAGATGGAGTTAGATTCACCCTATCAGAGGTAGTTAGACCATAGCCATTGGAGAACACTGCCTGGTGAGACAACAAAATGGCCAGGATATGAAGCTACACCATATCTCAAATGATCTTGCAGCCTTGGGTTCTGGTTAAATGACAATTTGTATACTCATGTTCAGTTCCTCTCATTAAATTAAATCTCATCTATGACCAAGGTTGATATGTATATATTCTCCTTACATTTGTTTTGCTCTCATCATCTGGAATCTGCTCCTGATACCCTCTTCTTATCTGGTTAATGCTGCTAAACCAGAGCTTTTGTAGATTTTGAGAACAATGCATCTTTCAGTTAACTCAGGTACATTACAAAGCATGCAGCTTCCCTACCCCAAAGAACATCTAAAGTAACTCTCCCTCCTCCCCACTTGTGGTGATTAAGTCTGAGTCTAGTTCTCTACATTTTCCAGCAAATGAAATAATGACATTCTTATTGATAACTGAATAAAACTCCGTAGTATATATGCGACACATTTTCTCTACAGACACGTCTCTTGATGAACATCTAGAATGACTCTATAAGTTGTCTATTCTAGGAAGTGCTACAATAAATATGGACATAAATGTACATTTATGACATGTCAGGTATACATCCAGAAGCGGCACACCCGTATCATAGGGAAGCCCTATTTTTAGTGTTTTGAAAACCTCTATACTGATCTTAGTAGTAGCTGGACCAATACATGTGATGCAGAAAGAAAAATAGCTTATGTTTTCTCTCATTTGTGACTTCTATAATTTTTATAGATACATAAGTGCATTTATTCATATATAGATGAATATATATATATATATATATATATATATATTTGTGTGTATGACAAAAGCATAGGGAAGAGGGGACTGGGAGGGAGGAAGACAATAGGAGGGCGTCTATACGAAGGAGATGGGAGGGAAGAAATATGGTAAAAGTACATGTAACATACTTGAAAGAAGCCTTTGTGAAACCCAGCACTGTCCACACATCTCCACATGCCCATTTAGTATGAGTCTCAGTTAAGAACTATTGATCAAGCCTCTGCCTTCTTCAAGGGACCCCTCTAGCCTTTCTCTTTAACTCTTTGATTATTCCAGATTATATCGATTTCTGTGCCCTCTTTGAATTCCAACTTCGCTTAGATCCAGTGATGCACCAATGGCTTCCTAATTGTCCTCTAATTGCTTTGCATTTGTTTGTTTCCCTTCTCAGCGTGGTCTCAATCCTTTAAGAGCAACAACGGGGTCCATGAGTCTCTCGTTTCATACTTATAATCTACCACGGTGTGGAGCACTTAATGAGTTCTAAGTGGCTCTTCACAACGTACCTTCTGCTTCACTCTTGAGCAATGCTTCCTACCACGCCACACCTGGCCATTGTCCCATCAGCAATGAGGAGACTCTCTCTAAAGTTCCCTGAATATACCCCACTGGTTCGCTATAATGCCTTCACATAGGCCGTGCGTTGTAGTACACACCAGTTGACTTCTTCTGGGTGAAATCTTATCTGTTCTCCAAAGTTCAGCCTCTCTGATGAATAACTCACTTCTCTCTGCTTTGTATGAACTTCTATTGAAGTATATATTCACTATTCACCTGGTTCTTGCTACTAAGAAGGGCAGGAAGTGTCCCTAGGCCATTACTCCAACTCCTTGTGTGATCTGATGACTGACATGCAGAAGACACTGGATACATGTTAAATTAGATTCCATTTTCATATTCATAGCCATGAACCACACTTAGTAAAATAAGAAAGAAAATCCACTACATAAAGATAGCCATTGTCTATTACCGTTTTGGGTTTAAAAAAAAAATCTGAGAACTTGAATATAAACATCTCTCTACTGTTCAGAGCTTGAATCCAACTGACATATATTAGACAGTTTCATTAAAGCACCTGAGACAGTCAACTTGGTTGTGCCTTGTTTAATTTCTTCCATTTTATTTGCTCTCCCTCTCACAGTTGTGCCAATGAAATACTCAAGACACTTCATCAACTGTTCTCAGCAAGAAATTAACTCAAGTTGCACACTCAAATGAGAGGCAAAAGGAAAAAAATAAAAAGGGCTACCTTATATTAGAAGATATTTTCCTCAGTTCTATTTTGCACTCGACTTGGAGAGGATTCCTCCATTAATCCCCCGTGGTGCATAACAGTGAAATCCAAATGAGTATATTAAAAAATATTTGGGGTGGGAGAGATGACTAAACAGTTAAGGTGCTTGCCTATGAAGCCCAAGAACTCATGTTCGAATCTCCAGGTCCCATGTAAGCCAGACGCACAGTGACACAAGCGTGCAATGTCACCCATGCCCACAAGAGAGCACACACATTTGGAGTTCTTTTGTAGCGGCTGAAGGCCCTGGCATGCTCATTCTCTCTTTCTCTCTCTCAGATAAATTTTAAAAAATGCAAAATTAATTATATGGAAAACACTGTTACCCATCAGGAGGTAAACATATATGTTCATATTATATTATGCATATGTTACATATGTTTACTTCCCTGATATATGTGTAATTATACTGTGGTAGTTTGAATGTATGTCCTCCGTGTTCTCAGGGATTTTATGAAAATTGAGAGGCAGTTTCAGCCCCTAGCAGGAAGACTCCTACTACAGAGGGGCATGTCACTGGGGACAGATGTGGATTCCAGCCCAAAGGTGTGCAGAGAGGTTTGAATTGTAGGGGTCCTGCTTGCTGCTACTCTGTGCTTGCTGCTTTGGGGTTTTGCTGGCTGATTGGTTGTTTCTCTCTGTGTGGATGTATGGAAGCAGCGTCTTCCACCATTGTTGGAACTCCCCCCACACCCTTAAAATAAACCCCTTCCTCCCTGCGTCCGGTTTGGATTTTCATGGCAGCACCATGAAGCTGAGGATTATGTACATCAAACTTATAAGACTTCTGGCTCAGAGCTCCTTTTAACAATCCACGACTAGTAAAGAGAGTTTGGAGGTCAGCTGTGGCCTCTCCTTAGCTTCTGGTTGGTGAGGGGGACGGCCTCACTGCTGATGTATGTAGTTCTAACTCCACGTGCCTGGGGTCACGCACAAAGGGTGAAGAGACACAGCTCCGGAACTGGAGGAGGTGAACATCTACACAAACAGAGAACCAAGAAATCGCAGCTTCAGCGTGAAGAGGGACTGAACGAGGAATGGAAGGGGAGAAAAATCTCGCAGGAGGGGCTGGAGAGGTGGCTTAGCAGTTAAAGCACTTGCCTGCAAAGCCAAAGGACCCAGGTTCAATTCCCCATGACCCACGTAAGCCGGATGCACGAGGGGGGTGCATGCATCTGGAGTTTGTTTGCAGCGGCTGGAGGCCCTGATGTGCCCATTCTCTATCTGCCTCTTTCTCTCTCCTTCTCTCTCTCTCTCTCTCAAATAAAAATGAAAAAATAAAGAAAAAAAGAAAATCTCACAGGATGAATTGCGCTACACTGATTCCACGTTCCTTGAAATTCTACTTCCACAAACTAAGGCACCAGTAATCAAACTGATTGTTGAACAGATCCCTGGCTTAATACTGATTTCATTATATAATACCCAGAAATGGCTACAAAAATTCATAGAATGGTTTAGTGGTAGAACTCAATTAGAAATGCCTGCCTTTGGTAATACTCTAATATATGTGGTCTTCATATGAACATCTCTGTATAAATTGTTTTAGTTTTGACATGTTGAGAAGGACAGGTAAAAGGGTATGCTTGTCTTTGGAAAAAAGGAAAACAGTATTGCCCTTTCAATGTTATGATATGAGCTAGAAATAGTGAGTGTAATATATCACAGTACCACACAGATGAAAGGTTAATATTATTAAGTATAACAATGAATAAAGGACAGACTAACAGCATCTCACCAGATGAACAAAATATTAAGCCAGAGAATTTAAGCATACTAAAAGATATTCAAAGGGCTCATATAATCCATTTAAATTCTTTTTGCCATAGGGAAGCCGTTAAAATTATAAGCCACCAGGCCATTTTCCCTCAGGCTCTCTTCACTGCAGCTGTTCAGAAATGGAGGGGAGTAACCTACGATTCTGCTCCCAACGAATATGTAAAAATGAGATATTGCCGCCCACTCATCCGCTCCCAAGTGTTTCTTCCCATGCCTCCTGCCAGTGAGGGAGACACTATGGTATTGTAGTCAGGGCTTGGCCTTTGGTGTCAGATAAGTGAGTATTCCAATCCAGATCCTACAGTTACTGGTCATGAAATTTTATTAATTTCTTAATTTGACTGCATCTCTTTCTCCTTATCTATAAACCAGGAAAAATAAAATTTACTTTGTAGAATTATAAATATTATGTTGGGTGGAGGTGTGCTAATATAAATGATGGTCCATGGTGGGTAAGGAATGAACCAGAAAAAAAAAATCTAGATTAGTAGTCCTAGTATGTGCTAAAAAATGATGCATTCTGTTCAGTGACAAGTTATTACTATCTCTGTATGTCTACACCAGCATGGACTAATGGTTATAAATCATGCATTTTGAAGCAGGTACTATTTATTGCCTATGAAATCTTGGGCAGTTTGCTTTGACTCTCTGGGCTTTCTTTTCTAATTTTATAAAATGAACTGGCAAGTTGGGATAATGTAAAATACCTCTATTGCTTTTGTTGTGTATCTTTTATTCCTCAGGCAAATCGCTACCTTTACACTTCCTGTTTTGTTTTGTTTTTTTTTTTTTTTTTGTTTTGATTTGGACTATTAACACTGAAAGAATTAATTGTACATGCAATTTTCGAAAATATTTTTGATACATCCCTCCCTGATAGCTTCTCAGCTTAACATTTTACACGTGCATAATAAATTGATCACATCTGCCCAATAACATTGGTTGAATGCTAGGAACTAATCTCCAGGTTTCGTTCAGTGTGGGGGATGGTCAAGTTTGAGTATCAAGCTGGCTCAGGCTAAGAGCTGCTGGAGTGAAGCACAGGGTCTGAGAAAGTCAGCGAGGGTGCAGCTAGAAGCGATCAGCATTTCCAAGAGAAGGCTGTAACGACTATCACCCTCATCGGTGTGAGTAGACATCACCCACACTGCTCGGGAAAATCCTGACTTCCACTGGGACTACCATCTCCTCTGTCTTCGCTAAGCTCTCAGGTCTTCGCACTCACACCGGGGCTTACACTGTAGCCACATGGGCTGTCTTGCCACACGCCTCGGACCTGGACTTACTCCATCCTCTCCAGAGTTGTCAACTTTTAGTATCCAGCTGAATTATACCGACAGCTTTGCAAGTTTTCTAGCTTGTAAGACAGTGGGTTGTTGGGACTTCCCTGGTCCTCAAAATCATATGAAGCAATTTAAAAATATATATTTCACTTATTTATTTGCAGAGAGAAGAGAGACAGAGAGAGAGAGAGAGAGAGAAAGTGGGTGCACCAGGGCCTCTAGCCAACTGCAAAGGAACTTCAGATACATGCACCACTTTGTGCGCCAGGCTTCATGTGGATACTGGGAATTGAACCCTGATTGTTAGGCTTTGCAGGTAAGCACCTGAATAGCTTAGCCATCTCTCCAGTCCCCATATGAAGCAATTTTCATTTTAGGTATGTCAATGCATTTACCGTGCTTCTCTAGAAAATTTTCAGTAATGCATTCAGGTATCTCCACTTTTGTCACTGTTCTGCCCCAGGACCCAGTCAGGACCCACAGTACATTTAGCCATCATATCTTTTTTTTTTTTTTAACTCTTTCCATCTATGATAGCTTCTTTTATTTCTTCAACTTTCATAACTTTGACACTTCAGGTTTTGTACAATATCGTACAATATCCCTCAGTTGGAGTTGTCTACCGTTTCTCAAGATTTGACTACTGTAGTGTGTTTGGAGGAAGAATATTGCACAAGGGACATGTACTTTCCAAGATATTATGTCAGGAAATATGATGATATCAGTATTAACTTTCCCACTGACGTTGCCACCTTGAACACTTGACTGAGATGGTATGATTGGATTTCTCCACTAAAAAAAAAAAAAAATACTATTATTTTTCTGCATGTATTTTATTCCTTAAAAGCAAGTCAGTAAATCTAGCCCAAAGAAAGGCAAAAAAAAAAGTCCCCACCTCCTGAAGAAAATGGTATCAGAGACTTTGTAATCGCCCATGTTAAGCTGTTTGAAGCTTTCAGTTGTCATCCAAATACATTAAAGACCTTTTCACCCACCTAGACAAAATAAATGTTGATATTTACATAATACCCCCTACAGATACCCATACTTGACCAAATCTCAGGTGTGTCATATGCCACCAGTAAGAAGTTAGGACTAATAATGAGCCAAGACAGAAATAATTAGTTCAAGTATTTTTTTTGAAACTAAACAATTATATATATAAGTCTCAGCATACTATGATCTTAACTTGTTTAGTTCCCCACAGGCCCATGTGTGGCAAAGGGTTGTGTCAATCTTGTGGCATTGTTGAGAAATGGACGAAGCTTCAGGAGACAGGTCTTCAGGAGAAGTCTTACATCACTGGGGGCATGCTCTCCAAGGTGACTATGGGTCCCCCATTCTCTCCCTCTTCACCTCACTTCCTGGCCAAGAGGTGAGCTCTTTGCTCGGCCTTGCACCCCTTGTCATGGTATCCTGCCTAAGTACAGACCTACAAACAACAGAGCCAACTGGTGATGGTCTGTCAGCTCCCCAATCGTGAGCCAAAGGAAACCTTATCTCTTCATAAAAAGCTAATTTGCCTCGGGTGTTTGCTAACATAACAGACTAATACATAGGACCAACAGTATAGTCTCCAGACCAAAAAAGGAAATAATATACAAAGCTGTGGGGTGGCTTTTTTGTTTAAGATGTTGCTGATGATATCTGACATGAAGAAAAACAGGTATCTTCCTCCAACCCCTATTCAATTTCGAGTTTAATTTCTCCTCCCTGTTTGGCAGATAAAATAAGCTTAACAGCCCATTTTAGCTGGAAGGAACCATGAATTTCTGAGCTGCCCTCTAGAAACTGCCTGTGTGTCACTCATCTGCTTCTTTTCTTTTCCTTCTGACCAGAATTTGGGAGTCACATGGATGCCTCTAAGCTCCTATGACATGGTTGCATGGGCCACAGCCCCTACAGATCCTTTCTAAACTAGCAACTGAATGAGTGAAAAAGAAACTGTGAAGGTATTAAGCGCTAATATTGGACACTTGTCACCAGATTCTCCTTAGAACAACGGAGAACATCTGCAACGGGCAGAATCGTTTACCTTAAAGCACTTGTGTAAGATCCAGCTAGCTTATACTGCGGATGGAACGTAAATTCCTTTGTAGATGAAAAATAGAGTAACTGGCATGCATGTGGTTCCAGAGAGGCATTTGGCTGGTGAGAACAATTCAGTGATACTCTCACCTGGTGTTCCACAAACTCACAAAGATTACCTGAAAACCCACACAAAAAAATGAGGTGATACAATAACACAATCCTACCAGAAGCAATAGGCTTGGAAACATAGGCCAAGTGAAAGTTCCTCAGAGGTTTCTGGACCATAATTTTGAGCCGATATAAGAGCAATTAGTTCAAGTATTCTAAACCACGGTACACATTAATAGCACAAAAAAAAAAATCCTTTTACTTCATCTCCAAAGTAGAGAGGAAATACAACATAAACTTAGGGAAAGTGAATAAGAGTACTTGACCAGGTTTCTGCAGCTTTCTGAGAAATTTCCTACCTGGTAATTGTAAAGGAATGAATTCTAACAGGTCTGCCACTTACAGAGAGCTGGTGCCTTTCCACTGCAATATAACCCAGAAAAAGGCCCATTCTGCTGCATTAGCACTAGGAACCTAATTTTTGTGATCAATCTCAATACTTTATATCTTACTAAGTGTATTATTTTTCAGGCTTTCAGTATATATGGAAAAATTATTTATAGGAAATCTACTTGGGTGAAGTTGCATGTGCAGCCAGCACAGATGATGGCCCCTTTTCCCTCTCTTCTTATCTTCTCAGGGTTATCCCAAGGTCACAATTTCCTGGCTTGGCCTTAAGGTATAAAGAGCATTAATTTTGTCAAATAACAATAATAATGATGATATGAATAAATAGCAATTGTAAAAATCTGCACTAACTACAATTCTCACATTTAGCATATCTCCACATCTTGCAAGCACTGAGTGACGAAATTTCAATGATCTTTCAGAGAAATGTTGTCACGTTCACTAAGGCAAGTCATATACAGAAGTTTATGACTTCTTGCTGCCTCTAGTCTATCATCTATGCAACTGAGTTGGAAAGGTTCAACTCTGCACATGATGACATGTCTCAATCACATAGAAAGGAGCTTTAGGTCTTCAAGAATCCTCACTTTATTCCGTTTTTTCAAACATTTAACTTAATTTTTTTTTTATTTGAGACAGAGAGAAATAGGCAGAGAGAGAGAGAATGGGCCTCAAGCCACTGCAAAGGAACTTCAGATGCATGTGCCACCCTGTGCGTCTGGCTTTACGTGGGTACAGGGGAATCAAACCTGGGTCCTTTGGCTTTTCAACCTTAACTACTAAGCCATCCCTCCAGCCCTCATTTATTGTAATTTTAGTTTTAATTTTTTTTATATTTATTAGAGACAGAGAGAGGGGGAGAGAGAGAGAATGGGCTTGTCAGGGCCTCTAGCCACTGCAAATGAACTCCACATGCATGCGGCATCTTGTGCACCTGGCTTACATGGGACCCGGAGAACAGAATCTGGGTCCTTAGGTTTCGTAGGCAAGTGCCTTAACTGCTAAGCCATCTCTCCAGCCCTAATTTTTTTTGAGACAGGTTCTCATACAGTTGAAGTTGGCCTTGAATTCTTGATCCTCCTGTTAGCACCTCCAAACTACTAGGATGACAGGTCTGCACCACCATGGCCACCCCGTACGCTTGTTTTAAGTAGGAGAAGGCAAAGCCCAACATATATTCCATGAAAAACCCAGAGTCCTGATGGAACTTTAGAGAAGCAAACTAATCATCACTTCATGAATTTAATGGTTGCTATGGACTCATGCATGTATGACCAATCCTACATGTAGATTCCCTCTGACAGTTAACATACTGGTCTTGGCAAAAATGAACTCAGGAGCTGGATAGATGGCTTAGTGGTTAAGGAGCATGCCTGCGAAGCCTAAGGACCCGGGTTCAATTCTCCAGGTCCCAGATAAGCCAGATGCACAAGGTGGAGCATGCATCTGGAGTTTGTTTGCAGTGTGGCTAGAGGCCCCGCCACACCCATTCTCTCTCTCTCTCTCTCTCTCTCTCTCTCTCTCTCTCATAAATAAACAAATAAATATTTTCAAAATGAACTTAGAGGCTGGAGAGGTGGCTTAATGGTTAAGGTGGTTGTTTGCAAAGTCTAAGCACTCATGTTCGACTCTCCAAGTTCCACGCAAGCCAAATGCACACTGACACAAGCGCGCAAGGTCACGTATGCACACAGGGGGATCATGCATCTGGAGTTTGATTGTAGTGGCTAAAGCCCTGGTGTGCCAATTCTTTCACTCACTCACTCTCTATCTCTTTCTCATTAAAAAAAAAAAATGAAAAAATGAACTCGGGTTCACTACAATAAGCTGTGAACAAATTCTAATAAGTTCATTCCATGTCCCCTGATTCCTAATACTTAAGGCTAGGTACTAACCCCTGGCTGAATATTAAAAGAACCAACAAATGTTAGGAACTCACCTTAGAGTGTCTCTGAGGAAATCAGTCCTTTATCTTAGCTGTGCCTTTGGCAGAAAAAGCTCAATGAAAATGCCCTCGTTGGAGTAGCTTCTTTTCTAAATCTAGTTCTGCTGCCTAGTTTGTGGTTTTCCTGTTTTGTTTAGGTTTTAGCCCAGTGTGGAGAGAGTGTTACTGCCTTAACATTCCTACTACAGGACAAGTCTCCCTCACTGCCATCCATCTCTCATGGAATACAAAATGATTAGCATAGCACTTCGGGTAGGTTTAGTATCACCCAGGGAGTGACCATGTGGCTGTCTATGTAGGGTGACGATACACTTTATCTTTCAAATTGGGACACTTTTCAGAGTGTTATTATTGATTATTCCTTGACAGCAGGCATAAACCAGGACTGCCTGGGACAAAGCAGGGCATGTGATCACACCTCTGGGAATTCAGAGCAGAGCTGCCTGCGCCTGTGTCTCTCATGTTATAAAATCTTGCACTTCTTCCAGGGGACTTTCAAAAGAGGCCCATTTGCAGTCCAGCAGCTGGAGACCATGTGGCACGTGTAAGCACAGTGGCTCTGGATTTCCAGACCTTCTCGTCGGCTTCGAATGTTGGCTTCCCACTTCTCAGCTATGAACCAAGTCCCAGCACTTACATTTCCATGATGTGTAATTTTGAGAAATCATTTAACCTGTTGTGTCTCAGTTTCTTCTTCTATAAATAATATTTGAGAATGACTCATAACATTTTCTATAACATAACTGAGATAAGAGTTATAAACAAATTATCACGAGGCCTGGCCACGGCATACGCATGCAACTGAATAACAACTGCTCTTTACTTAATGAGAACGGATCACCAAGACCTCTAAAGTCCAGCCTTCCCTCCTTGTCATTTCTAGGCCATCAGACCTGTCCAAGACACTTTTCTGTCTAAGTACTCTGAATTGATGTGTTTGGTTATTTGGGGCTCTGGTTACTGTCTTGGCATTTTTGTCTGGCCATTATTCTTCATATGCTGATTTCTTTTTATTGTCATCATTTTCATATGTTGCCTCCAGCCAAATACATTGAGTACCCTTTCAGTATTCAGAGTCACTTTCATGTAATAACGTGCTAAGGAGCATGCCAAAATGAAGCTGTGGGCTGGAGAGATGGCTTAGCGGTTAAGTGTTTGCCTGTGAAGCCTAAGGACCCCAGTACAAGGCTCGATTCCCCAGGACCCACGTTAGCCAGATGCAGAAGGGGGCGCACGAGTCTGGAGCTCGTCTGCAGTGGCTAGAGGCCCTGGGGCGCCCATTCTCTCTCTTTCTTTCTCTCTCTCTCTCCTCTCTCTCTCCCTCTTTCTCTCTCTGTCATTCTAAAATAAAATAAATAAAATAAAATAAAAAGCTAAAAAAATAATGAATCTGTGAACTGAGTGACGCATTACTGTCTCCTTATCTTGTTGGGAATTACATGTAAGGCACTAGTTTCTGGACTATTACAGCCTGGAGGTAATAAAGAAATTCATCTTTAGGGTCATCATCAGTGCCTTCTGTTAGAATATGCCTGGCTCTCTGTGACAATATGATAAATTCTCTGTGAAGGCTAGCATGGAGCAGCCTTTTGACAAGGAGACCGTGGGGAAAAGGGGGCTTTCCAGGTCTCATAAGAAATACAACCTTCAGTCTTTCCACAATCGGGTCCTTGAGTGATTATCTCATCCCTGTCTAGGAATACAGAGAATGCCTTCTCTCGTCTCTTAGTTGAGTGAAATTGAAAACTATTTCTTATTGTTTGAATGTGAACTGCCTCCAGCTACTTGTGCTCTTTGGGAAGGTTGTGGAACCTTTAGGAGGCGTCGTGGATGGTGGGCCTTGAGTTTCCTAGCCTGGCTTCGTAACAGTCCATCCTCTGCCTCCTGACTGTGGCTGCAGTGTGCCCAGCTGGCTGCATGCTTCCGTTCCCCTGTCTTCCCCTCCATGGTTAAATGTGTCCTTTCAAAACCATTAACCAGAGGGCTCGGGAGATGGTTTAGCAGTTAAGGCACTTGCCTACAAAGCCTAAGAACCTAGGTTCAGTTCCTCAGGACCCACACAAGCCAGACGCACAAGGCGGCGCATGCATCTGGAGTTCATAAGCAATGGTTGGAGGCCTTGATGCACCCATTCTCTCTCTGTGCTTCTCTCTATCTATCTACCTATCCATCTATCTATCTATCTATCTATCTATCTATTTATCTATGTATCTATCTACCTCTCAAATAAACAAATAAAAATATTTTTTAAAACTATAGACCAGAATACATTCCTTCCTTCTGCTGCCCTCCTGTCTAGTATTTGGTCACATTAACAAGTAAAGAAATTAACATGGTATTTTTGTGAAGCCCTTTCACAGTTGAGGAAAGAAAAAACTATATTGTTCCTATGGATTTGGCTTATTCACATTACTTCATTAAGATATGTCACCTTGGTTTTAATACCTGATTCTTAGCTCTGCAGGAATAGAAGGAAGCATAGAGAAGTGTACTACAGTCAGGAAGCTCATTCTCTCTCCACCTCATGGCCACCATTATCAGCATCTTAAATGCAATTAATATTTACAGTCACACAGCAGGCATTTTTACACGCATAATGTTTTTGTTTGTTTGTTTGTTTGTTGTTTTTTTGAAGTAGGGTTTCACTCTAGCTCAGGCTGACCTGGAATTTACTACGTAGTCTCAGGGTGGCCTCGAACTCATGGAGATCCTCCTACCTCTGACTCCCAGGTGCTGGGATTAAAGGGGTGTGCCACCACTCCTGGCTTACCTAATCTTATTTAATGCTCAAAAATGATACAATGAGGGCTGGAGAGATGACTTAGTGGTAAAGGCATTTGCCTGCAAAGCCAAAGGATGCCTGTTCACTTCTCCAGGACCCACATATGCACAAAGGGGCTCATGCATCTGGAGTTTATTTGCAGTGGCTGGAGGCCCTGGCATGCCCATTCTCTCTTTCTCTCTCTCTCTCTCTCTCTCTCTCTCTCTCTCTCTCTCTCTCTCTTAAGTAAATAAATTAATTAAATATATTTTTAAAAAATCATACAATGAGATATGTTCTGTCACTAGAATTATAGTATAGAACACAATATAAAGAAAGAGATATATTAAAGTAACATGGCCAATCAACAAACTAGAACATAAAACCAGGTCAAGCCATATTAACTGCATTTACATTAGCTATTGGGCTATATCCACTGATGGTGAGTCATTATGTACATTTAAAAATACTGTATTTTGGGCTGGGGAGATGGCTTAGCGGTTAAGCGCTTGCCTGTGAAGCCTAAGGACCCCAGTTCGAGGCTCGATTCCCCAGGACCCACGTTAGCCAGATGCACAAGGGGGCGCACGTGTCTGGAGTTCGTTCACAGTGGCTGGAGGCCCTGGCGCGCCCATTCTCTCTCTCTCTCTCTCTCTCTCTCTCTCTCTCTCTCTCTCTCTCTGCCTCTTTCTCTCTCTGTCTGTTGCTCTCAAATAAATAAATAAAAATAAACAAAAAAAATTTAAAAAAATACTGTATTTTATTTGGCAGAAAGGGAGAGAGAGAAAAAGAGGCAGATAGAGAGAATAGGCCCACCAGGGCCTCCAGCCACTGCAAATGAACTCCCGATGCATGCACCACATTGTGCATCTGGTTTACATGGGTCCTGGGGAATCGAACCTGAGTCCTTTGGCTTTGCAAGCAAGTACCTTAACCGCTAAGCAGTCTCTCTAGCCTACTAGGTACATGTTTTTTAATACACAAAGAGCAGCATGCATATAACCATACGCACACAATGCCATTCCACTGAAGCGAACCATTGAGCACCCTGGCAATTGTCTGTGTGCAAGACAGACTTCTTGGGAGTTCTAAGTAAACCAGCAGGTAGTCATCTTTCTGAAAGCAATTTTGTTCTTCTGTCCAACACAGCACTTGCCAAAGCTCAAGAGCAGGAATGCTTCTGCACACAAGCAGGACTCCATTTCATCGTGTGGTGCATGAGTTCCAAGGCACAGAGTCTTCTCTAAGGGCGCACTCCACGAGGCTCACTGCCTTGTACCTCACGTGCTCTAACCTGGTTGCAATGGCATCGTAATCACCTTGAGGGGATTTTTCTAAGAAGAGAATAGTGTGTTCCATAAACCTCCATCTAAGATTAAACATAAAAATTTATTCTAGTAATTAACTTTCAAAACACTGATAGGTCCTAAGCATTTCCTGTATAGTAACTTACTTAGTCTTCATAATGACAAGGAAATATTGACATTTTTAATTCCATAGTATAACTAAAGGATCTGAGAGGCAGACATCTAGAGCAGTAGAGTCAGATTATCTTGAAAGGAAAACCTTACCTATAATCTCAGTGTCCTTGGAACTCAGCATAGGGCAGTGTAGTTAGCACCGAGAATGTGAATCTAAGCAGAACCACTTATTTATTTAGGCTTTTCTATTTCCTAACATTATACCAAGCCCAATAAGATAGCAGCTTATTTCACACTCACTTAGACCCTTCATGCAATATAGTTTTCCATTTTAGTCATAAAACTATAAACCCAAAATTTTGCTGGATTTGTCCACATTTTCCCCCACTACGCGTCTGTACTGACAGATACTATAAGCTGAGACCTGCATATCAGACAGCACATGCAGTTTGGTCTCTTCGAGTTTAAGGACTTTTCCAAAGAGCTGACCGGTGGCCCCGGAGGTCCTCCCTGTGCGTTCTAATGAGCCCCTGTTCCCCCGGTTGCAGAAGAGCTTTTATCTTGCTTTCCCAGTGGATCAGGTGGTCTCTGTTAGCAATGGTCTTTGACAGTCTCTTGGAATTCCTTCAGGACAGCAGCAAATTGGACAAATCTCAAGCTTCATCATTCAGTGACAGATCTGAATATAGAAAAGGGTACCCTGAGGTACCTCAGAAGAGCTTGAGCTGAGAGCTGAGCCCGGCCTGTCTGTACTCTCAGGGGGTGCTACAGTAACGTTACCCTCCAGGGAAGATGGGTCTCCTGGCACAGCTTTGCAATTGGTCACTTCACCATCTGACTAGCCTGGGCTACTTTCCCAGAGGACTGAGGCCTCTAAGGAACAGTTAGATTCACCTCCCAGAGGTTCAGTTACACACTGGGCGGTGTGAGAAGTAATACAAGGAGCCATGATAGCTTTGAAGAGATCTTAGGAGGCCAAACCAAGAAACGGTTTTAACAGCCAACACCGAGGTCTTACAGGATGACTGGCAGGGAGCTAAGCCTCTCATGGGTGAATTTATTGATTAGGGGTTTGTCATGAGCATGCTATGCCAGCAACATAGATAAGCATGTATGTATCTATGCACATTGCCAGAATATATTAACAATAAATTCACCAGCTACACTGGTTTTATTGGCTGCAATTTTTAAAGTATTCCTGTAGTAGCCCTTGACATCTAGCCAATGCAGATTATTTTATTTAAATCCTAATTAGTAATATTAACTCTCAGAACACCATAACAGTAATTATCTCCCTGACTCTCTCTCTACATATATATATGTGTGTATATGTATATGAGTATATATATATATATATATATATATATATATATATATATATATGTTAAAGGGTTACTACAAAGAGTTAGCAAAAGAGACAGCAGCAGAGTTTGGGTTCTATGAGGCCTTACTGGAGGCAAAGGCAGAGAACTAATTCAGATGCAAAGAAAATCTTGGTCGCATTGGATAAAATATTAACAAACCAAGCTGGAGAGCTGATGGAGGCGCAAAGTCAAGCCAAGGTTTCTAGGTTGAGCTGTGCGTCAGAGGGGCGTCAAGCTGTAGTGACAAGGTGACTACCAAGTGCAGACAGATAGATGGATGGGGGATGGGGGGATGGGCAGATGGAAGTTAAATAATTTGAGCAGGGCGTGGTGGCACGTGCCTGTAGTGCCAGCTACTCGGGAGGCTGAGACAGGAGGATTGCTTGAGTCCAGGAGCTCTGGGCTGTAGTGCACTTTGCCAATCGGGTGTCTGCACTAAGTTCAGCATCAATACGGTGACCTCCAGGGAGCGGGGGACCACGAGGTTGCCTAACGAGGGGTCAGAAGTTAAATAATTTGAGTAGTCCTTCTCAGCTGTGGGGACTGAGCTGAGCTAAAGTCCCAAGGTCAGTCAGGGGACCACGTCCTGGTCCTTCCTGGACACACATGCCAGATGGCCAGATGATAGGTCAGGGGGGTGTCTGTCACCGTGAAAGTGATAAGTGTCCTCCCTTTTTGTGGGGTCCAAGTGAGGGTGTTTGTGATTCTGTTGTCTGATTTTCTGATATGGTTTTACTATACCCATGTGCTCTTGTGGTCCAAATCTATCCTTGGTTAGTTTGTGGCTGAAGCCATTTTACTCTTAGGAATAAGTTATTCATCAATATGCACGTTTCCTCCTGGTAAAACATGGCCATTTAATACACTATTTTTATTTTTTTCTTTCTTTAATTCTTTTTAATATAGTCTGTTACTTTTTTTTTTTTTTTTTTGGTCTAAAGAATGAGTTATACCTCTAACCAGGCATGATATCCTAAACTTCCCAAACACCGCAAGACTAGCATCTAACAAGGCTTTCTGGTAAAAAATAAAAGAAGGACATACTATTTTCTCCATTAAGAGTTAATCCAAGGCTGGAGCGATTGCTTAGTGGTTAAGGTGCTTGCCTGCAAAGCCTAAGCACCGTGTTCTGCTCTCCAGGTCCCACATGAGCCAGGTGCACACAGGTGAAGCAAGCACGCAATGTCGCATGTGCCCACTAGGTGGCGGAAGCATCTAGAGTTCAATTACAGGGACTGAAGGCCCTGCCAATTTTCTCTCACCCTCCTTCCCCACCCACCCTGTCTCTGTCACATAAAAAAAAAAAAAAATATATATATATATATATATATATATAACCCAAATGGACCTGTCAATCACCTGGACATGAAAATAGCCCCTGGGAAAGCTCTATATTCCAGAAACATTAAGAAATATTATAAACTCAACTTCACTGTGAAGGGTAACTTGAAACTTCTTCTGGGCATGTTTGTGATGAAGTTTCTACACTGGGTTAACTAAGGTGGGAAAACTCACTGTAAAGGTGGACAGAACCAGCCCATGCTGTAGACAGAGCGGAAAGGCAACAGAAAGCCGGGCACCAGCATCCGTGTCTCTGCTTCGTGACTGCATGCGCGATGTGTCTAGCTGCCTCACACCCCCGCTGCCACGCCTTCTCCAGCACAACGGGCCGCACCCTCAAACTGTGAGCAAAATAATCTCCTTTTTCCTTCGGTTTCTTTTTGCCAGGCATTTCTGTCTCAGCAATAAGGAAAAAGTAATACGCTCGGGTAGAGACTGGCAGGATGGTTCAACCGCAGTTGTCCACTTTCACTCTGTGACAGTGCTTAGCTATGTGACGGTCTCTCCAGCCATCACCTCCTCGCATCCACTAAGAATGCGCCCTCCACGATGGCGCCTCTGACACTGCCCGTTCTCGCGCCTTGAGAGGTTTCCTCTGTGACGGGCCACTGCCCACTCCAACCCCTTATTACTCTGTAAGAAGGCCTGCCGTCTTCTACACTGAACCCTGTGTCTCATCCGAACTCATTCCACGGGGAACACAAGAACCAAGAACCAGGGGGAGGCCAGAGAGAAGCCGTGCTAACCCAGGACTTCAGGAAATAGCAAAGACCGAGCTACTCCTTATAGCAATGGCCTCACCTCTGCAACCTTGAACTCCTAGCTACTGTGCACCTTGGCGCTGGGAATTGCAGTTGTTAGCTTAGAGTTGCTGGGACTAAAAACACCCGACTAAAGGCAGCAGATGTGAGGAAAGAGTTAATTTCGGCTTGCAGTCCCGAATGGACGGAGGGAGATGGCAGAGCAGAGGCTGGACATCGCTTCCTTGCCACAGCAGGTGGAAAACAGCGACAAGAAAGCAAGCTGAGCTCTGACAAGCGGGAGCCATGGCATTGCTGTGCCTGCCCCCAGCAACATGTATCCTCCAGCAAGACTCTCCCTCCAGAATCGCCACCAGCTAAAGACCAAGCGTTAAAACACATGAGTTTATGGGGGACATCTCATTCAAACCACCACAGGATTGAAGAAACATTTGCTGAATGAAACGACATTGAATGTTGCCTTACAACCAGTCATATGTCAAAAGCTGACTTTCTTATACCTGTGAAAAGCACAGTTGGGCACAGTCTAATGGTTTCTAGCCCCAGCTGAACGTGACAGCCCTCTGGGAAGCTTGTGAGGAGAGCTTGCAATCGTAGCTCTATCTCAGAGATTCTGCCCTAAAGGATGGTCATAGATTTTGCTACCATTTTTCTTTTGAGGTCTCAGAGACCTGGAATGTGAAGCTAGAGTTAAAAAGCACACACCAGGTTTTTCTCGAAAGTTTGTCGTCTAAGCATGCGGCGTTTACTTCTGCACCACTCACGACCACGCTCAGAACAGCTCTCCTCTGTCTCACAGAGATGTAGACAAACGAGGAAGACATGCTCCTGTAGCAATTGCCTAATCAATTAGCACATTAAATGTGTCACCCCTCAGCACATACAGGACAGTCAGCTCACTAGTTCCTGCCTAGCGGCAAGCCCTGTTCTAGTTTCCCAAGCCCTTCGTCACAGCCAAGTCTCCCGGGAGGTGAGTTGGTCCTTACGCTTGAACTGAGCTATTTGTACAGCAGCTGTCGGCTCTGTCTTCCCACCTTTGCTTGTCAGAAGTTCTTCCAGCAGCATCCTCGCTGTCACCTTGGAAGATGCTTATGCAAGGGACATTTTAGAAAAGAAAGCTTCTGGTTGGAGCACATGGAGGACAACTGAATTTTCCTCTCATCTGCTCAGATACTCGGATTTGGAGATCTATATAAGTCCCCAGGTCTGCATGCTCCAAAAGACTTCTTACAGGTCACTGACATAGTCCTGTCGAGTGTGCTATATGGGTAGTGGATCAAAGGCATGGTCCTTACCCCTATTGCTTTCATCCCATCTGGACAGTGCTTCCGTGGCCTGTTCTGGGAGCTGACGGACACTTTTCTGTGAACCTGAAGCAGTGCTGAAAATGTTATTTTTGTTTTCCTCTATGGAATTCAGATATTAGTTCAAAGATTGTGCAACCACTTTTTTTTTTTTTTTGTTGTTCTGAAGCAATTTATTTGGGGCCAAAGTTCTCTGTCTTGGGTTAAGTAGTTTCCTTTGCATCTATTTTGCTAGCAAGAAATCATAAAGGTTTCCAAGAACAAAGCACATCTTTTGGAACACCGTGCCTTTATGGCTGAACTGACTCAGATGGGATCTTTGGTCTCAATTCTGAAATAGCCCCTAAGGCTTGTTTTAATATTTCCAAGAACAAACAAGTCTCTCATGTGCTATTTGTATGTATCACATCGTTGCATTGTGTGATGGAAGTATTAGTACCCCAGTGAAGAAAACATATCGTAAGCTTATGCACATGTATGAGTATGAACCAGCCTTTGTGTATATTATATGTTGGGGACACACCGTATGGCCTTAAAATCTGAGGAAGCTGCCCACAGTTGGGGTTCTGTCACTTTCATGTTATTGAACCTCTCGCCATTTTATTTCTCCTTCTATAGCTTCATGAGCTCTCGTCATGTTCAGTTCCTCACTTCTGTACCTGAGTCAGGTTTGTGAGGAAGACGACGGTGGCAGTGGCTGCGGCCATGGGAGACTTATGCACGCTGTCACGGTATCACGTGCCACTGTGAGTCACAGACAGGCCTCCATTCATAATGGATGGTGGTCATAAGCCTGATTGCCTATTTATGTTTTGTCTATTCTGCACTGGTAAATACTTAATAGATAACAAATTAATACCCAAGAAAAAAAAATTCTTGGTAATTAAAGGAGAGAGAAAACCTCTTTGTAGAATTGCTGTGGTATAAATCGTCCTTCCATGGCCAACTTCAAGCTGTCAATGCAAGGTGACATGATTGTACAGGCTGGAAAGAGATGCCCATGACTCTCTCTCTCTCTCGCATTAACTTCAGCACACTGTTGGGCATACCCAGCAGCTCTTGGTTCCTGTAGCCCAGGATAGCTCATGGAACTGCCAATTCCGATCCATCAGAACAAGGTAAATATTTCACTGGGACTAAAAGTTAACATTATACATGAAATATCTGAGTAATGTATTTGATAACTGTGGATAATTTGGGAGAGTACTGATCATCAAAAGAACTTTATGATGTTGGAGCAGGAAGGAGTTACCGATATTTTCTAGCCCTGGGTGCAATCCCTAATTCTGAAACTTGAACACCAAACATTATGAAATCTGGAGTACAAATTCATGCCCTTCAGTACAGAATTCAACAATAGAAGAACTTGAATATATTGGCAACAGCTCAGCCTTCCATTTATTTGGAAGTAACACAATGATGTTTTTAAATTTAAAATCATGAAGATTATTTTCTCAGAGGCCTATGGATGAGGCTAAGTAATAGAGTTCCTGCATAGTATGCACACAAAGCTCTAAATTCAATGCCCAGCATCACAAAAAAAAAAAGTTTTTTGTTTTTTTTTTTTCTCTAAAATGCCCACATATACACTTAGTTTTTATACTGGCTGTATTTTCAATTCTTTCTGTCCCATTTTCTATGAAGTTCTCTGAGCTTTGGAGGGGGAAAGGAGTGGCTGAATTTTTTTTTTTTTTTGAGGTTAAGTTGCCCACTTTACAGTAAATAATCTTCCACCCAGGATCGTGCATGCAACCCAAATTTAAATTGGTATCAAAATTTAAAACACACAACAAACAAACAAAAAGTATGAGGGCTGGAGAGATGGCTTAGCAGTTAAGGCACTTGCCTATGAAGCCTAATGACTCATGTTCAGCTCTCCAGGTCCCATGTAAGCCAGATGCAAGTGCAGAATGTCACCATGCACACAATGGGGCGCAAATGCCTGGAGTTCAATTACAGTGGCCCTGGCGTGCCAATTTTATCTATCTATCTATCTATCTATATATATATATATCACCTATCTCTTTCTCATAAAAAAGGCCAGTCTGTTGGGCTTACCTAAAAAAAAAGGCATGAAGGTAAAATGGAGATTAGTGGTGAAGAAGGATGCTAGTTGGAGGGGGAGGTGGTTAGAAGCAGGTAATTGTGAGGGAATGAGTCTGAAATACATTACATACATGTGTGAAAATGTTCAAAATTATTTTTGTAATTATTTTAAAAGGAATGACTACACTTTCAATAAGGTAGACTTAATGGTTTTTTTTTTGGGGGGGGGAGTTTCAAGGTAGGGTTTCACTCTAGCCCAGGCTGACATGGAATTCACTATGGAGACTCAGGGTGGCCTTGAACTCCTGGCGATCCTCCTACCTCTGCCTCCCAAGTGCTGGGATTAAAGGCATGCGCCACCACACCCAGCTTAATGAGATTTTTAAATTTCAAATGTCTTATCATCCATATGTAAAGAATGTCAGCAACATAACATCAAATAATTTTCCATTTACTTCTCAGCTTTTTGATTTATTCTTTGCCTGCTTTTGTATCACAAAATAGACTCCACGTACCCTGGATCCCAACTACCTAGGACAGCCATCTTTGATCAAGTACTGAGTTCATTTTCAGTTGGGTGGGGGATTGTGGAGCTCTATGAAGAGAGACTGCACTGCTCCCAGCAGCAGACCACTCAGAACCCAGCTAGGGTTTTGATCCTTACATTCATCCTTTTCACAGACACAACAGAGGCTTGACGACAAGGGGGACACAGGGTATTGCAACCACGACATGATGGGGGTCAACTGCCACTCATGACTAATTCATACATGCGAGGTCAAATAGGTTCTGACTAGCACTTTGTTTAATAAAAGGTTTTTAAGTGAAGTTAAGATTACCAAGATGCATTAAATGAAATGAGGGCAAAATTTTGAGGAAAATTAAGTTTTTTTTTTCTGAGGACTATATATAAAATATATGTGGATACATTGTGAAAATATCCATTTATAAGTATATGAGTATGCACAGTGAGTCAAGATGGAAAACGCGTTTCCGACTACGAGTCAGTCAGCAATGTTTGAAAGCAAGTGTCTGCCCATGCCAACAGCTACTGAATTCCAGATTCAGAAAAGAAACGGGTTGTGGAAATGATCTCCTCTTCCATCTTCTTTTGATTTCTCCCTTGATATCCTGATCTGCCCATGAATATCCCACCAGTTCCTAAAAAGTCATGTTACTTAAAACAACTACCACCTTCATTTCAACCCAGAACTTCTCCTCAATATGACCGTATCTCAAATAATTCATGCAGACACAAGCAAACGTTGTAAGTCAGCTGTCAGCGCGTTTAGACTCCTCACCCATATCGGTTCCTATTTTGTTCAGTTAAACGCATTTATCCACTTGCATTTATCCCAGTACCACTATCATACTGTATTAAGACATTGAGGCTGTCTTTGCAAAAGCACTGGCTCTTCACTTAAGCCTAAAGCTGCCAGTGGGTAGAGTCCAGCATTGAGGAACTGTCTACAACAGGCGACTAACTCAAAGCAGGATCAGAGCGAGGCGACTCTGACTGCATTCTGCACTGTCCTCTTCACTCCAGCAGTCACCTTATTCCTGAAACAACATGGCTGGCGGATAAACATCGGTGTTAGGAGTCCAGAATACCCTGGGCAGACAACGTTGACCAGAGTGAAAAACCCTGAGAGGATGATCAACCGGACCACAGTGTGAGCAAGAACAGTTAACAAAGCAGGCTTTATCCATCCTCTCTTTACAATCTGGGAGCTCGTATCAGCACCCCTGAAGACAAGGCTAACGGTACTGGCCCATCTGCCTTCCCAGAACAGCTGTACTGATTAAAGTTCCCCTCTTGTCTTCATCATTACTTTTTCTGTTTATTTTTGGGAGGAGAGGGGAGATAGTTGGACTTGATTATTTTTGGCGGGGAGGGGGACACCACAGAGTTGGGCCACTGGTCTAGAACTGTTAAGAGTGCCCTGGCGGCCAGCCTATAATCTTCTAAACTGTAACCCTCACATACCATAGCCACTTATATCCTCTAAACCACCATATTTATTTGAAATACCCTAATCAAAAATATTCCCTAATTCCAAAAAAAATGTATCAAATAATACCCAAACATATTCTATAGAATGTTGAATTATTGGTATTAAAACCTTGGAGGTCTTATATTACATCTCAGTATCATTTTGTCTATCCAGCTGTGTGATTATGCATAGCAGGCACATAATAAATGTTTGAGGGATGAATAATGAAAAGAAAACAACATTCTTAAACCATCAGGGTATAAATTAATGCAAAGAATTCTCTTTATCAATTAATAGTATCAAAAATTTTTTATGTGATCCAAAATTTCAAATTTTTAAGAAGGCTATGAAAAGAGCAGTTGACATTATATTCCTAGATGCCTCAATGAGTATCCTTCAGTTCATGTAATAGGCATAGGAGCAAAGCATTAAAAATAAATGAACAGTCATTTGTATAAACAAATGGAATGGCTTTTGGCCCACACAACATTAGTACTCTATAGATTTTCACTAAATTATTTAACTTAAGTCATGATCTGTTCTAACAAAGGGTGCAAAATCAAGACTTTCATGTAGGCACGTAAGATTTTTTAGGCTGAAACAGCTGGCTCAAGCCACGTCCTCTACATATCTCATATGTGGGTCCAAATTATGAGGAAATGATTGACAGGATGGCCCCAAATTACTTCTACTCCCTCTGTAAAAAGCGCATATTAGACAATAATGGGAAAATAATCTCAGTGCACTGACTCTACATGAAAACAAGGCCAAAATCAAAACTGACAGCTCAGTCCCCAAATGCACATTCAATGGAATGGGAAAGAGCGTCAACAGAAAATAATTACCCATTACTCTCACACCTTCTTTTCAGCAAAATTAACATGAAAATGTTTCAGGTTGTTATTAGAGGACATCTCAACACACAGGTTAATCTCATCTATAATTATAAAAAAGCAGCGCACACATTTTTAACATGCAAATTCAATTGTGTATTAACGTGGGGGAGGGTTTCCCATCATGGAAAAAATATCTTCCTTTCAGAACAATGGCACCAGGTGCCAACAAATGAATTTCTATTTTTAGCTGTAATTTAATTCTCCTCACAAAGGAATGTGCAAGACAGAAACAAAGATAAGAGAACAGTACATCTGAGCTTTTTAGTTTTTGCATGGAATAACTATATGGTATAAATGAATATTGGTATCAAAAGAATTCTAATTTTAAAAATATGTTACAAAAGAATGCTTCTTATTTGTATAGCATTTGTACAATATATAGATCACGCTAAAGGTATCTTGGTCTTGAAACATGGGGACAGGTAGTCTTTATTAAAGCATTAAAACAATGCAATATAAGAATGCCAGAAAAAAAATGTTGTTGTAGAAACCTATTTGTGAAAGATGCTGAAATGATATCAATCACAAATGAGTTTAATATGAAAGAGTAGGAATGACGCATTAGAGTTTCAGGGAACTTTCTAGTTTACTCTTCCCCACATGTCCTGCCTCACATAGACGGCTGCAAGCACAATGACTGGGTGACACAGGCATGCTGCTGTCCCACGATAGCGGATTTCTGTAGGATGAGCTATGTGATGTCTCCCCATACTCCCCGCTCTAGGTAATTAATTCTCAGGAGACAACTCAGTACATAGATCAAGCGTTCTGAGTCATGACAGGCTGCAGGGGTTGAAACCTTACTCCGTCACTTACTAACAATGTGTCTTTAGGCAAGGGACTTAACCTCTTCCTATAAATGTCAGAAATGGGACAAGACCATATCCTGCCTTAGAGGATTGTCTGAGGATTTAATAAGATAATGCACATCAAACACGTAGTAGTTGACAAGTCATCTGGGATGTTTTCCTTCAGAGTTACAGTGTCAAGTCTACTGATGGCACCAGAAGTCGTGAAATCATAAAAGAGGACCGTGCTTGGCACACAGAAGCAGTGGGAATCACTTGTCCCTCTGGTTCACTTTTAAGGACCAGTTGTATTGAGTCCAGTTGTATAAATCCAGAATAAATTCCCTGACATCACAACAGTTTATTTTTTTTTTTCTATCTATAGAGTTACTTCACACTGGCATGTTATAACTTGGGTGAGTCAGAGAGAGAAAAGGTTCTGGGGACAAGGGGCATCTTTAGTGATTGGGTGAGGGGTTGGGGTAAGGTGAAGAGACAACGTCTCTTTGCCATTGTAAACTCTCCTGTAACCAGCAGCTTTCTTCTGTTCTTCATATTCCAAGAAGTGGCTCCCCGCCCACAATTCCACTAACCCCACCCAGCATTCTCCCCTCCGTCTGTTTACATGTTACATGTGTCCTATCATCCTTCCTTTGCTCCTCAGCCTCCTCATCTCTTTGCATTCTGTCTTTGTTCCCATTCTACCTTTATAAGGTTTATTCATACCTTCTTCCCCTATATATACGTGTTACAGATACTACATGCTGGGCCCACTTATCAGACAGAACACGTGGTTGTGGTCTATTTGAGTTTGGGTCACTTCAATTAATATAATTCTTTCCAGGTCTATCCATTTTCCTACAGATTTCATCATTTCATTTTTCTATACTGCTGAATGCAAATTACACTGTGTACATGCACGTATTTTCATGATCCATTCATCTGTCAGTCACCATCTAGGCTGATTCTAATTCTTAGCTGTTGTAAATAGAGCCACAATAAATGTGGACGTGCAAGTACCTCGTAGAGTGTGGAGTCCTTAGGGTACATGCCCAGGAGTCGTCCTGGGGAAAGGAACTGGGGAAAACAAGAATCAACTAAAACAAACCGTATTTGAAAATGCCAGAATGAATGATACCAAAATCTCTGCATGCAAACTAACGATAGAAATTTGAATTTAACTTAACCAAAAAAAAAAAGAAGCAGCCTTTCCTCAGTAACCTGTAGCGGAATGGCCTTTGTGTGGTCCCCTCGTGCAGCACATGAACTATACTGGCACCCGTAGTTAGCCCAGAGAGAAGTTTCACACATCAACTTATTTGACGTTTACAATACCCTACTAGGTGAGGAATCCTCTCCTAACTAATTTAAGTGAGATTTCAAGTAATTTTTCCGATGTTATATAGCTAATTAAGTGTCAGAATTTGCGTTATTGATAAAAACTAAAACAAAGGACAAAAAAACGGTAGGACGACAAGTACTGCCAAGAATGCAAGGAATTTTTCACACTGTCAATGGGAGTCAAAAATGGTATAGCTAGTAGGCAAAATGATGCAGACAGACTTAGAAGGGGGCTTCCATAAAACAAAGCGATTTCAGTTGGTATATTCAAGTCAGGTTCTCTGCAATGTTCATAGCAGCATCTTTTTGTTTATTTTCATTTATTTATCTGAGAGCAACAGACAGAGAGAGAGAGAGAGAAAATGGGTGCTCCAGGGCCTCCAGCCTCTGCAAATGAACTCCAGACATGTGCGCCCCCTTCTGCATCTGGCTAACGTGGGTCCTGGGGAATCGAGCCTTGAACGGGGTCCTTAGGCTTCACAGGCAAGCGTTTAACCGCTAAGCCATCTCTCCAGCCCCATAGCAGCATTTTTTTTTTTATAATAGCTAAGAAACAACTCAAACGTCCATTAAATACACAAATGAATAGATAAAGGGCCACATGAATGGATTCAAAATTTTGCATATATATGCAAGAAAGGAGAGACTCATTGATGAGTTTGTAGGACATTATGCTAAGTTGAAATATGCTAATGCTAAACACAGAAGAAAAAAACATTTTATTATTCCACTGTATTAGGTACTATAGGAGGCACCTTATCTAACTCAAACAAAGCAGAGAATGGAATGGCTGTCACCAATGGCCAGGGGAAAGGGTATTGTTACTCAATTAGGACTAAATTTCCAGTATGCAGGCTAGATCCCTTCTAGTCTACTGCACTGTTGATAATCTGCATTATGCACTGAGCACTCTCTACCCTGTTAGTGTCACGTTAGTGGCACTGCACCTGTGGTGTTGGGTGGAGGACAGGAGCGTTTATATCACATAAAGGGAGTAGACAAACAAAAAGGCACACAAGGAAAGTTTTGGAGATTAAGATGATGAATCTTCGTTTTCAACTCTACTGGACTTAGAATTACTCAGTAGATACATCTTTGGGTGTGTAGCAGGGTGCTCAGGGGTCCAGGAAAGACCTTGAACCCCGAAGCTTAAGTTTGTTTCTAATTTTAATCAAAGAATTGAGTAAAAGACTGAGAAGGATAATTATGAAGCTATTATATTTATTGAGGGAAGTGCAGAGGCAAGAAAAGGCCACCCACGTGGCTAGAGATCCCACGTGGAGGACCTGGGAAAACCATGGAGAGAACAGAAAGGTCAAGGAGAGTTCCTGCCATGGGGGAGCTGGAGTGGATCAAGAGCCCATGTGGAGAATAAGGGCTACGGGGTCCTACCCTTGGCTCAACCCCCCCCCAAAAAGAACACGCACAGCTGGAAGTTCCTAAGTGGTCGGAGAGCCTGCCCTCCCCCTGCAAAGGTATCTATAACCTTATAGTGGTGGGCGTCTTCTGTCTCATGTGATCCCGAGGGACAGCTGGTTGGTTAGGACTAGGGGCTGTCTCAGGAAAAGCAGACTCTGACACCAAATTCCTGGGGCTGAACAATGTTTAACTCCTATGCAAGATCTGCCTCCCAGGAGCGGCTCCCGGTTGTTTGTGGCAAAACAGGTCTGGGGAATCTAGGCAAGAGATAAGAAGTCAGATCATCTTTGATTTTTAGCATGTGCAGACTTCCCTGCATTTGTTACTTTCAGGGGTCAAGTCATCCTAACTGTGCCCCCCACCCCCCAGGTGTTCCTGGGGGGGGGGTGTTTTCTGAGAGGTTTGATGGAAGAAGGACCCGCCCTGAATGGCATAGCCCTCTCACATGCACCGGAGTCCCGAGATAAATAAATAGGGAAAAGGAGAAAGTTATTTAGATACGAACATTTATCTCTGCTTCCTGACCACAGATGCAACGTGACAGGCCACCTCACAGTCCGATGATGTTTTCCCCTGCTATGAAAGGCTGTATCCCTTCAAACCATGAGCCACAGTAAATGCATCCTCAGGTGGCTTTCGTCAGGTGTTTGACCACAGCAATGAGAAAAGTAACTAATGCAGACATGGTAAGCACATCTCTTCCCTTGACTTGTGACGATTCCCTGCGTGTATGCATAGGTCCAAGCTCTTCAAACAGCACACATTAGCTGGGTGTGGTGGCGCATGCCTTTAATGAGGTAGGAGGATCGCTGTAAGTTTGAGGCCAGCCTGAGACTAGTGAATTCCAGGTCAGCCTGGGATAGACAGAGATCCTACCTCGAAAGGGAAAGAAAAACAAAAAGACCCTGCACAATAGGTGCATCTAGGTTTTGTATCTCAATCATTCCTCATCAAAGGTATTTTCACAAAATGCCTTAAGCCAGAAGTTTCCTTGTATAGTGGTGCCAACAGCCATCCCCTGTGCTTCCCAAAGGAAAAGCAAAAACAACAGCCACTGGCTCTCATATAAATAGAGTGGAAATGGAGGATCAAGAACTCCTGGTCTTTTCATTGAACAAAGAGTCATATCATCTATCTTGTCACAGCACTTTACCAAAGTCTTGGAGTTTTCTTAAAATGAACATTATTTTTCTATTCCATTAATAGTAGTTATTTTAAAAATTGTCCAACATATCAACTTGATGGGAAACTCTGGAAGCCATTGATGTATAAATATAAGAACTGTTTATCATGTACAATTTAAATGAAAAACAATAGAGGCATATGTTCCATGATTGTAACTAAAAATATGAATTTGTGTAGAAATAATGTCACATTTTCTTAATTCGAGAGGCAGATTTTGGCATGTCAACAGTTATGAAATTGGGATGCATCTTGTAATAAGTATAACCTCATATTTTTAATTGCAAGCCCAGTTTTCAATGATAAATAAAATAATGATACAGATTAAATAAAATATACTATAAGACAGACTGTGAGAATATGAAATTGTTGTGTTAAAGTTGAGAAATTCTGTTCATTTTGTAACTCTGCTCAAAGCTGAACACCTTTCATTAATAACTTTAAAAGGATAACAAGTGAATGCCTTTGATATGAAATAGAAGATTCTAGAGGTCTATGCATCTGTAAAGAATTGTCAAGTTCAGTGATCAAGCCTTCTTTTAATATGAGGTACAGTGAGGAAGGAATTCTGAAGAATTTTCAGCCAAAAAAAGTAACAAAGGGAAGAGCTTCCAAAATGTTTTTAATCTTCCTTGTGATTTTTAGAATGCAGTTTTCTTTCATGTCTAACTTGAGAAAAATTAAGAATCCTATACCCTGAAACAAAATCTAAAAACTAATGATACAGTTAGGTGGGTTTTGTTTGTGTTGCTGTTGTTTTTTATCCTCTTTTGTTAAAACAGGGTTCAAGTTAAGGTATAATTAAATTTGGCACAAGAGATCTGAAAGCAAGTATACTTAATCTTGTACAAAATTCTTGCCAAAAAAAAACCAAGAAAACAGTGCTATAGATTCACATAGGATCAGAAAAACAAAATTCCTTAGTTTTCAAAATACAAGTAAACGGTGAAGACTATAAACGCAAAAAGGGGAACAGTATTCCAAAAGCAGCTTGTCAGCACTTTAAATTTTTTATAAGCCCTTTGAAAATTCTTAATGTATTGTAGCGTGAACAAAAGAAATTATGTCAGTCATTTCTTTTCACTTTTCTTCAAAACAGAGCAATGAGATTTATTTTGATCTGAGGTCAAGAGTAGAAGCAGCAAAGAATGGGCTAAGTGGGAAAACTATTAAAATGGGTTGAAAAAAAAAAAATCCCCTAAACCTGTCATCAACAGAATCTATAAATCCTAACTTGAATTGTGCACCCCATGCCACTGCAGAAGGATTGCTCCGAGCCTCACCTCTTCTCTCTTCCTTCCTCAGTAACACTGGCCCCACTGCGGCGTACACTATCACCACGAACCATCTAGATTCCTCAGCGTCCTGTGCAGCCTTGGGGCTCAGCTCAAAGCAGTGTGATCTCACTCTCTTTTCTTTCCGCAGGGCTGGGGATTGAATGCAGGGCCTCACACACCACACGCGTACTAGGTAAGTACCTCACCAGGGGGCCACACTCCCACCCAGTGTGATCTAAATCCAAGTGACCCATCTGAATCCTTCTTTATCTTCCTCTTAAAAGGGAGACGGGCTGGGCGTGGCAGGGCACACCTTTAATCCCAATACTTGGGAGACAGAGATAGGAGGATTGCTGTGACTTTGAGGCCACCCTGGAACTACAGGGTGAGTTCGAGGTCAGCCTGGGCTAGAGTGACACCTTAGCTCAAAAAGAAAAACAAACGGAAAAGAAAGGGAGACAGACAGATGTGAGCAGTTTTTTGCTGTCCTTTCCTTTGCTCTGTGGCTACCTGCACTGTAAGTATGTAATGACTGTAAGCCAGGGTGATCTCAGCTGGTGGGGTGAGATACTCTCTGGTTGCCAGGAGGCCCCTGGAAAAGCAGGATGCATGCTGGCACATGATGACATCACGCATCTGTCCATCTTCTCTGCCCGTTGGGGTGGCTCACACCTACCTAGATACTCACTGCATGTGAGAATTGACTCATCTCTCAAATTAAGCCATGACTATCCCCTAGTATTGGATACTCCAGTTTAATCCAATTCCAGTCATATATACATTATTTTGTTTTTATTTGGCCAAGAACTGTTACCATACTCTTCCCTCATTTCCGAAATTGCAGACTCAATCTGCGAGTGTCTGCTAAGTGGATGTGCCTTCCTCTGCTGGATGGTTGTTGACTGACACAAAGGGAAGGGACTTCGAAACAATGGAGATGGGTGGAGGTATCAGTACGCAGGGAGAGAGCTGGAAAAACGCAGTGTTTTCTCTTTCTTGCCTAGTTTTCATCAAGTTCAAAGTGTGTCTTTGGCAAATCTGAAGTCGGAAAATGTTCTCTTCTCCCCTCCCCCAGTGGCCCTTGGGTTTCCCAGGTCTTCTCAAGGAACCTTCCAATGTATGAACACGTGAGATCATACCTACAGGATAAGATCCAATAATCTTTCAAAAAATGCTCATTTTATCATTTCTGTGGGTCTAGCTCTCCTGAAATAAGAAGACTGAAAAAAAAAAAAAAAGAAAGAAAGAACTTTGATAAAATTTCCCAAACATTGGTCTTGGTCTAGAATGTGCTTTCTGACCATCTCTTTTATTTTATTTTTTTTCCATCGTATAACTTTTTGAGGGGCTGGAGAGATGGCTCAGTGAAAACCATAGTTCAAACATACCTGTCAACCACATAAATGCCAAGGCAGAACTCTGCCTGCAATTCTGTCAGGGGAAGCCCAAGATAAACTGGCTAGCTATCCTAGCTAAATTGGCACGCTCTGGGTTCAAGTTAGAGACTCTGCTTCAGTAACTAAAGTGGAGAGAAACTGAGGAAGATGCCTGGCAACAGGCCCCCACACTGCCCACGTGCATGTGACCATGCACATAGGCATGCACACCACACATACCCACATATACGCATGCATGCTTATGTACATTCCAAAGTGTCACTGCATGGGTACAGTTCTTACAACTGTTTTCCTCCCAGACTGCAATGTAGGTATTTCATGTCAATTCTTTGATTATAAAAAGTTCTCTCCTCTGAATACATACTTCATGTTTACAAAATGTTCGTTTTCAAAGAACATGAACTCGGGGTTTTCTCTGCACCACCCATTAAAACTAATATCCACTGCTAACCAACGATATGCCTATTACTTAAGACGTTATATGCTCTCTGATGGTGGGGGTGAGGCTGATGGACGCGGTGAAGATAATGAGAGCTCGCTGTAAACCTAAGAGTCGATTAAAACTAAAGAACCTGTCACTAATAGACTCATAAGAATGCAGGTACGAACTTTCTTTCTTTCTTTCTTTCTTTCTTTTCTCTATATCCAAGGTCTGCTTTAAGAAGGAGCTATTTATGAAGAATCTGTTGATAAGCAGTTTTTTGCCATTTTCTTAGCATTTTGGGGTTTGACGCTCAAAACAATCTAATCCCTCAGAAAAGTGTAAACTTATCTTGAATGATATCAGCCCTTGAGGTGGAGCTTGTCTGGGATAACCATGCTGTCACTCATGAGACTCGGTGCCAGAGTCGCCCAGCTGCGTGTGGCAATGCTGAGAACATCGTTTGCTACCCGAAGGGAAATTTCCATGTGAATAATTTAGCTTCGTTTCCATCTAGTGAAACATTGGTTTCTCACCAAACTGGGTATGACGGCTCTCCCTGGACATTCAAACTATGTTCCAGACCAATTTTTGGTTGTCGTGCTGGCTTCCAGGAATCACAGCTCAAGCCCTTGTTCATATCTAATCACAACGGAGACCCATTCAGGGTGAGTACTTGTGGTTTCCGTTCTCTTCCCATCTCTCGTCTCCAGACTTCACGCCTGTCGGACTCTCACGTACACTCACCCCAGTTATAGCATGCTTCCCCTTCTCATGCTTCCATCACAATGCAACTACCAAATGAGGCTAAGAAGCGAGGAGTAAATTCACAAGTTCAACTTATACGTAGTTCAGGCAAAGAGGCTTGTCTAGAATTGCTCTGAGGTCATGACCCTTGAGGGTACTTCATCCTGTCTGACAGATAGTCTTGACGCCCTGTAGATGTCCCAGATCACAGCCCGTGTGAAGAAAAATACTCACCGGGGTATCCTTGAATCTGCCGAGTGGGAAACTTGGACTAGAAGAGGAAACCCTCTTCTCCCAAGGGAGTTGGTAGAGTCCTATACAACGGTAACTCCTGGAGGTCATCCACCAGCCCGTGGATCTGGTCTCCACATGTGCTGGTAAAAACATTAATAAGTACACTTTGGTAACTGATATATATATATATATATAATATTTTTTTAATTTTTTGTTTATTTTTATTTTATTTATTTGAGAGTGACAGACAGACACAGAGAGAAAGAGAGAGAGAGAATAGGCACACCAGGGCCTCCAGCCAAGTTGCATGCTCCACCTTGTGTATCTGGCTTTATGTGGGTCTTGGGGAATCGAGCCTCGAACCGGGGTCCTTAGGCTTCACAGACAAGTGCTTAACTGCTGAGCCATGAGTTTTTAGTTTGGCAAACCAACTGAAAAGTTGACAACAGAATTCAGGTCACTTAATAAACTGACTGGCACCAACTTTTCTGTAATAACTCAGGTGATAATAATTTATTACACATTAACTAATCATGATTGATAAGCTTCTATGTGAGACAGTACATGAGTAAGTTGTAAGCCCAACACCTGAGAGGCATATAACAGGTAAGGAATACTAAACTAGTAGTGGAAAGTCCACAGCTGGTAGAGAGAAGTCACACTTCAAGTGCTATGCAAGAAGTACAGTCTTCTTCCAGAAGGTGAAATTAAGAAAGGTGTCGTAGAGACCATGAATTCTGAGCTAATCTTTGTCTTGTCTAGAGTATATTGACAGGTAAACTGAAGCCATGAAGGATGACAGTCAATGAGGAAAATGCGCACAATGATGTCAAAGGTGAATAGCTTGGTTTAACATGCTGTAAAATGGTGGGGAATAGCTTTAGGAAAGAAACCTGGCCTAGACTGATAAAGCTTGGTGTTACTTCAGTGGCATTAGACTAGAGTTTCAAAAGTTTCCAGCAAACAGACAAAATTGTAGGGAGACAATCAGATTCCTTGAGAGGTCTTATCTGGAACAGAAGTGGAATGAATTGGTTCTGGGAAAAATAGGGACTGAGAAAATGGATAAGAAACTGGGTTCGTTTCCTGTGTGTGATGTATTTAATGCCTTACTGTACAGCAAATGTTGATTCAGCACCAGTTACGTACATCGCACACATAGTCACGTGAAAATTAATACGCATATCCCTTGGGACACTTTCCTAATAAAACAGCTTCCATGATGGTTACCCTAGAGTTTCCAAGTTTTCAGGAACCTATGATCACATGGTGGTTTGTCTCAATCATCTCAAATTTGAAATAAATAAGAGACCATTTCCAGCAGTCTCTTCGGAGATATTTTTCTTTTATTCTGGCCATCAAAGCTGCAAGGAGTCTGGCTCTCTGAACATTGCTGGATGGAAATGTTTACTTCTGCAAATCATGGCTTTGCCTTCAAAACTACAGGTGTATTTGTCCCCCTATAACTCACTGCTTTTGCTCTGTGATGGCACATCTGAACAGTAGAAAGAAATAAAAACCATTCAATAAGGAGATTTCTGTCACAATCAAGACAAACACAAATTCAAAACTCATGCTGAAAATGTGATTTCTATCCTGCTTTTCAACTTCTCCTAAGACAGCAAAGAACAATTCTACTAAAAATAAAATTGGAAGGACTAGAGACTTGGCTTGGTTGTCAAAGGTACTTGCTTGAAAAGCCCGATGGCCCAGCTTCAGTTACCCAGTAAGCCAGATGCACAAAGTGCTACATGCATCTAGAGAGATTATTTGCAGTCGTGAGAGGTCCAGTTGCATCCATTCTCTCTCTCTCTCTCTCTCTCTCTCTCTCTCTGCTTCTAAACGAACAAATAAAAAATATTTTTTAAAATAAACTAAATAAATGAATGAAATTGGGCTGGGGAGATGGATTAATTGTTAAGAGCACTTGCCACTTGAGCATGAGGTCCTCTTGGACCAGAGACCACCACGTTCGACTCCCAGAACACACCTAGACAGCCGGGCATTGCCCTGCATGTCTGTAACCCACTGTAACAAAATCAAACTGAATGTGATCAGTGGGCCTCTTCAACTCAGTGAGTTCTTATTTAAAAGCATCTCTGAGTGGCTTGCTTTAAAATATTTTGCATGGGTTGGGGACATGCCACAGCAGTTAAGAGAGCTTGGCATACATGAGTGTCTGAGAGGGCCCAAGATTTCCCAGACTTGGTTCCCTGTGTCATTCCCTATGCTGTTCCAACACTAGTCCCCATAAAGCCATGGCCATCCATGATGTAAAATGCAATGCATTCAGCCCGACCTTCAAAATCCTCATAGTTTTTATCAATCGCAACACCGTTCAAGCATCCTCAGAATACAAGGTCTCTTAACTGTGACTTATAAAAACCAAAATCACATAATGGCACAGGCATCCACACTGCAAACAATGGTGTTGCAAAGAAAGATTGAACCAATACGAGATCTATAACAAATAGTTAACTAAAGAACCCTGTAGCTCTGAGTACAACATCTGTAAGCAGTGATGAAGTCTCTGAGGTTCCAATTCTGCCCCTCCAGCTGGGCTGCTTAAAGCCCAGGAAATCTTCCGTCCCAAGACAGCATCTCTCTTCGGCAGCCATTCCACAGTCCTGCTATTTCCAAAATACTCCGGGGTCTCCACTACAAAACGTGATTCATCCCCATGATCCCACTGGACCTAGTTGCAATCAGCTTCTTGTTGCTGGCAGAAAACACCTGACCAAGAGTAGCTTGTAGGGGCTAGAGAGATGGCTTAGCGGTTAAACGCTTGCCTGTGAAGCCCAAGGACACTGGTTCTAGGCTCAATTCCCCAGGACCCACATTAGCCAGATGCACAAGGGGGCGCACGCATCTGGAGTTCGTTTGCGGTGGCTGGAAACCCTAGCGTGCCCATTCTCTCTCCCTCTCTCTCCCTCTCTCTCCCTCCTTCTTTCTCTCTCTGTCACTCCCAAATAAATAAATAAATAATGAACAAAACAAAGAGTAGCCTGTGGGAAGCAATGTTTTATTTTGGTTTACAGACTTGAGGGGAAGCTCTATGATGGCAGGGGAAAATAATAGCATGAGCAGATGGTGGACATCACCTCCTGGTCAACATCGGGTGGACAACAGCAGCAGAAGAGTGTGCTGAACACTGGCAAGAGGAAGTTGGATACAACACCCATAAGCCTGCCTCCAACAAGATACAGCCTCTAGGAGGCTCTGATTCCCAACTTGCCACCAGTTGGGGACCTAGCATTCAGACATAAGTTTATAGGAGACACCTGAATCAAATCTCTGCATGCAGGGATTCCAGCAACCCTGCCTCATGTTATGTAGTGGCCATTTCTAAAAAAAAAAAAACTACATTACAAATCCAATGACCCTGTCCTTCCTGAATTTGTTATACTCCCATAGTACCAGGTGGGCTACCAAAGTTATTGGTCCAGGGGACAAGAAAGCCACCTTTGACGATCAGGGCACTCCTTCAGCATTTAGTCCCCCTAAACATCCAAAAGAGGCAGCATTCATTCTGCTGTCCCAATGCAGAAAGCTGGCCTGATCTCAATGTGCTAATCTCTCAATTGCAAGCTGTTTCCTCCAGCCTGAAGCTTTCGTTTCTATGCGTGCCACAGCTTTCTGTTGGAACCAGTCCATTTGTTCTAAACTCAATCCTGCCCAAGTTTTCTTGATACAGACAAAATGCAGCAAGTCTCACACAAACCGCTTGATCCCAGTCAAGACAAAGCTCTTTGTTCCTCTCATAAGCCAAGCCTACACAGTACGCAGTGCTTTCTGCACTTAGGTCTTCCAACTCTGACCCGAACAGTACATGGAACTCTGCTTGTAGTACCTTAAGGCGTCTCTCAGGCCAAGGTTTCAAATCTTTACACTTTCCTCCTGCAAACCAGTTCCAAAAGGCCAGAAGCCACATAGTCAGGCTTCAAACGTCAACAACTGCAATCCTCTGGTTTCAGTTTTCTCCTGTAGTTGCTTTCTTGTCACTGGGATAAAGCACCCAACAAAAAAATCTACTAAGAGGATTTTTTTTTAAATATTAGCTTACAGTCTCGAGGGGAAGCTTCATGATAACAGGGAAAGCATGGCATGATCAGGGGGTGGACATCAATCATCTCCTTGCCAACACCAGGTGGACAACAAAAGCAGGAGAATGAGCTGCATTCTGGCAACGAGGAGCCGGCCGTAACTCCCCTAAGCCCATCCTCAACAACACACCTCCTCCAGCAAGGCTGCACGTCCCAAACTGCCATGCGCTAGGGACCAAGCATTCAGAACACGTGAGTTTACAACCCCCGTGCAGCCATGTGAGAAGTTCATCATGGCTATGCATGCCTGTGACTCTCGTCCAGACAAGAGGGGAGGTTGGACCAGAAAGAGAGCCTCTCCAGGTTGATGAGAGACTCCACCTCACCGAAGCAGGTGGATGCACACACCAAAGACACCAGCTGTTCTCCTCTGGATGCCACATGTGTGTGCACTGTGCATATCTTCACACACATGTGGATGCTCCACACACACACTACACATCACACCACACAGACTCTCTATACACGAAAATAATTTTTTTTCTTTGGTTTTGCGAGGTAGGGTCTCACTCTAGCCCAGGCTAACCTGGAATTCACTCTGTATTCTTAGGGTGGCCTCGAACTCACAGCGATCCTCCTACGTCTGCCTCTGGAGTGCTAGGATTAAAGGCATGCGCCACCACGTTTTGCTGGTTCAAATATTTAAACTGTGTTTCTAAAGGAATCATTTGAGATATTATGACCAGTTGGAGAGATGGTTTAGTGGTTAAGGCGTTTGCCTACAAAGCCTAAGAACCCATGCTTGACTCTTTAGATCTCAGGTAACCCAGATGCACAAGGTGACTCAAGCACGCAAGGTTACACACACTCACAAGGTGGTGCACACAGCTGGAGTTCGGTTACAGTGGCTGGAGGCTCTGGTATACCAGTTCTCTCTCTCTCTTGCTCTCACTCTCTTGCATAAAATAAAGGCCAGCCTGTTGGGTTTGCCTCCAACAAAAGTTTTGTAAAGGTATTATTTCCTATTTATAGACTCATGTTATATTCCTTTGCATGTCTTATTCTAAATTTATAGTCATTTACTATGTATTATGCATGCCTTTTCCCATATCTGTTGAAACTAGCCTTCTGGAACCAGGTAGGTCAGACTGCCCTTTACTGTGTTATATGCAGAATAGTGGATTTACATTACAAATTCCTCCAGTCGACAAGCAATGGCAGTTTACTTTATTAATGATATTTTTGGAAACTAAAATAATCAAACACTATAATTAAAAATCTCCTCCCTCTCATTTTCTCTCTCTTAGTTCCTCCCTCTTTCTCAGAAACAAACTTACAACTGTTATTATTTGACCATCTCATCCATTTTGATACATATATATCCATAAATAGTACATTGTTATTTTGCTTTTGCTTTTCACATTAAATAACTTGCACATAAATTCATAGTTTTGTTCAATATTTTCACTTAATATCACGTTTTTTAAAAAATTTTTTTTGTTTATTTTTACTTATTTATTTGAAAGTGACAGACAGAGACAGAAAGAGGCAGAGAGAGAGAGAGAATGGGCGCGCCAGGGCCTCCAGCCACTGCATATGAACTCCAGACGCGTGCGTCCCCTTGTGCATCTGGCTAACATGGGTCCTGGGGAATTGAGCCTCGAACCGGGGTCCTTAGGCTTCACAGGCAAGCGCTTAACCGCTAAGCCATCTCTCCAGCCCTTAATATCACGTTTTTGAGCTCTACCCATGTTTATGTAGATGGCTGATTTCATTTCTTGTTAACACTGGAAGGTGTTGCATTGTCAGAAGAAACACCTTGGTACTTATTCTTTGTGGATGGCTCATTATTTTTTTTTTCATGTAGATTGTTTCAAAATTTTTACTTTCACAAACAATACTGAATAAAAAGCACCTTGGTGCTGGTCTACTGGTTGAGTTTCCTTGGAAATTTAGCAAACTAACACAAAATCTGAAGAATTTCTTTGTGACAGGTATATAGAAATGAACTACATGAGCGCTTTGAGGATTTTCTTGGAAGTAGAAAAACAGCCCTTTCATGTAGCCATGTCACTCGTCGTTTCAGTCGTTTCCTTTCCTTGCTCCTCCGGTGGTTGAAAATTATAGCTGATTGTGTTTCTATGTGCGTCCCCAAGGTTACTCGTAAGGAAGCCTGAGTGGAGCTCTTCCCGTGGCATCCTGAAGAGCCACCTTGGCGACACAGAGAGCTGGCATGCTGCTAAGCATCCTTGCCTCAGCAGGACTTCGTGTGGTGGTCACATGCCACCTCTCACCATCTCAGAAAGACGTAGAGTAAGACCCCCGGCCTCCCTGCAGGTGCTGCCCAATCATGACGGCAGCCTCCCGGGTGCGGGGAGACTCACGTGATTGAGCTGTCTACCGTGAGTCTCACTCAAAACAAACGAAACGGACTCTCTCTGTTCAAAGCGGAAGGGCAGCCTGCCTCCCAAAAGCCAGACAGCAGGCAGTGGGTCTGGTTCATCCATTGGAGCCTTGTAACGTTTCCCTCTTTTCCTTCCTTCTTGGGGCATCCTGAACTCTCCCTCCTTGGCCCAGCAATCCATAGTGAAGGATTGCACTAAGCAGAAGTGAGCCCGGAGATTCACCCTGCTGAACATACTCCTGAAGTTCCTTGGGCAAACCACTCTCTGCTGACTCTTGTGGCATGAAAACAAACAAACAAACAAAGAAGAGGACATTTGATGCCTCTCATGCTCTTGTTCTCCTCTGCATTGTTTCAGCTTTGATCTGAAACGTCCCTCAAAGACTCATCTGTTGAAAGCTTGTCCCCCGTGCAGAAGTGCTCAGAGATGGACTTTTTGAGAAGGTGACTGGATCATGACCTCATTCGTGAACTGTTCAATACACTATCAATGGTGGGTTCATAATTTGATGGCATGATTAGTAGGTGGCAAAAGCTTTAGAAGGTAGGGCTGAGTTGTAGAAAGGAGACACTGAGGGTGTGCCCAGGAAGTATATTATGTTGTACCAGGTCACGTCCTCCCTCTCAACCCACCCTCTACCTCCTGTTCACTGACTGACATACCCACCTTGTGCCTAAGCATGGGATTTGACTCAGGCTTTGTATGACCTCAGTGCCCCCCACACACACACATAAATGCACACACATACCCACTCACTCATATAACCATCGTCTGGCCCAGGTTGCTTTCTTCATTTCACTAACATATCACATAGGAAGAGGATTTCCACAAAAAGCCACCAAGCCAGGCCTTAGAATCAACCACTGAGCTTTCTTGTCTCAAACTTGGCCTTTCCTGCCATTGGAGCCCAGCGTCCTGCTCCTTATTTGGTGTCCGTTTGCTCATCTAATTGCTGACCCCTCTGCGGAAAGCATGGTGAGAACATTCCATTCCTTCGTCACCCACAGAAGCAGGTAATCCATTTGTGTGAAGCACTCTACAGTGAACTAGCTAGGTCCCTTGCAGGTACCAAGGCACAAAGGACAAAGAAATACACAGGTTCCACTACAGAAGCAGCAACAACAACAAAAAAAAAACCCACAAGTGATAAATGTACTTATATATTTTTCTTTATCTATATTTTTATTTATTTATTTGAGAGAGAGAGAGAGAGAGGAAGGGGCAGAGAATGGGTGCACCAGGGCCTTCAGCTACTGCAAACGAACTCTGGATACACGCACCACCTTGTGCATCTGGCTTACGTGGGTCCTGGGGAATCAAACCTGGGTCCTTTGGCTCTGCAGCGAGTGTCTTAGCCATTAAGCCATCTCTCCAGCCCATACAATTATATATTTTTAACTGGCGCAAGTTTCCATGATGAGCTGGTAAGACAGTATGTCTAGAGCACCATACATATGCAAAAGCATGACTTTCCACAGGAAGAAGAGGGTCTATCACTCAGGAAGGAAAACAGACGCACAGAAGGGGCTACATATGCTGAGGCATGAGCAGGAGACACGTGACGTATTAGCAAAATGTCATTTGCACTGCTGAAGAAAAGGCTACCAGAAGAAAAATGGCAAAATTGCGCTACATCAATGATTCCATTCAAACAATTCCGTTCCAAGCAGGTCCGGAGAGTGAGGCACCAGCTAAGGAAAGCTTTGCAAAGCAGTCTTCCCTGAGGGGCACGGAAGGTTGTGTGTGAGTCGTGCCTGAGTATTCAGCACCAGAGACAGAGCTGCCAGACCTACCCAGGACTCCCGAGAGCTCTCTACAAAAGGAGTACAAGCTTACATTGAATCTGTCTAGTCAAAAAATTTAGAACCTGAGCAATTAGCTCTAGCCCTTGGTCCAGTTTTCTGTAAGAGGAGAAAGGTGACTTCATGCCAAATGGAACCCTGTCGATTACTCTTCCCAAACAGCAGACAGTGAATGATCATCATACAATAAGGAGGCTGGTATTCAGAAAATCTCCCCAGCTGTCTCTCGCTACGCTCCTCACAATGCTGTTTACTCAACATGCAGTGGGTATTGATAGGGCGTGGGATCATGCATTGCCTTACCCCCTAAAGATAACTGGAAGACATCATTCCCTCGCTAGTTATCCAAGAGAAGTAAATACATACACTCCCACAAAAAAACCTCTATACAAATGTGAATGTCCCATGATTGATAACTGTCCTAACCTACAAATGCCCCCCATACTGCTTGAGAGTGGTTTGTTTATTAAAAATTATGTAGTAGCCGGGCATGGTGGCACACGCCTTTAATCCCAGCACTCGGGAGGCAGAAGTAGGAGGATCGCCGTGAGTTCGAGGCCATCCTGAGACTCCATAGTGAATTCCAGGTCAGCCTGGGCTAGAGTGAGACCCTACCTCAAAAAACCAAAAAAAAAAAAATATATATATGTAGTATTTAGCAAGTAATGGGGACAAGATGCTGGCATGGATACAAATTAGTTCATGGAGGTATTGTGCTGAGGAGGAAAGGCAGGGCTTGACTCCCATGATGTGATCCCATAGATGACCTTTGAGGAAAGAACCACCACGCTGCTGCATGCCGTGAGTTCGCCTCGCCCCAGCACCAGGGCAGTACTGCTGCCCCACCGATAGGGAGCGAGCAAGAGGTTGTCTCATTGTCCAGGACAAGGGAGGTGGTTACCCGGTGACATGATGATGAGATGTTGCCTAGATATTTCTTAAGGAAAAACCAGTGGAGCTAGGGTACCTGTTGCAAGAGATAGTGAGAGAGAGAGAGACAGAGAGAGAGAGAGAGGAGACCCAGGCAATTTGTAGCTTTATCTGGTGAGAGGCAAAGTGTTCAGCCAGCATATAAGGCTGTTCATATAGGAGGTAAGCGCTGAGCAGAACGGCATGAGAAGTCAGAGAGGGAGGCAGGGGATGCTGAACCAGGGGAGCCCCTGCCCCACGCACCTCCACACACTGTGGGGCTTTCATGCTGCTCTCAGTGGGAACCAGACCATGTTTCAGAGCGTCTCTGGCATGGTGAGTGGGTCCTGCAGACTTCACGTGGGGTGCTCCTTGTTGTATCTGCAAAGTTGTGCTATGAATGGTGTAGTAGAGTGACAGCTGGTGTGCACAGCCTGGTGCCCTTCCCCACCCTTTGTGTGAGGGCATAAGATGTGACTAGAAAAAAAAATATGACGAAAGTGATAGGATGTCACTTCTGTGACTGTATCACATTATTCGTAACCTTGCCTCGCAGGGCCAGTTTGCACGAGGGTGGTACTTTCCTTGCTGGCTTTGTAAGTCTTACAGCTACAAGAAAGTAAATTAGGGCTGGAGAGATGGCTTAGCGGATAAGCAAGCACTTGCCTGTGAAGCCCAAGGACCCCAGTTCAAGGCTCGATTCCCCAGGACCCATGTTAGCCAGATACACAAGGGGGCGCACGTGTCTGGAGTTCATTTGCAGTGGCTGGACGCCCTGGCACCCCATTCTCTCTCCCTCTCTCTCTCTCTCTCTCTCTCTTTCTCTCTCTCAGCCTCTGTCACTCTCAAATGAATACATAAAAATGATTTAAATATTTAAAAAAAGAAAGTAAATTATTCCAGTATCAGGAGTGAACTAAGAAGTGAGATTTTCTCCAGTTAGGCCTCCAGATGAGAAGGGCTGACACCTCAATGCAAGCTTTGTAGAGAACCCTGCAAAGCCTTGTGTGCATTTCTGACCCAGAGAAGCTGTCAGATGATGAGTGTGATTCTAAAACTGCTAAATGAATACTAATTTGGTACACAGCACAGAAAACCGATGCAGCCTGGTGCACACATATGTAACTTCTAGTATGTTTAAATCCTGTGTGTGGAAAGAGGAAGGTCTCTACTACACCTATTCCTTTAGCCAATATGCCATCATATGACCTCTGTTTAGGAGACTAAAAGACTGGGCATCTGGGCCTGCAGCAGAAAACTGCAGACTGAGCCAATGATAAAAACCACAGGGCTTCTCAGCATCTAACCTTCCCAGAAGACAAAATAGACTCACATGAGGCTATTTAAAGGACCAAAGCTTGCCTCCATCCCCCCCCCACCAGGAGCACTCCCACAACACCTAGTTCTACATCCTGGTACAGTTCCGCTGCAGCTCATTCAAATCAGGCTCCAGGGCTAGCACTCAGGTTGCTTCCTGTAGCCACGGGGTATTTGCACGTGCTGGTCTCTGACATAGTGGCTATTTCCTCTGGTTTGCACACAGTCTAGTTCCTCTTCATATCCCAGCGCAGGTGACTCTGCTCCAAAGAAGTCTGTTGCTATACCTCTGCAGCTAGACCTCATGCCTAATGACAGGCCTTTAGGGAGTGGTCGATCTCACCTCCTCAGTACTCAATCACAGCTTGGCTGTGCTTTGGCCTTTAGTTTTGTGCTCAGCGTGAGCCCCTTGCCGAACCAGGCGGGCAGAAACTCTCCCATCATGATTTCCTGCGGACTTGCCACCACTGAGCCATACAGCTGTGCGGTAAAGAGCTACTTAAAAGATGTACGCCTACAGTAACTGAAGAAAAGATGAACCCTGACCTTAACGCCAGGAGAGCTAGCTATCAGCCGGCCAGCCACTCACCGTGAACAGGACAGAGTGAGCCACTCAAGCCTCTGAACCTCACGTACTCCCTGTACCTTGAGAGTCTTCTTTTAAAGGTTTCTTTTTTCTTTTTTTTTTTTTTTTGCCTGAATGTGCAATGTGTGTATGTGCATGTGTGTTTCTATGTGTGCGCATGTGTCCTTAGGTATGCATGCATTCTGTGCACGTGCATGTGGACGCCGGAGGTGTCTTCCTTGGCCCCTCTACATCTTACTTTTTATGACAAACAAGGTACCCAGCGAGCCCCAGGGATCCCCCTTCCACCTCCCCAGCACAGGGATTTCACATATACAACACCATGCCTGACGTTTTCACGTGGGTGCTAGGGACCCAGCCTCAGGTCCTCATCCTTGAGCAGTAAGCGCTTTACTGACTCAATCACCTTCCCAGTCCTCCTTTCTAAATTCTAATGTAACTATGTGTTTGTTTATATATCTATGGGTTATGGTGTCATAATTTGATACAAGGATATAGTGTATAATGTCCAAATTAGGGTAGTTAGTATTTCTTCCTTGTTTTTGAATTTTTTTGTTTATTTATTTATTTGAGAGTCAGAGGGAGAGAGGAAGAGAGAAGGGGAGCACCAGGGCCACCAGCCACTGCAAAGAACTCCAGATGCATGCACCACCTTGTGCATCTGGTTAATGTGGGGTCCTGGGGAATCGAACCTGGGTCCTTTGGCTTTGCAGGCAAATGCCTTAACTGCTAAGCCATCTCTCCAGCCTGCTTGTTTTTTGTTTTTAATGTGTGTGTGTGTGTGTGTGTGTGTGTGTGTGTGACAGATGCAGGCACTCACCGTGGTACACATGTGGAAGCCAGTGGACAACCTGAGTATTCATCCTCTTTCTGTCTTCTTTTGGGGACAGGGTTTCTCTGCTGCTCAGTCTCTCATCTTTGCTGCTGTTTCGTGGGCAGCAGTCTAGGTGGCCAATGAGCTTCCTGATTCTCCCGGCTCCACCCATTGCTGAAGACATATTGGGATCACAACCACATGGGCTAACTTTGCAGCTAGCAGGAGGGCGCAAGACAATTGAATCTGGCCCAGCATGCTTGTAAGCAAGTGCCTTTAACCCCTCAGCTGTCTCCCTAGTCCAGTAGTTAGTATGCCTGTTGTCTCAAACATTTTTAAATTGTCGATTAGCATGCAATAGTTGTGGTATTACTTATTCTGTGGCACATCCAAGTAATCGATATCTCTCTCTCCTTATCATTTCCTTTTTGTGGAGCCTTCGGGCTCCTTCCTTCATGTTACTGCTAGACATATAAGAGGGGTTTGTGAGTAGCGGTTGTCTCACTGTGCTATAGAAGCCTCAAACCGACAATTGCCAGCCCTGTGAGTCTCCAACTCAGACAGAACTGTGGGCGTGAGTTCTTGTTACTGACGCTGCCCATTGTGCTTTCTCCACTGATCCCCTTCAAGGAAGCGATGACTTGAAGCTATTTGAAATCTTACTTCATTTCCTCAGATATCTACAATTTTCAACAACAACAAAAAAAAACTTCTCCAAATGACTATGGACTGTGTGTAAACCACTTTCGAGCTCATTGGGGCCTAAAGCTAAAGGTCATACTGTGTAGAACGGGCCTCATATTCATCTGGGAACAATAACTAAAACATATAAATTACACAACCGTGATGGCCGGCTGCCGTAGCCATGGAAACAGATGTTGGCTTGGCCAAAGTGCTTTCTAATGATGATGATTAATCACCCTTGAAATCACTGTTATTTATTGGTGTGTAACTGATGGAGCCATGTTGGAAGGGCTGCATTGTACACTTTTACAAATTTCAGTTGTTAGAGTTAGTATCCTGGCTATAAAACAGCAAAAGTGTTCTTTAAAGTGTACTCATTAAACGTCAGTCAAAAAGAGCAGAAAAATATAAAAGCTATAGCTTGGAATAATGGTCAATAAAAACATTGTACCAACACAAGTCGCCGTGTTCAAAATGCATTTTCTTCCATGTTCATCTAAACTTAGTGCTTAAAGAAGACTCAAATGCAGGAAACCTTTCTTTGCAAGTTGGTTCAAAATCTTTGATAAAAGTCTGCCTTAAGTGTATTTAACCCAGAGCCACAGGCCTGGAAAAAGCCACGGTATCACTTAACGTTGGTCCTTCCGTTAGCCAATCTTCCTGTCGCTGACATTTTCCACCTATATGAAATAGCAGGCGCTCGGAATTTGGATCCTTTTGTACCTAGCAACGTGAGTGTGATTGATTCTAATTCGATCATATACGTGATTGAAGTGTAGCGGGTTTCATTTTTGGATCTTGTTTTTGGTAATTTCATACATGTCTAAAATGTATCTTGATCATGCCACTCCTCCCTCTCTTGCCCCTTTCCCACTCACACTAAACCTCTCCTTCTTCCCTTCCCACGTTCATCTTGTTTCTGTGCCTCACTGAAGTTAAATCTGGGTTGCTTCCCTGACTTGTGTTTAACGGATCAAGAGGCCACTTCATGGAGTCAGGGCATGCCTAGTTCTTTGTATTCTCCGCTGTCTCTCCATCCCCACCGTAATCCCAGAACCCCAGTGCACATCCAGCGAGGCAAACACGACCTTGATTGTCTCTCCCTTGTGCAGTGACGTATGCCCGAAACGGGGAACTCTGAAGATATGTGGTGACAGGCTGAGAGACACTGAGCTTGGGTGCGTTCTGCAGGCCCCAAAACATGCCCATACTTCTCAAATCCTTGTGGCACTGTTTCCGACAGGCAAAAGGCTGGGAGGAAGGGCCAGGGCCTCGAGGGTTGCTGGTACAAACCTTCCATAAGCGCATCCATAAACCTACTGCCACGTCACTCTTGATCTAGTGCCAGCAGCCTCTGGGGCCCTGGGCTTTTGAGTTATTCTCTTTGAATAACCCTGGGATTATTCTCTACAGGACTCTGATTGTCCATGGGGTGGGGCAGATGGAGGAAGTTGGAGTGGGTACTGATGGTCGGCTACATCAGCCATGCTAGGATGGGTATTTTCCAAGTACCATGTATACCAGCTGCTACTGATGTGCAGAGAGGCCTTGAGACACCCATATGGCTACAGTCACTCCAAACTTCTGACCCTACCATACTCAGTAGGTCTAAAAAAATGATGTGGGCCGCTTTGTGCCACAAGGATAGACACGGGAGCCTCGGAAAAACTGGCAACTAATCAAAACAACACAAATATTTTAACTCTCAGAAACTGTCACCAACAGGCCCTACATAATGCAGCATGGATGTTTCCATGCAGAAGCCGAGGATATTGCTAAACTTCACGCAAAGCACAAGATGCCCTCACATAGCCGAGAATCGCCAAGCCCAAGATGTCAGTGTTGCCGAGGTTGAAAGACACTGACACAGACAATCAACGTGACGTTCTGACGTAGTTAAGCAGGCACGCAAGCTTTCCCATTTCGATAACTGAATTGCTCATGAGCAGGGTCTGTGTGTGCAGTGCTGGGGTCCCAGAAGGCCACGTGAGTTTCCTGAAAGGATGGTAGAGACCAAGCATGAAGGAAAACTAAAGAAACACGTTTAAAGTATCTGCCTTGCAGGGAGACCCTGTCTTTAAAGGGTGAATATCTGAGAGTTGAGTGTGACAGGCGGTTCCAAGAAGCCACGTTCTCTGCCCTGGGTGGGCAGGGAAAGTTTTCCTTTGGAAGATGACTTTGAGCTCTCAGGCTAGTTTTTGCTCTGTTTTCTCGTAACAAGGCATGGCCTTAATTTGACGCTTTCGGTTTAGATAGTAGGAAGCGCTATTCTAAATATCGTGTGCTCATTATTTCATCCTGTGATTCAAATATCGCAATGGAGAAAGAACTATTATTTTCATCTTATGCCTGAGCCAAGGTTCCAGTGAGAACCACCGATGTGTGGGGTGGGTGTGTGCAGTCACCAGCAAGGCCCCTGTGGAAATGCTCGGAGCGGCTGCCGTGAGTGGAGATCACTGCTGGATCACTGGGGATAATGGTCTTTTAATCTCCCCAAAAGAGAATTCGCTAGTTTCACAACAAAAGGAGGATAGCATGCTCACAAGATAGTTGGTCATCTTGGGACAGGTTCCACATTGTGGAAGGCAATTCAAACTGTAGAAATAGCATTGATTTTTTTTTTTTTTTGACCTGTTGTGTATAAAAAACATTTCACGTTATTTAGTCTATACTCTCCATATGGGGCATAACAGTAGACCCCATCATTGCATCCTTAAAGTCAAATCAACTGCTCTTCATTGCAGAAATACAGTCCACACCTGACATTTATTGTATTCATTCATTCAACATACATACACTGGTTCTTTGTTATGACTTGGAATAGCGGTGATCCACTGGCCCTTAAACTCTTTTTCCCTTGCAAATGGTCAATGAAAATGGAGCCTGGAGGTTTAAAATTTTCCAGGTAAAAGAAACAGACATAATGCTTCTTTATCTCTGAGCTATTTAAATGATTGTCATAATTATTTCCCCGAATTTCTAGTTCATACCTCATCTTGCAAAGCAACACTGTGTTTTCTTGCATCATTCTGTAAAACAGACACATGATCTCTGGAAGGCAGGAATAAAATTGAAGCGATGTCTTTCTGGAGCATTTAAACAGCATGCAAAAATATATTAAATGCCAAGATTCTGCTAAGCCTTTCTTATCTCAATGACTTTCTTTTTTCTAACAATTATCTAGATCTCCATCCAACATATAACAAAAGCATTTTCACACATTTATACATAAAATAAAAATAGATCAGGCTGAGAGACACTGAAAACAATTACATTTTTGCATGATGCCTCTCTTTCCATAGTGTCGTTTCAAGCTCTTAGCTGGGCAGCTTTCCTACACACATCACCTTAACTGTGATGAGGAGGTTTTTTGATCCAATCCCCTGTCAAAATCATTCTCTATATTTGTGCTGTTCTCTGCATGGAAAAGCCCCATTTTCCCTTCACCAAACCCTGCAGCTCTCCCTGAAGCTCTGTTTGAAATGGTTTGATTCATGTATACTTGCTTACTTTTATTCTTTAACCTAGTCCTGAATATATTTGAAGCAGTTTATAATAAGTCACATAGAAAATGACCCAATAGCATCTGTTAAAAGTAGAGTGAGGGGAAAAAAATACCATAAGAATGGAGAAGAAACAGGCCCAAGAATGAGTCCAGGGACATAAACCATAGTTAGCCACGGAAGTGACGAGGTGGACCATAAGCCTGGCCCTACACGTTCTCTCAGCCAACAAGAAAAGACAAACCTGATCAGTTAAGAATTCACAGTGACCATGAAACATTAACAATTTAGATTTCCTGGGGAAATCTAATTTTTATTATACTCACACCAGACAGAACCTTCTCCAGAACCCCCATAAAGAGGTGGTGAAATTAACAACTAAGGCTTCTTTACAACTTGTATGATCTCCATGGGATCATAGGGTAGGCGAGTAGCCCACACAGGCACCATGCAGGGAAGGTGTTCCTCAGAATGAGAAGGAGATGTCAGGAATGGCCACCCCCCCAAAATAAAAAATCAACATTCCAGTCATCAATGATCAGCTTTTCTCAGATACGCCATTTAGAATAGCTGGAGGCAGATAAAATTAAAACTCCTCTCCTAATATTCCAGCATTGTTCCCTCTGTATTTCAGTTACCACTGTGGAGTGACAAGCTTCAGAGTCCATGTGGGGCATGCAGAAGATCAGCTATGCCCCCATGCAACTGAGCTCACTTTCAGTGCCCAGGCAGATCCCAGAGCTCAGCTAATGGTCAGGTCTTTCTGCAGAAGCGGAGGAGCCTAGAAAAGCACATGTCTAATGGACAGGGAGTTAATAGTTAATAGTGAAAAGAACACTGGTGAGACATGCCAGGCTTGTTCTTAGAATGATTATTTTGAACACAGATAGCTAAGACCCCAAATAGCACTAGCCTTCATTTAACAGAGACAAGACATCGCCTGGCTTAGCCGTAATAAAACTAGGAACCTACCACTGACAGCCTCACCAGGTTTAAGAAGAGTATTCCTAGTGTGTAACCCAAGATAAAACCCTACGAATTCTGCCCATCAAGGAAACAGCGGTGGGTTGTATGCAACTGTTAGTTATTCATGAGAGTACTGAAAGATGGGAGCGTCTATAAACGACAATGACCTGTTTGGAAAACGAAAGAAGAAGGAAAGGCTAAAAGGCATATTGGTTGCTTTTTTTCTCGGAGAATAATTGGCCAGTGGGGTCAGATGCCTGTTCAAGCCCCTTCTTATTTGAAAAAAGAAAAAACAAAAAGCTGTGTGCCAGGAAGGAGGACGGATAGACGTCAGCTCACCTCCACCACTAAGGGCCAAGTTTAGAAGAAAGGAAGCCTGCATACAGTCCCTCGTCACCCCAGAGGCCAGGCTGTGCTGTGTCCCAAGACTGTTTCCACAGGCTCTGCTCCACACAGAACCGTAACAGGCTCAGCGCTGTGAGCACCAATTCACACCTGCAGCTCGCTCTCCTGTGAGCTCCCTCTCTTCAAGCAGCCACGTACCTTGTACGTAAGGATCAGCACCAAGGAATTACCCATAAATGCAGCAACAAAAACCGTGCCGCCCCTTACTACAAGATCCCGGAGGACAGACGTTAAGCTGGGGAAAGAGAAGCTCTGCTCCCCGCTGTCTGCTCCTCGCCGAAGTGCTGCCCGGTGAAGCTCAACCCATGACTGACTGTCAGATACCTGATGCATGTTTTCCAGTCATTGTTCGGTAAAGGAAGGCTGTGACTTGGAACTGGGTGGGTTGATCCTTGTACAGAATGAAATCACGAACACTGTCCATCTAATCAGAGAAGTTCTGACTGTTGGGTCAGTAACCGTGGGAAAGTTGCCGAGGGAGACCTTGAACAGTTTTGGAGAGGGAAAATAAAAAATCGAGCCTAACTATATTGCCTAACACAGTGGCCTAACTTACACTTGAATACGGATTAAGTTTGGGGAAAGGTTTGTTTTTTTGTTTTGTTTTTCTTTTCACGTACGTTTTTTGAGGAGAATGTTTCCTAGTGGCCACGCAAAGTTTTATTTCACGTGCTACTTCATTAACCTCACTGCAGATGTTTTAAGTTTTTTTGGCTCTGTGCCTAAATGCGGAAATGAGGTGGCCTCTTAAGAGTTTAGTCATCCACTGATAAGAGGCCACTTCACCCACTTGAAAACCACTTTGAACCTGTTCTGGTTCCCCAGGACTTCCATCAAGAAGCAACTTGATCATCTCTGGAGAGACTATAAATAAAGTCATATTCTGAGGTGCTGGGGCCTGGGACTTTTGCATGGCTCTTTTGAAGACACAGTTCAGCTCAGAACACAGCGGTCGCCAGCTCCTCCTGAAGGGCTGCGAGAGCTGCGTCAGAGCTGGGCGCAGGCAGGAAGGGACCCGGCCTGTGTGACGGCAAGCCATCCTGAATCTAAAGAACGAGGACCCTTTGCCCCCACCACAGGACGGGTTCAGCTCTGTCACTCCTTCGGGAGCCAAGATAAATAATGACGTCTCCTCTCTTTTTTTTTTTTTTTTTTTTTTTCTCTCTGCAGAAAAGAGCCCATCTGGGGTTGTGATGGATGGCACAAAACTTGGATATATGAGGCCTGGGTACAAATTCCAGCACCGCTACCTCTGAGCCTGGTCACAGCTCGGCAGGAATCCCAGTCCTGCTCCCTGTGACCTGAAGGCTACGCAATGAATCTTTTGTCCTCTCCAACCTGCAGTTAACTCATCTGGAAAAGAGAGGCAATAACAGAATTGACTTCAAGTGAGATCGTGATATTTACTTATTTATTATTTTTATTTTTTTATTTGAGAGAGAGAGAGAGAAAGAGAGAATGGGGTGCCAGGGCCTCCAGCCGCTGAGAACGAACTCCAGACGCATGTGCCACCTGGTGCACCTAGCTTACGTGGGGTCCTGGGGAATTGAACTGAGGTCCTTTGGCTTTGCAGGCAAATGCTTTAACCGCTAAGCCATCTCTCCAGCCCAAGAGATCATGAGATTTAAATGGTCCACAGATAGGTAAAGAACTTAGAACATGGCTGACACATCCTCACACTAAGCTACATATTTTAAAATTTAATATTTTATTTTATTTTAGAGAAATAGACAGTGAGAGAGCAAGAGAGAGAGAAAGAATTGGCACACCAGGGACTCCTCCACTGAAATCACACTCCAGATACTTTCGCCACCTAGTGGGCATGTGCAACATTGCGCTTGCTTCACCTTTGTGCATCTTGCTTACATGGGATCTGGAGAATCAAACATGGGTCCTTAGGCTTGGCAGGCAAACGCCTTAACCGCTAAGCCATCTCTCCAGCCCTAAAATTTGATATTTTGAATGAAGATTTTATGTCTAAGAATGAGGTATGGTGTTCACCCTCTCAACAGAGACCTGATCATCAGGAAAGATATAGTTCCACCAGGAAATCCCTTAATGATTATTTCATATCCCCTCACTTTGTAATTCTGTAATTCCTTCTTTCTACTACTCTTCTCAGCCTCTTGACTCCCGTCAGTTCACTCTGGCCACCACCTCCTCCTGCCCTGGGTGAGCAACACACCAAGATCAGAAGGGAATTTCTTCCTTCGCCTCTAGACAACTCACTCTCTGAAGGTTGCTATAAACAAGTTTAACAACGCAAGCAGGCAGAGCCGGGTGTGGTGGCGCACGCCTTTCATTCCAGCACTTGGGAAGCAGAGGTAGGAGGATCACCGTGAGTTCGAGGCCACCCTGAGACTACATAGTGAATTCCAGGTCAGCCTGGGCCAGAGTGAGACCCTACCTCAAAATAAATAAATAAATAAATAAAAAACACAACATCCAAGCAGGGCTGGGGAAATGGCTTAGCGGTTAAAGGCATTTGCTTGTGAAGCCTTGGGACTCTGATTCGATTCCCCAGGACCCACATAAGCCAGACGCACGAGGGGGTGCATGCATCTGGAGTTCGTTTGCAGTAGCTGGAGGCCCTGGTGCGCCCATTCTCTCTGCCTCTTCCTCTCTCTCTCTCAAATAAATAAATGAAATATTTTTTTTGAATAGATACAATTAAAAAACAATAAAAATGTAAGTAACATGTCCCAGTTCTTCCATGTTCTGGAACGTTTGGAGCAGTGTGCTGTGTGAGAGCAGGTGCTGGATAAATCCCAAACAACTGGTACCTAACTAGGAGCTAAATTCTGAGCACAATCCAGATCCAGAGGACCTCTGTTGTGAAGACATTTGCATATCTAAGAATCTAGGTTTTTTTTTTTTTTTTGAACCATTATTGTTTGCAAATGTTCAGGAAAACTCAAGCAAGGGCGCAGAACAGGAAACCTGAGGGAAGACAGTGGCCGGGAAGGATTGGCTTTGGGCCTCACACTGCTTTGTCATGGCTCTGGCGGGTAATCAATGGGAAATTCTGTTGCATGGACATAAATCATAATTGAGTTTTCCTCTGGCTGACGCCAAATCTGTGCCCGTATGAAATCCAGGATCTGGGCGCCAAGGTGCCTTCTCAGTGCACATGCAAATATGCCTTTTGGTGAAATCAAAGAACAGTGGAACCCAGACGAGGACGCAGCCCCATGCCGCCAAAGGCAGACAGACATTTAATTCTGCCATCAGCCAACGGGTGAGGAATGAGCGCCCAGGGAAGCGTTCCCACACGATGCTCCTCCGGAAGTGTTCAAGGGAACAGCCTCAACCACAGTGTCTTCCTAACAAGCTGTGCACAAGGACCTGTTCCCAAGTCCTTCGAAACTGTGTCTAAACTGTATCAAAATGGCACCAGCTAGCTGTAAAAAAAAGCTATATGTGTACAGTATCCTCAAGGAAAAAAAATAAAATTAAAGACCGTCTCCTAGAAACATTAGCAAAAAGGACAAAACTTTCAGGCAAAGAAAACACATCAGAAGTTCCAACTCAATTTCAGTTGAACAATTTAATTCTATCCTTACTTAATTGTAAGGTCGATTATTAGATTTAGAGCCATCATTCACTCTAAAGATAGGTTTATAATAATCCAAATTCTTGCCAGGTGTGGTGGCACACATCTTTAATCCCAGTACTGAGGTAGAAGGATCACCATGAGTTCAAGGCCAGCCTGGGCTAAGGAGTGAGCTCCAGTTAAGCCTAGAGTGAGACCCTGCTTAAAACTCCCCACTCCCTCCAAACAGTAAGAACCTAGACTCTTAAAAATGCCTTTTAATATTTATTTTTAAATATTTTGTATTTTAAGATACAACTTTAAGACAAGTTTTAGGAGACTGGCTTATATGGAAAATAATTTTTAACATTTTATTTTTATTTGTTTATTTGAGAGAGAGAGAAAGGCAGAGAGAAAGAGAGAGAGGGAGAGAGAATGGGCATGGCAGGACCTCCAACCATTGAAAACAAACTCCAAATGCATGCACCCCCTTGTTCACCTAGCTTATATGGGTCCTGGGGAATAGAATCAGAGTCCTTAGGCTTCACAGGCAAGCACCTTAATATCTCTCCAGCCCAGAAAATTTTATCTACCTAATTCCATCAACAGTCTACGTGTCCTCCACCATGTAGCATACACACAAAGAATAAGCATCTATCTAGATTGTCACTTGCTGTAGCTGAGATCTTACATGTCCACCAATTATTATTAGAGGTTTGGTGTACACAGAGGTGCTATCACCCACTGTAGAAACCTTAAGATGTGGGGCCTAATGGGAGGTCTTTAGGTGATTGGGAGTGTGTATACTGGGAAATTGAATCCATTTCACTGTCTTCTTTGTTTTTTTCTTTAATTTTTTGTTCATTTTTATTTATTCATTTGAGAGCGACAGAAAGAGAAAGAAAGAGGCAGATAGAGAGAGAGAGAGAACAGGCGCGCCAGGGCCTCCAGCCACTGCAAATGAACTCCAGACGTGTGCACCCCCTTGTGCATCTGGCTAACATGGGTCCTGGAGAATCGAGCCTTGACCTGGGGTCCTTAGGCTTCACAGGCAAGTGCTTAGCCACTAAGCCATCTCTCCAGCCCTCACAATCTTCCTTTTCCTCCTGCCCATTAGGTGACCTGTTTCATTTCACAGTGCACTCTTGCCATCATCACAAGCCCAAAAGCAACTGGGCCGACAGATCAGCCTTTATAGCTAGCTGGTGCCATTTTGATATAGTTTAGACACAGTTTCGAAGGACGTGGGAACAGGTCCTTGTGCACAGCTTGTTAGGAAGACAATTGGTTGAGGCTGTTCCCTTGAACACTTCCGGAGGAACATGGGGGAACACTTCCCTGGGCACTCATTCCTCACCCACTGGCTGATGGCAGAGTTGAATGTCTACCTGGCTTTGGTGTCACGGGGCTGCGTTCTCATCTGAATTCTACTGCTCTTTGATTTCACCAGAAGTGTTGAAACCAGGAGCTAAACTAAACCCTGCCTTTCTATAAGTTATCCTACACACGTATTGTAGTAGTAGAAAGCTAACGATCCACTCGACTGGTGTGTCTGTTTAAATTCAAATTATCCAGAGGCAACTGAAAGTTACTAACTCGGTTCCTCCCCATTCTTGCTACACTTCACTTGTTCCGTACAACATGAGGCCACTGGCCACAGTGTCATGCATCACATTTCTCACGGCATCATTCCTTTCGCTTCCAGAAAGCTCTAACCTTTGTATTATCTCACAGGGATGGGCCCCTCCTGCCAGTGCCTTCTCCAAATAATCTCTGCCTGATTATGGCTATTCCTTAGCAAGTAGTGTCCACAGAAAGGACTGCGGGTTTCCTCCCCTGAGGCTAAATACTTGAGGAAATAACTAATGGGCTTTGATTAGGCTAGCAATTCTCAAATAGAATGAAGAAGAAGAAACTATATACGCTGAGCATGGTGGTACACACCTTTAATCCCAGCACTCGGGAGGCAGAGGTAGGAGGATTGCCTTGAGCTCAAGGCCACCCTGAGACTACAGAGTGAATTCTAGATCAGCCTGAGTTAGAGCAAGACCCTACCTCAGAAAAAAAGGGGGGGCTAGAGAGATGAGTTAGTGGTAAAGGTGCATGCCTGCAAAGCCTAAGGACCCAGGTTCGATTCTCCAGGTCCCACGTAAACCCAATGTACATGGTGGCACATGCATCTGGAGTTCGTTTGCAGTGTCTAGAGGCCCTGGCATGCCCCATTCTCTCTTACTGTCCCTCTCTTTCTCTCTCTAATAATAAATAAATAAAGATTAATCTTTTAAAGAAAGAAACATATAAAATGTTTTCCCATACACAGACACATTTGGGATTTCTGTGTATTATAAATCATTTGCTATTAGAGATTTATTGTACTCATGAAACTTGTGAAAGCAACTTAAAAATTATAAATTGCTGATTTATATGGAAGCCATTGTAAGAGCAGATCTTTATTGGAATTTAGTTTTCCTGAAATTGTACTAAATGATTTTTACATGTTTTGTCACAGTAACCTTTGATGTAGTTATTATTGTTTTCTTTGTTTCACAGAGGAGAGGTACTGCCCAAGCCACACATCTCATACAGGGTCTGCATGGTTCTAAAGTCTGTGCTCTCATTTATTCTTCTTCCTTGATGTACAAACCATGGACCACAGTCCATGGACAGCTCGGCTATTTCTGCAGTCTGCCCATCTTCTAAGATCAGAAATCTTTAGTCTTCCTAAAGGAGAAGTCTAGGTCCATAAATAGTCTAACTGAAGCACCTTCATTCCTGTTCATAAACACTTCCTCTCTCTTCTCTATATTGACACACCAACACATCAGACATTTTTCTGGTTGGAATTTCTGATTCTCTGTCCATTAAGACTGTATCTAAAGCATTGGTTCTTGGACCAGTCATAGGATTAGTAATATGTATGAGCTCAACGAATATGCTCATAAATATCATATGCTCTTATCACAAATGCAACTATAATAAAGCAGAAAATGTTGATGGAACTAGTTTTTTTTTTTCAAATAAATGGTCCCATTATGTTGTTGTATATCAATCATACTGTATCTTTAATGATTTGTAATGGGATAAATAGTTTTAAAGAACGTAAATTAGACTATTGGAGGATAACGTACATTTTGTAGATGAGTACCTTAGAGAGTATTTTTTTTAATATTTGAGGTTTTTAAAACTATCTTGTTTGGAGCTGGAGAGATGGAATAGTAGTAAAGGATCCTGTCTGCAAAGCTTAAGGACCCAGGTTCTATTCCCTAGTACCCACATAAGGTAGATGCACAAGGTGGTGCATGTGTCTTCAGTTTGTTTGCAGTGGCTGGAGGCCCTGACATGCCTATTCTCTCTCTCTCTCTCCCTCCCTCTTTCTTTCTCACTCTTTCAAATAAATAAAAATTAAAAATTAACACAAAAATATCTTGTTCAATGACAAAGACTACAATTATATTCCATAGAGTGTACAGTCACAGAGTTTCTGAAATTTCAACCCAGAAAGGAGGTTTTCAAGACTAAGAAAACAAAGTAATAATTAACCATATGCATATATATATGCATATGTGCATATATATAGTATGCATATGTGTAGTCTTGTGCCAATAATTTATATAAAATTAAGAGATAACAGCGAAGCAAGTCCAATAGAGATAAAATGGAAACAGTGAGCGATGCCTAGTTATTACTTCGGAGTACAAAAGACGGTCCTCACTAAATACTATTGACCTGCTTTTGATAAAGGAGTTGAAGCAGTACTTGTGAAGCCAAAACCATGTGAAAAACAAAGGTATGTGGCAGCTGCTGGGCGAGCAGAAGAGATGCTGTGAGAGGTCACACCATTCTAGTTAACTTCAAGATGCTTGATGACAAGGAACAGCAAACCAAAATGCCTACAGGGATGAGGCAGGTAATTTAATGAGTAGAGAATATTGATAGTACAAAAAATAACAATTCATTTGAAATGATTGGCAAAAAAAAAAGAAAGGCTTGTGTAGGAGGGTGTCTTATATAGCTTGGCAAGCTTTTGCAAGCCTACCTAACATCCCACTACTGTGAGATTTTATTGTTTTCAGAATTGGCACAATAAATAACCACCCAAACTCCGCTCCAGCTTTTTATCTCCCAGGGCCGATGGCGCTGCCTGGTTTATCTTGAAGTTAGGAACCACCGATCTTCGTCTACAACCTGTCTCTTCCTAGTGAAACAATTAGTAAAAATTCTTTCGGTTCTTAAATTTTCTTTGAAATAATTCAAAGGCCACACAGCACATGGACACGCTTGTTTTCAGAAAAATCGACTGTTTCTATACGAACAGTGAGTCTGTAACATCCGAGCCACGGCGAGCGTGGTAGAAGTCGGCAGATGTAGCGACGAATGCAAGAGTCATTCTCTATCCCTCGTCCCCGTCTAAGGCAATAAAGTCTCCCCCGGAAGGGGGCAGGACCCCATTTTTTTGGCAACTTTTACATCTGTATATAATGTATTCCAGTTATCATGCCCTCCCGTTACTGTCTCTTGTTCCCCTCTCTCCCCCTTTCCACTTAACCCTTTCCTCCCTCCAACTCATCAGTCTTCAGTTTTGATGTCTTTCTTTAATTTTATTTTGCCTTCTTTCCCCACCCATGACGACTTGTTGATGGGCCTCATACTGCTCAAAGAACGAACGACAGCACCGTCTGGAATACAACATTGCAAAGCGCTCCTCGGATCCTCTGGCTCTCCTGTTCCTTCTGCCACCTCTTCCTCCGTGTTGCCTGAACTTGTGCGGTGTGTGGGAGGGGGAGTATGATAAAGAAGTCTTATTTCGTGCTAAGCATTTATTTCACTGTCACTTCTCAGCATTTTGATGAGTTTTGAGTCTCCCCAATAGTCACGGTTATCTGCAAAAAGAAGCTTCTCTAATAAAATAAAAAGAGAGAGAGCAGACCTACTCTACAAGCATAAACATAAATGTTTAAGGGACAGTTTGATGGGCACACCATCTCTGTGTCACAAACAACAGTAGCAGCTTCCCCCTCAGGACCTAGGACCTTATACGCCTTAGAGTTTTGACTAGGTTGTCAATACCAGGCGTGAATTCCCCCCTGTGGAGCCTCACAGTCAATCAGGGAGCAGTTAATTACCCTATTGCACTGGTGGGCTCATCTTGCCTGTCTGGTGGGTTATATAGTTTGCAGGGTCCATGGCTGGTTTAGACTTGTGGATGACTTTTCTCCTCCAGTAGCCTGCACAGGCTTTTCCAAGACCACGGCAGCTAGTCAGAGAAGAAGCTTCCAGCTCAGTTCCAGCTTGATTTCTCGGGGGCTAGCAACCGGTGCACGTGACACCAACTTTTCAATATCCTGTGACTCTGTGTGGCAAAAGCCCCTGTCCAAGCAAGAGAAGCTAAGCCATCTCTAGAGCTTCCATTCAGTCCCTGGAAGTAACAACCCTTGCAGAGGCATAATGAAAACAGCAGGTACCGATCACCTTCACTTCATAAGCCCCTTGACAGAGCAAACTTTCCTCACCAAAACCAGACACCACCAAGCCAGTCCAGTGTCCCTTCTGTAAAGTGAGGTATCACCCAGACAAGACCAGGCCACATGTTAACATCTCTGTGTCTAAAGCAATGATGCAGACATTTTCCCCAGGGAGATAGAAAGTCCTCAAAAAGAAACAACTTTGTACATAACAATACTTGGGACAATATTTGCAACAGAACGTGGAGAAATTCAAGACTAAGAGCAATGTCAAAAAACACTGAAGATTCTGACTGCAAGTGATTAACAGGGGAAGGGTATTTTATAGTAGCAATTAGCTAAATACTGTATCCACTAGAAGGTGAATAGATGAGATAAAAAAAAAAAAAGAGCCTTCATGAAGTCAAAACAAGCCTCAAAACTATCCACGAAGCCAGGAGTGGTGGCGCATGTCTTTAATCCCAGCACTCGGGAGGCAGAGGTAGGAGGATTGCTGTGAGTTTGAGGCCAGCCTGAGTCAACAGAGTGAATTCCAGGTCAGCCTGAGCTAGAGTGAGACTCTACCTCACAAAAACAAAACAAACAAACAAACAAACAAACAAAAAAGTCCACAAAGACCACCCTGTGAAGGATACAAACTCAAATTGCATCTGATGATGGAATAATCCATGATCCAGGACGTTAGCAAACACAGTACAGCAGGGCTGGAGAGATGACTCAGCATTAAGGCGCTTTCCTGCAACGCCTAACAACCCGAGTAAGATTCCCCAGCACCCACAGAAAGCCAGATGCACAAGGTGGCACATGCATCTGGAGTTCATTGGCACCAGCTAGAGAGCCTATCATGCCCATTCTTTCTATCTGTCTCCTCTCTCTCTCTCTCTTTCTCTTTCTCTCCCTCTCTCTCTCCTTGCAAATAAATAAATAAAAATATTTTTAGAAAAAAAACTTTTTTTTAAAAAAAGGGCTGAAGAGATGGCTCAACTCTTAAAATGCTTGCCTGCAGAGCCTAATGATCTGAGCTTGATTCCCCAGTACTCATGTAAAGCCAGATACACAAAGTGGTGCATGCATTTGGAGCTCATTTTCAGTAGCTGATGGCCCTGGTACAACCATTCTCTCTGTCTCACCTCTACCTCTCTCTCTGCTTGAAAATAAATAACTAAAAATATTTTCTTTAAATACAGCAATGCATTGGGAAACAGTTCAACAAAATAGTTGTATATGATGGAAATAAACAGAACAAACAGAAACTTAATGGCATGATCATGGAAACAGGCAGTGAAAGAGAGTGTGAAAGTTTTTTTCTTCCCAAACACCAAGACAGTCACATCAGAAGTTGTACACTAAGAGTAAACACGGTTGACTAAAATAGTCCAGGAAACTAACTAAGCATACAAACAACAAAATAATAATGATGAAAATAAGTCCTGAGGGAGGAGACAGAATCAGAGTGCAGACTCATTACAATATGTTATATGAAATGTCTAGTTTTCAGGCTGGAGAGATGGCTTAGAGGTTAAAGCGCTTGCTGCAAAGCCAAAGGACCCATGTTGGAACCCCAGGACCCATGTAAGCCAGATGCACAAGGTGGTGCATATATCTGGAATTCATTTGCTGCAGTTGGAGACCCTGGCATGCCCATTCTCTCTCTCAAATAAAAAATAAATAAATAATTACTAAAATATTGAGTTTTCAATTTTAAAAAATGTGTAAGTTTGAGAGGAAAATGAAAATATAAGCCATAAACAAGAAAATAAAGAGGATAACACAGATTGCTTTCTATAAAGTACGAATGTTCAAGAAAGTACACAACACTTACAAAATGCTATGTTAAATATATTTTCAGAGAATTGTAAAACGTCATACTTAAATAAGCAAAAGAAACCACGATGTCATTTGATTAAAATATTAATGGAGATAAAAAAATCATGTTAACAGAAGAGTCAAATAGACGTCCTGGAGATCCACACCTAGCCAGATAACCTTCTCCAGGAAGATGCAGAAATCGCCAACAAGATTCAACGCTCATCAGAGCAAAGGTAAGAGGCTGCTGAGAGCTCAACACTAAAATATACTTATTTTTCAATATTATTTACTTTAGAGAAATAGAGAGTGTCAGATAGAAAGAATGGGTGCACCAGGGCCTCTAGCCATTGCAAACCAACTCCAGACACATGTGCCACCTTGTGCATCTGAGGAATCAAATCTGGGTCCTTTGGCTTTGCTGGCAAGCCCCTTAACTGATAAGCCATCTCTCTAGGCCTAAAATAGACTTCTAATACACCCTCCAGAAGTTAGGGAACATTGCAAAAGAGACAGCTGAAAGAATGTAAGAGCCACAGGTTGGGAAGGTGTTATCCTCCCAACAGGAAGTGACGGGAACAACCATGACCCCACAGTGACTGCAGATACCCCACTGATGACGGCCCTCAGGGGATGGGAGCAGGAGAGAGGGGACACAGAAGGGTAACCAAATGGGAATATGAACAGTTTGCAATATGTTCATTTATTAAAGCTCTCAATAAAATTTAAATTTAAAACAAGAAAGCCTGGAGAGGAAAAGTATAAAAATCAAATTTAAAATTTTACTAGAAGCTCTCCAGAGGAGGCCTTGGATTGAAAATCATTTTTTCCAAAGATAAGTCAGTAGAATCAGCCTGCAAAAATAGAGGAAAAATTGTTTTAAAGCCCATATACTTTCAGAGGAATGTGGGACACCACCAGACCCACTAGCATATCGTTACTGGGGTTGCCAGAGTATAAGGACACAGACAACGGGGCAAGATATTATCTTTTAAAATAATGGATGATACATTTATGAATTTGATGGAAAAGATTAATCTACATATGTAGAAAACTCCATCATTTATAAGTAGGATGATTTCATAGAGTTGCAAACCAGACATATCATGGTCTCAATTATTAGAGTCAAAGACAAAGAGAAAATATTGAAGGCAGCAAGAGAAAAGAGACTGAATATGTTCAAGGGAATCCCAGGATATGTAAAAGCTCACTTTCTTTTTAGGCACCCTATAAAAGTATATGAAATATCTAATGTACAAAACAAAATAAGAATTTTGTCAAGATTCCATGTCTGTGGAAAACAAAACTATTTCATAACAGAATGATTACAGTAAAAAGGAAGATAATGAGTATTGAGGAGCACATGGAAAAATTGCAACCTGCACACATTGCTGGTGGGTTCTAAAATGGTATTATTGCTGCTTTGAGAAACAGCTGGACAAAACCACAGTGTATTAAACATAGATTTATCATAGGATCCAGAAATTCTAATTCTAGAAACACACTCAAGGGGAATGAAAATGTATACCATGCCAACTCAAAAACTTGTACATAAATATCCATAAAGCATTACTCATCATGTTGCAAAACTTCCAGTTTACCAATTGACAAATGGATGAATAAAATTCAGTACATCCATAAGCTAGAATATTATTTTAACATAAAAAAGTAACGAAGTATGAAAGCTTGCTGCAACATGAATAACTTTGAAAATATTGGGCTATGTGAAAGAAATCAGATAAAAAGCACTACAATTGATGTACAATTCCATTTATATGAAATTTCTAGAATAGTCACCTTCTGTAGAAAGAAAGAGAACCAACTGGATAAGTCGAGGGAAATGAGGAGAACTGATAAGGGATTTTCTTCTAATGATAAAAATGTTCTATAATTGATTTTAGTAGTGGTTCCACTAGAGATATGTGAAAAACTACTGAATATACATTTTAGGTGAATTATAGTGCATTATTTATATTATAGCAAAACTAGTACTAAGGGCTTTTAAGAAAAAAATCTCTCCCACTTGGAATGCCAAATTAAATTAGTTTTCAATAACCTGAGAATGTAAATATTTTCATAAACATTTAAAAATGCATTCTCACAGAAATGGACAAAATTTGTAGCAATGCTTCAGAAGACATGAAAAAAGAATATATATCTCACTCAGTCTTTTATAAACTGAAAAAAATTAAATTGTAGCTTTATGTTTCTTATGTATTAATGATGTTTACTTCAGTTTATGAAGAAAGTTATATAATTCAAGTAAAATTAACTCTATAATAACACTTGAAAATTGCAAATTAACAAAAATCTTTGGTTCAAGCTGACCTTTAAGGGGCTTCTTTCAACCTCTATCTTGAGAAATAAATAAGATGGTTCCTAGTAAGATACTAAAAAGTAAGTCCTTTCAGAAAAGTTAAGAAAGTATGCTTGGGCTGCAAAGATGACTTAATGGTTAAGGCATTTGCCTACGAAGCCTAAGGTCTCAGGTTCAATTCCCCAGTACCCAGGTAAACCAGAGGCATAAGGTGGCACATGTGTCTGGAGTTCATTTGCAGTAGCTAGAGGCTCTGACATTCCCATTCTATCGATCTGCCTCTCTTTCTCTCTCTGTCTAATAAATAAATGCAATAAAATATTTTAAAGAAAGATAGTATGCTTGTCCCTTGATTGATTTTCTCAGAGGGACTAAAAATTAGTCTTAGACCACAATCCTTATAATACCCCTTGGATAACTGTTGTCAAACCTTTAATCATATTAACAGTGTAATTATGTCATGTTGTATGTGTTAAAAACATTTTGCATTAAAATAACATGTATAATATCCCATACCTCTTGTAACATTATTTTGGCTATTAAAAAAGTTTTTATCTCTAGGGGTTTTATGTAATAGTAATGGTTCAACTTCTTTTCTCAAGCTTTGGAGAACTCGAATAGAAAAAAGTACTGAACCGGTTGATCTTTACCTCTACTGGTGCCCTGAAGTAATCAAATAAATATGTAGATGGTGATTTTCCTTTTTTCTTTACTAACAAGATTGTTTTAATGATGATCAAATCAAGTGAGACATGTGGAAATGCTTTTAAAGAAAAACTGCATATAATAGGAATATAATTTTACTATGCTTAAGTAGTTGTATGCTATAAACATCTTGGTGTTAACAAAAATCTCTTCAGCAACAATACAATATATAATAAAACAATTCTAGCTGAACTAGAATGCATTCAACACATTACAATAAAATTTGAAAGTTTATAATGCAAAAAAAATCACTAGATCATTTTCTGCATCTTTGCACATTATAGTGTAATGTGGAATGGGAATTAAACTTGTTATATTCATGGAGCAGAGGAACTATTAAATTAACTTAATGTAACCAAACCTGATAAAAGGTAGCATAGTTTATTGACATAGAAAGGTACTCCACTCCTATATAATAGACTACAGTTCAGATGTTTATGACTATGTTTTTCACGTAATTCCACTAAAGAAAAGCCTGTCTCACAGAGTGCTGGGTGTAACTGCCTAGTTAATATTTGTAGACTGATTAGGAGAAAAGACATTCATGTACAAATAAGAATATTGAATATGGGAACCTAAACATAATTATTTTGTTCAATATTTTAATGCCGTGACTTTTCAAGGCTGGAGCATAAATGAATGGCAAACTTGGAGAAGTTCCAGAGAAAAGCAATGAAAATGATTAGAGCTGGAAAATACAGTCTATAAGTCATGGCAATAGGAACTGGAAGTTACTTAGCATGAAAGAAAAAGCAACATAAATGCATGAGACTCATATACCTGAAACTTAGAGATGGTGAAATTTGCTATGACCCATCCATACAGTCATATGAGCAGAAAGAGTCCTGAAGCAACAAATAGATTTTCAAGTATGACTGTGGCTTTTCTAAATCTATCTTGCTCTCAGAGTGACCAACAGCGACCCTGGGACAAGCAGGGTCTGCGCCAGTTCAACACTCAAGCGTTTCTTCAAGTGACAAGGGAAAGCCAGGAACCTTGTTGGCATTGTGAAGAGAGAAGAACAGAACACAAGCTCCGGTCTCCGGGATTGCAGTGGTTAAGCAACATGGAAGGAGACTCGCAGGGTGTGTGCACTTCCGTAATGGAGTACCACACAAGGTCCCTCAGTGACTCCAAGGATGCGTGGCACGGCGCAGTGTACTTGTGGGAGGCTCGGCTGTTGATCTGGGACATCACATCACATCATAGTACTGTAAATGTTCTTGCAGACAGAAGGAGACGGGACAGTACCATTCCACAGATACGACATAACAAGTGCAGAGACTCCAGGTATGATAGCGTGAGATTACGTCATCATGGAGCAGTTGTAACCTGCTGTGGTTTGTCAGGCAAACACATTTTTTTTTTCCATTAGACCTAAAACAATTATCAATAGGAACTCCATGGTAATGTTTAATTTGGTTATGTGTGAAGAAGATGATGTCATTATACTCACACATGCACAAATAATGTTTACTTTATCCCATCATTTAATAAATAATAAGGAATTTAATACCCTGCTGTCTCAGGCCTCCCCAGCGTGAGGATTAGAAGCACATGCTACCTCACCAAGCTTTGCATGGGTGCTGAAGATCTGAACTCAGGTCCTCATGCTTCTGTCGTGAGCACTTTACCCACCGCGTCACCTCCCAAGTCTATATCACGTCTCTTTCATGTGTTTTATTAAGTGATAGTGCTTCACTGGCCTTAAGTTACTTTTACAATCATTGTTTTTAATCTTACATCAACACACACAAAATTTTGGGTGAGAAATAGCTCATTAGAGTTAAGGTAAGTATCAGTATCAAATGGGAGTCAGTGCTGCATGAAGACAGAGAGGTTGATAGATTTCGTTACTTAACTCTATTTTGTTTCTCTATAATCTGAGCCTGCCTAGAAAAATTACTTCTTAATTTGTGGATTTTTAAGACAGCCCAGGTTTGATTCCCCAGTACCCATGTAAAACAAAATGCACAACATGGCACATATATATGGAGTTCAATTGCAATGGCCAGAGGCCCTGGCATGCCCATTCATTTTCTCTCTCTCTCTCTCTCTCTCTCCTCTCTCCCCATGCAAATAAATAACAAATAAAATATTCTTAAAATAATCTAAAATTACTTAACTCTTAATTTTCTGTCTCAATAACAGACTGAAATAGAGAAAAAACATGTATTTCTCTTTCTTTTCATTTTTGTTTTGAAGGCACAGTGAGAAAACATCACAGAAAATCACAACTGGGAAAAAAAAAAAAAAAAGATAGCTCCTCAAAGCACCTTGCTATTTTTTAGGTTTCCAGGCAATCTACCAGTTAAGGAGGTTATTCTAGAAAACTCCAGACCTTTATTACCATCTGGTCACATTTTCCAAATGTCCTTCTTTCCTACCATGTGTCTGCAAATCACCTTCAAATTCAATATCAGAAGATGGATGATCCTAGTTCAACCCCCCCATGGGTCCTAATTGTAATTATATCCAATTTGTCAGTAGCAGCGTGAGAACAGAGGCTACCCTTTTATCCTGCGCACTCATCTCCTCTCCTTGCACAGCCCTCGGTAATAAATGAAGAGTGCGCAGTTGTGCCTGGGGGGGTCCCGTCTGCTTGTGATTATCTCTATACACTTGCCCACAGGAAGACACTGGAAAGCCGCTAAACAAACAGGGTAATTTCTTAGCCATCAGCTTAGGAGAACTCTGTCTGCCCCAGTATGATTTACAACGTGAGAACCATGACCTCAAAGGTGTTAATCTCACTCCCCCCACCCCGCCGCCCCGCACCCACTTCAGAAACTTCAGGGTTGTTTTTCAAATATAGAGTAGATGCATTTCAAACCTAATACTTCAAGGCATAACCTTTAGCACATGTCTGAACTGCTCAATGCAGGGCACGCTAACTTAAAAAAAAAAATGAGAAATTCAATCTCATCATGCTGGTGAACACTGATCAGTTCTGACACCACTGAGGAGAGCATGCGAGTCCAGAGACGGTGACAGGCTGCTGTTGGTCCCCGAAGGGAACTCCCAAGAGCTGGTCTCTGCAAGGCAGGGAAGCTAGCAGGGAAGCCATCCCCACCCAAAGCTGCCCGCTGCATGAGCCATAGGAGCAGCACGAGCTCACAGCCCAAGGAAGATGGCTCAGGCTCGAGATCAAAGCTGATGCATCTGAGCAGGTTGTCTGGGCAAGTGGATCTTGAGATAAGAGACGGGATTCTAGAGGGAAGAACGAGCAATACAACAGGAGTGGCCTTTGGGGGAAAAAAAAATTGCATCACCAGGGTTACATGTACCCTTGGTGATGCCTTATGTGGGAAGACTGGATTTACTTTAAAATAAATTTATGAACGGGACCAACATCATCCCAGGAGAGACCCTCCCCAGGCAAAGCTGAGCCTGAGTCCATCTGTGCCAATACGCGCCTGAGTCAGAGGCGTGCCCCATGACCGTTCCACACTTGGCACTCTTTCCAGCTAATTCCATGTGACGGTTAATAATGCTGAATATCGGACTTTTCCCGCTTAAATTACTACATCCTTTCTCTTTCCTGATCCGGCCCTGGCTGCCACAATGGGGAAGATCTCTTCTTGATAAAGTTCCTGATAAGACAAAACCATTCTCTTTTACCTACTTAACAATTACATTCCTAAGGAATTCAGTTATTGTAAAATGTGGCATAAACAAAAAAAAACCATGCTTTTTACTTACACGCACGGGTGTCACTTAAAGCTACACGGTTTGTATGGAACATATCTGGGAAGGGTATCCCTGCCAGTGGAGGATCCGAACATTGCGATGCCACAGCCAGCCAGACTGTGGTAACAGAAAGCATCTCTATGCAACATAAGCTCCCACCAGCGAGTTGAAAGCTACTTGAGGGCTACTCTACCCACTGCAATATACCCAGCACCTCTGGCCTCCATTCACTCTGACAGCCGCGTGTCCCCGGATCACTCTGACACCCAAAAGTACACTGGCTCACTGAGAGCAGTCTAGTCACCTATGACTTCTCTGATCGCATCGTTACCATTAGTGTTGTGAAAATAGACACCTCAGGTGAGATCTTCCTTTCTGGCAAGTTTTGCAAGCACGATTACAGCATCGTTACTTAAACGCAAGGTTGTAGAGCAGATCTCCATACAACAAGTTCATCTAATCGCATGTCTGTCCTGCCTCATCTCGCTCTGGCCCCAGTCGTTGTAGTAAGCTTGATGTTCCTTAAACAGCTTGTGTTTTCTTCTTCCTCAAAGGCCATTACAACCTTTGATTTCTATACATGGAACACTTGTAGCCTTAACATCTCTAAGCCATCCTTTGTTTTCTTCACACCTCTCTTTTCAAATGTCACCTTACCAGAGTCCTTCCCTGGCCATGCATATAAGAATCCTGCACCCACTCCAGGACTCCTTAGCCCCATTATTTTACCTCAATTTTCTTAAGGTCGTGATCACTCTCTGAAGTTACATGTGTCTTGCCTATTTGTTCTCTGTGCACCTTCAGTAGTATTTGGCTTGAACTGTTCACTGTGGTATTCTGTGCACCTAAAACAGTGCCTTTATTACTAAGAACTTAATAACAATCCTCTGTGTAATGAATGGTCACAACTTCACACGTAACACATGCTTAGTAATACATCTTTGCCCACTGATCATGTAATTAAATTCAATCATGTCACTTCCCCGATAAGGTGTGAGTTTCCATTAATTTCATTTAAGAGAAGCATATAGGTTTAGAAATCAAAAATAAGGATAGAAAGTGGTCTGCCAGGACAGAAAGCACTTGACCTACATTCTTGTATTTAATCTGTAACATCATGTTGAGAAACAGAGAAAATTAAAGCTATTTTATTTAAGAGCAGACAAAAGCCTCAGTGATATTAAGTAAATGGAGTGGAATTCAAAACCACGTCTGTCTGACTCCTAAATCTGCAGCCCTTTTATCCCATTGCTATACTGAAACAATGAAAAACGTTGAACACAAATGTGATTTCCCGGTATCTGGGCATTCTGCTGAGGCTTCCAGTTTCTAGAGAAATAGCCTAATTCATTTCCCAGAATGTTTATCCCATGACAATCTAAGTAATATCCAGAAACCCTTCAGGAATCAAGTCAACTTTCCCTTATCTTTATATAAATTATGCTTCATTTTGGCTTACTCGTGGTAAACTTTGGTCTGAAGTCAGTTTATGAACAAAGAGAATCTACTCTGGCTTAATGAATCACTTTGCTGCTATTATTGACAGTTTATAATCTGCCTACTTAATTACCACATCCTAAAACAATCAATCTATTTTGCCTTACCAAGGCTAAGGTAAAAACAATAAGACAGTCTTCTATTTCCCATTATAGCTTGTTAGGATTTGTCTAGAAGAGGGAAGAAAAAAACTGCCTACAAACGGTGGTCTGGCCCTTAGTCAATCACCAGACTCCAAGTGAGCCAACCTCCCCCCTTCTAATAGCCAGTGTTGAGCTGACTTTGGGCCAGTGTTTTCATCTATACGAGGCAAGGAATTACTTAACCACATCTGCTTACAAACATACATATTGTTTGTTTCCTATATTACTATTTAATTTTCACAGCATGGGGATTTCCTGTTAGCTTCAATTTGCAGGGACAATGTTGAGAACCTTTACCAAATTCTGATTCAAAGGATCTGGAATCAGCTCAGGTCCTTATGACCCCTGGAGCTTGCGCTTTTAGCCACCGAGCCGTGGTTCAAGACAGGGACCCTGCAAATTGGAGCAGGAAGTAACATCACGAACCGCATAGTCAGGCTACAGAAACAAACGCTTAGTGATTGTCTGGGCAGAAGGCCAGAATCTGTATTCCTCCTGAACATCAAAGTTCAAACAACCATCCCCACCCCCCAGCTAACAGTGGCAGGATCCAAGGTCCACTCCAAATTTCGCCAGGACCTAAATGCTAAATCAAGAAACAAAGACTGTGGGGGGGAAAAAAGGTGTGAAAGTGTAATTAGCAGAGCAGGATGATGGAATGAATGTCACGTACATGCGTGTGGCTCATCCCAGGCACACAACCCTCAATCTGAGATTCTCAGATGCCTCACAGAATGTGAGGCACTGAGACGGAAGCCCAAGAGTCCCTACGTGGAGCTACTCACAAGGGCCTCAGTGCAGATGGAAATTATGGAAGCTATCTCAATCCAACAAAAATTAGCCAGGCCAGGCTAGAGATGGCTTAGTGCTTAAGGCACTTGCCTGAGAAGCCTAAGGACTCATGTTCAGCTCTCCAGATCCCACATAAGCCTGATGCACAGTGACACAAGCGCACAAGATCGCACATGCTCACAAGGGAGTACACAAGTCTGGAATTTGATTGCAACGTCTAGATGCCCTGGTGGACCAATTCTCTCTCACTCTCTCTCTCTCTCTCTCTCTCTCTCTCTCTCTCTCTCTGTGTGTGTGTGTGTGTGTGTGTGTGTCTCATAAAGAAAAGGTCAGTCTGTTGGACTTGCCTCAAAAAAATATTAGCAAGACCTTTAAACATATACATTACAGACTCATTCATTCACTAACATTCCTAGTATATAATATGTACATATCAGACACTTTGTCAGGTTTAGACATTTGATAGTCTGGCCAAATTATAATAATTAAGTTATACTTTTTCTTCACCTCTCCAGATTTCTACCACTTTTCCCCTAGTACTGGAGACTTTGGGCCTGCTAGACAAGTGCTGTACCTCTGAGCTGTACCCTAGCCCCAAACTCGTACCTATTACCAGCTACCTACTCTCCTGAAATACAGTTATTGAACCTTGATTGAAAGTAAGGGTTTTTCAATTAAAAGGAGAGGGCAGTACCAGAAATCAGTTATAGCCCACATTGACCTACAGATCAGAGAGACTTACGAGGTCCCCAAAGCAAGATAGACTTCTGTCAAAGCATGTGATTACCCACCTGAGGAAAAAGTTAAGACCCTATTGCTAAAGACACCACATGCTGCCAACACAGAACACTGAGAGATCCAGCTGGAATCTGGAAGGAAGCCAGTGCCCAGATGGTCTGCCCGTATAGGGCTGGGAAGCGCTACATGAGTTGCTGGGGGAAAGTGGCCAACAACCTTGTGTGCTACCAGAGGACACTGCTATACGAAAGCAACCAGCCTGACAAAATATACATCCCTGTGCAATAGTGGCAACCAGCCTAGGTGGGTAACCAATGGATCTCTGATTGAGTAAGAGATTTGCCTAGTGGAAAGAAACCCATGGCTGTAACTGGGACCTGAGTAAGAATCCTATGGAGTCCAGGATCATGGATTCCAACTCAAAGCTCCTACTAGTCTTTGGCCAAAAGAGAGGCTATACCCTTCAAAATCTCTCTTAATTAACAATGCTTACCCCATTTAACCTATGCTGACCTCATTCTCTGGTGGAGAATCTGTTTGTCTTTTGCAGAAAGCATGCGAGAACCAAGGAGATAAACCACCCCTTACCCATCAGCCAGGACCCGGGTAAAACCATAGAGAAGTTGGCAGGGTGAGCAAGAGCGCTACTTCCAGGGCGAGCCCGACAACTGTGCCAGGGTGATGGAGACAGACACCGAGGGCATTCAACATGCACCACAGCAGAAATCCAGAAGCTGCTTAGAGCTCAACACTGAAGTAGACTTAAAACTTAAAACACACATGGCTCGGGGAATTTTGCGGCAGAGGAGGTCGAAAAGATTTTAAGCGCCTTAGGGTGGAAGGCAATATGCAGAGGTATTGCTCCTCCCATCTACCATGACTGACTGCTGCTCTCGCAGCTTATAACCCACCACTCCATGGTGAGTACCAGCAAAGGGCCCCCCTCAGGGGAGTGGGGGCAGGGAGGAGGGAAATGATGGTACCAACACATGATGTGTCCATACAACGTTTCTACTTTAGAAGAAGAAAGAGGAGGAGGGGAAGGAATTCCAGGCCAGGAAATAAATGACATGAACAAATACCATCAAACACAGAAGACCTCTAGCTGTCAGGAGAAAGAAGGAAAGTTGACCTGGGCGGAGTATAAAGCCGAGGAGCCTGTGGGTGAGGGCGACCAAGTTGCCATCTTTATTTTCTTCCTGGGGAAAACGAATGAAGGAGCTGGAATCAGGCGGGATCGGTATTCAACTTTACATTCCACTCATTCACTTCAGCTTTGCGGCCTATCTCAGTCCCAGAAGGAATGTGCTTTGAAATACAAACTTGTATTTAGTTAGCTCTTCGGAAGGTTTGATTTCTGGGTGAAAAGACCTGGACCGGTTCCCATCATTCCCTTTGACATGAATTTTCAGAATACTGGTTGCAGCCATTATTCAAACATAAGTGAAATCAAGCCATCCAAAATCAAGCTCAAGGGCTTTCATGATGTTCCTCAGACTGGCCATGTCCTAAACTTATCCACTCAGAGAGTGTCCTGTTTTTGGCCTTCAGAGCCACCATAGTATCTGTGGGTTGGCTTGCACAAAACACTTCTCTGAGGGGACCAATATCAGCCAAAGTTCCAAAGCACCTCTGCTAATGTAGCTGTGGAACCTGACAGGAAAAAAGTGCTGTGCAGCCCAAACAGAATGTAATATCCAGAAACTACTTAGGCTATTAGAGGTCTTTGGACCCACCAGCAAAAAAAAAAAAAAAAAAAAAAAAAAAAAAAAAAAAAAGATTATATGACATAGTACCATCTCATTCACAAAGAACAGTGACAAAACAAATACAGATTTCTCCACAAGAAAAGTAGCAATCTCTAACACCATGACAAACTGGGCTTTTATGAAATCTGTGCAAATAAGTGTGTAGCATTTAGGGAGCAGAACAACAGGCCCTTCTGTACTACTGTTTTCAGGGAATTGGGAGTACTTCACATAATTGACTTTCAAAATATTGAAAATGAATCCATATGCCTATCTGCCATTATTTCACTGTAAATTGGATGCCATGGCTATAATCAATGAAAGAGTATTTAAATCCATCGTGGCTTTTTTTAAGTTTGGTTGGAGGGTCCTAAATGTTAACCAAAGCAGGTGGAAAGATGCTCAACAATTATATAATTCTTGATAATTTTCAGGAGGCTCGAAATGTTTCATACTTTAAATAATGGACAAATATTGAAATTCCCGCTAATAGAAAAGGAAGCCTTGGTCCCGGCACCGAGGGAAGTGCTGGCACTAAGTCATGGTGCTCAGAGCGAGTCCAACCTGCCTCCTTTGCAACCTTGAGCTGCTCAATTTACTACCTCTCTGACCAAGGATTTCCTCACCTGTAAAATATAAGAATTGGACTTGATGATCTCTCCGATTCTTTATTCTCAAATTTTATGGCCACGTCTCCCTTTCTGACAGCTAAAAAAAGATGGGGCTAATTTTAATGCATATTGTCTGTCTGCATATCTAACCTATAATGGATTGCCGATGCCTAGAAGCTAAAATGAAGGGTCACAGAAGCGCCATCTGCTTCAATTATTGATTATACTGGGAAGCTGCCTCCATTTTTTTAAACATTTAGTGAAAAATAGAAGTTGGCAGAAAATGTGTTGTAAACAGAATTACTCCCCCCCCACACATACACACTCACATTTATTGAATAATTCATAAACAGTATGTGGCGAAGGCTTTTGAAACAGCCTTTCCCCAAATAAATACCTGCATGTTCCAACATCAGGTACAAATGATTTGGTAGACATTACTTTGATAATGACAGTGCTTAATCATTGATGTCTCAGATTCAACTTTATTGTATTCTTATCAATTCCTTTGAATTAATTTTCTTGCATTATATTGGAAAGAAATAGTTACCATCATTGAGTATTCTCAGTATTACTTTTTAAGATATATTTAAATTTTTTGTTAATTCATTTATTTGCAAGCAGAGAGACAGAGAGAATGGGGGTGCCAGGGCCTCAAGCCACTGCATTTTCTGCATCTGGATTTACAGGGTACTGGGGAATTGAACTCGGGTTGTTTGGCTTTGCAGGCACTTGCTAAGCCTTCTCTGCAGCCCCTCAGGATTACTTTTAAATATTTTCAGATTTCTTGGTTATTATTAATAAATATAAATTGTATACATTTAAGGTACGTGACTTGATGTCTGGATGTATATACATGTTATGGAAGGATCACTACAATTGATGTAAGAATCTAATGTCCATGTGTTCACATGTTATCACTGTGTGACTGGGGGTTATGGACCTGATGTCATGTGTTCACATGCTATCACTGTGTGACTGGGGGTTAAGGACCTGATGTCATGTGTCCACATGTTATCACTGTGTGACTGGGGGTTAAGGACCTGATGTCATGTGTCCACATGTTATCACTGTGTGACTAGGGGTTAAGGACCTGATGTCATGTGTCCACATGTTATCACTGTGTGACTGGGGTCATGTGTTCACATGTTATCACTGTGTGACTGGGGGTTAAGGACCTGATGTCATGTGTCCACATGTTATCACTGTGTGACTGGGGGTTAAGCACAGTTAGAATGCGCTCACTGAGCAAATTTCAACTCCCTTATGCCATTATTAACTACAGATCTGCAGAGTGTTCACCCAGGATAACTCAAGGCTTATACACTTCAGTCCACATCTTTCTGTTCCTCCCGTCCTCCCTACCCCTTAGTCGCCACCATTGTGTTCTCTGCTTTTATGAATTCTATACTCTTTCTGATTTCATGTGTAAATGAGATCAACAGTATTTGCCTGCTTTTGAATGACTTTATTTCCCTTGTTCAATAGTATAATACATTGCATTCTTAAAACTTTTATTCATTCAAACAAATATTTATTGAAAGTCTGCTACTGTGAATCGGGTATTGTTCCAAGTATTTTGCAAGTACTTGAAATTGAATATATAATAAAAAATAATAAAATTTGTAGCAATGTCCATGAATCTGAATGTGAGGTTTTTCTATTTAAACTGTGAATACAGTATTCTTTAAATTATTTCTAAAAAGTAGGTAAAAAAAAAAAAAGGGTAGGGAGAGCCAGGCATGCTGGAGCACGGCTTTAATCCCAGCACTCGAGAGGTAGAGGTGGGAAAAATGCCATGAGTTTGAGGCCACCCTGAGACTACATAGTGAATTCCAGGTCAGCCTGGGCCAGTGTGAGACCCTACCTTGAAAATCCAAAAAAGAAAGAAAGAAATAAAGAAAGAAAGAAAGAAAGAAAGAAAGAAAGAGAGAGGAGGGAAATGGCTCAGTGGGAAAGAGTGTGTACGTCACAAGTGTGGGAGTCTGAGAGGGCTTGAGTTCAATCCTTAGACCCATATTAAAAAGTCAGGCATGGTCATGCATACCTGTAACCCCAGGCCTAAGGGGGATTCAGCCCTGAGAATTTCTGGGGCTCACTGGTGAGCCAGTCTGACTAACCACAACAGCTCCAAGTTCAATGAGGGACACCATTTAAGGAAACAAGTCAGAAGAGTTACATAGGAGGACACCCAACATTTTCTAGCCTGTACATGCATCTGCACACACATGTATGTTTGTGCCACACCACACCCCACACCCTACACATATGCTACACACACACCAAAATAAATAATTAAATGTAAATAAAGGCCTACATGCCACACCCACAGGTAAAGAGACTGGAAGGCTACCTAAGTTTTTCAGTGAGTGCCCCCACACCACGTACCCACACTTTCCTACTCCTTCTCTCCCTTCCTCTGCCTGCCATATTCCTAAGAGTCCCATTCATTCACACTCCTCATTCTACACTTAATGATCAGACACCTCTCACCAGTGAGTAAACGGGTCACCTGAGATGATGAACACACCATCGATTAATGCCATCACCTGCCTAAGTAGATCACTTCATTAGTTATAATATCATTTAGGTCCTGTGGAAAGTGATTGATTACACTGGGACTATTCTGACTATTGGTAGGAACGGGATAAACAATAAGTGTGTAAGGCAAGAAGGGAGCAAAGGCAGGTGGGCGAGTGGGCTCCCATGCAGAGCTGGCAGCTTTTGCCAATCCCGTGGAGAGCTAAGGAGTTTACTAGGCAGAAATGGAATGGCCAGATCCTAGTACCGCTAGGCATGGGCTGATCATCCTCTAGAAGAAGCATGCCTCTGCTGTAAAACCGAAGAAATGCCCAAACATTTGCATGAGCAGCTGGAGAGAATTAGCTAATTTCATCGTCCATAACTGTTTTAGTGGCTTCCTTGCAAAGAGAAACCTGAGACTAGGACTTCTAAGGAGACCACAGTGTGTTCAAGAATGGAGCCCAAAACAAGAGATAATAAAATGCTCCTAAAATTTAGTATTTAGGGGCTGGAGAAATACGTTAGCAACTAAGGTGCTTGCCTGCAAGCTTAAGGACCCATATTCAACTCTCCAGATCCCACGTAAGCCAGATGCACAAGGAGATGCAAGCATGCAAGGTCTCACGTGTGCACAAGATGGCGCATCATGCATCTGGAGTTCAACTGCAGTGCCTGGAGGCCCTGGTGCACCAATTTTCTCTCTCTCTCTCTCTCTCTGTGTGTGTGTGTGTGTGTGTGTATTTTGCTCTGCTTCTCTCTCATAAAAATATTAGTACATAGGTGCTCATTTTGGCAGCACATACACTAAAATTGGAACAATACAGAGAAGATTAGCATGGCCCCTGCGCAAGGATGACACAAATTCATGAAGCATGCCATACTTTAAGAAAAAAAATAAAAGTAGTATTGAGGGCTGAAAAGATGTCTCAGTGGTTAAGGTGCTTTCCTACAAAGCCTAACTACCCAAGTTTGATTCCCCAGTTCCCACATAAAGCCAGATGCACCAAGTGGCACATGTATCTAGAGACCATTTTCAGCAGCTGGAGACCCTGGTGTGTCCATTCTCTTCTCCGTCTCTTCTCTCTCTTCTCTCTCTCTCTCTCTCTCTCTCTCTCTCTCTCTCTCTCTCTCCAGGTAAATAAATAATAACAAAAATTAAAATGATTTAAATGAAGTCATAAAAAGAGCTTTCTAAAAGAAATGCAGGAGGGCAGAGAAGAGTGAGTAAAGGAGGAACCCTGGACATCCTGCGGGTACCCAGGTCATAAAGACTCCCTAAAGACTGGTGAGGCCTGCAGGGGGGATGATAAGGCAAGGGAAAAGGTACCTAGTGTTTGGACAATCCAACTGGACTGCACATAACTCCTAACTTCATTCCACATTTCATGTGGAATGTTGGTCATTCTCTAATTCATCTCTCTATATTGCAGCCACCCCACCCTGTGTAACGTACTAAAACAATATGGTTCTGGAAATTCAAAGATAAGTAAATAAAAATGAAATTCCAACAATATATTTAATCCCAAAATTTACCAGTCAAAACTGTCGTTTTTGCAGCCAGGCATGATGGCTCATGCCTTTAGTCTCAGCAGTCACGAGGCTGAGGTAGGAATATTGTCCTGACTTTGAGGCCAACCTGGGCTATAGAGATCCAGGTCATGCTGGGCTGGAGTGAAACCCTGCTTCAAAGCAAATTGTCGTTGTTGTTGCCGTTCTAATATTATTAACCTGTCTCACTTTTGCCCCCACGTCCTCAGGGCAGGGCTGCTGGAAGGGAAACAATCTAGCTAAATGAATGAGGCAAGCCCTCGCTCGCTTCAAATGCCAACACTGCCAATTGTGTGCCATGAAATCCTGAGTGAGTTGAACGCCTCATGCCTTGATTTTCTAATCTATAAAAAGATAGTAACAGTATCTAGTTAAGTGGATTCTGGGGGATTCAGAAACCAGCACAGGTACTATATTTATTCTAATGTCAGCCACCATGCAGGCACTCAGTAAACATAGCTGTTCATGCTTACAATTATTCTTCTTTGTTATAAAACTAATAGAAACTTTTTTAAACGTTTTGTTTATTTTTATTTATTTATTTGAGAGTGACAGACACAGAGAGAAAAAGAGACAGATAGAGGGATAGAGAATGGGCGTGCCAGGGCCTCCAGCCACTGCAAACGAACTCCAGACACGTGCGCCCCCTTGTGCATCTGGCTAACGTGGGTCCTGGGGAATCGAGACTAACCAGTGTGTGTAAATCTTACCCTGACAAGAGTAATCAGTGTGCGTAAATCTTACCCTGATAAGAGTGACCAGTGTTTGTAAATCTTACCCTGATAAGAGTGACCAGTGTGAGTAAATCTTACCCTGACAGAGTGACCAGTGTGAGTAAATCTTACCCTGACAAGTGGACCAGTGTGTGTAAATCCTTACCCTGACAAGAGTAACCAGTGTGTGTAACTCTTACCCTGACAAGTGGACCAGTGTGTGTAAATCATACCCTGACAAGAGTAACCAGTGTGTGTTAAATCTTACCCTGACAAGAATAACCAGTGTGTGTAAATCCTTACCCTGACAAGAGTAACCACTGTGTGTAAATCTTACCCTGAAAAGAGTGACCAGTGTTTGTAAATCTTACCCTGACAAGAGTGACCAGTGTTTGTAAATCTTACCCTGACAGAGTGACCAGTGTGTGTAAATCTTACCCTGACAAGAGTGACCAGTGTGTGTAACTCTTACCCTGACAAGAATAACCAGTGTGTGTAAATCTTACCCTGACAAGAGTAATCAGTGTGCGTAAATCTTACCCTGAAAAGAGTGACCAGTGTGTGTAATTCTTACCCTGACAAGAATGACCAGTGTGCGTAAAACTTACCCTGACAAGAGTAATCAGTGTGCGTAAATCTTACCCTGATAAGAGTGACCAGTGTTGTAAATCTTACCCTGACAAGAGTAATCAGTGTGCGTAAATCTTACCCTGACAATAGTGACCAGTGTGTGTAACTCTTACCCTGACAAGAGTGACCATTGTGTGTAAATCTTAACCCTGACAAGAGTGACAGTGTGTGTAAATCCTTACCCTGACAAGAGTGACCAGTGTTTGTAAATCTTACCCTGAAAAGAGTGACCAGTGTTTGTAAATCTTACCCTGACAAGAGTGACCACTGTGTGTAAATCTTACCCTGACAAGAGTGACAGTGTGTGTAAATCCTTACCCTGACAAGAGTGACCAGTGGTGTGTAAATCTTACCTGACAAGAGTGGACCAGTGTGTGTAACTCTTACCCTGACAAGAATGACCAGTGTGCGTAAATCTTACCCTGATAAGAGTGACCAGTGTGTGTAAATCTTCCCTGACAAGAGTGACCATGTGTGTAAATCTTACCCTGACAATAGTGACCAGTGTGTGTAATCTTACCCTGACAAGAATAACCAGTGTGTGTAAATCTTACCCTGATAAGAGTGACCAGTGTTTGTAAATCTTACCCTGACAAGTGACCAGTGTGTGTAAATCTTCCCTGACAAGAGTGACCAGTGTTGTAAATCTTACCCTGACAAGAATAACCAGTGTGTGTAACTCTTACCCTGACAATAGTGACCAGTGTGTGTAAATCTACCCTGACAAGAGTAACCAGTGTGTGTAAATCTTACCCTGACAATAGTAACCAGTGTGTGTAACTCTTACCCTGACAAGTGACCAGTGTGTGTAATTCTTACCCTGACAAGAGTGACCAGTGTTTGTAAATCTTACCCTGACAGAGTGACCAGTGTGTGTAAATCTTACCCTGACAAGTGACCAGTGTGTGTAATCTTACCCTGACAAGAGTGACCAGCGTGTGTAAATCTTACCCTGACAAGAGTAATCAGTGTGCGTAAATCTTACCCTGACAAGAGTGACCAGTGTGTGTAAATCTTACCCTGACAAGAGTGACCAGTGTGTGTAAATCTTACCCCGACAAGTGACCAGTGAGTGTAAATCTCACCCTGACAAGAATAACCAGTGTGTGTAAATCTTACCCTGACAAGTGACCAGTGTTTGTAGATCTAACCCTGACAAGAGTGACCAGTGTGTGTAAATCTTACCCTGACAAGAGTAACCAGTGTGCGTAAATCTTACCCTGAAAAGAGTGACCAGTGTGTGTAAATCTTACCCTGACAAGAGTGACCAGTGTGAGTAAATCTTACCCTGACAAGAGTGACCAGTGTGTGTAAATCTTACCCTGACAAGAATGACCAGTGTGCGTAAAACTTACCCTGACAAGAGTGACCAGTGTGTGTAAATCTTACCCTGACAAGAGTGACCAGTGTGTGTAAATCTTACCCTGACAAGAGTGACCATTGTGTGTAAATCTTACCCTGACAAGAGTGACCAGTGTCTGTAATCAGTGTGTGTAAATCTTACCCTGACAAGAGTGACCAGTGTGTGTAAATCTTACCCTGACAAGAGTGACCAGTGTGTGTAACTCTTACCCTGACAAGAGTCACCAGTGTGTGTAAATCTTACCCTGACAAGTGACCAGTGTGTGTAAATCTTACCCTGACAAGAGTGACCAGTGTTTGTAAATCTTACCCTGATAAGAGTGACCAGTGTGTGTAAATCTTACCCTGACAAGTGACCAGTGTGTGTAAATCTTACCCTGACAAGAGTGACCAGTGTGTGTAAATCTTACCCTGACAAGAGTGACCAGTGTGTGTAAATCTTACCCTGACAAGAGTGACCAGTGTGTGTAAACCTTACCCTGACAAGAGTGGCCAGTGTGTGTAAATCTTACCCTGACAAGAGTGACCAGTGTGTGTAAATCTTACCCTGACAAGAGTCACCAGTGTGTGTAAATCTTACCCTGATAAGAGTGACCAGTGTGTGTAAATCTTACCCTGACAAGTGACCAGTGTGTGTAAATCTTACCCTGACAAGTGACCAGCGTGTGTAAATCTTACCCTGACAAGTGACCAGTGTGTGTAAATCTTACCCTGACAAGAGTGACCAGTGTGTGTAACTCTTACCCTGACAAGAGTGACCACTGTGTGTAAATCTTACCCTGACAAGAGTGACCAGTGTGTGTAAACCTTACCCTGACAAGAGTGACCAGTGTGTGTAAATCTTACCCTGATAAGAGTGACCAGTGTGTGTAAATCTTACCCTGACAAGAGTGACCAGTGTTTGTAAATCTTACCCTGACAAGAGTAACCACTGTGTGTAAACCTTACCCTGATAAGAGTGACCAGTGTGTGTAAATCTTACCCTGACAAGAATGACCAGTGTGTGTAAATCTTACCCTGACAAGAGTGACCAGTGTGTGTAAATCTTACCCTGACAAGAGTAACCAGTGTGTGTAACTCTTACCCTGACAAGAGTGACCAGTGTGTGTAAATCTTACCCTGAAAAGAGTAACCAGGAATAGAATTCAATAAAATAAGTAAAAAATCCATCACTGCCCAAAATCTGACTATTTTTGCTTTGTTTTCATTTTTAATTGTTATAGTTTTATTTAATACTGGGTCTCACTCTAGTTCATGTTGGCCTGGAACTCACTGCGTAGCCCAGACTAACCTCAAGTTCATGAGTGAGCCTTCTGTCTTGGCATCCCAAGGGTTGGGATTACAGGTATAAACCATGATGCTTGATTTCAAATTTGATTCTTTAGTAAACAGAAAGATTTCTCCATTAATCCTACAGTAAAGTACATGTTTCCCTCCCCACCTCCTTTTTCTCTCTTTATTACTTTTTCTAAGCAATATTTTATAAGAGATCACAGGTTGACAGAAATTGTGCCTAGCATAATGACAATATATCTGTAGCCCCACAAATTCAAGCAATACAAGCTCTGTGACCATTGAGAAGAAACAACAAAAAGACACCAAAAACACTCAAGGATGCATATTTTCTAACATTTCCTGAAGTCTTTACTATGTGATGCAAAGTGCTGTATGGGATGTGACAGGGAGAACTTTCTTACTTGCAGATAATAGCAACCCAATTTTATCTATCAAGGGAGTTCACTGGAAGAAGTCTAAAGGAGTGCCCCACAGCAAATGAAGGTTTCAGCCTCCCTTCAGAACGCAGCACGTCTTCTCAGGCCATTCTGGCTTTGAACAGCTTGTAGCAATCCCAGACTTTTGTTGTTGTTGTTGTTTTGTTTTGTTTTGAGGTAGGGTCTTACTCTAGCTCAGGCTGACCTGTAATTCACTCTATAGTCTCAGGATGGCCTTGAATCACAGAGATCCTCCTACCTCTGCCTCCCGAGTGCTGGGATTAAAGGCGTGCTGCCACCACACCCCAGGCAGCAATCCCAAACCTCTTTCGAATCATCCCCCACTCCCACCTGTCCTTCGCTCTAGTGTGAAGTCCCCTCCCCACTTCATCCCTTCACTGAATTTCTTATTCCGTCTCTAAGATCAGAACAGATTTATCCATTACAAAATAAAACCAGTCTGACATCAAAACTAGGGGTGGAGGTGTCTATTGTTGGGCAATAAACATAACAATACCATTTGCTGTCATTTAAAAAAAAACTAAAAGACCATAGCAGCATTCCAGAAAGTATCAAATTGCCTTCTTCAATGGTTAGCAGACATTAATGCTAGAGAAGCTTTCCTAAAAGTACTGTGCTATATGGAGTTAGGCACCGTTTTAAAAAGTGAGAGCATGGGGCTGGAGAGATGGCTTAGTGGTTAAGCGCTTGCCTGTGAAGCCTAAGGATCCCTGGTTTGAGGCTCAACTCCCAAGGACCCATGTTAGCCAGACGTACAAGGGGGCGCATGCGCCTGGAGTTCATTTGCAGTGGCTGGAAGCCCTGGCGTGCCCATTCTCTGTCTCTATCTGCCTCTTTCTCTCTCTGTCACTCTCAAATAAATAAATAAAAAATTTTTTAAAAGTCAGACCATTCCATATAAACTGCCCATGTGTTTTGACCTCTAGGACATGATATCTAGCTTGTCTAGTCACACAAATGAGATATGCGTCCTTGGAGAGACACCTTGTCTTTAAAAAATTAAGGGGAGGGGAGTCAATTAAAAGACACTCCACACAATAATAGGAGAAAAAAATCATAGGAGAGAAAAATGATGACATCAAAATAGAAGAGAGGCTAGTTGTAAGGAAGGGATTCAGTTAAAGGAGTTTGGGGAGGGAGAAAAGTAAGGGTGGTAGGAGGGGATTATGATTATGGTACATTGTTTATATTTATGTAAGTTCTCATTAAAAATTTAAAAAGAGAAAAAAAAATTAAGAAAAAAAGAAAGAGGGCTGGGGAGATGGATCAATGACTCAGCAGTTAAAGGTGCTTTCTTGCAAAGGCTGATGGTCCAAGTTCGATTCCCCAGTGCCCAAGTAAAGCCAGATGCACAAAGTGGCACATGTATCTGGAGTTCATTTGTGGTGACATGCCCATATCCCCCCCCCCTCTATCACTCTCTCACACATAAATAAATAAAAATATTTTTAAATAAATCATTCCCTCTGTGAGGCAAGTAGTGCCCTGCATACGTGCGGGATGAGTAGACCCAAGCTCCCAGGTCCCCTGCAGTCCGTGTGTATGTGTGTGGAAGTGCCCTGCAGGTACGAGATGGAGGAGAATCAGGAAACATCACTACATCAAGAAGAGAGAGGAGGGCTGGAGAGATGGCTTAGTGGTTAAGCACTTGCTTGTGAAGCCTAAGGACCCCAGTTCAAGGCTCGTCTCCCCAGGACCGACGTTAGCCAGATGCACAATTGAGGGCATGCATCTGGAGTTCGTTTGCAGTGGCTGGAGGCCCTGGTGTGCCCATTCTCTCTCTCTCTCTCTCTCTCTCTGCCTCTTTCTCTCTCTGTCGGTCACTCTCAAATAAATAAATTAAAAAATAGTAATAATAAAATGAGAAGTGGGGGAGAACTGTGGTTTAAAAAAAAAAAGAAGAAGAGAGAGGAGATAGGTCACCTCCACCTCACCTGCCCCAGCCCAGAAGTCTTTATAGGGGAAGCAGTGGCACGAATACTGCTTTCATGGCTACCCTGAAAACCAGTTCCAGGGAAACGGTGACACTCAAACCTCATAAAAACAGAGATCCAGAGTCTACAGAGAAAAACACTAAATCAGACCTCTATTCTGCCCACCGAGGCTCAGGGCGCATCGTGGAAGAGGGGGCAGGAAGACTGTGAGAGCCTCAGGGTGGTGGGAATAGCCTGAGACACCAGGTTTCCCTCATCACTGCAGAGACTGACCTAAGGCCTCCTAGTCCCCACAGTGAATATCAATCACCCCGCCAAAGGGGAGAGGGGGCTTATGTAAACAACCTTTCTAGAACAAAAAAAAAAATCAATAAATTAAAAAAATCATTCTCTTTAAAATCTCATCTAAAAAATTTAAATCCATGATAATTTATTTAAAAACAATGGAAGACACTTGCTATAACCTGTGGCCTACACTCACACATCACACACGTGCATGCGCACACATACACATTCACCACATACATATAAACATGTACATACACATGTACACAAGCCACACACAATTTCACCTTATACTTCAAGATAAAATTTTTATGCACAAATTGGAGGAACTACTCCCCAGTTTATGAAGCTAATCAAACCTCACAAGGAGGAACGTTCACAGTTTCACAAGTATTTTCTTTTTCTAATAGCACATTCTTTTGCTTTATTTTATTGTTGTTTACCATATCTATAAGGTTTGTAGAAATATATCACTAGCTGCTAATACACTAGTGTAAACTTATCAAAAGATTTCCTAAACAAATGTTGTGTTTTGTTTTCTCAAAGTGAAATTTTATCGTGCAAATGTGCCAATTACTATCTTGATTCTTTCAGATTTTTTTTTAATATTGAAATCTAGGGGCTACAGAGATGACTTAGCAGTTAAAGTACTTGCTTGCAAAACCTAAGAACCCAGGTTCCATTCCCCAGTACCCATGTAAGCCAGATGCATGAGGTGGCCCATATATCTAGAGTTCACAGTGGATGGAGGCCCTGGTGTGCCCATTCTCTCTATCTACCTGCCTCTCCCCCCCCCCAATAAATAAATAAATAAATGTGAAATTTTAAAAATATTGAAATCTAGCTCAATTATTTTAGCTCCTTTGAAGACACAGCTTAAACTCTGGAATACCAACACAAAAGTAAATGTATCTTCATAAAATTAAATGTGCTTCAGTGTAATGTTAATCAAATACTCTCTGTGGGCCTTAATAAATTGGAAAAAATAACATAGCTTATAATTTTTATCATTATAAATACATAGCCAGGGTCAATCCACCTCAATATTACAGATTTTCATATGTAGCTAGAGGATGTTATACAAACTCTTAAGGACCGATGGCCAGCAGGATTGGTAGATAGAAAAACTGAGCAATGAGTCCCAAATTATAGCTACAGAGGAGTAAGGAGCTCTTGTTGCTACTAAATAATAGTGTACCTACAGATAATGATAACGTATTGTACATTTCAAAACAATTATCATTTTTTACATGGAGAAAGAAAATGAACTGAAATTAGAGTAAAATTTCCTACATTCCACTCGAGGTACTAAAATGTTGATACAAATTAGACTGATACATTAAGTATGCATATTCTAAAACATATAGTAATCAATAAAATAACTATACCAAGAGATATACTCAAAGCACAATACATAAAAATGTAATTCTAAAAAAAAAAACTGCTCAAGTTATTCACAAGAGGTTTTAAACGGATGCGACAAAGAAATAAAAATAAAACAAAGAGGACTGAGGAGATGGCTCCTTTGGTCAAGTTCCTGCAAGCATGAAGACGGTGAACCCCCAGTGACAGTGTGAAATCTGGGTATAGTGGAGTGTTCCTGTGATCTCAGAGCTCAGGAAGGGGAGGCAGAGAACCGCTGAGGCCAGACATCTAGTTAGTGCAGCACAGTCAGTGAGAACCTGGCTCACTGTTCAAAAGACAACATAGACAGCCATTAAGGAAGGCACTTCTGGCCTTCACACACACACACACACACACACACACACACACACACACACACACACGTGAATACATGCACCTGCATGAACTCACGCACCCACACACATGCATGCACTCACACCACACACCACGTGCACGTATTCAAACAAACAGAAAGGTAGCCAATATTTAATGGCAGACTTAAGCCCCAACATGCCAATAATTATTTCAAGAGTGGAAGGGAGATTCCCAAAGAAATATAAGGCTAAGTAGAATGAAAAATCAAGATGTCAAAATGTGCAGTATAAAGCTGAAACAGAGCAGGGCCATTTTTTTTTCCCGAGGTAGGGTTTCACTCTAGTCTAGGCCAACCTGAAATTCACTATGTAGTCTCAGGGTGGCCTCAAACTCATGATGACCCTCCTACCTCTGCCTCCCGAGTGCACCACCACGCCCAGCTCAAGGCCAAATTTATAGCAATAAGTGTCTATTTCTTAAAAGAGGAATTTTTTTTAAAAAAAGAGGAAAGGTTCTAAATTGATAATCTAGAGTTATATCTCAAGAAAGTTGAAGACCAAAATAATGAAACAGGTAGAAGGAAGTGATAAGGATAAGAGTAGAAACCAGAGAAATTAGCAACAGGAAAACCAGTAAAACAATTCTTCAAAACCCATTTAGTGGGTGAATCTTTAAGTCTCTTAGAGGTTAGAAGGAAGGCCCAAGCCACCAATATGAGGAGTCAAACAGAACCCTGTGAATCACTTAACTCCTAAAAATTTGAAAATGTGAGAGAAATGAGTAAATTCCTTTAAAAACTACAAACCACTGAACTGTGACTGAGGTGACATCAATAATCCATATAATCCCACAGCCACTGAAATACTTAACGTAGCTAAAGCTCTCTTCAAGAAGGAACTCTCCAGACGTGGATGATTCCACTGGAAAAATGTACCAAATGAGTAAAGGACCATTTTTACACTTTCTTCCAGAAAAAAAAAATACATGACAGAATGCTCCCCACCTAATTTTACAGAACCTCACTATTAGCCAATAACAAGCTCAGACAAAGGGGATGCAAAGTTGGAACCCAGAATATATTTGCATGACCTTAATCAGAAAAAAGTCCTCAACAAAACATTACCAAGTCAAATCCACAAATGCAAAATTAATTGTGCCCTATAACCAAAAGGGTTTATTCCAGTTATGTAAAGCATGTTTAATGTTCGAAAATCAACCACTCCATCACGTCAGACTAAAGAATAAAAACCATGCACCCATGTCAATGGATACAGCAAAAGCATCTGACAAAATCCAACACCTGCTGATGATTCTCTATAAAAATCTCTGAGCACATAAAAACAGGAGAATGCCCACTAGTTGGTAATTATCATGATTAAAAAAAAAAAAAAAGAGCCCTACAACTAACATCACACTTAGTAGTAAACAGTTTGGGAGCAAAGCAAAGATATCTTCTCTCACTGCTCTGAGCCAACCTATCACTAAGATTTCGACCTGTTGTTTATATATTTACACTGAGGCAAGAATAAAATAAAACTTTTAAAAGGCAGATATATTGAGAAGGAAAAACACAAGGCTGTTCCTATTTACATATGATGTGATTGCCTATAATGCAAAGCCCTAGCCCATCTGTAGGAACCATGTCAGATCTAAGTGAGTTTTTAAGTGTTACAGATAATAGAAAATACATAGAAATCTAGCACAGCATGTACAGACACTGCACGCTGCCAATTACAAAACACTGATGGAAGTCATTAAGCCCAAGTGACAGATATACATGCTCTGTTTTTGGTTTGGTTTGCTTTTTGTTTTCAAGTTACAGAGCTGGAGTTAAAAGCCACAGCCTTTCACATGCTAGGCGAGCTTTCTTCCACTTAGCTAGATTTCCAGCTTCATACCGTGTTTGTTGATTGTAAGACCCCATATTCTAAAGATAGAAATTTCCCCAAATGAACTATAAGTTCAATGTACTTTCTATCACAATGTCAGCCAAATTTTTTGGGTAATACACATGCATATTCTGAATTTTATGTGAAAATTTAAAACCTTAGAAAAGCTCAAATTGATTTTTCAAAGAAGAATAAAGTGGCAGGAATCACTCATATGCTGTTAAGTCTTACAATATAGCTAGAGAGTTCAGAACTCGAATATTGGCAGGCTGACAGACAGATCAATTGAACAAGAATAAGGACCTTGCAAAACAGACGTAGACAAATTTTTGACAAAGGTTCCAAAGCAATGCAACAAATGGCACAGGGACCCTTTTAAAATCATTGAGAAAAAAATAAATAAATGAACAGAACCACCTTGACATACACTTGATATTTTGCTCAAAATTTAACTCAGAATATATCATAGACTTAAAAGTGAAATGTTAAATTATAAGCCTAAAAAATCTGGGAAATATAAACAAAAATAAGAAAAGTTTTGTAGCTGGAGCTAAGAATTCTTAGATCTGACAGAAAAACATCAATCCATAAAGGAAAAATTGATAAATTAAACTTCATCAAAATTTTAAAAAAAACTTTTGTTCCATAAAACTCCCTGTTATAAGGATGAACTTACAATCACAGATTGTGAAAATATGTTTTCCAACCACATATCTGATAAATGGTCTATATCCAGATTATATAAAGATGTCTCACAATTCTAAAGAAAAAATCAATTAATTCTTCTATGGTCACATGATATGAACAGACATGTCCCTGAAAAGGATATGAATACGACAAACAGCACATGGGCTTAGGGATATGCCAATCAAAACCACAATAACATATCATGTCACACCTCTGAAAATGACTGAAATAAAATGAAAATGTGTAAGACCAAGTAATGAGGTAAGGCAGAGAAGTGGACCACTTTATTTTTTCCTGAGGTTTTGTCTATTTTTTTGTTCCTTTTTCCTTTCTAAATTAAAAATACTAAAATATGACTTTAAAAGCCCAAAGACTCCACCAAAAGATGATTCAAATGACTAAATTCAGCAAAGTTTCAGAATAAAGCAATCAACATGGGGGAAGTAAGTATTATGCCAAGTGAAATAAACCAGACATAGAAGACATATCTCTTACATAAAGGATCTAAAAAGGCTGATCTCATAGAAATTGATTAGTGATTACCAGAGACTAGAGACAGTACTGGAGAGGGAAGAATGGGGAAAAGTTTGAACAATGGGTAATAAGCTACAGTTAGAAGAGTAAGTTCAGATGTATTATTGCTTGGTAAGGTGACTATATAGTTGATAGAGATAGATAGATCTGACTTGATTAAAACATTATAAAATATATACATGTATCAAAACAACATATGGAACCCCATCAATCTGTACAACTGTAATGCTTCATTACTGGTTAAAAGTTAAGTTAAATTTAGAAAAAAGAGCTTAAACTATATCCTTACCTCTAAAACTAAATGAATGATTTAACATCATCATACCCTCCTAAGTACACACACACATACACACACACGTATACGTGTGTGTGTATGTGTGTGTGTGTATGTACATATATATGTGTGTGTGTTCTCTGTGTTTATCATCTTATTATTCTGGTTTTGTTGGTGTTTGTTTTTTGTTTTTTTTAAGTTGGGTAGCCTTGACCTCACAGTAATCCACCTACCTCTGCCACCAAGTGCTGGGATTAAAGGCATGCACCACCATGCCTATCATCTTTAATTTAGTGTAAACAAATAAAGATTCCATTATGTCTTTCCTGCTCATTTTTTCTATTGTTCAGCATTATTTATATATTTACTTTTCCTTTAATTAAAATAAATCTGATATCAGTTCCATTAAACCTATTATTTTCTAATCTCTTGAGATCTTTTCCAATTTTGTATCTTACAAAGAGATCATTACCTAAATTCAGGGTAGTACTTAGAGAGAGGAGTTTTGCCCAAAATGACATGAGCTTGCTATAGAAAGCCCTTTTACTCCCTTATGAAAATTTTAAGCTATATGTAACACAGTCCAAAAATCATGAATCAAATGGTACAATTAGACTAAAGGGGCATCATCACATCAATTTTTATGTCATACTTTGTTCTGCTATTTCAACTTCTGTGCTCTCTCAAGTGGGTTTTAAGACTTAAAAGCTCATCGTGAAAGATTTCTATCCTAATTTTCTGGACTCTGACGCTGCCCGGAACTTTAAAGTTCCTTCTTTTATTCCTGCTGGGGGAGTCTAAGAGTTATACTATTCCTAGTGAGTTCTCGTGATATTAGCATTCCATTTCAGTCAACCCTGGTAAAACATCTTTGTACTACATCTGCACTGAAAACTAGACACTTAATTTTCAGGTCACCATATTTTAATCAGTCACCAGGGGACTCTTACCTGGCTACAGTCTGGCTGACTTTAAGGCATCTGACATTAACGAAGCATGGGATGAGTCCCACTCTCATTTCAAAAGTAGCTGATTTGCATATTAAAATGACCTTGAGTGTCTAACCTGAGAATACACTGCTGAGACCCAGGTTTACAGGCTTATAGAAGGAGCCCTTTAGGCTTACTAGAGATAGAAAAAAAGTCACCCTTCACATAAAAAACAACAGACGGGTCATCAATATTTGTTATTTAAACACTGATTCTAAGTTTCTACCCTACATCATTGTCAGAACCATCAATCAAATAATAGCACCTAATCCATATTTCTTAGCTTTATAATGCAGACACCTATCAAGAGCTAAATCTCCAGTAGAGTAGTAGAAAAAGAGAGTTGCTTGTACATCCATAGGATGTTGAGCCAACATGGCAAATCAACTCACAAACTTGACTTGACACTGAGTTTTTATGCTGTGGGAAAGTGGAAGAAAACCACTATGTCAATAGATGGTACCAGTTGATAAAGAGAACTTCAAATTGCCCAGATAGGGGATGACAAAAGGGACAGTATCTTTGGAAAGCAAAATAATAAAACTCCCCAGCACAGGCAGATAGACTGTGGATCCACGGCTGAAGGGCTGGGAAGAGTTTAAGAACTGGAGTGGGGAGAAGAGAAGCAGAGAAGGGAGAAGGCATCCATCACTTTTAGCGTTTGTTGTTTTTTGATGAAACCCTTGCACTGTGGCCAGTGTTAAGCTTCCGATATCGTGTCATTAAACATGACATAAGGAAACGTTGCTCACAAAACCTTCTCACTACTCATGTGAACTGGTCCCAGGACAGTACTGTAGCCATGACAGGAAGCATCCTGAGGGCCTGTCGGGTTCCAGGCTTTACCTTGACCGTAATGAGTAATGTAGGCACAAGTGGCATCTTAACTCACCTCCATACTCCATCAGAAGACCAACTAAAGTTTCCACCTCGTAGAATAAGCTAGAAGCACATCTGCGACCCACTCTATGTTTATCTTCTGGCTGCCTTGTCAATTAATAGAGCTCTTCTGAATTATCATTCCAGGAGTCTCCCCCTCCCAGTTCATTTCACTTCCCCCCTTATTTCCCAGCCCCCTGGGGTTTTTCAGACCTTCCTTTCCTGCACTCCCATGGGTAGGGTGTACCCAGTTGTCAGCATAAGCTCGCTAAAACCTGCCATCAATCTGCTTCTTATTCTTCGTGACCTTTAATCTTGTTTTCTGAGTCTCTTTCCCGTTAGGACTAGTCAACTTCATCACTCCTTTTGATTCTACACTCTAACCTTCAATCTCATTCCCCAAGGCTCTTCCTGGTCCTAAGCACAGCTTCTTAGAACCTCTAAAGTTCTCCGAGTGCTTCTGGCTCCACAGGTGAGTGTGATTTTTAATCAGCATCTGGCTGCCTGACTCATAGAAATTCCTTTTAATTAGTCATGTTTGAGCCTAACTTTATGTGACTGTTCCCTGAGGTGTGGAACAGATAGCCTTCTTTTTCATAACCCAAATGAATAAAATGCCCACTAACTTGATCTGTGTACACTACTTAGTGACTCATCTTTGAAAGCAGGCTCCAGGAGCCAGGTGTGGCCATGCATGTCTTTAATCCCAGCACTTGGGAAGCAGAAGTAGAAGGATTGCTGTGAGTTCTAGGCCACTCAGAGACTTCATAGTGAATCCTACGTCAGCCTGGGCTAGAGTGAGACCCTGCCTCAAAAGAAAAAAAATTAAAAAACTAAAAAAGAAAAAAAAAATCACATAGTGAAATCAGGCTCCAGTCAAAGCCACATAACTTCACATCACCAGGTTACCTCACAGTAAGTATTGTTTCCTGTTGGTTTTGATTCAACCTGTCCCCAAAAACACAAGATGAAAGAATGTTTTATTACACTCTGAAAGCTAAATCCCCAAAAGGGTAGAGATTGTAGCTCACTTTGAGTAAACCTACTGGAACTATTAAAAGTGAACTAAAGAAAGTATGTAGTTGTCAAATTGTTCAGACATTTTCACCTGAGTTCCTTTGGAATCTCTTTCTTCTGGTTGCCACACTTGTTTTTTTGTTTTTTGTTTTTTGTTTTTTTTTTCTTTTTTGTTTTTTTTCTGAGACTGCTCGATTGCTGCTGTAAAATGTTTGGACCTTGCTCTCATGAAGCTTAGTGAAACCAGAACAGGGATCACATCCAAACTCCAAGCTGAATCAGTGTTGGTCAAGCGTAAGGCATTCAGGTCAAGTCACCGGCTCTCAGGGAGCTGAGAGGACGGCCTATGCAGAGCTCCGTGGCTCTGGAAACACACGTCTAAATACAAGCTTATATCAGAAGCACAAAGGTGAAGTCAGGGACTACAGGGAAAACCCCAAATTCAGCCTCTAAAAGTAGAAGATAAAATCGGAGAATCAAACCAACAACAAGGGGGATGTCTCAAGGACTTCCCTTACCTGAGTCTGGTATGATTGGCACAAAGAAAGCTCATGCTTTCAACTGCGTTCACACCTGTCACACTAAGTTAACACCTGTTTTCCAGGCAGTCTTGCACAAACATGAATTTTTTTTTTGAGGTGTAATATCTTAATATTCTTGAAGTTTAAAACATAGGTCTGTTCTTTATAGTTCCATGTGTGAATTTACATTTAACATTTATGAATGAATTGATACTATGGGATAAAGGCTGAGATGAAATGCCATGATCAGATGGAATCTGGCACTTAAAATAATTTTTAAAACAAAGATAAACGGAAAATAATCTCAGTAAAATAGCATTTAAAAAATCTAAAATCTTTTAAACATAATTTTTAGGTTAGCTCTTGGAGTTAAATGTTAGGACTGAGTGCTGGAAAGATGGCTTAACAGTCAAGGCACTTTCTAGCAAAGCCTGAGGACCCAGGTTCCATCGCCCAGGACCGGCACAAGCCAGCTGCACAAGGTGGATCATACATCTGGAGTTCGTTTGCAGTGACTGGAGGCCCTGGTGCACCCATTCTCTGACTTTCTATCTGCCTCTCTCTCTCTGTCTTTCAAATAAATAAATAAAATATTTTTTAAAAATTAAAACTGAGAATTAATTTGATTCCAAAGAACATGATTTTTAAATTTATGTATGTTACGACAATATCAAAGTTAAAGAGGCAAGTTTTGCCAAAAGCTAAAATGTATCACAGAGATGAGCTCATGGATTAAAGGAGCTATATTTTACAGTGCTCCCTAATAGTGTATCACAGAGACGAGCTTGTGGATTAAAGGAGATGTATTTTATAGTGCTCCCTAACAGTGTATCGCAGATATGAGCTCATGGACTAAAGGTGCTATATTTTACAGTGTTCCCTAACAGTGTATCATAGAGATGAGCTTGTGGATTAAAGGAGCTGTATTTTACATTGTTCCCTAACGGTATATCAGTCATTCATAAGGCTTGCTTATGAAGTCAGTGTTCTTGGATGTTTCAGTATACTATTTGTTTATAAGATTATAATACTATAATCTTAAGACCCTAATTAGAAAATTGTGAATTTCAGTTTCTGTACCTCCATAGGCTTACCGTGTCCCTCCCAAAGGGTCAGCATTTTACAGGGAAGCATGGAGCACCAAACAATTAAAAGAGAGTAAAAGTCACTAGTCTTTGTGATATGAAAACTGGAAAATAAAACTCTCCCCTCCTGGAATGTACTGCAAGCATGGTATGTCATATCTAATATTTCACATGGGTCTCAGAACCAGCCTTTGTTATTTTTCATGCAAAGACAGACTCTGTCTGCCTTGACTGTCACGGGAAGAGCCCTGAATTGTAGTGGTAAGTGGTAGCTGGAAAACTAGCCCTCCAAGCTCTGTCATGAACAAACAGAGAGCCGAACCAAGGGTGATCCATGACGCCTCCACCTCCTCCCGAGCCCACTCAAACCATGCGGCAAAAGCCTAAGTCCCTAGGACAACTGCTCCTAGCAAATCCCACCAGGTAGTGGGGCTCCCTTAGGCCACCCTAGACAAACTGAAGGAACACAAAATCAACAAATTACCTGGACTGAAGAGAAGCTATGATAACTCTGACCCTCCCTGCCACTTACGGGGGAGTGTGGCCTGGTGGCACTTGTGTGGAGTGGGTTTGCTTTCTGATATGGGCTCCTCTTCTTTCCTCGTGGCCCCTTGCTTATCAGCTCTTGTTGACTACGAAGTGCTAAAGTAATAACAGTTTAGGGCTAGAGCAAGTCTTCCCAAACCCCAGTGGGCATACACGAGCTTGACTCCCAGTTCTATTTACTCTCAATCCCAAATCTGGTGAGAAGCACCTGTACTTCTGAAACAGCTCCAGACTGGGCCCATGTTACCACACAGCACACATGAACTCAGTCTCCAAACCCTCCTGTTTTCAGTCCAACTTCAAACAGACATCATTTTTAAGCAATTCACATAGTTTGGAAAAGATTTCACTTACTGCTTTCTGAAAAGTTAATGAGTCTCCCTAGTTTAAAAAGTAATTGAAGACATTGGGTATCGAAAAGGGGCATAGTTCATTTATTTCAGCCTGGATTTGGTTTGTATCTCATTGCCCCACCCCCTTTGGAAAGCATTTGCCTTACTACCTTACTTGCCTTACTACAACAGGACCATGAACCCAGTTCCCATGAGATAGCTTCATGGAACCAAAAATTAGGTAGGCAGTGAAAAGCAGGAAGTTCCTGTCAACTTCATTTAGCAAGACAATTTCCCTAAACCATGCTAAAAATTCGGAACCCATGGAGATCTAAAGGGACTTGTTGACCTCAAGTCCTTTCTAATCTTGTTGCAGCGTCTCATAAATCAGCTGGTAAACAATGCAGAGAAGTAGAATGATTCATATAACGAAGAAGTTCCTCTGTGCACGCACGCACATTTTACACGTCTGGAATGTGAAAGAATTCCAAGACTGTGAGTCCCATCTTCCGTTTCTTCTTCCAAAAACGGCCCCCTGCTTTCACAGTACTATTTGAACCTTCAGACTTTAGAGGAAAAGACTGTTTTACATTCCCAAGAATTATCGAATCTTTTCTTTCATACCTTGGGTCAGTTGTCATTTGTCTTCCTGTACAGGGGCCAGGAGATAGAAACGAGAAACAAGGCATTATGAAAGTCAAGTGGGAAGAGCTGTAAAAGTGTCAGAATGTGTTACATGACTGTCCATGTGCGGGAACAAAAGGCCGACATCAGAAGGTTCGTTTCCCTGCTCAAAAGAAACTATCATAGGAGTCTCTGCCTAAGCCTAACATGGAAAACTGGCCTGTGGAGTTACAAGATTGGCTACCCAATTTGATATTTTTGTTTTGTTTTGTTTTTTGAGGTAGGTTCTCATGATAGCCCAGGCTGACCTGGAATCCACTATGGTGTCTCAGAGTAGCCTCAAACTCATGGCGATCCTCCTACTTCAGCCTCCCAAGTGCTGGGATTAAAGGTGTGTGCCTGCCACCACACCCGGTGGCCCAATTTGCTATTTTAAAATAATTCTAACTTAACTTTATCTATTAACCATTCTATGTGAAGTATATCCAGTAAAAATCAGAGTGAATGCCAACTGGTTAAGCAAAAACAAATCAAACAAAATTATTTAATCTGTAAAAGTATTCTTTAATTTAACTATAATGCATGATGCCTGTATAGATGAACAGAAAAATCAGCAGCTAAAATTATTACATAATTGACTAGACCAGGGAACATAATATCCACAAGTGCAATCTTTTTTTAATAGAAAAACGTATCCACATAGAATGTTCTTCCTGAGTTCCATAAACCATTACCTGAATTGAGGGGAACCAAACAAAAGACCTAAAAAGCAGAATTTAGTTAAAGTAATCTATTCAGACTAACTTACCAAGATAACTTTGCACCTATATTGTTAAATTACCAAGTATCCCATGCTAGCTCCATAACTTCACTCAGTAACAGAAAGGATATGGATGAGAGAGTAGAAAAGAAAACAATTAACACACAATAGCAGGTTTCAAAAGCTTAACTCCTTTGTATCCACACAGGATCTCGCATCCATCCATTCAGCACACAACACAGGAAATGGGATCCCACATATATCATCAAATCCATTACCCAAAATGTCAACGTATTAGTCAAGGTCATCTAGAGGAACAAAAGCAATAGAATGGATATGAATTATAAAGTCTGCTTATTGGATTAATTTATAGAACATGGGCTAGGCCATCCGACAATGACTGCCAGCAGGCTGGTGAGTCAGAGAACCTGGAAGATGCCCAGTCCATGAGTTGGGATTCCCCAATATTCCCCGTGTGGCACCGAAGGATTCCGGAAGAGTCTCTGGCCTTCATGCTGGAAGGGCTAATGAAGCTGGGTCCCCGTGTCAGCAAAGAGAAGAGAAGCATGCTTCAGAGAGCTGCACAGCAGCCAAAGGAATAAAATAGTCCATGCATTCTCTTGGAGCCTCTTTATATAGAGTTCATGATAGGAAGGGCCACCCACTCTGACAGAATGTCTTCCTCCATCAAGCCTTCCTGGGAACACCCTCACAGACTTGCCCAACAGACATGTCTCTTACTTGATTCTTAAGCTGATCAAGTTGACAATAGAACTCGCCTGTCACAGTCAGAAACCACCATTGTTGGGCACACCCTGCTTAGTTCATCAACACGAAATGTGGCAACAGTTCTGTGACACAGGCTTCAAAGTTGTGCCACCTAACCAATAAGGTCACAGAACCAGAAGTGTTAACTATTGCTCAAAGTCAGATGCCCAGTAAACGACCAAGTCTGGTCTGGGAATAGGTCTTGCATAGAGTTTGTCCCTTTCATTCATTTTAGCAAGTCGTGTGCTGGAGAACATTGAAGTGCAGAGTGCAAAAATAAGATTTGTCACCCACTGGACACTGGTCTTCAACTACAAGCTACCAGAGGGCAGGACATGATTCATCCCTTTGTGGTTCCAGGCGCCTGCTTATCTGTCATGTCAAGATGATGCCTCCACTTGGTTATTGAGAACAACGGAGAAACAGTAATGCAGAAGGCAGGATCCTGAGCCTAACTCTGCACTTTGCCTCTGGATTTATAATACAATGTAGGCACCGAGTGAGAGGAAAGAGCTTGGGTTACCACATACACCTCAAGATACACACTGTCAACTGGCAAGGGAAGAATAGGCGGCCAAAGGGGGCCCTAAGCCGTTGCTGGAGACCTAGCAGTCCCATTTGCTGCAGAAGAGGAAGCAGGATTCACTTTCAGAGAGTTCTACTCTCCTCCAAACCCTGATGCACATTTTTCCACATCTTCCCGCCCCCCCCTCCCCCAGGCCACACATCACAGCAGCTCAGGTCTGAAATTCTCATGTGCAAGGGAAGAAAGCGAAATGAATGCCAAACAGCTATGGCTGCCATTACTTTCTCTGCAGTCATTTCAGTACTAGCTGTTGGCAGAGCGACCGCGTGGATTGGAGAGACCTGAGGCCCGGTGAGGAATGAGATGTCAAGGCAGTGAATGGTGCTGCCTGAAGTGAGGCAGCTCTGACACGCGCTGCAGACAGCACCCACCTGCTGTGATGGACACAAGCAAACCCACAGGCTGTCACAGAGAAGCAGGAGGAGGAGCAAGAGACGACTGGCTTATTCAGCCCGCCAATCAGCACCCTCCTTCTCCACCCCCCCCCTCCGCAAACCCAAGTTCCCTAACAGTAACAGTACTGGACGTCGGAACAATGAGCATGGTGCCGGCTGTAAAATGGACCATTACTCTGCAAGTGTGAGCCTGCGTGTGCAAGCACACCACGCCTCCCTCAGGGTCTCCCAGTAGGACCAGCAGTGTCTTAACCTCAAGAGAGGTGCTTGGCATTGCTGGTCTCCTAGTAAAGCTATCACACATTATTGGGCTGTTCAAAGCAAACACACACACACACACACACACACACACACACACAAAGAGAGATAACTAGGTCTGGTGGATGGCTAATTAAATGACACCTGCTACCCAAACCCCAAACTTCACTTAGCCTTCCCTTCCCACTCCCATTACTATCAAGTTCTGTTGTCCACTTGATCAAAGCAGCTAAGAGACACACTTCTTGAGCAGGTCCTATGAGAGAATCTCCAGGGAGGGTTGATGGAGGGAGGAAGACCTTCACCCAGACAGGGTGGCCCTTCCATCATGGACTATGAAGAGGTCCCAAGAGAACACGGGGCCTTTTTGCCTGGCTGCGTGTGCTACTCACAGCTGTGTGCATCTACCTGTGGCTACTATCCTTCCCAGAAGCGAGAACTGGGCTTCAGGAGCCTTGCCACATGGACTGAAGATCAGTAGCTGTATAGGAATTCTCAGGGTTTTCCCTGCCAGATTAGGACTGCTGAGCATACAGCCTCGTGGGCTCAGCAACCACCAGGTTCTCTGACTCTCCAGCCTGCAGACAGCTATCACTGGACTTCCCAGCCATATCCTGTAAGGTATCCTAGTGAATCCCCTCGATAATTACATGCTCATTGTATTTGTTCTGATCCTCCATGAAAGTGCATTTAATATCACTATTATGTCCTTGATGTCAGTATCATTTCTGTGATCAGAGGACGATGTATCCAGGAGTAGCTTGGCCCTGTGTTGAATTCTCAACCTGTTTTTTCTGTGAGACCTCTTTTATTATTATTATTATTTTTTTTTTGGTCCATAAGACATCCCTTAGCTCATCTTTGAAGCAATGTGACCACTGCCCACACCATTCCGGTCCTCAAGGTACCACTGAAACATCTTACCATCTGCTCTTCATGAAGCAGAAATTAAGAATCGTGTGTAGGGCTGGAGAAATGGAGAAAGTGCTTGCCTGCAAAGCCAAAGGATCCAGGTTCAATTCCCCAGTACCCACGTAAGCCAGATGCACAAGGGGGCGCATGCATCTGGAGTTTATTTGCAGTGGCTGGAGGCCCTGGCATATCTGTTCTCTCTCTCTCTTTCTCTCAAATACATAAAGAAAATTTTTTAAAAAAAGAATTATGTATAAAGGTTGACCCTTCTTGAGTTTGAAGTTCAAAGAAATAAATATTTCACTAAAAGTTGATCCTCAATCTAATCTGTCCAGTCCTTCCCAACCCACCTTCAAAGGGTAAAATGGCTTAGACTCTAGACTCCAACACCTCAGTCACTGATCTGATTCTGCAGTATCCAGGCCCTGCGTTAGAGCACTAGATCCAGGGAGAACAGGGCACAAGAGGACTGAAAAGAGAACAGATGCAAATAGAACCATGCCAGTGTTCAGAACAGTCCAGAACTCTGGCTAGTCAACAAGAGGTATGTGGATTTCACATGAACAGAAACTTGACACACCTGAGCCACGGGGCGGTTAGAATTTTCCTCTATGCCAACAGACCAGAAAAAGGCTCCATAGTAAGGTACCACTCTGGGATAAGAGATTTGCTGGAATGTTCTACAGGAGAGGTCCAAGAGAAATCGGGGCGCTTGTGGGGAAAAATCAGAGTGGCCATGTGTTTGGGATATAGAAAGTGGAGGTCGAGGCCCAGTGATGTGACCATTGCTGCTGTCGTGATTCTTCCCAGTTTGTCTAGCCTTAAAAATACTCCTTCTACTCCCTGGTGTTGTTAACATGGAAAAAACACAAGCCATGCCTGAGACATTTGGCTTGCATTTTGAACAAGTTCACGGGCTGCTGATGATGTGGGCCCAAGGATTACACTGTGTGAGCTGCTTGTCTAATGAAACCCTATGTTTTCTTTCTTTCTTTTTCTTTTTTTTTTTTTTTTGAAATGAGACAATTAAATTTTAAAATATTTATTGACTACAATGAATAAGGTTTTAGATACAAAAAAGAATTTCAGGCTAAAATAAATTTCAAATTGATTAAAGATTTAGATGTTTTTCAAACAAGAAATTCTGTCAAGAATGGGGATGAAAGGGAACCCTTATACAATCTCGGTAGGAGTGTAAGCTAGTCAACTATGGAAGTCAGGATGAAGGTGCTTCGGAAAGGTAACAAGAGATCTTCTATATGACCCAGCTATAACTTACCCCCCCCCCGGGAATTGTCCCAATTTCTCCAAGTCAGCCAATTTCAATCTCGAAAAGACAAATATTATGCTTTCTTTCATTTGTGGTTTCTAGATTTTTATACAGATACATAAAATCACATGTGTGTATATATGACATGAAAATAGAGGAAAACTTGGCTACAGATACAAAGGCTACTAATAGGATGAGATGGGGCAAGAAAAGGGAGGGTGGGGGAGTGAGGGAGGAATATGCTTAAAACATAAAATAGCCATGTACAAGCACTTAAACTAAATTTTTTTTAATTAACATTTTTAATTTACATGGCAAACAAATGCAAAGAATCAACAATAAGAGGCAGGGGAGATGGCTTAGTGGGTAAATATGAGGGCCTGAGTTCAGATCCCCAACATCCTACAGGATGAAAAGTGGATATGGTGGTTTATACCTGTCATCTCAGTGCTGGGGAGGTGGGAGTAGGAGAATCCCTAGGGCGCACTGGCCAGCTAGTGGCAAAACTGGTGAGCTCTAGGTTCAACAGGAGACCCTGCCTCAAAAAAAAAAAAGGTACAGGGCTGGGGAGACTGGCTTAGCAGTTAAGCGCCTGCCTGTGAAACCTAAGGACCCCGGTTCGAGGCTGGATTCCCCAGAACCCACATTAGCCAGATGCACAAGGCTGGCACATGCATTGAGTTCGTCTGCAGTGACTGGAGGCCTTGGCGCACCCATTCTCTCTCTCTCTCTCTCTCTATCTGCCTCTTTCTCTCTCTGTCTGTCACTCTCAAATAAATAAAAATAAACAAATTAAAAAAAAAAAAAGAAGGTAGAGGCTGGGCGTGGTGGCGCACAGCCTTTAATCCCAGCACTCAGGAGGCAGAGGTAGGAGAATCGCCGTGAGTTCGAGGCCACCCTGAGAGTCCATAGTGAATTCCAGGTCAGCCTGGGCTAGAGCAGAGACCCTCGAAAATCCAAAAAACAAAAAGAAGGTAGAGAGGGATTGAAACAGCAACCCAACACTGCCCAACATTGACCTCCAACCTGCCACATGCACACACCAACATGCACAGTCACACGCCTGTGAACGTGCAAACATACAACAAAGTAAAAAAAAGAGTCTATAAAGGAAAAAGAATCAAACTTCTTCAGGGACACATTAACAAGGGCATAATTGGGCAATTTACAAAAAAAAAAAAAAGCAAATGACAATTAAAAGATTTAGTTACACAGAAAAAATTGAAGGAAATTTTCTTTTCAATAATGAGTATGGCCAATAAGAAGATTAATATTCAGTATGACTGACTTTCTATGCTAATGGAGCATTTAGAAGTAGGTAGCACCATTTGCATATTAATTAAGGTAATACTAACTTCTACCACCACAAACCTGAAAATGTCCTGCCCACATTAAGTCCAGTGACGTATTCCTTCATACCAGTAGGATCCCCTCAAACAGTGATTCCTGTTTTCTCTCCACCTGTTACGTCCACCATCCTTAATTTCTTGTTTAGTTTCACAGTCAAGCTGTAAAGGATTCAGCACAGGACAGGACTGTGGCAAGGGTCTTTGCATCAGCCTTGGGGTGGAAAGCACAATTTCCTTCCACATGCTACTGACTATCAAATATGGCCAATCTGCTGACTCACACAGACTCATGTTTTAAAAAGTATTAAGGAAGCAGGGCGTGGTGGTGCACGCCTTTAATCCCAGCACTCGTGAGGCAGAGGTAGGAGGATCGCTGTGAGTTCAAGGCCACCCTGAGCCTCCACAGTGAATTCCAGGTCAGCCTGGGCTAGAGTGAGACCCTACCTCGCAAAACAACAACAACAACAACAACAAAAGTATTAAGGAAAATTAAAGGATATATGGAGTTATGAGAGAAAGCAGAGTTAGTTATTTCAGAAGAAATTAACCACATTGTTTTTTGCTATTGTGAGAGGATTGAGAGAATGAGGCATAACAAGACAAGAATAGGGCTAAGTAAGAATTTGTTGTTAATCATGGAGGGAGCTGAAATATAGTAGTGAGAACCCAGGGTCTAAAGAAAATTCACTAGGAAAGACTAGGGTAAAGTTGAAGCACTAACAAACAGCATACAGAAATTTTCCTACTGACCCTAGAAACCTTCCTCTGGATAGAAAACTAAAAGATATGACCCTTAAAAGGGGAATGGTGATTGCTGGAGAGGGGGGACAGAGAGGGTGGATAAAGGCTAACCCTAAAACTTGTAATTCTCAGTGCCAGAACTGGTGTACGCCCTGTAGTGAGATGTTGGTCAGGGAGACCTTTGAGCATCCCAAAACAATCCAAATGGCTGCCAGAGCACTTGGTTACCTGCCAGAGCTAAATGGTAAGACTCTAGTGCTGAAGACACCGCACACCACAGACACAGGATATCAAGAGATCATGCCGTTGCTGGAACTTAGAAGGAAGTCAGCTCCCACTGACTAGCCCTCTAGCGCTGGAAAGTACCACGGGAGCTGCTGGGGAAGGATGGCCACCTACGACACGAACAGGGGACGGACCCTGCAAGCTACGAACCAACTAGCCAGACAAGATGTGCGCACCTGTGCAATAGTGACACACAGCCTGTGCAGGTCATCAGCAATCTCTGACTGGATGAGACCCGTTCAGTGGGAGAGAACTCAAATTTGGCTCTGAGAGCCAAGTCCTATGCACACAATGGCCATAGATTTCCAGAGAGAAGCTCTCACTCATCTTTGGCCAAAAAGAGCAGCTCCACCCATCAAAATGCCTCTCAGTGAGCTATGCTTATGTCCTTCAATCCATGCTGCTCTTGCCTGCCCTTGGTTGGAGAATCTGGTTTATTTTTTTTTTTGCTTGTTTCTTTGTTTGTTTTGTCTGTCTTTTTCAGATGGCATCAAAAACCAGGACGAACCAATATCCACCAATATGACAGAAAAGAAAGCCCAACTGCCTTACGTGATATGAGACAACTCTAGCACATCTGCCAGGACCTAGGAGACATCACAGAGGAAGTGGTGACTCGAACGTGAGTGCTGCTCTCACTGATAGACTGACAACCTGCTCCTGGGAGATGGCGATAGGCACTCACAATTTGTCAAAGCAGAAATCCAGAGGTTGCAAAGAGCTCAACTCCAGTCTTATAACACACCCAGCCAGGGCTCAGGGAACAATGTGGAAGAGGAGGTAGAAAGATGATAAGAGCCAGAGCGTAGGAAGGAGTAACCTCTGGCATTTTCCCACCCTTTCCCAGAGACTGACGGATTCATTCATGACCCCACAGGTGAATAACAATAACCTCACTGAGGAAGGCCCTCAGTGGAATGGGAGTCAGGGAGAGGGGATATAAGAGAATAACAAGAGGGAAAATGTTACCAGCAGATGATTTGTCTATGCAGTAAAGTTCCTAATAAGTATTTTTTTTAAAAGCCTCCTGAGTTTTGCAATGAAAAGGAGCAAATAAAACATTACAGTATCAAGGAATGAAGAAGGCAAATGAATAATTTTCTTACAAGAGGTTTGATGATGTGTTTGGTGACACAACACCTGACTCTGTCACAATTCCTTATTAGAGCCTTGGGGGATGAGACTCTGTATAGAAATGGAGTTATTCTTCCTGAGATTTTTTTACTCCAAAATCCTAGCGATTAGAAAATTTTGTAAAGATGTGATAAAAGTTTGATGTGGTATTATGCTTTGAATCTGAAATGCCCCTCCAGAACTTATGGGATATCTCACAAGAACTCATGTGTTGGGAGATTGTTTACTAGTTTATGGACTTTGGGGAAGTGATTGAATACAGAGGCACTGGCCTAATGAGTGAATTATCCTCTTGGTGGATTTGTAACATGATAGCATAATTGGGAGGTGGAAAATAGGAGGTGGGGCCTCACTGGAGGAAGTGGGTTACTGAGGGTGTGCCCTGGAAAGGGGGATCATGTGGCCCCCCTTTTCTCTCTGCTCACTGACCACTGTGAGGTGAGCAGCTCTGCTCTAGTATGTTCCTGCCACCATGACACTGTACCTCACCTCAGGCCCCAAGCAACAGAGCCAGTCACTCATGGCCAAAAAGCCTCTGAAGCAGAGAGCCAAAGTCAATCCTTCCCTCTTTCCAATGTTTTTCTCAGGTGTTTGCACAGCAACATAAAACTGACTAATACATCCAGAGGTAGCTTAACAATTTCTTAGAAGCATCTTAGTAATATAACTGTTATGAGCTGTTCTAAATTAAAGGGGCTGGAATGTGCTAAGATAGTGGAGGAAATAACATTTGACAAAAAACATCATGTGAAAGACAACCAAGAAAGGTTGAAGAGATGATTTTTTTTTCATGCCATCCAAATCCCTGTAGTATCACGTAGATGAAGACAAGGACGTTGGGATGCAACGAATGTTATATTTCATCAGTCTTTTTTTCTCTTGACCGAGCTCACATGATCGAGTGGTGACCAAATGGCCTCAGCTGGGAGATGAATGCAATGTTCTTTAGTTATCTTAATCCTGCAAATATTTTCTTTTCCTTTTCTAATAAAAAGTCTGACTCATTCTTTGAAATATTTCCCACAATAGATGTTTGTGTTTCATCACAAGTCATCAAGCATGTCACTCAGAAAAGTCAATAAACTTAATAGCTTATACAAAGCTCAACATTTTTTTTTTCATTTGTGCTCAGTCCTGTGTATTTTACTCAGAACACTATATGCACAATGCAATAATCTCTGTAAATACATGTATTGATCTGGGCTCTTTCAATACAATGCATGAAATATAAAAGTTGTTAGTACATATTAAACATTTACTGTCCAATTGATTTCATCAGTCCAAAGTAGTAGAGAAGACAGTCCTGAGGGGAAGAAAGCCAGGCAGATGACGGGTCCAACGAGGAGACTTCAGCCATAGATCAACACGATTCGTGAGTTATGAAAGCTTCTGTGCCTTCTAAGAGCTTCTTGGCTACAAGTTCTTGGTGGTCAGAGGGGTGGCTGATAACAATGGGATGTAGAACACTAGACTAAGCCAGGGTGACCGTACCTTGAGACAGCTTGAACATCACATCACTGAATGTCTGCTTGAAAGTAAAAGGGGACATTCAGGGAAGAATGCTGTTCTGACTCTACATGACCAACACTCCAGACGGACTTCCTGGCAATAAACTTACAGTATCCAAAGCAGCAAAAAAAAAAAAAAAAAAAAAAAAGATGGAGCACATTTTTACCTGATGTCAGTATTCAAATTTTCCAAACTGGTTGGGATTCAAAGAACAAGCACAGAAGAAAAACATCCGTAAAACTAAGTCATGATGGCACAAAAGGTTGTACAATGGCTACCACGGGAATATGCTCAGTCGTAAATAGGATTGCAGGGGCTGGGGAGATGGCTTATCTGTTATGGTGCTGATCTGCGAAGCTCAAGGTCCAGGTTAGACTCCCCACGACCCACGTAAGCCAGACGCACAAGGTGGCGCGTGCGTCTAGAGGTCATTTGCAGTGGCTGCCCATTCTCCGCCCCACCCCCGTGCCTCTTTCTCTCTGCCTCTTTCTCTCTCTCCCTCATAATTAAATAGATAGATAAATGAATAAACACGGTTGCATCCAAGAGCTAGTGGTGAGGAAGGGTCCATTTGTGAGAATAAGGTTTAGTTTCTATATAGGGGCTGGCAAAGCCTTGGAGATGAGCAATGCCCTATCAAACAAGATGCATTCAGGAGAAAAATCCAAAGAACGAGCTCATTCATCAGTTGAGAACAGAGTGATCTCATCAGGAGCACTTAAGTAATTGAGATATAAAATCAAGTACAGGAAATACAAGGGTCAAGGTTGCAAGGCATCATAGATGTTTCCAATAATTATTCGCTTGTGCATGAGGCCGTGACTCGGGCCCTACTATGTTCCAGACACTGTGACAGTTGTGGGTAATGCAGCGATATATGGAATAAGTAGTCCAAACAGCCAGTCAATGTCCTATAATCTCAGTAAGGAATTCTTCTTAAACAGTATAATTCTCTTTGGAGACTTAGGAGGGCAGAGGTATTTACAATAAGCATTAACTCATAATTGTTTTTCTTCTCTATTTCCCTAAAACCTGCCATATTACAAATATGCTTCTGGGCTGGAGAGATGGCTTAGTGGTTACGGCATTTGCCTGCAAAGCCAAAGGATCCCGGTTTGATTCTCCAGGACCCGCATAAGCCAGATGCACAAGGGGGCGCACGTGTCTGGAGTTTGTTTGCAGAGGCTGGAGGCCCTGGCGTACCCATTCTCTCCCTCTCCCTTTCTCTCTCTCTCTGCCTCTTTCTCTCTCAAATAAATAGATAAAATATGTAAAAATTTAAAAAATATGCTTCTCCATTTAAAAATCAGAGGACTAGGCTAGAAAAATGGTCTAGCATTTAAGGCTCTTGCCTGTGAAGCCTAAGGACCCAGGTTCAATTCCCCAGTACCCATGTAAGCCAGATGCACAAGGTGGAACTTGCATCTGGAGTTCATTTGCAGTGGCTAGAGGCCTGAACATTCTCTCTGTCTCTCTCTCTCTCTCTCTCTCATAAATAAATAAAAATAAAATATTTTAAAAATCAGAGGACTTTAAAAGAAGGGTACACTGGTTATTTTATAAAGTCATACATGTTACCTTATGAAACAAAGGTTGTCACAAACACAGGAGACCATCTGTATTAATTTCTCATCCATTAGTCCATGACGGCTCTGTTTCTATGGCTCCAAAACAGCAAGTTGATTCTGTCATGTCACTCAGATACAAAGACAGATGATTTTCAAAAGACACAGATTAATATGGTTGAGATCTTTATCCTGCATGAACACAGTTTAAAGCATGATATTTATTCTCTTCATTGGCTGTTTGTTTTCATACTGATTCCCAAATTCCTCTTCTCTACTATTTTATGAAACGTACAGCTTGGCTGGAGTTAAATTGCATATGATATCTCAGTACGTCATCTTCCAATCACTAGTTTTCATCAGAGGATGTCAGCAGGGAATTATGTCAGATTACCTGGACCTGATTTCTTCTTACAGACCCATCCTAACCTCCTTAGGCCTTTCCATTCAATCAGATATTTTCCTTCTCACTTGAAAGCTTCTTACATTTTTTTTTTTCTTGAAATTAAAGTTAAACTTATCTAAACTACTCCTGCCTTTCTTTTTTTTTAAAAAAAAAATGTTTACAGCGTTTCTCGTACTTGAAAAGAACTGAACAAAATGTAGAGAATTGAGGACAAATGTCATTTCTGATTTATAGGCAAAGTGGGATATTTCCCCCCAAGTTTTCCTGAAGAAAAGGCATATGTGGCTGGTTGGAACTGGAGCCAACCTCTCCCTGTAATACTTGCTGAGAGGCACAGAGCAGAATTTGCACCAACTGTTCAGTCCCCATCAATTCCCAATACACAAATGCAGAAGGGCAAGGAGCCAAATGAGGCAGGTACGAAGGTGTTTGTGAAAAGCAAACAAAGGAGCCCTGGAGAGATGGCTCAGCAGTTAAAGGTACTCGCAGCCTTGGTTTCATTCCCAGTACTCATGTGAAATCCAGATGCACAAAGTGGTGCATGTGTCTGGAGTTCATTTTCAGTGCAGAAGTCCCTGACACACCAATATTCATTCTCTCTCTCTCTCTCTCTCTCTGTCTGTCTCTCTCTTTCTCTGTGTCTCTCTCAAATAAATATATAAATAAAACATTTTAACATTTTATTAAAGAAAGCAAAGGAATAAAGGAGAGCTCCCTTCCTGGAAGCCAAGAATCCTTCTTTCTATTTTCTCGGTAATTTCATCACCATCATTGTTACTACGAATTCTACTGCATGGACATATTGTGAGTTGGTCATATTTCTGCCAGGTTACACTCTTCTATCCCCCCCACCCATTCCAATCCACTGAGGGCACTCTTCAGTGGGGTTGCTTGTATTAACTAGGGTCATGAGTCAGTATCTAGAGGAGGGCAATGCCTCAGGATACGACTTCCGTCCTGTGGTTCTTACAATATTTCCATCCCCTCTTCCCCAATGTTCCCTAAGTACCAAGAATCGTTAAGAACAGGGATCCCAAGGAAACAGAATTCTTGACAACTGCCTAAATGTTTGAGACCCTTCTAGCAATGCCCCCCCCCAGGGTGGGGGGCTTGCTAAGGGATTCTCAGTAGAGAGCTTTGGAACTCCAAAGACATGCTGTGTTATTGGTTTTTCATCTATTTTTAATTTATTTAATTTTGTTTGTTTGTTTTGGTTTTGGTTTTGGTTTTCCAAGGTAGGGTCTCACTCTAGCTCAGGCTGACCTGGAATTCACTATGTAGTCTCAGGGTGGCCTCGAACTCATGGCAATCCTCCTACCTCTGCCTCCTGAGTGCTGGAATTAAAGTGGTGAGCCACCAAGCCTGACTTGTTTTATTATTTTTGAGAGAGAGAGACACAGAGAGAGAATGGATGTGCCGGGGCTTTCCAGCGGTTGCAAACAAACTCCAGACGCTAATGCCCCCTTGTATACATGTGCAACATTGCATGGTTGGGCCACTTTGCATCTGGCTACATGGGACCTGGATATTCCAGCATGAGTTCTTAGGCTTTGCAGGCAAGCATGTTAACCGCTAAGCCATCTCTCCAGCCTGTTTTAGCATCTGTTTTAACAACTGCAAAGGAGGAGGAGGTGTTCATAAATGTACATTTAAGTTAGTCTTGAGACAAGGGCTCATATCTCCCAGGCTAGCCTCAAACTCTATATAACGAAACATGATGTACTTCTGATCCTCCTGCCTCTGCCAACTAGTTTCTGGGGACTATAGGCCTGTAACACCATGTCCAGTGCATGGAGTGCTAGGGACTGAGTACAGGGCTTTATAAATGCTCGAAAAGCACTCTACCAGCATAGCTAGTTCCCCATATCCCAAAGTTTATAAATATTTATCAATGTAAACAGTGATGTCTGCTTTTGGCTTAGAAATTTAGGGAAACAGTCAGGTGTGATGGCACACATCTTATTCCCAACACTCACATTTGGGAGGTGAAGTAGGAGGATTGCTATGAATTCGAGGCCAGACTAGGGCTACAGAGTGAATTCTGGGTCAGCCTGGGCTACAGTGAGATACTGCCCTGAGGAAAAAAATAAAGAGAAACAAAAATTTAAAAAGGAGGGAATTTAAGAAGGACTGAAAGTATTGGAGTAACCTATGGCAAATAACCTTTACGGATTCAGGTTGTGGGCATCCTAGCTCCCCACAGACATCGCAGCATTAGCAAAGCACATTCCCTCTTCAGAGGACGGGATGCGGAGATAGGCTGATGATGCACTGTTTGAACCACAGATGGGGTATCTGCTCCAAAGAATTGCTTCTGGACAAAGAAAGGAAGATAGGTAGGTTCTGTGAAGGGTTGCCTCCACAGGAAAGAGTACTGGAAGAAAGATAAATGTCACTCCAGGAAAATCAAGCACAACCCATGAGTAGACACCTTCATCCCAGTAGACCCCGCCAGACTCAGCTAGAACCATAGTGGCATCGAGGAAAACATGAACCTAGGGCAGGAGGGTCACATAAAAAACTGGCATTCACTTCCATCCTGGCTACAAGACCAGGCAGATCAGTACCTGGGAAAGGATTCGGGTGAGGGGAACCGAAAGCTAGACCTCAGTCCTCACCTCCTTCGCAAGCTGCTGTGACCATCATAGCGGAGAGATTCGATCAGGAGGAAGAGCAAGCCTTTGAAATAAGGACACTTAAGGCTCCAGTGAAAATACCAATATTCTACAGAATAAAGCAATTTTGGACTGGAGAGATGGCTTAGAGGTTAAAGCGCTTGACTGCAAAGCCTGAGGACATAAGTTCAATCCCCCAATACCCACATAAGCCAGAGTCACAAGGTGGCACATGCATCTGGAGTTCGTTTGCAGTGGCTGGAGGGCCTGGAGTGCCCATTTTCTCCCTCCCTCTCTCTCTTCTCTCTCTCTCCCTACCTACCTACCTATTTATCTGCCTCTTTCTCTCTCTGTCTCTCTCAAATAAATGAATAAGTAAAATAAAAATATATTTTCTAAAATTTTCTTGGACTGGAGAAATGGCTTAGCGGTTAAGGCCCTTGCCTGCGGAGCCTAAGAACCCATGTTCAATCTCTCTAAAGATCCCACGTAAACCACATGTGCAGAGGTGAGGTAAGTACAAGGCTGCACATGCCCACTCTGCCCACATAAGCCAGAGGCACAAGGCAGCACATGCATCTAGAGTTCAATTACAGTGGCTGGGACCCTGGCACACCAACTCTCTATCTTTCTCACTCTTGCTCTTGCTCTATCAAAAAAAAAAAAAATCTTGTAAAGTCAGTAAGAGCTATCACACACATAAATTTCAAAGATCCATCAAATGTCTGGTTATTCCTTCACACTTTACTAATTGTCATTTCCCTTCTCATCAAGCTGCTTTGTATCATTTCTCTGTAAATCATTGAATATGGCTTGTTATAACTCAGAAAAGAACATATAAAATTATTGGAGTTACAAAAATAAAATTTATTTTAGTGGCTGGAGAGATGGCTTAGTGGTTAAGCGCTTGCCTGTGAAGCCTAAGGACCCTGGTTCGAGGCTTGATTCCCTAGGATCCACGTAAGCCAGATGCACAAAGTGGCACATGCATTTGGAGTTCGTTTGCAGTGGCTGGAGGCCCTGGCGTGCCCATTCTCTCTCTCTCTCTCTCCCTTTTTCTCTTTCTCTCTGTCTGTCTGTCGCTCTCAAATAAATAAATAAAAATAAACAAAAAAATAAAATTTATTTTAGTATATGGGTTTGACTCAAAATATTCAAATGCCTTATTTTCTGTTTTTCAGAAATGTGTGATACTGGGCATATAACCTCTGAAAGCCACATTAATAATGGATATCACATTTAAAACTGAAATGAATTTACTGAAAAAGGAAAATGAAACAAGGAAATAAAGAATGCGAAAATACTGCCTTTTGATCACAGCCTCACAGAACTCATGTGTGCTTATTTAGGTATAACCCAAGAGAGCAGCTGAGACAAAACTAAAGAGGGTAGCTAGCTTGGCTGCAAAGCGAACAAGCAAAATCACAAATAAGATGGAGTGTATGTAAGAACACTATAAACCCCTTAAGTCTTAGGACTGGTGGTATATTTTCAAGGGGTTTCCAGAGACTAGACACGAGGAAGCCCTATAATCTCTCTCCTGGGGCATCTCAATTTCCCTCCAAATTGTTGTTCCATTCTTGGCTCTTTGTTGAAGAGAACTCTAATCTTCTCTGGTTTACGTTGGCTCACAAGCTCGCGAGACTCTTAGCACACTGGCTCTTTGACTGTCTGACCTCAGGTTCCAGGGCTAACTGGCAATTTTTCTTCATGCTTCTTGGTGCAAATAAACACATGAGATAATCGTATTGGTTCATGTTTCTGTTTCAAACCATGTGATAATAATCAAAGAATTGACTGACTGCCCTGGAGTCTTTATCTCATGCCATTTCCTGCTAACATGGGACATAGAGTACTTGAAGAAATTAATTTCTCTGTGAACCCCAGTCCTGTCTCCACAGTGGAGAATCATATATCTGCAATAGACTGAGCCCTTTATTTATGCTATGCATAGTATAACATTTCTCAAACTTACAAATAAATCAGTCTCTAAGAGTTTCCCTATTTTAGACTATAGGGTTATTGGGGGTATCAAAGTTCCCCTATCCCATCTGTTCTCACTTGATAGTCCCTGAAATTTCAGTAGGATTTAGAATGTTTTAAATGGAAAGCTAATTACTTATACATAGTTGAATGCAAAATGCCTTTCCATACCAGGGAGGAAAGAGCTTTTAGAGCACCTGAAGAGAGCGTGGCTTCCACTGTGCTCTGGAAGCCACTTCCCCGTGGCAAAGAGAGCTCATGACCGCAGAAGAAACTTGAGCCAGAAGCGAACCCTTTCTGTCATCTAACCTAGCCACATCCCCTCTTGTTCTGTGCGCAGCAAAGATGCAAACAGTCTTTCTTGATTGAGCCAATAAAAGGCCGTCCTTTCTCAATGGCAGCCGCTGGACAGGACTACTAAGTTAAAGAGTCCCCTTCTGTTAAGTGTTGCCGGATTTGACCTGGAGCCGGAGGTCTTCCCTCGTGAGCTCACGGCTCCCTCTCCTTAGCAGGTGCACCAGATCAGCTGCTGGAGTCCTAAGAAGCAAATCCCAATGGCCTGGGCCTTTGGGGTCCAGCACCTGTGTTTCATATACTACCTTTAACCTTTACGTGTATAAGACAAAGACTCACAAAGCAGAAGTTAGTGGCTCTAGATACCAAATAATTCTTTAGTTCTTCTAGTCTTTAAGTAATTTTTCCATAGGGCTTTCTCGAATTTAACATTCTCACTAAAATCTAAGAATGTACGCTTTAAAGATTTTTGTATGTGTATGGTGTGCATGTGTATCCATGTTCATGTGTGTCAGAACATACATGCGTATATGTATATTGCACCCATGTGTTTTTGTTTGTTCGTTTGTTTTTGGTTTTGACTTCTTGAAACTTTTGCCTAAGTCTCCTGCTTCTAGAACGTTACTCAATGTAGAAACATTCTGCTTGTGCCAGTCAGCTCTGAGCTCTTTTCCTATTCCCTGCTCATCTTCTGCGATGACCCTCACGTCTCCCGTCAGCGCATCCTCTCAATCTCATATTAATTAAACGGTTCCTCTAAGTCAGAACAATGCCACCAACCATTTCTCTCCGCCTCAAAAACTGACAATAGATTGTTCTTCAGGCCAGGTATTGGCCTGCGTTTTACTCAGAAACAATTATAACCTTAAAAACATGGAGTACAGGGCTGGAGAGATGGTTTCGCGGTTAAGGCTCATGACTGCGAAGCCTAAGGAACCAGGTTCAGTTCTGCAGATTCCCACATATGCCAGATGCACAAGGGGGCGCACGCATCTGGAGTTCATTTGCAGTGGCTAGAGGCCCTAGCATGCCCTCTCTCTCTCTCTCTCTCTCTCTCTCTCTCTCTCCCTCCCTCCCTCCCCTTTGTGTCTCTAATAAATAAATAATTAAAAAAAAAAAAACATGGAGTTCAGACACACTGTCGCTGGGATTTCAAACACCATATTATAATGTGGGGATAAAGTGTATTCATGCACCGTAGTCCTTTCTAGCTAAAGTGCAGCCTCCCTCCTGCGTCTCAGGATACTCGTCAGAAGCACTTTATCAGCAACTCCCAGGAAAGCAAGGCCCTTAATAGGCAAACACATCTTTAGGGGAGGCATTCCGGTCCCGTATTTGAGCCAGAGGCCAAGCTCGACTCACGTGGGAATTATGGCACTTGTGGTCTCTGCCCCAAGGGTCGAGAATTTCGTGCCCCAGAACCAAACAAGCACTCGAAACAAGAGCACCATAACAAAACAGAATGAATGGGGTGGACCTCCGTCGGCAGTCTAGTACATTAGGTCATCGAAACAAGCAGGGTTTGAGGCAGCCACGAGAAATGAGCGTCATTCTCTGTGACATAACCACTGCCAAGTGAGAGGATGACAGCTCAGGAGAGCCATCTGAGGCCAGCCTGAGGGGCAAAAGAACACTGGAGGTTTTATCCACAACTAAGTTCTTACCAGCATTTAGCTACAAGGTGCCTGGAGATCCAACTGGTTTGGGACCGTAAATGGATTGGACATCATTTCTAATTTCCCTAGGGTAGGGCGAGCTAACCAGCTGCGTGAGGGGGTAAGATAAGAAGCTCTGGCGTGTTCCTCAGAGGTCAGCATCCATCCCCAGCCACTCTCATAGCTCACCTTTGTCCAGCCATCCTTCTCTTTCTAGTGAAGGGTTCTGAAGGTGATGCTATTTCAATAAATCCCTCACCTAGCCTAGCTAGTCACCACAACCACCAGGGGCAACCGTTTAAAATGCTTCTGAGAACCCCGAGAGCAATCCTAGTCTTTTTGAGTTACGGGCCCGCTCACAGATGTAGCCCAAGTAGATTGCCCAGTGGATTTTGTAAGCAGCCAGCCTGGTAAAGGGCCCACAGTGAGCGCTCATGCCTGCGCAGGGCACTTGGGTTCCTTTCCTCGGGTCAGCGTGGCTGTTGGCAGGACAGTGCGGACAGCAACAGGGTTTGAGGAAGCCTACAGAGAAATTGGCAAAAGACATGAACAGACAATTCACAGAATGTACACCTGGCTGTTTCGCATCTGAAAAGATGCTCCTCTTCACTCTAATAAGAGAAACATCTATGAAAACCACACTGAGCTGTCCTTGCTTTCTGTCAGCTGGGCAAATATTAACAAGCACAACAACACTTTGTGGACGAGGCAGTGGGAGATACATCCCACCAATCTGTCCCAATACTGCCAGACATGGAACTGCAGAATTAGGGCTTTTCCCCCCCCCCTATTGAATTTAGGCCTTGCTTTCATTCAATGCCTTCCATTCTATTCTTCGTTTTGGAATGTAAAGTTTTATTCTGTGCCACTGTATGCTGGGAGTATATAACTTGCTTTTCTTTTTCACCTGATCTTACAGTTAAGAATTGCTTAAACGTCTTAGAAGAAATCCTGAATTTAGGGTTCTGAACAATGCTGAAACTGTTATGACTATAAGGACTATGCAGATAGACTGAGTATGTTTTGAATTATGAAGTGAATATGAGCCTTTGAGGGAAGAGGTGGAATATGTTATGGCTTAAACTTTTTTTAAAAAAATGTAGAGATGCATTTAGTGCCAAATAGACAAGAGGTGGTCTTGTGATGTTCACCCTGATTATCGACTTGATCGTACGGAGAAATACCTCAACAAGTAAAGCACATCTCTGGGTGTGTCTGCGAGGACACTTCCAGAAGAATTAGGTCCCAAGGATGCTGAACAAATGAATGGATTAAGTCGTCGATGGATTCAAACTCTGAATACACGGCTGACAGTTGCCATGACTATGGACCTGTTACAGAAAATAGGTCCCTGGGAACATATACTTAGGAGTGTGCCTCGCCTGGCCCTCTTCCTGGCTCTCCTTTGTGCTCACCCTGAGAAATAGCCTCCTTCCTCCATGTGTCCCTAGGGACCTGAGGTCGCAGGTGCATGGGACCATGCAACCGTAGACTGAGCCCTCTGTAGCTAGGAGCCAGAAGAAATCCTTCCTCTTTGAAGTTGTTTTCTCGGACAGTTTGCTGGCCACTGCGCAAGCGCTGACTGGCTCTTCTTTATGTTAAACGACTTCAGCTTTCCAACACCTGCCTGTAAACAGGGCCTGAGCACAGTCAGCTTCATCCTCTTCCCTTCGTGGGGTTCACCTAGCGTGTATTCGGTGTGTTTTATGGACAGAGCAGGCTTTAATTATTCTATTCTGGTCCATTAGTCAGGACCTGGTGGGACCGACTGCTCTCCAGTGGTTGCTCTGAACCTCTGGTGCCTTCTGGTGCCTGGTTATGAGGGAGGAACACACCACGGGGTTACAGCCATCCTCGCCCAGGGGTAGCAGCAGCACACCCCTTCCACCCCAGGCTCTATTCTGCACCTTCACGCCCACATATCATCATTTACAGCTGCCCATTCACCTTTTCTGGGGGCTCCTCTGACAGCCCCCCCAAAAGTCTGCTTCCGTCTATGTCTCCAGCCAGCTTCCCACTGTGTTAAGTTCTCAACATCCCTGACTCAAAGTACTTTTGCCTGGAGCCAGAGCCGCTCTCGGGCCAGGACTACCTGAATGAGGAAATGATGCCTGCCTTAAGTGTCTGGGAATAATTCCCCATGGGGACCTTTGATTTTCAATGTCAGACACAGATAGGAGCCTCCTGGACTAGCTTCCCATCGCTTCACTACAACCAAATAACCAAGAGAGCCAGTGCCCATGTGACATGCAGACTCCAGCAGCCGTGGCTGGTTAGAATGTTTTCTACCTGATATTGAGTCCAGGGTTCATTTCAGTTTGTTGAGTCTATGCTCTATTTCATTTGTCTCACCCTTGCTCTTCACCTGACTACCTCTGAGAGATCTGCACACTGGAGTTCTTTGTCTCCCTCCATCCTTCTCTCTACATCCTCTGGGTTTCCTTTTGCTTTTAGTTTTTTTAAGTTTTGTTTTTCCTAATTTATTTTTTATGTATTTATTAGAGAGAGAGAGAGAAGTACAGAGAAAGAGAGAGAGAGAGAGAAAAAAAAATGGGTGTTCCAGGGCCTCTAGCCACTGCAAAAGAACTCCAGATGCATGCGCCACCATGTGCATCTGGCTTGTGTGGGACCTGGAGAATCGAACCTGGGTCCTTAGGCTACACAGGCAAGTGCCTTTACCGCTAAACCATCTCTCCAGGCCTTCTTTTATGTTTATTATGAGCTTCTGTCTGTTCGCAACTGAAGCTGTGATGCTTGCTTGCTGAGTCTCTCCATTATTTCGCCTTAGCCCTGGTCTTGCTGCAGCTCTGCCATCTGCATGCTAGAAAGTTCTTCCTCTGTTCCAGTTTCCAAATTCTCTTGGGATTCTCAAGGTAAGACTCTGTTTGTTCACTACTGAAATGTCAATGCCTTCCTCCCCCCCTCAAAAAGCATCTACTCTCCTGCTGTTCCAACCCCAGCCCCGAGAGACCCTCGCTATGCTGTTTTGGACTGCCACTTTCCACAGTCCCATGTTTTTATTTCCTTCCATTATGTGTATACACTACCCAGTGTCTTCAGTTCATCCATCCATACAGACATTGATTCCATTTTTCGGCTATCGGTGAATAGAGCTGCAACATAGGTGGGAATGTAGTTATTTCTTGAATATGCTGATTCCATTTCCTTTGGACATACACAGAGTAGGATTGCTGGATCATATGCTATTTCAGTTTTTATTTTATATTTCAAGAACCTCCATACTGCTTTCCATTATGGCTATGCTGGGCTTTTAGTTTTTGCTTTTATTTTCAGGAAGATTTAAAGGTTCATAGTAGCTCTCACTTAACAATTCACCATTGCACAACTTGTTTGAGTTGAAATTTTCAAAATTTCACTGCAACTTAAGCATACTTATAGGTTTCATATATTATAATATGTTGATAAATATATAGCTATATTAACCAAAAAGACAAGTGGTTAAAATTTGGTGCAAAAAAAAATTTGGCACATCCTAATTAGACTCTTGCAACCAAAATTTAGGGCTTAAAACTAGGGAAATAACTTCTGAAGTGGTAGCAATATTTATAATGAATTTTGCTTTCTTGCAAGAGTAATTTTTAAAAGATATCAAACAAAAAGAATATGTATTATTCAAGAGACCCCTGTGTGGAAGACGCTATCCTGGCTTATGCTTGTTGATTTGAAAGGCTGTTTGAGAGTGAATGGGAAAATGAGCCCAGGAGATCAATATTCTGAACAATTAGCCTATAAACAATAAATAACACAGTATATGGGCTACTTAATGTCGCATCTCCGCAGCCCAACAACAAGATTATCAGTGAGGCTGACATGATGGATACATCAGTGACATGTTTTGCTAGATTCAGAGGCAAAACTATAAAGTGCTGTCTTTCATTGCCCAACCTGGTCAGGCATGCCCTCCACTTTCCCACTCTTTAATCCTCTCACCTTGGTATTTATCAATAATTTAGACATTTATATTTATCCTCAAGGGGATGGCATATAATAGCTTTTCAAAAGAAAGGCAGAGACAAACTTAACCATTATGCAACCACAAATTCAGCATTTTTTCAGGACTCCAAGATAAATATCAACTCAAAAGGACACATGACAAGAAGCTATAGCTGGCTTAGCTCCTTAAGGAGAGCTACTGGAGTATATGTACACCCATGTCTTAGCAACTTGATTATAATTAATGGATTGCAACTCTGAACGTTTGAATCAGCTCAGCGGCGCTTTTCAAGTACTCCGTTCTTGCCCCTTCTTTGCCACAGTCAATTGAAGTGGAGTCACTGGAGGCCAGGCTCAAGCACTCGCAGTTACTGAAACTTGTCCAGGTAACTGAGGCGCAGGAGAGGTGAGCCTCTCCGCGTTAGGAAAGCTCCTCTGGGGCTGGAGAGATGGCTTAGTGGTCAAGCACTTGCCTGTGAAGCCTAAGGACCCAGTTCAAGGCTCGATTCCCCAGGACCCATGTTAGCCAGATGCACAAGGGGGTGCATGCGTCTGGAGTTCATTTGCAGTGGCTGGAGGCTCGGGCGTACCCATCCTCTCTCTCTCTCTCTCTCTCTCTCTCTCTCTCTCTCTCTCTCTTTCTCTCGCTCTTTCTCTGTCTGTCGCTCTCAAATAAATAAAAATGAACAAAAAGAAAATTAAAAGAAAAAGAAAGCTCCTCTGTTCAGTCATCGCGCCAAATCAACACTCCCACAGCTTTCCACGCCACCATATTAACTTCTTCTGCCTGCTACAGGTCTCAACCAAATTAACACACAGATGCTTTGATTCCGTCCTATAAAGACATGGGCTAGAAAAGTTATCTACTTATGCCAAAAAGCAAAAGGGTTAAAATCAGGACTGGTGAGATGGCTTAGCAGTTAAGGAGCACGACCACTAAGCCTAAGGACTCATGGTCGACTCGCCGAGTCCCACGCAAGCCAGACACACAAGGTGAAGCACGTACACAAGATTGCACATGTGCCCAAGGTGGCACACACATCTGGAGTTTGGTTACAACGGCTAGAGGCCCTGGTGCACCAATTCTCTATTTCTCTATCCCTCACTCTTGCACTGTCACATTAAAAAAAGAAAGAAAAAACTAAAAGATCAGTCTGTTGGGCTTGCCTCAAAAACAAAGTGTTAAAATTAGAATTACAAAATTCATCCAAGTGTGTTGGTGCACACCGTTAATCCCAGCACTTGGGGGGGGGGGCAGAGGTAGGAGGACTGCTGTGAGTTTGAGGCTAGCCTGAGACTACATAGCCAGAATTTTCAGACAATATGTTGAGAATTTATTTCCTAGAAATAAAGAAATTTCTGTAAGTTTTTAAAAATGTACATTTTTTAAATTTTAGGATCCTTTTTATTTATATTTTAAATTTCATAAATGCTCTGCATTGTATTAGTGTGGAATTCAGAAATTTTTATAAAGTTTAAACCCTGACACAAAATTGTCCTAAAGAAAAGGGAAGACACAGGTTGCTAGAGGAGAAAAGTCATCAATACTCTTAAACAGCTGTGGACTCTGCAAGCTGCACGGCCAGCCAGCAGGGCAAGATGTGCCCACAAGCACAGTGACCGTCCTAGGAACACTGAACTGCTGTCTAGTTGGTTCTGAGGCCCACTCCACTGGAGGTAAGGCATGACTGGTACTGAAAACCTAGTCAAAAAGACTTGGGCTGGAGAGATGGCTTAGCGGTTAAGGCACTTGCCAGCAAAGGCTAAGGACCCAGGTTCGATTCCCCAGTACCCATATGAAGCCAGATGCACAAGGTGGCTCATGTGTCTAGAGTTCATTTGCAGTGCCTAGAGGCCCTGGCATGCCCATTCTCTCTCTGTCTCTCTTTCTCTCTCTCTCTCTCTCTCTCTCTCTCTCTCTCTCATAAATGAATAAATAAATAAATAAATAAAATATTTAAAAAAAAAAACTGTGGCTAAGAAGGTCATAGGCCCTAGATGTGGAAACTATCACTTGTTGTTTGGCTAAGTGGCTATGCTGTGCCTTCTAAATATTTATGTTTATGCCCATAGATTAGTGCTGCTCTCACCTTTGGTCAGAGAATCTTCTTCCCGCACCTGGTGATGACTAATGGGGTGACTCATCAGGATGTTGCGAATGAGGGACTATTAAGTGCTCATCACTAGACAAGACATCTCCATTATGCCCTCCAGGGCTCAGGGAATATTTTGGAGGAGGGGTGGAGGGGATATGGAAGCCAGAGGATGGGAAGAAGTGCTTCGAAATGCTGTCTTCTAAATGTCCACATGAAGTGGCCATTGCATTCAACCCCGTAGTGACTGCCGCTGCCTGCACAGGCCCTGCATAATATTAGGAGCATTAACATTTCATCATGGACTAGTTGGAGGGAAGAGGGGATTCAGTGGAGGTGGGAGGGAAGACAGGAGAGGATAGTGGAGGAGACGTGTGATCAGAATGCCTTGTGTACATGTATAAAGGCTGTCCATAGAAAAGTGAAAACCAAAAGTGAATATTTACAGGAAACCACACATACAAAAGGTACCATATGCATGCATGCAGCTCCATGATCCTATACTGTATAAGTGATCACATCCAAGGGGCCTCTCTGAGGAGAGGGTCTGGGTCTAGGGATAGGAAGAAGGAAGAAAGGAGGAAGGGAGGGAGGGAGGGAGAGAGGGAGGCAGGGAGGAGAAAGAAAGAAAGAAGACAGGAGAGAGAGAGAGAAAAGAAGGAGAAACACAGTGGACAAAATGCTGTTGGTTTCCTCCCTTTTGCTCTTTCTCCACAACTCCTGTGCATGATAGGAGAATTCACAGAACAGATCTTTAAAACGGGGCAGTACTGCTTTCTAAATAACTGAGACCAGATTAATTATTCGCGTGAGATGCAGCCGTTCCCTCTTCACAAGAAAGCGGAGCTTCAGCCTCGTCTTATTACTAGCTCGTTTGCTGAGGTAAGAGAAAGGTGAGAGCTCTGACAGCGTTTATGTGAGCAGAATGGAATGACGTAGGCAATGTCAGCTGCCAAGGAGATTTCATCCACGGAACAAAAAAACTATCACGAAGAAGGCCCGGGGAGGTAAGGCATTAAAAATTAAAAGCCAGACAATAACCGCAAAAGAGAATTCTACATCTGAAAGGACTTCTGAACTATTATATAACAGTGGAAGATGTGTCTAGGGAAAGTAAAAGAGTAAGAAAGAAAACGGTGGGATAAAAGTTACTTCATTCAGTTTTATCGATTTCATGAAGATAAGCCAGAGAGTAAGTTCACAAAGATTTATTTCTTCTCAGTCCTTCCGCAGGTTCCCAAGTCAACAAACATTTGCGCAGAGAAAAAGACAAATCTCCAAAGCAGGAAATGGAAATGGGCAGCATAGCTGTGCGCGTGTGTTACTGTCAACGTGTTTGACCTCTGCTCTCCGATATTTCATAATATTTGCCTCTGGTATCTTGCGTCCCAGGCTGTGTTTTGACTCAGTAGTTAATAGGCCAAATTTTTGTTGGGTCTTATCTTCAATTTCTTCAGTTCCACCCGGCAAGGGGAACTTTCACAGTCAGGGTGCCCCATGGGGGAGGAAGGTCAGAGCACAGCCGGGCGTAGCTTTGCAGCTTGCCTTGGGGGTGGGTGGGTGGGGGAAGTATTGCAGAAGAGGGAAAAGGGGCTTCCGTGGGACCGCAAGGTGTGCAAAGCAATGCTGCCGAGGAGTGCTCCTCTCAAAAGAAATAAAATTGACACTGCTCAGGGAAGGGGTATTCTTCTCCTTCGTCCTTCTCAATCCCCAGTTTTTCTAAACACAGAAGCATGCTGAGGGATTTTGGTTAGATCAGTTGGTTTTATTTTGTTAATGATTCACATGGTTTTTCCTTTTTTGAGGGTGTGTTGCTGGTGGCCTTGTAGAAACCTACTGTCATTTGTGCAACTGAGTCATCTGTACAACTGCTCGTTCATATTTCCTCGGGACACTCTAGATCACCACCCCCGTGAACCAATGAAACAGGTTTTAACCATTGGCATCAAGAACACTAGTACACACACATTCTAAGAGACACTATTACCTATACATCCAACTCAAGGCAAAGATAAAACTGATAATTATGAGAAGTGTTTCTGAAATGTCTATTCAAAGTACACTCACTACTAAGAATGTATTTCTCCTAGTCTAAAAAGAAAAGGAAGCATGAACTTAAAACTCACTTTGACGGCTGGAGGGATGGCTTAGCACTTAAGGCCTTTGCCTGCAATGCCAAAGGACCCAGGTTCGATTCCCCAGGACCCACGTTAGCCAGATGCACAAGGGGGTGCACACATCTGGAGGCCATGGCACACCCATTCTCTCTCTCTCTATCTCTCCCCCTCCCTGTCTTTTTCTGTCAAATAAATAAATAAATAAATAAATAAATAATATTTTAAAAACTGACTTTGACATTGGCTAGTGATTGATCAATAATTAATACTAAGAAGAAAATTTCATATATAGGTATTCCAGGTTTTACATTAGTGATCAATAACTTTTTTAATGGAGGCTGAGGGTGGGGTTGAGACAGGGTCTCATGTAGCCCAAGACGACTTTGAACTCACTATATGCCTGAGGAAGACTGAACTCCGCCTTATCCTGCTACCTCGACTGCCCCAGTGCTGGGATCACTGGATGTATCACAAAGCCGAGCCAGCCTTTGAAATGTTAGCCTCCCCGAAAATAGCTTGTGACTACCAGAGGAATAAAAAAAAAAAGTTGCTTACAAGTATAAACGCTGTGAGGTTTATGCAATCAAAACAGAAACACTGAAGGTGAGCATTGAGACCAGATCTCATGTCCAATCCCCTACTGAGCCTCATCCGACCCTTATCTTCCATAGTAATCAGGTGATACATGCCTTCTTTCCTGAGTTTCATGACTAGCGAGCGGGCCTGGGGGCAGCCACCCGCTCCATCCTGTCCATTGTGGAACGTGCCAGAAACTGCATGTGGGCAAAGTATCAGAAACTGCTCATGGGCAACGTCATCAGCGACAAAAGATAGCCTGAGAAAAGCGTATTTGTGCTAAAGATGTGAGGAACTGAAAAACAACTTGTGGCTATGTGATTAGGATCTCATGTGTGTCATCTGGCCACAGGGGTATCCCCAACAGTATGAGGTCACCCACCTCCAGTATAAGCTGTCTCTAAATCAGCCTCTTGGCAAGAAAGCCTTTACTGGGAAATGATCCTCTATCATCCAATCAGCTAGCTTATAGCCATAGAGGTTTTTCTCCCCACTGCCTTGCCTCTTGACGAACTGCCTTCTATTTTACAACATGTGCCAAGTAACACTACGGATTAAAGCTCCTTGTGCATGTAGTCAGCCCCTATTTATTCTGCATCTACTATATGCCGGGTACTTTTCCCTTTTAGAGAAATTGACATGAAAGTGAATTTTATCCACTTCCAATAAACTAGTATAGCATTAGAGAAATTGAAAGGTTAAATCATAATCATATCAGTGGTCCTCAAAGAGTGACCCCGGATCAGCAACCTTGCACTACCTGGGACCCAGTGAGACATGCAGGTTCTTGGCCCTGATCCCAGTTCCTCTCAATCAGCGATCTTAGGGTAAGACCCACCAATCTGCAATTTAGCCGGTACTTCAAGTAACTAAGGGATGCAAAATTTGAGAAGCACCCTAGGGTGCGTGTCGCCTGAGGCAGCTGCCATAGCATGGGTAGCTGGTGGTGAGCTTTGAACTGCTCTCTGGAAGCTTGCTCAAAAAATGCATGTCCAGAGGAAGTTGTTGGTATTTGAAAAGGAAGTCAGATGAGATGAAAGGGGATGTTTCAGGCAAAAGCAATAGTATAAGGACTTATAGAAAATTATTTTACATGTCAGTTTTAAACACTTCAGGTTTGAACTGAGTTTTATTTTTTTTCTTCTTAATTGACACATAGTTATGGGGTACAGTGTGATCACTCAACACACATATATATATATAATATATAAGGATAAAATCAGGCACTTCCATCTGTTTACTGTTTCTTTCTGTTTAGGACCTTCAAATTTCTCTCTTCTAGTTATTTGTCAATACATAATAATTTTTTGCAAATGCTAGTCACCCTTCTCTGCTATGTAGCACTAAAATTTGCTCCTCATATCTAAGCTAATTCTACTTAAATGGTTTTTTGTTTAAATGAACTTGTTTTTTTAAATCATATCTTTGAATAAATTAGTTTTATTAGTCCAAGGCCTGAAATATTTTACTCTACTTATGTGGTAGTTGCTAAAAAGCTAAGAACCCTATAATGCAGGAGGAAAATGTGCAAGTAAGTTGCTTCAATGTCAATTCTACATATTGAACTTTTTTTTTTTACTAGGGTTGATAAAACTTATAACTGATAAAGTTGCATAAGCTTAGCATATGCCCAATAGAGAGATTACATCCTTGCTATCCTTGTCTGTTGGCTTCTGACCTTAGAAAAAACAATTGATAGTAAAGTAAAGGATCTCAGACTATATAATATATAATAATGTGGTACATGGGGGGGTACATACTGAAAGCAATGTTCAATCCAAACTGAGGTCAATGCTGAATATCTCATAACTGATTCTGATTCTGGAACTTCATAATAAATCTTGAATTTTACACACAAAAAAAAATATTTCATGTTATCCATTAGTAGCAGTTTGAGTAATTTTTGTTTTGTTTTGTTTTTGTTTTCCAAGATAGGGTCTCACTCTAGCTCAGGCTAACCTGGAATTCACTATGCAGTCTCAGGGTGGCCTCCAACTCACGGCGATCCTCCTACCTCTACCTACCGACGGCTGGGATTAAAGGCGTGCGCCACCACGCCTGGCTTGAGTCAAATTTTAAATGCTTGATATGATCAATGACTTCTTAGTCGTGTCAAATGTTGAAATGCTCCCAGGATGGCTGTACTGAGATTTTGTGATCCGAGTAGACACTTATTTCAACTGAGGTAGTGAGCATGGTAGTTAATCTCATTGTTAACTTGACTGCACTTAGAATCATATAGGAGCCATATTTCTCTCTCTCTCTCTCTCTCTCTCTCTCTCTGTGTGTGTGTGTGTGTGTGTGTATGCACGCACACATGCATGTCTTTGAGGAGGTTTCCCGAGACACTTAACAAAGGACAGAAGACTCACCTTGAATGTGGGAGGCACTACTCCGTGAGCTGGGCTCCCACACAGAATAACAAATGGAAAAGGAGGTGAGCTAAGCACCAGCATTCCTCTCTCTCTCTCTCTCTCTCTGTTACCTGTCTGCAGGTGCGGTGTGACCAGCCATTGAGGCTCCTGTTACCATGCCTTCCCTGCCACGATACAGCCACTTAAACTATAAACCACAATAAGCTCTTCATTCCTTGAGTTGCTTTTCTCAGGAATTTTGTCACACCAACAAGGAAACTAACCAATGCAGTGGGAGCTTAGCTGCCGCTTAGGGCTCCCCTTCTTTTCTCCAGTATCTTCTTCTTTTTTTCTCCTACACTCTTTACTATTATGTACCAAGGATAGTTTTATTATAGAAAATGTTACAGATGATTTTCAGGGACTTTTAGTGTCTGTTTGTTTTGAGGTAGAGTCTCACTCTGGCCCAGGCTGACCTGGAAATCACTATGTAGTCTCAGGGTGGCCTTGAACTCACAGCGATCCTCCTACCTCTGCCTTCTGTGTGCTGGGATTAAAGACATGTGCCACTACTCCTGGCTGATTTTTAAGATTTTAATTTTTATTTTTTTATTTTTTTTATTTATTATTATTATTATTATTTTTTTTTTTTTTTTGGTTTTTCGAGGTAGGGTCCCTGGCCTGGGCTGACCTGGAATTCACTATGTAGTCTCAGGGTGACCTTGAACTCACTACCTCTGCCTCCCAAGTGCTGTGATTAAAAGCGTGCACCACCACGCCTAGCTTTAAGACTTTTTATACCAAAATATTATAATAAAAAACAGGTATTTTCAATGCATGACCCATATACCTCAACAAGGAGGGGCCAAGGGGAGGGGAGTAGGTCACGGATGAGCCCAATAATGGTACCAAACTGACTGTAAAAAAAATTAATTAATTAATTAATTAAAAAAAACAGGTGTTTTGCTTTAATTCAATCAATCTCAGGTGAAGAATAATCACATAGACTATTTTCTTGAAAGACTTGAAACTGATGTTTATGGCTAAAATTTACAAGCACAAAGGATCATGTTCTAGACATCAATGTTTCCAGATGCAGAGAAAAGTGTTAGTCTACACCAGGTCTCAGTGAGTGCCAAATTAATAAATTTATTTAAATGACCACAAACTATGAATGGCTTTAAGCTCATTTTAATATAATATGCACAAGTACACCAAATGATCATAAAAGTAGTCCAATCTTTTTTAATGTATTATTTATTTATTTGAGAGAGAGAAAGAGGCAGAGAGAGAGAATGGACGTACCAGGGCCTCCAGCCATTGCAAATGAACTCCAGACACATGCGCCCCCTTGTTCATCTGGCTTATGTGAATCCTGGGGAATCAAACCATGATCCTTAAGCTTCACAGGCAAATGCCTTAACCGTTAAGCCATTTCCCCAACCCAGTATTCCAGTCTTGATGAGGTGAACTTCTTAGTAAATGGTATGGAAACCTCTGAGCTGCCATATAGAAAAAGATCAAATTGTGTTCATACTAAACACAAGGAAAACCCAAATAAATCAAAAATGTACTAGAAGAAAATAAATCCAATCCACTTATGATCTTGGAACTGATCTTCTGAAGTTGACCTAAAGCGAACCCAACATGGCTCAGGGAAATTCACGGAAGAAGGGGCAGAAAGATTGTTAGAGCCACATGTTGGGACATTATGCACAGAGACATTGCCTCTTACCCATAACCGATGGCTAACCTCACAATGCACGACCCACATTCCCCAACGAGGAGGGTCCCTGCGGGAGGGGGGGGAACAAGGAGGAGGCTAACAATGGTACCAACATGACTGTATACACACTGTGTACATAACTAATAGGGAAAAAATAAAGTGTGAAAAATAAAAGTGCAAATAAAATAAGTAATAGAATGAACTAACAAAAAAAAATCTATGAGGGGCTGGAGAGATGGCTTAGCAGTTAAGACGCTTGCCTGTAAAACCAAAAGACTCAGGTTCGATTCCTCAGTACCAGTGTAAGCTAGCTGCACAAAGCAGTACATGCATCTGGAGTTTGTTTGCAGTGGCTAGAGGCCCTGATACACCCATTCTCTCTATATATCTGCCTCTCTCTCTCTCTCTCTCTCTCTCTCTCATAAATAAATAAAATATGTTTTAAAAATCTATGAGCTGGCTGGGCATGGTGGTGCACACCTTTAATCCTAGCACTGGGGAGGCAGAGGTAGGAGGATCGCTATGAGTTTGAGGCCACCCTGAGAATACATAGTGAATTCCAGGTCAGCCTGGGCTAGAGTGAAACTCTACCTCAAACAAACAAACAAAAATCTATGAGCTGGCTGGATATGATGTTATACACTTGAAATCCCAGCACTTGGGAGGTGGAGGCATGAGAATCACAAGCTAGAGGTAAAAGCCTGAGTTATGTGATTCCAGGTCAATCTCAGATACATAGAAAGATCCCATCCCCCCCAAAAAATGACAAGACAAAAAATAGAAATTCAAATGCATAATTATATTAGCAACCAAAATTGCATGTGACCCAAACACTAAAAAGCCTAAACTAAAAGGTAAATGACAAAAAAAACTACATACTTACAACTCATATCAGAGACAAGAATTCATGCTCTAGACTCTACCTCTGCTCTGATCTCCAGATTTAGACTTCCAGCTGCCTACGTTGAGTGTTCTGCAGGCTACCTCCCAGTTGTCTCAAGGTACCCCAAACAGCATCTCACCTTCCTTCCCAGTCTGCTCCATCAAGTTTTCCTCATTTTAGTTGATGGGGTTACCATTTTTTTATTCCTTGTTTTCAAATTCTACCTTTACCCTCTTAGGCAATGCAGCCAGCTCCATGCTTGGCCCTGTGTCCTTGCGACCTTAACTAGGGTTCTCATTTCAGTCACCACCATCTCTCTGATCTTGGCCAACCGCAATTTCCTAAGTAGATTTCTTCCCACAACATTGTCCCAGCACAGCCTCCCTTGAACATACAAATCAGTTTCTATCTTTCCCCTGCTCAAAATCTCCAGCGGTGCCCTAGCTCATGCAGGAGACAAAATCCTTAGAATGTTCTAGGAGGCCCACATGACCTGGCTTTGACATCTCTGACATGTCCCCGTTCTTTAGCCCAGGGCTCTAGCTACGTGCTCAGGTAAGTCACTTTCGCCTTTAACTCTGAAAATCAAACCTACCCTAAGAATCCTAGTTAAAACTACAGATCCAGGCAAGATGGTACAGTAATCCTACTACTTGGGAAACTGAAACAGAAAAATCACAAGGTCTAGAACAATTTAGGCTACACAAAGAAACACTATCTTAACAAAAAAAAAAAAAAAAAAAAAAAAAAAAAAACAATGTGCCGCTAACCTCCAGAATTCCAAATACTTCATCTTATTCATTTTTTTCCAAACCACATATTATCTTCTATAATTTCCATAGTTTTGTGTGTTTGTTGTAGATTTTGCTGTACATTTTCCATATAATGTAAGATCTAAGAAGGAAAGATTTCTCTGCACCTTGCCTACTATATGTTAAATGCTCAAAGCAACACTTGTTGAGTGGATATATGAGTTTGTGTTGAAAATAGAGCATAAAGTATGATATCTGGAAAGAAAAGATTCAATTACAAAGTATAAAAAAGTATAAGTCAGTTTGCCTATTTTAATTAATACATGAAATAATATTAAAGGGAGAAAATGAAGGAAATATTTAAAATGAGTTTGAAAAAGATTTTTTTTAAAAGCATAGGTAACAATTTTAAGTAGACTTCTATTGGCATTTAGTTTAACATTTCTTTACCCATCTTAATTCATACGTCTTTTTACTCTACATGCTAGAATGAATTACTACTAGTAGATTCAGTGGGTCATAAAAGATAAATGCATTTTAAATTACCTTCTAAGTATGCATCATTTATACTCATTTCACCCAAGTATATATGGGCCTGCATATTAGGCATTTTCTATATTATCATTTTTACAATAATAAAAGAATGCATTCATGTAAAAATCTTGTCATTCTAATTTCTAGTGGTTCTATAAAACATTTCTATGAGGTATAAATACAGTAATAGTTGAGTGACAAGTGATGACTGATTGACTCAATGCATCAATGAAGGGATGGATGGATTATTAGAGGAATAGAGAGTCAGTAGATGCTTGAATAGAGATGAAAATTGCAAGAGGAGCAAATGGGAAAAGAGGTCACTACAGAATGACATATAAATGGCACAAAAATAATTCAGCTTTGATTTTAAAAAATGAAAAGCAAAAACCTAATTGAGGGGAAAAGTAAAAATCCTGATTTGTTTCTTTTCTAGTTAATTCCAAGAGAATAAAATGAAGCATCAATAAAAATATCCCTTCCTGTAAAATAAAGCATTCATGACTGCTTGCATAAACAGGTGTTTGTGTTGAGTTCACTGGGAACAAGAGTTTAAGTGTCTGAACTTAAATTGTAAATACGATCTAATCTCTCAACTCCCAGCATAGCTGTGACTTCAGAAAGGTAGTGACTCAGAAGCTTTGGAAAACGGAAACCAATATTGACCTTTGGCATAATGAATTCCCTTTGAGGACAAGACGTTTTCATAGACACGGGGGTGTTTCAAAGCCATCACATCAAAGCCATGCTAGTGCGCAGAAGAGCCCTCTTACACTACCTGGTTACCCCCACAAGCACATTGAAGATTCCTTTTCCTTCACAGAAAATTGGCCCAGGGCCCACTGAATACTACTTTCCCAAGGATGCAAGGTAAATAAAATCCTCTTTGTCTCTATTACCTGTGTTTGAGCCCCAAGTTTTATTTTTCCTAATCAATAGTACCCTACATTTACTAGGACCTACTTCCTAAAGTCCCTTGAACAACACACCTCTTCAGAGAATCATGAGAGAACGTATTTTATGTTTCCACTGTGAGATGTGCAAAGAACTGTCCCTGGCCAAGAAAGCACACGGGGCAGACAAACATGTCCAGAAGTTGGTCCGAGGGCTGCGGAGGTGGCCCCACGCTTTTCAAGATGCTCATTTCAAAGTCAGCCAGCCCCGAATCTGAAACTTGACTGCTGCTTCTAGCTGGATGAATGAGTCTCTTGAGTTCCTGGTTCTTTAAGAACTTGTCATTTTGGGTATGTTCTAAATTAGTTTATTGAAGCATCAACAAATAACTGCTTTCCCTTTTTGGAATAATTGTTCTCAAGATAAAACACAAAGAAGAAAACAGATATGCCTTTGTCATCTACCATTATATGCTAGTTTCTTAGAAAGTTAAACAAGTGGAATTTATTCTAAGAAAATGCCATGGTCAAGAAAGCAAGGCAGCCCAAGATGGCGGCGCCCAGCGGAGCGGCCGAGGCGGCCCGGGGCGAGGGAGACAGCGGCGGTTTTGGGTGTTGGCTGGACGGACGGCTGGAGGCGTTGGGAGTGGACCAAGCCGTGTACGGCGCCTACATCCTTGGTGTCCTGCAGGAGGAGGAAGAGGAAGAGAGGCTGGACGCTCTGCAGGGTATCCTCTCGGCTTTCCTGGAAGAAGATTCCCTCCTTGATATCTGCAAGGAAATTGTAGAACGATGGTCTGAAACGCAGAATGTTGTCACCAAAGTGAAAAAAGAAGATGAGGTGCAGGCCATTACTACCCTAATTGAGAAGCAGGCTCAGATCGTTGTGAAGCCCAGGATGGTGTCAGAAGAAGAGAAACAGAGAAAAGCCGCCCTGCTGGCCCAGTATGCTGACGTGACAGATGAAGAGGACGAAGCAGATGAAAAGGGTGACTCAGGTGCCTCGACAATGAACAGTGGTTCTGACAAATCCCTATTCCGAAATACCAACGTGGAAGATGTTCTCAATGCTCGGAAACTGGAGCGAGACTCACTTCGGGATGAGTCTCAGAGGAAGAAGGAGCAGGACAAGCTGCAGAGAGAGAGGGACAAACTAGCCAAGCAGGAGCGCAAGGAAAAGGAAAAGAAAAGGACACAGAGAGGGGAAAGGAAACGATAACACTGGCCCACTCTTCCTTCTACCCACGGACTGATTCTGTGTACATGCGTTTAAGAGAAATGGGACGCCATTACATTTCCCAAGATCTCCCAAGGCATTGGTCCTTTTGTTTACATAGTCAAAAGGAAAATCACCGTCACTTTGAACTACAAAACGTGCCATGTTTTGGTGGTGTGGGCAATCAACTATAGTTAGTGTCTTTACCAAAGATCTTAAATAGGGGCAACCTTTATTTTTTTAATACTGAGGTTCTGTGTTCCTTCTGGCTTTTTATTTTTTAAAGGTGTCCCTCAGTTTTGATTCAAAAAGCTAACAGTTACAGTTTTTATCCTGGAGGAAGCATGTCTATTCATTCCCTCTATGATAAAAAAAAGCAGAATTACAAATTGCTTTGGAGGCAATATGAGCCCTTAAATCTAATCTGTTTTTGTTTTTTGAGATAGGATCTCAGTAGTCCAGGCTGGCCTTGAGCTCATGACAGTACTCTTGCCTCAGGCTTCTCAGTGCTGAGATTACAGACATGAGCCACCATGCTTGGCTATAGTAGTAGTTTATGGCTGAAATGGCTGTTAAAGAGCCCTGCCTGGATCCACATTTTATGACATATGACAGCAAATTAGGAAAGTGGGAAGGAATTGTCTGAGGGTGTTATGGATATGGCAATATTTTTTTGAAAAAGTTTCAACCTGGGCTGGGGATGTAGTTAGTGGTAAAGTGCTTCCTTGGCATGTACTAGCTGGGTTTGATCCCCAATACCACACATACACAATAAAGTATGGGGTAAAAAGGTATCTTTTTAATAGCATAATTGCGTTACATATTTTTCCTCATGTAGACTGTGACTTTAAGAAGGATGTACTTATATTGACTGAAAAGATATTGTTAGCTAGATTCATTTTTTATAATCATGAAGTCCCTCTTGATTTTAATTCTAATTTCACCTAAAATTAGACTGTAAAACCTAAATTCTGGTTTAGAGAAACTAGAAGAATTGTTTTGTAGAGAACACTGGAAAAAAATCTTGCTAAAACAAGTGTACATAGTAGGTGTTTAGCACATTTATGAAATGAACAGATGGAATGAAGTGATCAGAGACTCTTCACATCTACTTCTGTCTAACAATGCTCACTTGTAAATCAGGTCTTGCCCTGCGTTGGGCAACAGCTGCCTGGAGAGAGCCATTTCTCTGACAAGACGAAGTAGATATTTTATACCAGGGGTCAATAGACTACCACTCATAGACCAAGCTTAGCCTAGTCTTTTTATTGTATGGTACAAACTAAAAATGGTTTTTACTTTTTTAAGAGGTTATAAAAGAATACATGACAGAGACCATAGTAGGTATAAAACCTAAAATTTTTACTGTATAGTCCTTTGGAGAAAGCGTGTTCACTTGTTTTATATCATTATGAGATTAACAAAAAATTTTGCCTTTGTGAAGAAAGTTTAAAAAAAAGCTTGGTTAAGGAAAAGGAGATACATTACTTCTTCATATAATCCTATAACCTTGGCATTGCAAAAATAACCACCTTTTAAAAAAAATAAACTTTAAGTCACCATCAAAAAAAAAAAAAAAAAAAAGCAAGGCATTGTTGATATCCGTCATTGTATATGCAGAGAACACTGAGGTGCTCTTCCACTGATGAGGTTCGGGACATCTTCTAAATTCATGAAACACCTGTGAAAGCAGCCTGCTTCTTCATTAAATAAAAATAAAAATGTTTTCCTTGCCAATGCTGATAAATGGGAACCGGTGACAGTCCCAGAAATGATTATGATTGTAAATGAACCCACTGAAATTCATCTGTATTTTATAAATGAGTGGAAACAAAAAAAAAACATATAAAAGTGAAAATGAAGTCATGGAGCCCTAGAAACACACTGGGGAACTGGGGACCACTTGGGGATGACTCACCTATATGCCCTTCTCAACTTGGATTCCACATTCTAAAATTAAAATATACTGGGGACCATTGGGGAATGGCTCATACATGCCCCTGTCAACTTGGGTTCCATATCCTAAAGGCAGAGGAACAAAATTGATGTCCATTCTGCATAACCTTCTAAATTTACCAAAAACAAAAAAATACTCAAATTCCAATCATAACTATGTATAGAAAAAAAGTCAACATTCTGTGAGAATCATGCTAAACTATCTTTCTTTCCTAACTGAGGACCAAGCAATAAATTGTCTCCTCCTCACACATCAGATGTGATTCTAATCATTTGACAAGCAAGAAGACAGGGATTAATTGATTTGCAAATAAAGAATTTAACTCCCCCCTAAATCCATACTATGCTGATTGTATTTAGCCAGAAACCCAAGATTCAACTGTCAGCTTCCATTAAGCATTGTCAATGTCCTTTTATTAGAAAAAATGATTAGAAACCCAACCAAGTTATCTGAACTTGGCAAAAGGAGAGCTGAGAGATGGTTTCCTGTGTTGCTCCTCATTCCTCGCCTTACCCAAAGCACACCACTTTCTGGGAACAGATTCCCACCATGATCTTAGAGGCAGAACATCCTAAAGACCAGGGAGAAAAGCAAGGTCAAGAAAACACTCTCTCTGTGAGCCTGATTCAACAGAGCTGCTTTCGGAATTTCGGAATGAGACATGCTGAACTGTGTAAGGTGCTCTGATGGTACGTGATTAAATGGTGATTTAACACAGAGCTGAAGAAGTAAAAATGACAGTAATCATGGGTGGAGAATAAAATACCAAAGAAAGCAGTGGAATGACAGAGGTACCTGGCATTTTTCATGACGTGTATCTGTTAGCAATTTGTCAGACTGTTAACAATAGAGGTAATTTCACAAATAACAGGAGTTCATCAATTCACAATAGCACTCACTGGTATTTAAGACTGAAGAAAAGGAATTATATTTGGCTTACTAACTCAAAGAAATGGTTGCAAAACTTGGGCTTAGCCTACATGCTTGCAAAGTGAAGTGGAGAATGGATGGTTAATCAGGAAAAGTTGAAGCTGTCCAAATCTGTCTTTCAAGGCAGACAATTGCTTTTGGGGAAATTTTTCAGAAAATCAGAAGAGGTTAATTACAGTTTTTCATGGGTAGAGCATAAAGAAGGCTTTCTGTTGCCTTTGGGATCATTTTCCGGCTGCTAGATTTCTCCCCAGGTTCACCTACACTTCTGTGCAGGCACGTGAAGGTCTAACCATGCCACAACTCTACCCTACAACAAGCTTAGCATTTTGTTCCTACATGCATGCTTCCTCCTAATACACTATTCTTGATTTTTTTAATAATTTATTTATTTATTTATTTGAGGGGGAAGGAGGGAGAGAGAGAATGGGCTTGCCATGGTCTCAGCCACTGTATACATCTCTCAAGCCCAATTCCATCCTTTCTCTTCATTCACTGTAATTTCATTTCACACAGATAGCAGCTCCTCTGCCAATGTTATGTTCAAGTGACACTTCTCGACTCTTGCCTTCCTATCCCCCCACCTGCTTGTGCATTGCACTCATGTCATAAACCACTCTATATCATAGTAATCGGTTTGTACTGCTTTCTTTCATACTGACTGGAAGTCCCATCATTGAAATGCTTTATATATATATATATATATATATATATATATATATATATATATATGAATTAAAATATTAACAATTAACAGTGAAAAACTGTGCTGAATCTCTCTCCCTCTCCTCTCACCATTATCATTCTCTTCTTGGTATATCTAGAAGACACCTAATAGGTGTAAGGTTCGCCAGTGACCAAAGTCCACACAGGACCACTCTGAGGCAGGGCAAAAGCTGTTTATTGGGGCCCGGAGCTGCCAGGCTGTCTCACGGGAGGAGAGAGAGAGAACAGCCAGCGTGACTCTGGATAGTTTGGGTTTTTATAGAGTTTTTCCTTTGGGGAGGGGGGGATACAGAAGACAACGTATGGGGAATGCAGGGAACAGCAGGGGCCAAACAGAGAAGCTAGATAGACAGAGGGACAGAGATCAAATGGCAAAGGAGAAGATGTCATCAGGAGAGGAGCCAGGATGGCTCTGAGATCAGGTCAGCAGAAAGCTATGGGCAAGGGCGTCGTTAAGTCAGGCGAGTGGGGGTTAGGCAACATAGACACCTGAAGGTACATCAGTCAGGCTGCTGTTCTCTTCCTTCATTTCGCCCCCCATCTTGGGAGTCTGGTCCTCCCTAACATTCCAGCATTTTGTTAGGGATAAAGCGGCATGGTCTCTCTCATTGCTGCTTCCTGCTGTGAGGGGGTGTGGTCAGGCATTTCAAGGCACGCTGGTTTAAGCAGCTGCTAAGTAAGTCCCCTCTGAGCAGGTGGCAGGGAGTAGAGTCTGAGGAAGCCAGAAGTTGGTATAGAATGGAAGAGAGATAGGTTAATAAAAGTTGGTTGAACAAGTGATGTGTGAAATTTTGTGCCTGGTTTTGGATGTATTTCTAAAGACAGGGGCTACTAAGAGTCAAAAGATAGATTCTGTCGGCCAGAGTTTGGAGTTTTTTATATCTAATTTTATATTACCCAGCTGGTTTATATGATGACATTTTTTGTTTACAAAGAGACAGTTTCCTCTCTTCTCAGCTGTGATGAGGTTGAGGCCCATCTAGTGCTGGAAGACACTATATGACCTACCAGGGGAAAGTGACCAACATCTGTCCAAGCAACTCAAAATCCAAGCGACTCAGAAGCAAACAACCTGATGTGATGCTCACACACAGCCAGGGTGGGTAAGCAACTGCTCTTGGATTGGCTAACAGATCTGCTCAGTGGAAAGGAAACCATATCTGGAACTGGGAAAAAAGTCAGAATCATATCCAGATAATGGTTCTGCTTTCCATTGTCAAACTCCCACTAATCTTAGACTATAAGAGTGTCTAAACCCTTTTAATTCTCTCTAAATTAATAATGGTTATCCCACTTAACTGGCACTGACTTCACTCTCCATTGGAGAATCTGCTTCTCTTTTTCAGATGGGAACTGGACCTGAGGAGACAAATGACCCAGCGCACTCCATCCTGTCCCCAGCTGAAACCACAGAGGAATTGGAGAAATGAGCAAGAGAGCTGCTTTGTTAATTATGCTGATATCAGCACAAGGGTGATGGAGAAAGATACTGAGGACACTCAACACCTACCAAACCAGAGATCCAGATGCTCCTAAGTGCTCATCATTGAAGTAGACTTAAAATGTTCCCAGCATGGCTCAGAGAACTTTGCAGAAGAGAGTGCAGAAAGATTGTTAGAGCCATAAGTTGGGACATTTTGCAGAGACATTGCCTCTCCCCCATAAGTGACTGCTGCTCCCATAATGCATGACCCACAATCCCCATGGGGTTGACCTGCATCCCCAATGAGGAAGGCCTCTTCAGAAAAGGGGCAGGGAGGAGGGAAAGGATGGTACCAACATGTGATGTTTACATACAAAATATGTCCATATCTAATAATAAAAATTAATTAATTAAAAACATTTTAGAAGCTTTTATTTTTCCTTGCTGTTAATATTCAGAGAAGTTTTATGTTTAGAAACAGATGCCACTTTATTACTGGTAATTGGAATAATTTAAATTATCAAAAATCAGATTATACATCTTTTTATATCTCACAGACAAACGAGTTCTTGGCCATAAATTAATTTTGAGAATGTTAATCTGCTTAATGACAGACTTGTTAACATCAGCACTTTCTGTCTTTGAGGGCATGCAGAAGACTGGATACTAAACATCTGGAAGGAGGTGCATTTGGTTGATTTTATTCTGAGAAGTTTTATCTCTAGCTCTGAGCACACAAGAGGTGCTAAGGACTGAATGAACGGACTGGGATGGGGCTTGGATACCTACCTTGCTTTCCAAGAATCAGACACCCCTATATTAAATTGCTATTTTAATTCCAGTTACTAAAGTGTCACACATTTGCCTTTAATTTAATAAGCAGGCATTTAATGAGTTCATTCCATATTCATTATATTGTGCTCCTAAGGTATATTCAAAGATATCTAAGATCGAACATGTGCCTCTGTATTTATCAGGTAAATAAATAATATTTATGCATAAAAATATGTTGGAGACAATTTTTATTAACAAAAATATAAATATTAACTCTGAATTTTATTTTTGGTGAGAGTCAATTTTGTTTTTACATTGGAGGATCTGAACTTGAATATGAGACAAATCCATTAACAAACTCAAGTCAAGCAATCTGTCAGAAATTAAGTTAAATTTTGACCTTTTAATTGAGTTTGTCAATCTAAAACCAGAGTTGAATTTTTGATTTTTTTTTTTTGTATCTAAAAACCTCTGGCTATTGTTGTATCAGATATCAACAACAACTCTGGTTGAAAACCTAGAAGTCTGCCTTTAGTAACTTGGGATCACCTTTAAATATATCTATGTACAGGTGCACATTTTAGTGGCTTTAATCTTTTGTCTAAACTGGATTAGAGATCAGTTTAGATAATGAGAAATCTATAACAATGAATCTGATGTACCTTGTTTAGGGTTAACTTGATTAACATAAACCAGTTTTATGTCTCATTATTTTTGTTGCCCATGACTATCAAATAAAGTTTTGATCAGATATTTGATAGTTTGTTTAAGTTATATTGTTTGTAAATAACAGATTTTAGCATTACAACTCATTTTGGCCCAAAAATCAACAGTAGAGCACATAGTTTATACAGTTATCAGAATATGGGGAGACTTCCTTATCTCCTTAAGAACAAAATTTATAATGAATGAAGTTAGATTATATCATTTAGAAAATCTGAGTTAAAAACACAATGACTATTTAATAGAATTAGTTTTATAAAAGAAAAATCAGTCACTAATAAGTAAATATTAATCTTGTTAAGACTCAGATTTTGTAGTAAAAACTTTGACATAGAAGTATTATTAACTTAATTAAACATTTGAAGGCAATTTTTATAACTGTCACCATGAGCAAAATAGTATCAGTGAATCAAATTTTAGACTTTATAACCTGTTGATTTGAGACATTTTTATCCTACGAAGCACATTTTTATTTATTTTTTAATTTTTTATTTATATTTATTTATTTATTTATTTATTTATTTATTTATTTTGGTTTTTCGAAGTAGGGACTCTCTCTAGCCGAGGCTGACCTGGAATTCACTATGCAGTCAGGGTGGCCTCAAACTCACGGTGATCCTCCTACCTCTGCCTCAGAAGGGCTGGGATTAAAGGTGTGAGCCACCACATCCAGCTCTATGAAGCACATTTTTAAAGCATGGATTTGTAAATGTAGGTAAATCTTGATAATTTGCCCTGTAGATAATATAACACACTTGAAAACTGACAGAGAAACAAACGACAAATCTGAACTACATTTATGACATAACAAATTAAGATTATTTGTTTACAGCGATCTTACACAAGAGAGAAACTGAGAGAGAATCAATTTATATACTGCTTGTCATTTTCCCTTTCCTGTCCAGAGGCAATAGGCCAATTTTCCTAAGGACAAGGTGTGGATGACACATGGTTTTAAATGTGCTTGGGGTCTGAGTTAGGGGAGGCCAACCCCTTTCTCAGAATCCAGCTTACCATGAATTTAAACAGCATATCACAATTAATATAATTTACATTACAGTGAAGTAGAAACAATCATCAACAAATATCTCTAAACACTGAACAAAAATACCAGTTCCTATTTGTCTGGCTTTTAGCCTTTACTGACAGACTTTAGGATCTAATTTGTTTTTGGAGTCTGTGTGTCTGGCTGTGGCATGGGGTCTGTCACCGTCCTGTTGTTGTTGGCCATCTAATATGGGTTACAGCCTTGTTATGATTGTGCATCCCATACATGGCATAGCCCCACATGCAGAGCCGCATTCGTGCGACTGTGCGTGTTGTTTGAAGCTACGTCTCAAAGCATTGGTGCAGATGCAAACCAGCCTTTTCCACAGATTAGCACTGGCCATTAGTATCTGAGATTTAGGTTAATGTTTAGTCTCACATTCGTGTACAATCATTTAAAGTTTAAAATAGTTGCTTTTTGGTTTCTTTTATTAATTTTTGTTATTTTATCTACATGTTGGTTAGTCTCACCAGAGTGTAGAGCGAAAGATGTTTGCATATGGGGAATCTGGGACCCATTGCCAGTACTGTGGCAAGTTCATTTAAATCAGTAAGAATCTGGAAATCAAAAGATATGGATCTATTGCCTAACGTATATTGAGGCCAGGCCATGTTGTAATAAAAGATTAAACGGCGAGGTCTGATATCATCTTGGAGCCTTAATTTGTTTAAGTTTTGAAGTAGACAAGAGGGTGGGGGTGACACAGGGACAGTTTTGGGGCATTTTATTTCCCATCTCAGATGAGAGGGATAAGGAAAGGGTATAGAAGGAGGCTCTTGTAAGGAAGAGAGGAGAAAAGTGAGATGTGTTTCTGAAGGAGCAATTTATTAGTCTTGAAGAATGAGATCTCAGGAGGAGTGGAGAGCGAGGGAGAGGGAGATCGCGTGCGCGTGCGTGCGGCGGTGGGGTGCGCAGACCAGGGCTTCAGCCTGGCAGAAGCAGGTGTACCACAGTGGCTGAGTGCTTCGTGCCTGAGGCAGTCTGGGCTGCAGTGGCAGCGGACACAGAAGCTAGGCACATTGCCTGAGTGCGGGGAGTGGTGAGGGAATCCAGCTGAGAGGAGGACGGAAAGGATAAGAAAGCACAGAGGGGAGGAGCGAGTTGGTCCCTCTTTGAGCTTCGCAAGTTCAGCAGTGGGAAGAGAGTAAGGGAGGGAGTATGCCTCTGAGAGCAGGCCAGACAGTCCCAGGGGGGAAAGGTGAGAGAAGGTTTAGAGGAGAGAAGGGGGGGTGGGGTGGGGAGTACTTCTGAGAGCAAGCCAATTTGTGGAAGACACTTACTGAGGGTAGAGGGCAAGGAAAGAGGACTGAAGCCAAATGGTGGTGGGTGGGCAGGCCTGCATCTGACAGATGATCCAGGGCCATCGGAGGGTCAGTGGCAGCTCAGTGGTCCGGTGTGAGAGGGGAGGTCTGTATGCCCAAGCAGGCAATTGAGAGCCTCCTTATCTGAGTCATGGCATCAGATGTAAGGTTCCCCAATGACCAATGACCACACAGGGCCACTCTGAGGCAGGGAAGAAAGCTGCCTATTGCATATGTATCTCCTTTGTTCTAAAAATTGTTTCTAACTCAAGAGATACTTCCAAAAACTTCAGTAGGATATTGGCTTGTATCCCTTCAAATAAAGCAAGTGAAAATTGGAGTGATAGATGCATAGCACATGTGTCTTACCTTATGACCTTTGACATGGTGTGGGCTATACTCCATGATAAAATGACAGAAGCACATTAATCCTCACCCATAGCTTTTCCTTTGTTCTTTGGTTGTTACTACAATATATCATGCACAGGTATAGTTAGGAGTTTTTATATTTTAGAAAACCATCCAAATGTTTTTCAGACCTCAAATATGAGCCTTCTGTGGCTCTGTTTCTCTAAATCATAAGATATTTTTCTCTCTTTAATTTCAATATCCCTCTCTATGAAATTAGCACCTTGATTTTCCCAGAGAAAACATAATGTGGCAGAAAGATGAGCGAAGGGTATAATTAAACCTCCGAGTACACAATGTTACAAGGAACTCTCTATGCCTTCTAAAATGGCATAAAACATTGTGTGCACTCAAAGAAAAGAGGATATTTTATGTATAGTGCTATAATAGGAAGTAGCACAATTTATAACTTTCTAATACGTACATGTAAAGAGAAATAAACAATCCTATCCTGATACAAGATAATTATGCAAATGGAAAAGCTTTCAAACTTACTGCCTATAATCTTCCAACACAGGATAATTGGCTTTTCCCCTTTGTCCAAGTCAAAACAATTGTGTTTTAATTTTTTCCTTCTTAGTCACAAGCAATTTACTTTTCCACTTCCCCTCACAGGAATCATCACAATCTTTCTACTCATTTAACCCCAGTGGAAAGATTAACCAAGTGAATCTGTTCTAAATCAAAGAAATCATTTAACATTTCCAGAAATAAAATGAATGATGCTAGAGGATGTCACAAGAAGGTTGAAGAATACTGGAATAAGAGGCTAAAGTATCAGAGGATTCTCATAAAACCCAATTGGAAGTATTGAAACTCCATATTTTGATAGAACAAACTGATCATTTCTTGGTGTGGCAAGATAATGTCATTTTTATACATTTACTGCATCCAACTTTTGAGGAGGGTGTACATTGGAGCATTACTGAAGGAAATGCATAACATAGTAAAATAAATCTTCCTGTGCCTTAACTCAGGAAAGTACAATTCATTCCAGACTTCAGCTCCCCACAAAGTGAATGTTTTATAGAAAGTACTATGGGTGCTTGTGTTACACCTAAAACCAGATCAGGCAAACATCCCTGAACTATCTTTGGCCTAGGGAAAGTAAATTGCTTTTTATTTTGTTTTGTTTTGTTTAGTTTTCCAACAAGGATATTGTGAATACTGAGTGTGGAATATGCCCACAGTCCCCTAATTCTACTTATTGGGTCAATTCAAATCTCCCATGGGGGCTGTTGAGTTCTTGCATGGCCTCATCCACCTGACTGTTAATTGATTTTTCCAGAGAGCTACCTGAGCAGGTTGGAACGACAAATTCATTTCTTGGATGTTGGGACTTGAAACCAGGAAGTGAGCCAAGGTACTCTCCTAGGGAGATAAAGACTGCCAGCACCCTATCTTTAGAACCATGGCTCAGAGATTTAGCCTAAGGGAAGACCAGGGAGCAAAACATAGCTGCTAACCTCTCTCTAAAGGAACTGACTTCATCTGCAACTATGGAAAAGTCTGAGCCCGAGGGCACCCTCTGAATTTGTGGTAAAAGGCCACTGGGACCAGATTAGAAAATTCACTGGATCTACAGGCTATACTATGGGCTAGATAATTTGCCCAAGGGAGCCAAGAAGAGAGACAACTGGAAGGAACCCATGCAGTTAAAAAATAATAATAATAATAAAAAGCAATCTCACACAATGATCAGGAACTATCCCTGCAAAGGTGACCAAATGTGCTTAGTAAATCTGAGGAAGAATTTATGCACTGGAGCATTGCAAGAGAGTCACCAACCTCCAAAAATATTGTCAACTTAAGGTGGTTGTGGATACTGTCAAGCTTGTGCCCCTAAGAGCAACATAATCTTCAGGCTATGGGATGAATAAATTTTACTGTGCTAATATAGCTAGTCATTAAATAGTCATCTAATAAAATAACCACAAGCTCCATTAGAAGGCGGGCAGGGTTGAACAGTAAATCATTCAAAATTCCAGGCCCCAAGAAAATGATATGAGACATGCAAAGAACTAGGGAAAATGATAAATATGTTGAGTGTGGTAAAAAGCAGTTAACATAAATCATTTCTGAGAGTAACTAGGAAAAACAGATGAAGCTTTAAAAGGAGCCATCATGAACATCTTCAAAGAACTAAAGGAAAATCATGTATAATAAGCAAAGTTCTTTATAATGAAAATATTATGCAAAAAACAATGAAAAGATTAAAATTACCTAGAAAAAAGAAAGAAGATTGAAATTCTGAAGTTGAAAAGTATAAGTGAAAAATTCATGGAAGTGCTCAACAGTAGATTTAAATTGGAGAAAGAATTAGAAAATTTGAAGATAGGCTGATAAAAATTATGCAATCCAAAAAATGATGAAAAAACAATAAAGAAAGGTAAACAGACAAACAAAGAAATATGAACACATTAAGCACACCAACACAAACATAATGGTAATAGTAGAAGGAAAGGAAGAATAAAAAAATAATATAAAGAACAAATAGCCGAAAAACTTCTCAAATTTACTTAACAATATTAATCTACTCATCCAAAAACTCAGTGAAGCCAGGTGTGGTGGCGCACGCCTTTAATCCCAGCACTCGGGAGGCAGAGGTAGGAGGATCGCCGTGAGTTGGAGGCCACCCTGAGACTACAGAGTGAATTCCAGGTCAGCCTGGGCTAGAGGGAGACCCTATGTCAAAACACCAAAAAGAAAAGAAAAGAAAAGAAAGAAATTCAGTGAATCCTCAAATAGATGAATTCTAAGACGTACATAGGCAGAAACATGATAGTAAAAGTGATGAAAGACAAAGAAAAAATTCTGGAGCAGCAAGAAATTAACAAACTGTCATGTGTAAGAGAACTCTAGTAGGATTAGCAGCCGACTTATTGTTAGAAATAATGGAGGCTTGGTAGCTAATGGTATAACATGTTCAAAGAAAAGAAAAATGTAGACCTATGTCGTAGTTTCTCTGGGACAAGGCACCTAACCAAAACAGCTGATAGTAGGAAATGATATATTACTGGCTTACAGTCTTGAGGGGAAGCTCCACGAAGACAGGGAAGGATGGCATGAGCAGAGACTGGACATCACCTGTGACGCAGCAGGTGGTAACAGCAACAGGGGAGTGAGGTGAACAATAGAGAAAAGGAGCTGTCTACAACAGCCCTAAGCCTGCCCCTAACAATGCACCTCCCCAGCAAGGCTTCACCTCCCAAATTTCCGACTGCCAGCGATCCAGCACGCAGAACAGATGAGTACACGGGGGACAGTTAATTCAAACCACCACAACCTGTCTTTCAAAAACTAAGATGTTCCACATAAACAAAAACTGAGATAATTTGATGCTAGCATGCCACTGACAAGAAATACAATAGAATATAAGATTGCCATGTACAGGATAAAGTACTAATACATGATTGAATCTCTGTTATGTTAAGTGAGACGATATCTCACTCATGGGGAGATAGCTCAACGCACAAAATGCTGACCGCACAAGTTTGAGGACCTGAGTCCAAGTCTCTGGTACCCACATAAAAGCCAGCCACAGCAGTGTACACTTATAACACTGGCACTGAGGAGGTGAATTGCTAAGGCTTGCTGGCTAGCTAGTCTAGCCAAATTAGTGAGCTCTAGGTTCAATAAGAGAAAGAGACCTTGTCTCAAAAATTAAGGTAGAGAGTGACTGAAGAAGACGCTGATGTTGAACTCTGACCTTCACATGCATACACACACATACATGTACACAAAAATGCACACACACACACACACACACATGCATGCACACATCCACACAATATGAACATGCATTCACTGCACCTATATAGACATAAAAAATATTAAAGGTTTTAGGCTACATTTTGTCTGATTCCATTTCTGTAAAAATGTCCAAAATGGTCAATCCACAGAGACAGAAAGTTTACTAGTGTTCTCCAGACACCAGAGAAAGAATGGAAAGGGTGACTGCTAATTGATGCAGGATTTATTTCTTTCCTTCTTTCTTTCTTCCTTTCTTTCTTTCTTTCTTTGTTTTTCTTGTTTGGTTTTTCGAGGTAGGGTCTCACTCTAGCCCAGGTTCACTTGGATTTCACTATGTAGTCTCAGGGTGGCCTCAAACTCACGGTGATCCAAGCATGGTGGTCCATGCCTTTAATCCCAGCCTGGCAATATGATGCAGGATTTCTTTTTGAGATGATAAAATTTGCTAAAATTAAGTAGTCATAATATTTGCACAACTCTATGAATGCTCTGCAACTATTGAATCATATGTTCAGAAGGGTTAATTTTATAACAAATGAATTTTATCCTAATATAACTAAACTAAAATACATGCAATGGGGCTGGAGAGATGACTTAATAGTTAAAGCACTTGCCAGCAACGCCAAAGGACCCAGGTTCAATACCCCAGGACCCATGTAAAGCCAGATGCACAAGGTGGCACATGCACCTAGAGTTTGTTTGCAGTGGCTAGAGGTCCTGGGCCACTGGTGTTCTCTCTCTCTCTCTCTCTCTCTCTCTCTCTCTCTGTCAAATAAGTAAGTAAATAAATATTTTTAAAACACATATATTTATGGGACTATAGTGAAATATAAAAAATAAGTTAAAAAGAAATATAAAAATAAAATACACTAATGTTTGAGTCATTGAAGATTTTTGCCATGAAAGATGTGAATTCAACTGCCTATTCTAGGGTTCATGTTGGAAGAAGGGTTAACAGGTATTTATGGTAGTGAGGGGCTGGGAGTGCAGCTCAGAAGCACTTAGCTATTATGCACAAGGTTCTGGGTTTGATCTCCAACATGGCAAAGATTGAAAATAAAGTACATGGGATGGAGAATGACAATATATAAGAAAAAAGCCATATGTGAAATATTGACAAATCTTTCCAATGAGCTAAGAATTAGAATGAATTGTGTGCACTTAGCAATAAAAATGTTAAACATATTATATTATATATTGACTTTTCTATCAATATACTGATGTAGATATCCCAATCAACTCTCTCACTAGAAATGATAAAAAATATTGGATAAAATATCAAAGTCACTCATTGTCAATTACTCTTAAGTTGGCAAGAAAATAAAATTCCTTTGAGTCCTTTTAAGAAGTAGGAGAGACCAGAAACCTAGAAATGTGAGTAAAATATTAAATGCTGAAATCAAATGGTGCTAAAGGGCATTTTTGACTCTAAGGGAAGTCTGGCCTTGCTTATTCCAAAATTCCCCAGAGCTAAGAGGAGAGAAATGTACCAAAAGAGGAAGGATGCTCTAACTGGAGACCCAAAAGGTGAAAATGAGCAAAACACAATGACACACAAGCACAAAAATATTATAATGAAACCCATTATTTAGCACAGTAACTTTAAAAGTTGATAATACAGATATTAACTCACTGGATTCTGAAAACTATCCTTGGAGTTCATTTTTATAATTTGAATCATATGCTAATAGTAAGTTGGATATCATTATCAGATACTTTTATATTCATAATTAGCAGTTAGAAGGCTATCCTTCTAGACAGAGCAAAATTTAAATGGAATGCACACATCTCTCTGACCATTTAAACCATTAAATCCTAAGCCATGTCACGGTCATCACATCACCAGGCTGGACAGTGTGCATGTTTACACTTATATACATACATATACATTTGCTTTATTTTACTCAGGCTCAAAACAGCCTCTGGGAAATAAAACCGATAATGTTAATATGCCACATAAATAGATCAAGACCAATAGAAAGATTGATCTAGTCTCAGGAGAGAAGTGAAAACCTCCAGGCTCCTTAGAAGGGTTCCTTGGTGTGGGGCCACGGAGGGCTGTCAGCGGGCACACTAGAGGCGTAAGTGGGGGCAGACAATACGAAACCTCATCCTGGCCGTGTGTGCCGGAATGACTTCAGGGTTTGCTTGTGAGAGTTTCCTTCTAGAGAGTTTTCTGAAACTCGCTGATGCAACTGCTCAGCTTCTCCTCACTGGCTACTGGTAGCCAGATACACCATTTTAAGCTCCATCCTGCTTGTGTCAATTGTACTTTTGTGAGAGTGATTTTTTTTTTAATGGAACCAATTATGATGCTATCATTTCTCTGATTTAATACTCCTCTCAAAATATATTTTTTTTCCTACATTTTAGTACATTTTTCCACTGTTTATTATCACGGGGAAAATGAATGTGAAGGACATTTTTTCACAAACTATCTGGTTTCTGGAACTCAATACATTTTATAGTACTTGAAACATTTCATTTCATTGTCTGTGCTGGTCATTTTGCTTTCCTCAAAAATAAACTTGTATTGATTCATGATGTACCATACTCTTTTTCCATTACTACTGCTAGGCATACTTTCTGACTCCTTTTTCCAAAGTTTACTCTTTACAAAAGCATTAAATATCACATGAGGTAGTTTCTTTGTGTGTGTGTGTGTGTGTGTGTGTGTGTGTGTGACTTCATCAAAAAAAAAAAAGATAGCAATTTCAAACTAAGGATGTAGTTTCAGTGTTTATTATAGTACACATTCTGACGATAACATCTGTGGATTTGTATCAACTTTCTCTGTATTTTTTAAGAAGTATGTTTCAGTCATGTTGACAGCTCTATAAAGTGCAAAAAACAAGTTTCTGGAGAAAATAAATACGTACGTACCTCAAGCCATCCTTAGATAGACACGATGGCGGAGCTGTGCACATATTAGTGAATAAAAATTTAAGCCTGAAGCTACAGAGCAAGGTGAGAAAAGAAAGAAACAGTATTTCCTGGGAAACGGAATACCTTGACTCTGGGTCAGCCTTTTGGAATGCAGTCAGGAAAACCAAAACAAGAAATGAGATGCCGGTGGCAGAAAGTCAGAAAAGACAGGAGGGAAAGTGGCTCGGCGACTCCAGAGTAAGAAGAGGATAAGGGAACACGTTGCCCTTTATTATGTGGTGAGAAAAGCAATAATAGTGGATGCCAAAAAAAAAAGTCACTGGTTTACAATTGTTTTGTTGAGGATATTGTTTTCTTCCAAGCTGAGTCATAGTCTTATAGGTGAGATGAAAGAATTAGGAAAATAACCAGACTGAAGAAACTATTCAAAATGATAGTGATATTGTAACTTCCTATTGGGTTCAGTGTCATGAGCAAGTTCGTATCTAACTGTTTTATATGCACACTCATACATACAATCTTATACTAGTATATTCTAATTAGATGGCAAATGCCGTGAATTGGAGAAACCATTTTTCTATGCATTTTACATATATCACCTTTCAGCTCACAACAAAGTAGATCGCAGATAGTTTAAGAAATTTGTTCAGATGAATTAGTGCAACATCATGAGAAATTTATCAAAAGTAACTTTTGGGAGATTAATGAGTCTTTCAGAAAAGTAAGGTGCTACATACTCTAGCAGCTTGAATTTAATCTTGAATATTCAGATGTTATCTTAGATGTGCAGTTTTATAAGTTTCAGTTTCTAATTCTTAGTTGTCAATGTGAGAGAAAATGCAGAAATATTTTAGCAAGAGAAACACTTGTTATTGTAAAATTGAAGACTACCAATTTTGAGAGTATGCATTTTTTTAGTGTAGAGGTGTTTTTTTTTTTAATTTTATTTATTTGCAAGGAGAGAGAGAGATGGTGAGGAGACAGACAGAGGGAGAATGGGTGCACCAGGGCCACTGCAAACGAACTCCAGATGCATGTGCCCCTTTGTACATCTGGCTTACATGGGTACTGGGGAATCGCACCTGGGTCCTTTGGCTTCACAGACAAGCACCTTGACGGCTAAGCCATCTCTCCATCACTGAGAGTATGCATTTTTTAAAACTAGCATTCATTGTGGAGCTCACACATTGAGCAGAAAATAATTAACGATGAAAAAAAAAAAAGCCAGGCGTGGTGGCTCACGCCTTTAATCCTAGCACTAGGTAAAAAGGATCACCATAAGTTCGAGGCCAGCTGAGACTACATAGTAAATTCCAGGTCAGCCTGGGCCAGAGTGACACCCTACCTTGAAAACAAGAAAAAAAAAAAAAAAAAACTAGAGACCTCCAGACACGGATTTTAACTACATTTACCAAGAAAGCATAATGACAACTACTTTTTCAGCTCTGACCCAACTTAACCATCCTGGCCAGACCCTTAGGCAGCAGAACACTGGCAGGAGGCTCCTGAAAGATCCTGAGCCTGAGTCTCCACACCTAAGTCGCTGGCAGGTTTCACCTAGCTGCAGGCCAGCAGATTACAGGAGGACAGCACGGGAGGCGAGCTCTTTCCCCAGGCTTGCGAGCAGCGTAGGGATAAGGGGGGAATTTCAAGACACTGGAAACAAGGCAGGGTCCCCTGCACAGAAGGGCGTGTCCCCACGAAAGACGGTAGGGACAATAATGGCTCTGAGACACACCGCACACAATCCCGGGCCAGGGTCAGGTAAACAGGCCCTCACCTGAAAGGAGACGAAAACACGCTCACAATGATGTCACCGTAGGCGGCGAGCGAGCAGCCTGCACAGAGGCCGCGGTGTGAGCCGAGCTCAGCTATTGATCCAGGGAGCTGGAAACCCACGGCGGTGCATGGTGGCCCAGCAGCAGTCGAAGGGCAAGCTCGAGGCCTCTGCTCTGGGCAACAGGTTGCAAAGGACCTGGCAGCTCCTGCTTTTCCTCCCGTGGCTCTGGCTGTGCTGTCTAGTGTTTCCCTGGAGACAGGCAGAGCGAGGTTGCTTGTCGTCCCCCCCCCCCCCAGCGTCTCTCAGACGATGATTAGGGTCACCAATCTGGTTGGGAACGCTCCTCTGGTCAAAATGAGTTTGGAGGTGGCCTACTTAGCAAGCCAGTGTGGGTCTAGGGCGCTGGAGAGGATCGTGGCAAAGGTCTCATTGCTGCTTTCAGCCTTTGTCTCAATAATTCTAAGGCTTCAGGAAAGGGGGTGGTAATGGCTTGAGGGGGGATTGCAAAAGGACGCCTCTCACTACCACTTTTAGATCCAAGAACAGTGGACGTGAAGGAGGCGGAAATGTTCCTTGGAGAGGGTTCAGTATAAAATAGGTCACAATACGTGCTCTCTTAATACCAATGCAGAAATGACACAGATCAAATTAGATGCAACATGAGATTTTTTTTTTCTTTTAGACAAAATTAACTAAAGCAGAATTCCAGACATTATTGCAAACACTACAATATGAATTTACAACAAAACGTGTAAGATTAGAAAGTATTTTTTAGGTGTTCGTGTTTAAACCTGGGGGCCCTCAGCAAGCAGAGTAGAGAAGCTTGCTTCCAGTGAGCTAGTTTTGACCTTCTCAAGCCTCTCATTTGATACCATCTCGTACCATCGTAAATGAAGTTTCATAAACCCTGCAATGCGTCCTGATCTTGCGCTAAGACCACAATCAGTTCGTGGTCACCACCACTAAGTATGTGCTAGTCACTTCTTTAGTGATGTTATGCTGTGTTGTGTTGTTTGAGACAGGATCTCACCATATTGTCCACATCGCCCCCAACTCCTGTTCTTAAGCAATCCCCCTGCCTCAGCTTCCTCACTGGGGCCACCACACCAGGTGTGTGTTACTCACTTTACGACAGAAGGGAAACCAGAGCATCTGGAGCAGTGATGGCGAACAACATCATTGGGAACCACATGGGAACCCGCATCTGTCTCCACCCTCTTCCAACCCACTGTCTTCTTCCAGGAAGGAGCAATGACGCTTCGGAGACTCGCTTGGGCTCAGTGCGGCACAGCACCGATGTCCCGGTAGACGTTTTGGCCCAGCATGTCCAGCAACAGCAAGCTCGATGCAGGAGAGTCGGCTCAGTGGATAAAGCCTCTCCACACAAATGTGAAGGTCTGATTTTTGACCCCCCAGCCCTCACATAAGTGTTGAGTGAGCACGAAAAGGCCACCTTCACATCCCAGCACCAGGGAGGCAGAGGCAGGGGGTCCCTGGGGCAAGCTGACTAGGTAGATTAGCCGAACAGGCAAGCTCTGGGGCCAAGGGAACTGCCCATCTCAATAAATAAGACGGAAAGCAATGAGGGAAGACACCTGACATCAACCCCTGGTCTCCACGTGTGCATACAAACACAGGCACATGCACACATATGTGCCCACACACGCAAACATGCATGCAGGCACATGACACACATGCACACAGAAAGTAAAATAAAACAAGACAAAAATAACAATATATGGTGCTAGAACACCATATATTTGGATATGTATATTTAAATATATATATATATATATATATACACATATGTCACAATACATGATGCTAGGATATAGCTATCCTAGGGAAGAATTCTCTGTGCTCGTGTGGGTTTATTGGTGATTTCACCATTCTATTATTTTTTTTGCTTCTTTTGTATTCTCATCAAGTTCTTCTCCCTTTTTCCCCCCCTTTCCTCTGCCCCCATTCCGCTGAGGACCCTCCTCAGTGGGGGTATGAGTAGTGTGAACAAACAGTGCATCCTACATGTTACAGAATCAACCAGCCAAGAAAGATGTGCCCACCACAGCAGTAGTGGCACATAAGTTACAGGTGTGATCAACTGCTCTCTGACTGCGTGTGAGGCTCACTCAGTGGGGAGAAATTCATGCCTGGTACTGAGAATCAAGTCAAAAGCCTGTGGTATGAAAGCTCTTAGGGGGAGGCTTCCACGATCCTTTGGATAAATGGAAATGTGATTCCCACCAAAGAACCTTCTAGATGTATGTTCATGCCTTTTGATCAACACTGTTCTCATGCTTGGTTAGAGAACTTGCTATTTACAGATGTCAGCAAATGCTTGGGAAACCCAAGACCCATCACATGATGAAGAGATGATGAAGAGAAGGCCAAGCACCTAGCACGATTCTATCTTTATGTGCTATTCGGTTATACTCTCACAAGTATTCTGTGCTCAAATATGCTTACCCATAAAAACACGTTTGCAGGAGAGCGAGGGACATGGTCCCATGGCACAGCACATAATTAGCATGCTCGAGGCCTGGGTTCCATCCTCGGGACAACCAGCGTGCACATATGTGTACCCAGATTTAATTCGTGTTAACTTTTAATAAGCACTTCTCAAAATGATCACCTTTCTTGACCAGTTAGTTATATTTTTAGACATACAACACAGGACCAACTTCATGTTCCTAAAAATGGAGGTGACGTCATTGGTGGTTTGTTGAAATATGTAAATTTACAAAAAGCCAAGCGTGATTTTTACTGTGTCTGTTGTGATTTGCAAAAATAAAAATAAAATAAAATAAAATCACACCTGGCTTCAGAATTTCTTAAATTTATCAAAGAATCCATAAAGTAACAACAAAATTTTTTAAGAACAAAATTTGGTATATATGGAAACAAATAACTGAAATAGCTTATTTCCATAGATTTTTGCAGGGGTTAGAATTAGGAAGTGTTTGACCCGATAATTGTTCATTCGAGAAAGTTTGAAAAATTGGATCAAAATGACTGACAGATTGTGACCTTCAAAGTAAGTGATGTTACAAGTAGCTCAGTGTCGCTCCCATGGGAAGGCCTTTTAGTAAAGGGCTGCCGGTGGGTGTGTGCTGAGGTACAGACTGTTCGGATCCCGGATCCACTCTCTTTGCGTCATCATGTTGCAGTTAAACACGAAGTGTCAGGGTTCTACAAATGTGACTCAGGGTTCAGTGAGCCAGTCACCTGCTACTCACTTATTGATTCAAGGCATGGCTTATGCCCAGCACTAGTCTTAGCTTCAGAGATTCAACAGTGGCCCCAACTGACAGTTTCAACTTCCACCTCTGTCCTTTGCTGGCCAGTGGAAGGCAGAGAAAAAAGAAACCAAAACAAGAATCAAATGAACATGTTCTTAAAAACCACTCAAGTGGTGCTAAGTGCATAAAAGGGGGTAAGGTAAGGTTTGACTTGAATGGGAAGAAGACCTGAGACTTCTTTCAGAAGGAAAGTCTCTGACAGACTGCTTCTGAAACCCATTCATATTCCTGGAGAAGTTCTGGGTACAAAGGCAGGAGTGATTTCAGTTCTGTCGAGGAACAGAAGACCAATAGAACATTGCGGAAGACGGGGCTGAAATACGATTAAGAGCCACAGCGTGAGTAGCCATACCCTGAGGAACAGTCCCCGTCTATCTAAGACAAACACTATCTAAAGAAGTTGAGCTCAGGGCTGGAGAGACGGCTCGGCAGTTAAAGGCGCTTGCTCGCAAAGCCTAGTGGTCTGAATTTGATGCCCCAGAACCCACATAGATACAGATGCACAAAGTCGCCCATGTGTCTGGCAGGAGATCTGGTGAACCTATACTTCCTCCCACCTCCACTCTCTGTGTTTCCTTTCTCCCCCCTTCTCTCAGCTTGCAAATAAATAAATAAAATTACTTTAAAAAAAATAAGAAAGAAGTTGAGCTCAAATAAACAGAGTAGAATAGTAGTGACTAGAGTTGGGGTGGAGGACATGAAGGTATTATCAAATATATAGTTTTCTCTATAATCATTCTTCAATAAAACTTCAAGAGACTATATACAGTTTAGAACTCGGGAAAAAGATCAAGCCTAGAAAAAAAAAAACAAACTAAAGTCTCAATATCTAGATAGTATTTAAAACCATGGGGTTAGATGACTTCATAAAGATAGAGGATCAAGAAAGGGGCTCTGCAAGAGCTAAAGAAAGGTAAGGGAACTTATTGAGAAGACATCCAGTAGAAAAAAAGAAGAAGATGACAATAATAAGCAAAAAAAAGGAAGAGATATTTCCAAAGGAAGAGAATGGCCCACTATGCCTATAGCAGACAGCTTCAGGTTCACTGAGATGAACTTCCACACCAGGCACAGTTATGGAGGAAGGGATATTTATTGAAGCTTACAGATCCAGGGGAAGTTCTATAATGGCAGAAGAAGCTGGCCTGCCTTCACAGGCCCAAGCACAGAGAGAAGCACAAGCCTCAAGCCAAAAGCCACAGCACACTTCAGGAACTCCTGCTAGGCACACTTTCCATATCTTTAGATTGAAATCAGAAACCCACCACCACACCTTAAGATCCACCCAGTGACATTGCCTCCAGCCAGGGGGCAAACTACAAACAAATAAAAGACTGAATATATTGGGGGCCATCTATTCTATTCAAACCACCACAATGCCAAACAAACCGGGCAAAAATCTCATTAATGACTTGTCAAGCTGGAAATTGTCAATTACCTTGATAAGCACTTCAATAGCTCTGTACGAGGCATTGAAAAATGTCTGGATAAACAATGGAGACATAAACACATCAGCAGTTGCCAAGGATGAGAAGAAGAGAAGGTCAGTAAGGGGGTGCTCAGGTTTTTTAGGACCTACCACCCCTCAGAAACACTATAATGTCATTTTATCCTTGGCTAAATCCATGTAACACTGACTGAACTCTAACATAAACAGATGCTGGAGGATACAGATGCATCCACTGGAGGTTCAAGGAAAGCAATTAACAGTGACAGAGGGGTTTACAAAAGATGTCTATACCTTCCTGTCAATGTTTCATCTAACTCTACTCCAAAAATGCTTTAATTAAGAGAAAAAGTTCTTGAAACATTACAGTGAATAAAGCAGGAGGGGTTAATACTCATCCTGTTGATAGTTTAACATGTATGTCTTGAATTTGCTTCTTTAATAGCATACAAATATTTGGGAATTGAACATATAGCCATTCAACAAAAGAGTTTAGAACTTCAAAGAAAATTGGAATTCTTTGACATTTCCCCCCAGTAAAATTTTAATACAATTACACTAAAGAAAAAAATAAGTACCATTATAATGCTAACCATGGTAGAAGACTGGTGTGTGACCATTTCCCTATCTTATATTTAAAGAGAGATATTAACTTTATTAATAATTGAGAATATACTTGGAGACACAACCAACTAGCTGAGAATAATTTGCATTTTTATGTTTTTTCATTAGTTTCCTAAGTTCTTTTCCACTATTTCTGTAATAAAAAAGGTTTTCTTTTAAGGGTGAGTAGCTTTCTGTTGTACTTGCTCGGGAATGGGCTTTCTTTAAATATCAGTTGGCCACTTTTATACATTTCAAAGGAAACGCAATTGTTAGCATTGGAAGGCTAACAAACCCAAAGACAAGATTCTCTACAGAGTAAAACCAGTAGGGTATAGATTGTTAAAAGGTTGGTTGTAGGGAATCGTCCACATGATGCAGAGGCAGGAGAGCACTCAGATCTGCACATGGGTCAACAAACTTGAGGCCCAAGAGAACCAATAGGGCAGCTCCAGTTCTGACTCTAAAGGCCGAAGAAGTAAGAAAGCCAGTGCTATAGTTCTCAAGAACAAGAGGCGTGAGACCCAAGAAGAACCGAGGTTTCAGTTTGAATTTGAAGGTAGGAAAGACATTGACTTTTTGCCCTGGAGTAAACAGATGAAGAACCCTCATTTACATATGGGCAGTTTGGTCCTTTTGTTCAATTCAGACCTTCATGCCCATCCAGTACAGGGAGGACAACACATTTTGCCCAGTCTAGCAATTTAAATGCAGATCTTACCAAAAACACTCCATAGAAACACCAAAATAATGCTTGAGCAAGAATATGCACATCTCATGCCTGAATTGACCCATTAACCGTCACTTCACACAATTTTAAGTTTTATGTGCTCAGTGTTAATTTTTTTCAATTAAAAATGGATTGAGGGCTAGAGGGATTGCTTAGTGGTTAAGGCATTTATCTGTAACGCCAAAGGACCCAGGTTCAATTCCCCAGGACCCACATTAGCCAGATGAACAAGGGGTTGTATACATTTAGAATTCATTTGCAATGGCTGGAGGCCTAGCGTGCCCATTCTCTCTCTCTCCCTCTCTCTCTCTCTCTCTCTCTCTCTCTCTCTCTCTCTCCCCCCCTCTCCCTCTCCCTTTTTCTCTGTCAAATGAATAAATAAATAAAATATTTTAAAAATGAGTTGACTCTCTCTGTCACATAAATAAAATAAAATTTTTTTAAAGATTAAGGGCTGGCAAGATGGCTTAGCAGTTAAGGCATTTACATACAAAGCCAAAGGACCCAGATTCGATTCCCCAGGACCCATGTAAGTCAGATGCACAAGGTGGCACATGCATCTAGAGTTCCTTTACAGTGGCTGAAGGTCCTGGCACACCCATATATTCTCTCTCTCTCTCTCTCTCTCTCTCTCTCTCCTTCTTTCTCTCTCTCAAAATAAATAAAATAAAATATTAAAAATGTGTTGGGTTACTTGTGTGTTTCTGTATTACATTACTGTTACTACTTATTTTACTGATTCTTCTGAACATTTACATTCATTGAACACATACCAGTAGTCACCAAGCATCAGCTATGGACTCCACAAAGTGTGTTATATGTCACATTTAATGCAAACTGCAAAGGCACGTTCTCCCAGGTCATTTCAGCAAGACAAATGCCAAATGAGCATAAGAGGCCAAACAGGCAAAACTCTGTGTCATACTAATTTACCTTCCACCAAAAACACAGAAATTTTAATTCTCATACCTGTCTGTATTAGTCAGGGTTCTCTAGAGGAACAGAACTGCTAGAATGAATTATTTCAAGAAGGGAATTTATTGGAATAGCTTACCGTAGCCCGATAGCAGTTGCAGGCCCGAGAATCCGGGAACCCGGCGGCTGCGCAGTCCACGTGGCCAGAGGCCTCAGCAGTCCCGACCCGGCGCTGCAGACGGTGCCGGAAGGCCTCGAGGCTTCCCGAGGAGCCGGTGGCTTTCGCTCCACGTGGGTCTTCAGTCGACGCTGGTCTTCAGTCCGCGCTGGTCTTCAGTCCACGCTGGTCTTCAGTCCACTCTGGAAGGCAGCGAGCAGCTCCGGCAGCCGAGTGGGAAGAGGGAAGGGGCTCTCTTCACCCAGAGCCTTCCTTATATGAAGTCCCCCTCTGAGCGGGGCCTCCGGCTCTTCGGGAGGGGTGCACTCTGGGGGAGGGACTTCCTCCTTCAGTGAATCCTTCCTGGAGCAACCTCGGAGACGCACCCGAAAGGGGTTTCTGTGCATTACTAAACAGATCGAGTTGACAACACCTTCACTATCCCAAGTCCACCCCTTGTCAAGTTGACACCAAACCATATCTCCTTACATCATACTTAATTTCCAAATGAAAACAGTAACAAGCTCATAATTCCACCTAACATGGCATAACTATCCCACGTACAACCGGAAACGCAAAATCTTCCCCCCAACACAAAGCAAGGCTCCTTGAGGAATGCTTAGTCTCTAATATAATAGGTCTAAAATAAATTAAACAGTTAGCTAGTGATATAATCTTCATATTGGTATAGATATGTACAAACACTCTGCATCAAGGTAGGACAGAAACATTCCAGTAACAATCCTCGTTTCTGTAACTGGTCACGTGGCCTTAGCTGGTATTTGTAACTGCCTTCTTCTACCACCCATTCTGTATTTCCTCCACCTTCAGCAAGCACCTCAGCAGGTCTTGGTTCTTTACCTGGAGGGGTGACCCATACCTTCTTTCCTGAAGGATCTGGACTATTTATCACACTACCTCTATTGGGTTGTTGCAGTCATCCATTGACTTTGATAACAGGACATGGTAACACCAAGAGACGCCCTAAAGGATCTCCTGCACTCCAGACATACTCTTCTTTACCTCCATTGTGGAGGAGCAGTCCGAGTTCCCCCTGGTAGTCTGGATCAATCACCCCTGTGACCACTGTAACTCCTTTCTCAGCCTGTTCACTCAAGGGCAGGAGGAGCCCAAAGTGGCAAGGGGGAAGTCTTTACTATTGCAGTCAGGTTCGCATTGCTGGTAGAAATCACCCAACCAAGAGCAACTTGTGGAAAAAAAAAAAAAAGAGAGGTTTATTTTGGCTTATAGGCTCGAAGGGGAAGCTCCACAATGGCAGGGGAAATGATGGCATGAGAAGAGGGTGGACATCACTCCTTCGCCAAAATCAGGTGGACAACAGCAATAGGAGAGTGTGCCAAATACTGGCAAGGGGACACTGGCTATAATACCCATAAGCCCGCCCCCAACAATACACTGCTTCCTGGAGGTATCAATTCTCAACTGTCCATCAGCTGGGAATCTAGCATTCAGAACACCTAAGTTTATGGAAGACACCTAACTCAAACCACCACGCTGTCACACTGTCCTACCAAGGGCAAAGGAGCCAAAATAGGGATGTGTGGAGTATATTATAAATCTAACTGACAATTTTCAAAAGCATAAATCCATTATTATCCTTAGTAACTCTTATAGTGAAGTACACTGGAAACCCCATTAACGAATTATAGTTTAATTGTTAATTTCCTAGTAAGCAAATTTTCACTCTGAGTGACATCTTTAAACAACTTAGGGATTTCTTATAATCACATGGTTGATTAACTAGTGAAAGCTCATTGCAAAAATTTATAAACTTATGTTTATAAATTCCATGATTCTCTACAGCAGCATGAAGGAAAACAAGAGAAACAATGTGTGAGCCAAAGCAAAAAAAAAAATGGAAGAAATGCAGTCTTTACAAATTATTAGTTCAAAAGGGTCATATACAACTTAAAGCATAAACTTAGAGCTGTAAAACTCCTAGAAAGGAACAGGAGCACAAATTTGTACAAAGGATCTAGTGATGACTTTTTAGATGCAACAGCACAGACATAACCCTTGAAAGAAGTAACTGATAAGCAGCTTCATTTAAATCAGAAATGTGGGCTGGAGAGATGGCTTAGCAGTTAAGGCACTTGCCTGTAAAGCCTAAGGACCCAGGTTTGATTTCCCTAGAACCCAAGTAAGCCAGATACACATGGTGGCACATGCATCTGGAGTTTGTTTGCAGTGGCTGGAGGATCTAGTGCATCAATTTCTTCTCTGTCTGTTTCTCATAAAATAAAATAATAAATCAGAAATGTCTGCTCTGTAATAGATAATGGAATCAAGGGAAGAAGTCACCATATGAATGGGAAATAAGCACATGAAAAGACGGCCAAAAGCAGGTGACATCAGGAACATGCAATGAAAGGCAGATGTTAACAAACGCCGAGTAAAATAACCAAAATCCAAGACAGTGACGACACAAAATGAGATCTATGATGTGGAGCCGTGAAAATTCACACTCATTTCTTGTGGATATGGAAACGACACAGCCATGCCAGTAGAGAAGGGTGGTTCCCCAAATCTTAGAAGAAAGTGAGATTTCTGCCAGAAGCAAAATGGAGAGATAAATTACCACATGCAGAAAATGAATTATTAATTGGTGCTAAAAAGAAATAGGCAAACTGGCTGGAAAAATAGTTCAGTTAGTAACATGCCTGCCTTGCAAGCATGAAGACCTGAGTTTGCTCCCCAGTACGCACTGAATGCAGAGTGTGGTGATGGTCAACTATAAATGCAGCTCTGAAGAGGCAGAGACAGGGAGATCCCTAGGACTCTAGCTAGCCAATCTGGCATAGTTGGTGAGATCCAGGTTAATGAAAGAACCTGTCTTTTAAAAAGTTTTTTTTTTTTTATAAATAAGTAGAATGTCTGTATGCACACAACATATGCTGCTATCATCATTTCCCTCCTCCCTGCCCCTATTCCACTGAGGGTCCTCCTCAGTGGATTTGCTGGTATTCACCATGGGGTTATGAGTTATGAGAGCAGCAGTCATTGTTTAGGGGCAGGGGATGCCTCTGGATATTCCCTCCTACCCTGTGACCCTTACGATCTTTCCACGCCCTCTTCCGCAAAATTCCCTGAGCCATGGTGGGTGTGTTTTAAGTCCACCTTAGTGCTGAGCTATTAACAGCTTCTAGATTTCTGCTTCGGTACATTTCGAGTAATCTCAGTGTCCGTCTCCATCACCCTGGGCAGGTTGTCAGGCTCACCATGGAAGCAGCACTCTTGCTCATCTTGCCAGTTCCTCTGTGGTTCCACCTGGGCCCAGGCTGCTGTGTGAGGGGTGGTTCATCTCATTCTAGAAAGTCAGCTCTCTTTTTTTGTCTTGTTGGTAGAATTTGGTTGTCCTCTGTTCTCACTGCTTTCTGAAAAAGAAAAATAGATTCTCCAGTGAAGAGTAAGATCAGCATAGATTGAAGGGGAAAAGCATTGTTAATTCAGAGAAATTCCTATGGGTGTAGCCTCACTTTTGGCCAGAAACTAGTGGGAGCTTCTCATTGTAGTCTATAATCTTGGTCTCATAGGATTCTGACTTGGTTCCTACTTCCAGCCATGGGCTCCTTTCCACGGAGTGGATCTCTTAGCCAATCAGAAAGACACTGATTACTCACCTAGTCTGGGTGTCACCGTTGCACAGGTGTGCATGTCTTCTCAGGATGGTTGCTTTCATATAGCAGTGTCCTCTGCTTGCTCACAACATTGTTGGCCATTTTCCTCCAGCAACTGATATAGTGCTTTCTAGCATTATATCTGCTAACCATCTGGGAACTGGCTTCCTTCCCGATTCCAGCCGAATCTCTCCATATTCTGTGTCAACAATGTGTGGTGTATTCAGCAATAAGGTCTTACATTTTACATCAGATGGATAATCAAGAGGTTTGACAGCAGGGCATGGTGGCACACACCTTTAATCCCAGCACTTGGGAGGCAGAAGTAGGAGGATCCCCATGAGTTTGAGGTCATGCTGAGATTGCATACTCAATTCCAGGTCAATGTGGGCTATAGCGATATCCTACTTTAAAAAAGGAAGAAGAAAGAAAAGAGAAGAGAAAGGAAAAGAAAGACAGAAGACAAAAGAAAAGAAAAGAAGAGAAGAGAAAAGAAAAGAAAAGGAGAAAAGAGCTTTGACAGAAGCCTATCTGGTTTTAGGGACCTCATAGGTCTCTCTGAACTCATTTTGGATTTATTTGTGTATATCTCCCCCTGCCCTCCTATTTCCTTCCCCCAAACCCTTCCATCCCCAATATCTGTCATTCGAATTGCCTGTCAGGTATGCCTGCAACTCAAGCTATTCCAGGTTAGGAACATGCGATGCTTGTCTTTCTGTGTTTATGTGAGTTTGCTTTGTATAATCTGTTCTAAGCCTGTTCATTTTCTTATAAATTTCATTCAGAACACATGAGTTTACAGGGAATGCCTATTTCAAACCACCATATTCCTCCCCTGGCCCCCACATCCTGATAGTCATACATTATATAAAATGCGATACACTCAATCCAACTTTAAAAGTCCCCATAGTTTTTATTAATCCCAATACCATTTAAACATCCCCATAGTCCAAGGTCTTAACTTTTAGCTGTAAAACCAAAAAATAATAGCAATATTAATAATAATGGCACAGAATAAGCATTCACACTACAAAAGATAGCACTGGGCATAGCAAAGAAAGATTGAACCAACACAATATCTAAAGCAAACAGGGCAAAACATCAAGTCCCATAGCTCCAAGTCCAACATCTGTAACCAGTGACAAAGTCTGGATTTCCAATTCTGCCCCTCCAGCTCAGCTCAGCTCCTTACAGACTTGCAACAATCATCCCAAGGCTGCAGCTCTCCTTTGTGGCCATTTCATGGTCCTGATATTTCAAAAATTTGTATTTATATTTATATTTATATTTATAGGCAGTCTATAGTCTCTAAAGAATATAAGCTTCAGTTAATGATTGTATAACCCTGCTCCACAAAGTTGATATATTTGGCATTATAATGAATGAATTTTTGGTTGCCACTTTAAAGTCAACAGACATAAGATGCACAGGCTTCCCCCTCCTCTGTTTATTAAAGGTTGTCTTCCTTGTCACATCCTGGAGAAAAGTCAACAAAATTAAAAAGCATTTGCCTGCCACATTCCTGCTAGGATCCTTTTACATTGATTCTCACCTATCACCAAAAAATAAGCTGTTTGCACAAAAAGCAGTGATAGTGAGCCATTAAAACATATTCATCAACAAACAAGCCAAAGATCAATTAAGACCCATGGGGGAGATGCTTCTGTCATCAGCTTTTTCTGTTTTGCAAATTCCTATCATTAGTTGTATCTCAATAATGGTGTTTTCTTTCTGTCTCATACTGTAGACATCTGTGTCCAGGTTTTATGTCTGCTCCTTTGCCATTAAGATAGAAGCTCCCAGGATTGTTAGCAACAGTTAGTTATCTTTGTATATGCCTTGCATTGTACTGAAAACATTTGGAACAGAGAACCTTGAGCTGTACAGAGGCTAAACAATGTTAAAGCTGAATGAGATTATAGCTAGTGCAATATTATGCAGGAAAAGTAAGTAATACAAAAGAAGTGTTGGGTGCTAGAGAGATGGCTTAAAGGTTAAGGCACTTGCCTGTAAAGCCTAAGGACCCAAGTTTGATTCCCCATGACCCATGTAAGCCAGATGCACACAGTGGTGCATGCATCTTGAGTTCATTTGCAGTGGCTGGAGACTCTAGAGTGCCCATTCTCTCCTCTCTCTCTCTCTCTCTCTCTCTCTCTCTCTCCCTCTTTTTCTCTCTCAAATAAACAAATAATTAATGAAGTGTTGGGTTAGTTACAGAAACTTTTAATTATTGACGTAACGTAGCACTCAAAGGCTAAATTCTCATTCGCTATAATCTAATGAGGAACATGGACTTTGAGCTGAACTTTATTACTTTTGAATATCTACCATTTGCTAGATGTTTAACTGTTAACCCAGTAGCATGTGTCTGTGTTGTGCACATGAGTTCACGTGTGTGTGGGCACAACTGTATGGAGAGGTGTACACACGGGTGTGTGGGCGTGGGTATGGAGGAGTGCGAACATGGGGAGGCCACAGTCACTTCCAGTGTCATCCTCAGAAATACCACCCATCTCTTTCTAAGAGAGGTTCTTTCACCAATTAGGTGATGTGGAGCTACCCAGCAATCCCCAGGGATTTATCTGTCTCGCCCTCCCAGCGCAGGGATTCCAGGATCATGCCGCCACCCCTACCATTTTAGTGGATCCTGGGGCTGGAGCTCTGGTCTTCACGCTTGCAAGGCAAGCACCTTACCAAGTGAGCCATCTCCCCAGCCACTGCACATAGGATTGAACCTTTCCAAGTTTCATCTTCTCTTTATGTGAGCAAAAGGAATACTTAAATCCGTGGCACGGGACTTAAGTGAGGAAACACACAGAATGAATGGGCCTTGGTGCGATAGGTACAATGTATATAGTATGTGTTTGTTAATAACAGATCTGTTTAACATGACTCGATAATGCCGGTACCTGAAGAAGGTAAATAGCAAACCCCACGTGCCTTTACATTATTAACCAAAAATGACACTGGCAGGGCTGGAGAGATGGCTCAGTGCTTAAGCACTTGCCTGTGAAGCCTAAGGACCCCAGTTTGAGGCTCGATTCCCCAGGACCCACGTTAGCCAGATGTACAAGGGGGCACACGCATCTGCAGTTTGTTTGCAGTGGCTGGAGGCCCTGGCACGCCCATTCTCTCTCTCTCTCTCTCGCTCTCTCTCAAATAAAGAAAAATGAACAAAAAATTTTTAAAAAGGAAATGACACTGGCAATCAATTAATCAAAAGAAACAAGAAGTGCCAATACAAGACATAATATAAATGTAACCTTGGTGGGTACATCTCAGCCCTGTGTGCTGTGTGTAGAACGATGCTTTTAGCCTGAGTCGGTGTATAACAGGTAGTTACACTAAAATTCAATACTACTGCTAAGTTCCATTAGGTAGCCAATACACTCTCTACTTTTGTGCAATAATTACAGTGTAACAAGAGACTTACCAAGGCATAGCCAAGGACAGGGTCGAAATTTTGTCCGATTCTGTTCAATTTTTAGGTGATACGTACTGAGAGTTCATGATGTTAAGCACTTGATGTGTAATATCTCATCTAAGACTGGAACCGTTCCTCTGGGATTGGCAATACAATTCCCCCCGGTGGCAAAAGTTGGGACACTGGAGTAGCTTTCCAAGCCAAGAGCTGCATAGAGGCAGATTGCAGAGGCCCATTCCCCATGCCCCTGTGTGCTCCAGTGCACTTTGTCAGAAAGGATGGGCCTGCCCACAGGTAATGAGATCTCAGTGAAATCATGTGTTTCGCCTGAAACAGATTTTTTCCTTTATATTAAAATGTTAAGTGAGTTGTGAGATACTCAGAAATATTTGTGAGACTCAGACTGTCTCACTTATTAATAACTTAATGGCTTGCAAATAAAGCACAATCTGTTAAGCCAAACAAATAAACAAAATAATTAGCTTATTGGTTTGGAATGACAACAAGAAGCTAATTACAGAGCTACTGTGTTTCCCTGCTGCTCTATTTGGTCTTCAGCGAGCACATCGAGGATACAGAGAAGACCAGCTCTCCTCATAAGAAAACATAGGAAACCCTTCCACGTTGACGGTTACTGAAATCCTCCAGATCTCAGCTTGCCCCATCTGTGGCGATGTGATGTGGTCGCACATGTTGTGTGACACAAGAATCCCAGTGTTGGTAGCGTTGAGAAAAATGGCTTACTCCTCCTCGGCACTGGAAGTCTGGCCCCTGGCCTTGAGCACAGAAAACGCCAGAAAACCTTGGCTATCTCCTTTACGAATGGTCAGGCAAGCGCCTACCACTGACTTTGCCCAGACTCACAATGCATGCCCCTTCTAATGGGGGAAGATTTAGGAATAACATTTTCACACATAAACAACAGGCTCATTTATTATTCAACTTTCTGCTCATTGCTGGATTCTTATGGGAAGCCACTATAGAGGGCCCTAACGTGTGAAAATAAATATTTATTCTCTGCTACAGTCATTTCTTCTCGGTTCCTAATGCATCCTCTTCTAACATCTGTTTCTCAAAGAAGGGCATATTTTAGAATAATAATACAAATATTTAACAGGATTCCATTCTTCAAAGGAAAACAAAAATGAAGCCTGGGGGGTTCCAATTAGCTTTGTTAGGGTTCCTGGAAATAAGACTATATTTGAAAGGAAAGAACTATGTTGTGCTAACTACTCACATAATCTGTGGAGGCTGGAGAGGCCCAGGCTTTGTGTCCTCACGATGATGCAAGTCTATGCCCAGAAAGAGAAGACAAACCCTTAGAGGTGGAACTCTCGCTAAACTTAAGGTTCATAAGAATGTTGGCTAGTTGGGCTGGAGAGATAGCTTAGCAGTTAATCACTTGCCTATGAAGCCTAAGGACCCCTGTTAGAGGCTCAATTCCCCAGGACCCTCTTAGCCAGATGCACAAGGGGGCGCACTCGTCTGGAGTTCGTTTGCAGTGGCTGGAGGCCCTGGCGTGCCCATTCTCCCTCTTTCTCTATCTGCCTCTTTCTCTTTCTGTCTGTCACTCTCAAATAAATAAATAAATAAATAATCTTTTTAAAAAAGATTGTTCACTAGTTAATCATTTCATAAGCTATCTCACCATTGTTATTTATAGTCAGTGTCTAAAAAAGCTGCTACTGTTGTTAAGAAAAGTACTTTTAGCAGGAAAAAAAAATGAGATCTGGGCCTAAGGAAAAGGAGGAGGAGGAGTAAGAGGGGAAGGAGAGAGAAAGGGGAAGGAGAGAAGAGAAAGAAGGAAGAGCAAAAGGAGAAAGAGAAGGGAGACGTTGGAAAATGAGCCTGGGAGATTCCAAGTGGGAAATCCTTCCATTTCCCTTCAGAAGCACAGTCAGGCGCAGATGTAGCTCCTCCTCGCTCGCTGTTCTCTCTCCTGTCCACAGCTCTTCTAACAGTGGGGTGGGGGTGGGGAAAGGGGGCCAGGACCGGTGCCTCAGTCTAGCCACAATCCATTTGAAGCTACCTGATGAGAGAATGCTGCAGAATGTATGTGAAATGCATCCACGTCTCTCCTTTCCTCATCCCCATCTTCCCAGCAGGCTGACCTGCATCAAGCCCTGCTCCCTCCTCCCACTAGGTAGAGCCATCCTGAGTGCAAAGGCAGAGCTTGTTCATTCCTCTGCTATTTGCTTGGGTAGGAGGATGCCCTGTTGCTCCCTGGCTAAGGGCACAGGCTCCTAGGCTTGTGTTTTCTCTCTATCAAATATAATTGTAACAACATGGTGATAGTTTTGAGTATTGCTGTGAAACTTAAAGAATGAGTGCATTTAAAGATTAAAACAAAGAAGCTGGAGAGATGGCTTAGTGGTTAGCTTGCCTGCAAAGCCTAAGGACCCATGTTCAGCTCTCCAGGTCCCACATAAGCATGCAAGGTCACACATGCACACAAGGTGGCACACAGGTCTGAGTTCTATTGCAGTGGCTGGAGGCCCTAGTGCACCAATTCTCTTTCTCTCATTAAAAAAAAAAAAAAGACCAGTATGTTGGGTTTGCCTCCTTGCCTCAAAAAGAGAGAGAGAGAGAGAGAGAGAGAGAGAGTAAAACAGGGCTGGGAAAGAAGTCAGTGGTAGAGTGCTTGCCTGATGTAGTGAAGCCCTGGGTTCTATATACAACACTGCAAAAAGAAAAATAAATATTGGGGCTGGAGAGATGGCTTAGCAGTTAAGGCACTTGCCTACAAAGCCAAAGGAACAAGATTTTATTCCTCAAGACCCAGATAAGCCAGATGGACAAGGTGACACATGCATCTGGAATTTGTTTGCAGTGGCTGGAGATCTTGGCATGCTCATTCTCTCTCTCTCTCTCTCTCTCTCACTCTCTCTCTCTCTCTCTCCCTTTTTCTCTCACTCTCAGTGTCTCTCTCCCAGATAAATAAATTAAAAATAAAATTTTAAAAAAAGAAATGTTTACAACAACACCTGACTCAGTAATTGTTATTAAGTTATTATATTATGTTGCCATTATTATGGCTAATTATTTATTATCACTGTTAGTATTATTTCCACCACCAGCCAAAGCCCTTGTTCCTTAGACTAAGTGTTTGGATTGGAAGGAAGAAAAGAATGACCTGACATTATGGAAATAAAACACTAGTTCTCAGGGCCATACTTGCTCAGTTATGCTTTCTAAGAATCAGCTTGGAAACTCATGATGTGGAGAGATTCTGGGTCTCCACTCCACAGGTCTGACTTGGCAGGCATGGTGTGAAGCCTGGGAATCTGTATTTGTGGCAAGCCCTCTAGGAGTGTCTGACCAACCATGTCTGAGACTTAGAAACAGCTGCCCTGGAAGAGAGCCCTCCCTTCAAGCCACAGGTGACTGCAGTTTCCCCAAGTGACTCGTTCTTCCATTCCATCAGTTTCTTCCTTCCCGCTTCAAATAACTGTGAAAAGTTAATTGATATAAAGTGTGGAGCAATCTTAGGAGACTCGCAGTTCCAACGGTGTCCGGAAAGGCCGCTTTACCATGGTGATACACGGGTAATAACAATAGCTGTGTGAACTGTGTTTACCAGGCAGTTTCGCTTTCTAGGGAAATAGGATTATTTTCCCTTTACAGATGAGGAAACTGGAACACCAAGAAGTTAATAGTTTTGCCCAAGATCACACTGTTAGGAAATAACAGGGCCAGGATTCAAGACTATGTGGCCACAGAACTTATTCTTTTCGTCAAGTACGGGAGCTCTGAAATTACCAAAGGGGGTGGGGTGACCTGGAAAGCCTTCTAAAACCCCAGTGCCTCACCCCCAAACAGATTCTGGTTCAAGAGGCGTCACTGGGGGCCATAAAACTGCACTGTTGGCCGGCAGCCCATGCAAGTCTGATGCAGGTGGTCTGAGCCCACGTTGGGAAGGGACACTGAATGCAGTTTGTCTCACTTTCCTTTTAAACCTCTTCAACCCCGGTGACTATAGAGAGGTTTAAGTAATTCCTGAGTATGCCCTACAATGATGGCTTCCTGTTGATTTTCAAGGGTTCAGAGAGTTGTGTGATCAGCACTTGCTCTGAGGAAATCTTGCCTGGTTATCACCACAAACGACAGCAGGAGAACAGGCCAGGTTCTTTTAGGGTTATGTCTGCCACAGAGATAGCGGAAGATTAATTGGGTTAAGAGGGTGGTGGTTGGTGCTTTTTGTTTTCTAGCTGTGGCACGCGGATGAAATATATATATATATATTTTTTTTTACGTTATCTTGAAAGTGAAAATTATATTCAGATTCATGAGGGGAAGACACAGACTTTCCCATTTTTCTTTATTTTTCCAAAAGAGCTACGAAACTGTGTTTTAAACATCTGCGGTGCAGATGGACAGAAGATTACCAGCAATTTTCAGCACGTGCGTATTGATGAGATCAGTGAAGAGCTCTATGCGTGGAACCAGACCCATGACTTTACGTAACCCTCAAAATCCACATCTGACCTGGCTGTGAATCCCGTCTGCACGCTGATAGGAAACGCTTGTTGCGGGCCATGAGCAGTAGCTGGTCCCACAGTTCCAGGACGGCAGAGGAGGAGCCCCGACAACCCCCCCCCCCCCCCGTCACACATCAACTGAGCGATGAAAGAACTCAGAAGGGTCCTGTTCAGAGTTAAGTGCCAAGAGACGGCCCCACCCTGCACGTCGCCCTCTAACATGCCGAAATTGGCAGGCAGGCAAGACAAGTGAAGAAAAGCCGGGATTAGTGAAATCTCTGAATCTTTCTAGGACTCGGTTTCCTCATCTGTCAGTCTGGTTCCTAATATTGACTTGTCAAGCCGGCCGTGGTGGCGCACGTCTTTAATCCCAGCACTCGGGAGGCGGAGGTAGGAGGATCGCCGTGAGTTCGAGGCCACCCTGAGACTCCATAGTGAATTCCAGGTCAGCCTGGGCTAGAGTGAGACCCTACCTCGAGAAACCAAAAAAAAAAAAAATATATATATATATATATATATATATATATATATATATATACTTGTCAGGAGATGAGGGTCTTACCACAGTGCCTGGCCCAAGGTAGGTGCAAAGCCTCAGAAAACGTTGCCACCCCCGACAACAGTTAGAAGTGCTGAAAACACTGCAGAAGCATGTAGCGAAGAAGAAAGGGGAGCTGTGAAGGACTGTTCTCCATTCACAGTCTTTGAACTCGCTCACGTTAGCAAAGCGTCTGCATTGAAAACAAATGGCTGCACAATTTAAAACCAGTAGTCATTTACAGAGGAGCCAGCTTGGTAAGCATGCCTTTCAGTAATGTCTCAGGCAACAAATTTTTTTCCCATATATAAATGAGCTCACACCAGGCTCCTCCAAATTGTCGACACTCCCTGCTCCAGGAAATCCGTTTATGTCCGTTCAGTAACAAACAAACACCCGCCAATCGAAGGTAAAAGACTCGCTGAGGCCCTACTTCCCAGGTACAAAGCAGTAGTTCCCTGATTAATGATCCGGGACTCTGCAAAGCCAACGCTGTGCCGTCCTGACCGAGTCGGCCGCCTCTGCCCGGGCGCTGAGCCCATGCGCCCATCCTGGGGGTGTTCAGTCATTAGCAGGACCAGCAGGTGTTGGAATTTGCTGCCTTCCCGGTGGTTACACATATGTGTCAGGTCCCTGTTGGGGGGGGAGAAAGAGGGTGAAACAAATGACTCTCCCAAACTTCAGCATAGTCAGATCCTTCTAGAAAGAAAGGGCCGATTGCATCAAGCACTGCCTTGATCGCCCTCTTCAAGCCCTCCAGTGACTCTGAACTTGGCTCGGTCACTCCTTCCTGCTCAGTTCAGCCCTGTCTTCTCGTAATGACTCTTTCTGAAGGCTTCCTTGAAATTTGCTGCACGCCAAGCCTTTCTGGCCTGACTTTCTGCAGATGAAATCCCTCTGTCTAGACTCACCACATTCTCTCAGCCCCTACCCTGACTTCCAAGGCAATGCTCAGCCAGGCTGATAAAACCACTCTACCCAGGTGTAATGACTGCCCACATGTTACTGGAAAGAGGGGTCATCCCACATTAACCCTCTTCTCACAGAATATGTTCCAGGCTCTGCTACTACACTGGCCTTACTGGGGAGAGAGGCAGGCGTTGTAGCAACTGTCGGCCTCCAGGGTCTAAATACTTCCCTCACAACCAATGTCAAGCCTCCAGTGTAGCAAGTGGGAAGAGATGCACAGGACTGGTTGGGAACGAGTGAGTTCCGAAGACCCTGAGGACTCCATGACTCATAAAGGCTTCCTGATGAACATATCATTGCTCCTAGCTAGTGAGAGCATGTTTAATAGGGTTTTTTTTTTTTTTTTTTTTTTTGTCTAAGAAACCAAAAGCCAACAGCTTTCATATAATGCTTAAGATGCCATTGAGAATTTTTCTAAGACAGAAAAATGAACTTGCATCCGAATTCCTCTCCCTCCAGGGAACCCTTTAAAAAACGCTAACATGGGGGCTGGAGGGATGGTTTAGAGGCTAAGACACTTGCCTGCCAAGCCTAGATTTGACTCCCCAGAACCCACATAAGCCAGATGCACATGGTGACCCATGAATCTAGAGTTTGTTTGCAATGGCTAGAGGCCCTGGCATGCCCATTCTTTCTCTCTTTCTCATAAAGAAATAAAAGTGTAAAAAAAAAAAAAACACTAAATTACTTAAAATGTATGAATCTACAGCCAGAAACAAGGGGGTCAAAGCCGTCAGAGGACAGTAGAGGCTAGCACATTTCTGTGGTTCGGAGAAGAGGTGGAGGGGCAGTGTTAGAGATCACAGGCAGACGAAGCCGGCCCAGGGGCTCTTCCAGAAACCACTGGGGTGGAAACCCAACCCAGCCTGCCCAGAGGGCTCCTCCAAAGGCTCCTTCACACTCTAGAAAGAAAATGGTATGACTTGCCTGGGCGTGGTGGCACACGCCTTTAATCCCAGCACTCGGAGGAAGAGGTAGGAGGAGCGCTGTGAGTTCAAGGCTACCCTGAGGCTACATAGTGAATTCCAGGTCAGCCCAGACTAGAGAGAGACACTACCTCCAAAAAAAAAAGGGTATGCTTGTGGGAAGGAGCTGAAAGCTATAAACAGTGGAGAGAAAGTCGAATGCCTCATGCTACTAGAAATGCTTGGTCCTGGCAAACAATGGGGTAGACAGTGGAGAAAAGACCTGCAACTCTAGTGAAAGGTGGGTTAAGTGATCCTTAAAGACCCTGCAATTCCAATCAAATGCCTCAGAGATCGTCCCCTGGGGATTCAGCGTCATCAACTGGGCATCAGGGTTCCTCGGTACACCAAGGTGGATTTGGGTCGGTCACCGAGCGGCTGTGCTGCTGTGTGGTGTGAGCGAGGCCCGTCTAACGTGGTGTGAGCGCAGCCTATACGGCAAAGAAAAGGATGCTGGGAGACGACCAAGACACTTAGAAGCCTGCCAAGTCTTTCGTCATAGATATACAGACTTTAGGTGGCAGATGATTCTGCTCTCAGGGGGAAAAGGTCCTGAAGAACTTGGCCGTTTATGAAATATGTTCTTCTGAAAGTTCACGTAAGTGGCTTGTGCATCCATTAAGCAAATACAGGCACACCTAGCAAGTACCAGTTCTTGGCTACATGTTGAGGGAATAAAGCAACGGGTGACGTTTGATGACTCCAGTGTGCTTCAGCCAACCAGAGACGACAAAACTCTCTTTCCATGCAACTGGGAGGCTGCAAGGGAACATGATGTTTTACCAGAAAAGGGGTATCCATAGCATGACAATTCATAAGAGAGATGTAATATTTCCAGTGGGTGGCAGGTATTGGGTGCCATAGTTACCGGACAGAACTCAGGACACCCAGTTAATTTTCATTTCAGATCAACCATAAATACTTCCTTTCATATATGTTTTTTATTTTTATTTATTTATTTGAGAGAGAAGGTGGCATACAGAGAGAGAAAAGAATGACCTGACATTATGGAAATAAAACACTAGTTCTCAGGGCCATACTTGCTCAGTTATGCTTTCTAAGAATCAGCTTGGAAACTCATGATGTGGAGAGATTCTGGGTCTCCACTCCACAGGTCTGACTTGGCAGGCATGGTGTGAAGCCTGGGAATCTGTATTTGTGGCAAGCCCTCTAGGAGTGTCTGACCAACCATGTCTGAGACTTAGAAACAGCTGCCCTGGAAGAGAGCCCTCCCTTCAAGCCACAGGTGACTGCAGTTTCCCCAAGTGACTCGTTCTTCCATTCCATCAGTTTCTTCCTTCCCGCTTCAAATAACTGTGAAAAGTTAATTGATATAAAGTGTGGAGCAATCTTAGGAGACTCGCAGTTCCAACGGTGTCCGGAAAGGCCGCTTTACCATGGTGATACACGGGTAATAACAATAGCTGTGTGAACTGTGTTTACCAGGCAGTTTCGCTTTCTAGGGAAATAGGATTATTTTCCCTTTACAGATGAGGAAACTGGAACACCAAGAAGTTAATAGTTTTGCCCAAGATCACACTGTTAGGAAATAACAGGGCCAGGATTCAAGACTATGTGGCCACAGAACTTATTCTTTTCGTCAAGTACGGGAGCTCTGAAATTACCAAAGGGGGTGGGGTGACCTGGAAAGCCTTCTAAAACCCCAGTGCCTCACCCCCAAACAGATTCTGGTTCAAGAGGCGTCACTGGGGGCCATAAAACTGCACTGTTGGCCGGCAGCCCATGCAAGTCTGATGCAGGTGGTCTGAGCCCACGTTGGGAAGGGACACTGAATGCAGTTTGTCTCACTTTCCTTTTAAACCTCTTCAACCCCGGTGACTATAGAGAGGTTTAAGTAATTCCTGAGTATGCCCTACAATGATGGCTTCCTGTTGATTTTCAAGGGTTCAGAGAGTTGTGTGATCAGCACTTGCTCTGAGGAAATCTTGCCTGGTTATCACCACAAACGACAGCAGGAGAACAGGCCAGGTTCTTTTAGGGTTATGTCTGCCACAGAGATAGCGGAAGATTAATTGGGTTAAGAGGGTGGTGGTTGGTGCTTTTTGTTTTCTAGCTGTGGCACGCGGATGAAATATATATATATATATTTTTTTTTACGTTATCTTGAAAGTGAAAATTATATTCAGATTCATGAGGGGAAGACACAGACTTTCCCATTTTTCTTTATTTTTCCAAAAGAGCTACGAAACTGTGTTTTAAACATCTGCAGTGCAGATGGACAGAAGATTACCAGCAATTTTCAGCACGTGCGTATTGATGAGATCAGTGAAGAGCTCTATGCGTGGAACCAGACCCATGACTTTACGTAACCCTCAAAATCCACATCTGACCTGGCTGTGAATCCCGTCTGCACGCTGATAGGAAACGCTTGTTGCGGGCCATGAGCAGTAGCTGGTCCCACAGTTCCAGGACGGCAGAGGAGGAGCCCCGACAACCCCCCCCCCCCCCCCGTCACACATCAACTGAGCGATGAAAGAACTCAGAAGGGTCCTGTTCAGAGTTAAGTGCCAAGAGACGGCCCCACCCTGCACGTCGCCCTCTAACATGCCGAAATTGGCAGGCAGGCAAGACAAGTGAAGAAAAGCCGGGATTAGTGAAATCTCTGAATCTTTCTAGGACTCGGTTTCCTCATCTGTCAGTCTGGTTCCTAATATTGACTTGTCAAGCCGGGCGTGGTGGCGCACCCCTTTAATCCCAGCACTCGGGAGGCGGAGGTAGTAGGATCGCCGTGAGTTCGAGGCCACCCTGAGACTCCATAGTGAATTCCAGGTCAGCCTGGGCTAGAGTGAGACCCTACCTCGAGAAACCAAAAAATACATATATATATATTGACTTGTCAGGAGATGAGGGTCTTACCACAGTGCCTGGCCCAAGGTAGGTGCAAAGCCTCAGAAAACGTTGCCACCCCCGACAACAGTTAGAAGTGCTGAAAACACTGCAGAAGCATGTAGCGAAGAAGAAAGGGGAGCTGTGAAGGACTGTTCTCCATTCACAGTCTTTGAACTCGCTCACGTTAGCAAAGCGTCTGCATTGAAAACAAATGGCTGCACAACTTAAAACCAGTAGTCATTTACAGAGGAGCCAGCTTGGTAAGCATGCCTTTCAGTAATGTCTCAGGCAACAAATTTTTTTCCCATATATAAATGAGCTCACACCAGGCTCCTCCAAATTGTCGACACTCCCTGCTCCAGGAAATCCGTTTATGTCCGTTCAGTAACAAACAAACACCCGCCAATCGAAGGTAAAAGACTCGCTGAGGCCCTACTTCCCAGGTACAAAGCAGTAGTTCCCTGATTAATGATCCGGGACTCTGCAAAGCCAACGCTGTGCCGTCCTGACCGAGTCGGCCGCCTCTGCCCGGGCGCTGAGCCCATGCGCCCATCCTGGGGGTGTTCAGTCATTAGCAGGACCAGCAGGTGTTGGAATTTGCTGCCTTCCCGGTGGTTACACATATGTGTCAGGTCCCTGTTGGGGGGGGAGAAAGAGGGTGAAACAAATGACTCTCCCAAACTTCAGCATAGTCAGATCCTTCTAGAAAGAAAGGGCCGATTGCATCAAGCACTGCCTTGATCGCCCTCTTCAAGCCCTCCAGTGACTCTGAACTTCCTGCTCAGTTTAGCCCTGTCTTCTTGTAATGACTCTTTCTGAAGGCTTCCTTGAAATTTGCTACGTGCCAAGCCTTTCTGGCCCGACTTTCTGCAGCTGAAATCCCTCCGTCTAGACTCACCACATTCTCTCAGCCCCTACCCTGACTTCCAAGGCAATGCTCAGCCAGGCTGATAAAACCACTCTACCCAGGTGTAATGACTGCCCACATGTTACTGGAAAGAGGGGTCATCCCACACCAACCCTCTTCTCACAGAATATGTTCCAGGCTCTGCTGCTACACTGGCCTTACTGGGGTGACAGGCAAGCGTTGTAGCAACTGTCGGCCTCCAGGGTCTAAATACTTCCCTCATAGCCAATGTCAAGCCTCCAGTGTAGCAAGTGGGAAGAGATGCACAGGACTGGTTGGGAACAAGTGAGTTCCGAAGACCCTAAGGACTCCATGACTCATAAAGGCTTCCTGATGAACATATCATTGCTCCTAGCTAGTGAGAGCATGTTTAATAGGGTTTTGTTTTTTTTTTTTTTTTTTTTTTGGTCTAAGAAACCAAAAGCCAACAGCTTTCATATAATGCTTAAGATGCCATTGAGAATTTTTCTAAGACAGAAAAATGAACTTGCATCCTAATTCCTCTCCCTCCAGGGAACCCTTTAAAAAACGCTAACATGGGGGCTGGAGGGATGGTTTAGAGGCTAAGACACTTGCCTGCCAAGCCTAAAGACCCAGATTTGACTCCCCAGAACCCACATAAGCCAGATGCACATGGTGACCCATGAATCTAGAGTTTGTTTGCAATGGCTAGAGGCCCTGGCATGCCCATTCTTTCTCTCTTTCTCATAAAGAAATAAAAGTGTAAAAAAAAAAAAACACTAAATTACTTAAAATGTATGAATCTACAGCCAGAAACAAGGGGGTCAAAGCCATCAGAGGACAGTAGAGGCTAGCACATTTCTGTGGTTCGGAGAAGAGGTAGAGGGGCAGTGATAGAGATCACAGGCAGACAAAGCCGGCCCAGGGGCTCTTCCAGAAACCACTGGGGTGGAAACCCAACCCAGCCTGCCCAGAGGGTTCCTCCAAAGGCTACTTCACACTCTAGAAAGAAAATGGTATGGCTTGCCTGGGCGTGGTGGCGCACGCCTTTAATCCCAGCACTCGGAGGAAGAGGTAGGAGGAGCGCTGTGAGTTCAAGGCTACCCTGAGGCTACATAGTGAATTCCAGGTCAGCCCAGACTAGAGAGAGACACTACCTCCAAAAAAAAAAAAAAAAAAGGGTATGATTGCGGGAAGGAGCTGAAAGCTGTAAACAGTGGAGAGAAAGTCGAATGGCTCATGCTACTAGAAATGCTTGGTCCTGGCAAACAATGGGGTAGACAGTGGAGACAAGACCTGCAACTCTAGTGAAAGGTGGGTTAAGTGATCCTTAGAGACCCTGCGATTCCAATCAAATGCCTCAGAGATCGTCCCCTAGGGATTCAGCGTCATCAGCTGGGCATCAGGGTTCCTCGGTACACCAAGATGGATTTGGGTCGGTCACTGAGCGGCTGTGCTGCTGTGTGGTGTGAGCGAGGCCAGTCTAACGTGGTGTGAGCGCAGCCTATACGCCAAAGAAAAGGATGCTGGGAGACGACCAAGACACTTAGAAGCCTGCCAAGTCTTTCGTCATAGATATATAGACTTTAGGTGGCAGATGATTCTGCTCTCGGTGGTAAAAGGCCCTGAAGAACTTGGCCGTTTATCAAATTTGTTCTTCTGAAAGTTCACGTAAGTGGCTTGTGCATCCATTAAGCAAATACAGGCGCGCCTAGCAAGTACCAATTCTTGGCTACATGTTGAGGGAATAAAGCAACGGGTGACATTCGATGACTCCAGTGTGCTTCAGTCAACCAGAGATGACAAAACTCTCTTTCCATGCAACTGGGAGGCTGCAAGGGAACATGATGTTTTACCAGAAAAGGGGTATCCATAGCATGACAATTCATAAGAGAGATGTAATATTTCCAGTGGGTGGCAGGTATTGGGTGCCATAGTTACCAGACAGAACTCAGGACACCCAGTTAATTTTCATTTCAGATCAACCATAAATACTTCCTTTCATATATGTTTTTTTATTTTTATTTATTTATTTGAGAGAGAAGGTGGCATACAGAGAGAGAGAGAGAGAGAGTGGGTGTGCCAGGGCCTCCAGCCACTACAAACAAACTCCAGACACATGCGCCACCTTGTGCATCTGGCTTATGTGGGTCCAGGTGAATCGAATCTGGGTCCTTTGCCCTTGCAGGCAAACACCTTAACTGCTAAGCCATCCCTCCTGCACCCATCAGCACTTCTTTTAATATAACCCCGGGTCTGACAACCACAGGACCTTCGTTTTTAGGGACAGGTAGGGGATGAACTATCCTGGAGCTCAGAGCCAAAGCATTCCAGGCAGAATGGGAAATACTGTTATCCTATTTTTTGAACTGAGATATAGTATTTTTCTCTGTAGCATTTCTTACCACATGGCATGGTGTGCTTATTTATTATCATTCCCCTTCTAAAATATTATACAGCATGACAAGTTGTCTATTTTTATGCACTGCTATATTCTTATGCCTCCAACAATGAATAGCATAAGGCATGTCCTGGTAAATATTTATTGACTGGATGAATGACAAACGATGAAGTAAATAACTGAGGAAAATGGCAGGGGTAGGTTTTACTTTCTTCTTTCGTGACTGACACTTGGTAGCTGCTAAGTCAGTAGCTGCTGAAATGTAAAAGCAGGGACAATCCCAGATCAGATACAGTGTTCAAACTAAACAGGGACAGAAAAGCACAGTCACAAAAGAAGCATATGATTGCAAGGTCATCCCAGCCTAACAGAGACTCACAAGCAATGTAAGCAAAGCCCGTTTCATGTCTGCAAAGCCACTGGCAGGCAAAGGGTTATCAGACTCAAGCCCACAGGGAGGCCACAACAGGAGAGCAATGATCTTGCAGGCAAGGAAGGAAGCACAGCCTTCTGGGCCTCCAGAATGTTTTAATTCTTGGCCCTCAGGACTGATTCCCTCTCCTAGCCATATCTCCACAGAAGGCAAATCTCACAGCCTGGTCTTCTACAGCTAGCTTCTTCCAAAGTGATTGTCCAGCCTGCGGATATAAGGCAGAAGTAATAAAGTAATCAAGGAGAGAGAGAGAGAGAGCGTGCGCACTGAAGTATGAGGACAAAAATCAGGGCCTAGAGAGATGGATCAGCAGTTCATGCACTTACCTGAAAAGCCTAAAGACCTGGGTTCGATTCCCCAGTACCCACGTAAATCCATATGCACAAAGTGGCACATGTTTCTGGAATTTATTTGCAGCAGGTAGAGGCCCTGGCATGCCCATTTTCTCTTTCTGTCTTTCTCTGTCGCTCTCTCTCTCTCTCTCCTTGCAATAAATAAAAATATTCTTTAAAATTAGGAAAATATATTTGCATACTACCTAAAAAGTCGGGGATTGCTGTGGGGGCTGGTCTCATGGTCAGTAGATGCTGGAAATTGTAGCACCGCCCCCTTCCCCACCTCAAGAGATATCTGCCCAGAAGCCACGCTCCTACAAACAAAGTTGATGCTGTCAGCCTGTCTCTGGCATAACGTGTTTGCTGTCAAGACAGATCCATGTGTCAGTAGGTGTTAATGGAAAGACAGATTTAAGATAGGAGAAGCTCAGAAAGGAAGACTCTGATGGGCCTTCCACTAAACTACTGTGTCACGACTCCACCACTCTGCTAATCTGGTAAGCGTATCCTTAATGCCTGCTGAATGGAAAGGTCACACCAGCAGCTACCAAAAGAACAAAACCACTGACAAGGTGACCAGGACAGAGACGTCTGTCCCGGTGCTTCTGTGGCTGTTACTTCTTGCTTTTCTACTTCCTGGGGTCGTTTCATGGCTCCTTCTGCTACTACATTTAGTTATCATCTTGATATGCTTGTGACACTTAGATAGACTAACTACTAGGAAGGAATGAAGGGAACAGGGGGAAAAGGACAGAAGGAGACAAGGTAGGGAAGAAAGACGGAAGAAAAGGGAAGGAAAGGGGAAGGAGGAAGGGAAGAGGAAGGCAAAATAGGCAGGGTAAAAACAATACTTAAGCTATAATTCCATCAAAATCAGCTGAGAACGAGGAACAGAAAGATGGGAAATGATTTGTTGTAATCCAGAAACCTTGCCACGTAAGACTTGTTAAGTTCGTCATTCACGTTTCGTTTCCCTTTTTCCTGTGAATATAATTTTATTTGAGTGTTCGCTTTACATGTACTCTGACCTATGAGGGTCATGAAGTCAAATAAAACATAATTCAACAAATATTTCTTGCATATTTCCTCTGTACCTCATTTCTGTATCCACCTACAATACAGACATGAGTAAGCCCCAGCCCCCAGCCTCCTGGAGCATCCCAGGATCATGGGAGCTCAGCGCTAGGGATTTTCCTTTCAGGTCTCACACACGCACACAGACACACACTAAATTCACAATGTATCTGCAATGATTTGCGGCACCTCTCGTCCAGAATGTCTTTCTGACTAGAAGTTTGGAAGACAATTAGGTACAGTTAAAATGTCACTTGGCTTTATTGACTGAAGTTTGCTAACACTAACAAGTGACCTAGCAAAGTATTTAAAAAGAAGAAGAAGGAGAAGAAGAAGAAGAAGAAGAAGAAGAAGAAGCAGCAGCAGCAGCAGCTGACCCCAGCACACAGGAGGCTGAAATAGGAGGATCACTGTGAGTTTGAGGCCAGCCTGAGACTTGTCAATGAATTCCAGGTCAGCCTGAGCTAGAGCGAGACCCTACCTCAACAACCCTCCCCCCCCCAAAAAAAGTATAAAAACAAATCTTCCTGATAGCAATGTAGTCGATTTTTTTTTTTCGACGTAGGGTCTCACTCTAGCCCAGGCTGACCTGGAATTCACTATGTAGTCTCAGGGTGGCCTCGAACTCTCAGCGATCCTCCTACCTCTACCTCCCAAGTGCTGGGATTAAAGGCATGCGCCACCACACCCGGCTAGCCGATGTTTTTTTATGAATGTGTAGGTTCAGATACTGTCACTGAGTCAGAGAGAACACACAGTTAATTGGCCTTTCATCCTGCCTTCTTGGAAAAACAATGTGTCTTGGAATAGAAGATTAGTCCTTAAGGGACTCTGGCCACATTCTTCTCCTATTTCTGCCTCTTGATGGCCACTCCTTGAGCTTGTCTGTGACCAGTACAGCTCTTCTCTTGAGAATACTCATGTCTGTTACATACGTACCCTCCTAAAGATGCCGACCCCTATGGTGATAAAAAAAAAAAAAAAAAAAAGCTCTGAGAGCAATGAGGTGACTTTCACTTATGTCATACACCATTTGTGTCCCGTGTCTCACACGGCCCTCATGGAAACGAGTTCCTCAGTTCCTGCACACGGCTAGATATGTCTGAACTCGAAGGCTCCCAGTGCAAAGTGGAACCCTTGACGACGGGCAGAATTTGGGGCTTCTGTTCAAGAGCAAATAAATGTTAAATTAATCCATTTGTTCTTCAAAAGAAAAAATGAAGTACCTCATGAATACTGGATTCCATAAATATATTAATAATTCTTAAGAGGTATAGTCCGCATGCTTATAAGCAAATATGTAGTTACTAATTAAGACAAAGTGCCCGGTGTGTGGTGGTACCTGTTTAAAATCCTGGCACTCCTGAGGCTGAGGAAGGAAGATGGTGAGTTCCGGGGCCAGCTTGGGCTGCACAGCAAGACCCTGACTGAAAAGGAGAGAAGTACTGTGAAAGAATTGCGACCTCCATAGACAAACCAAACAGAGCTTCGCAGCCAGCTTCGAAGTTCTGACGCCTCTCTCTGGGTTCGCTAATGCGAAGGTGTTGAGTGGGAACAAAACATCACTCAGGTAAGTCTTACGACTCGACAGGTTCGGCAGAAGGTAACGTCCTGTGCTTTCTCATTTTAATGATAAGCCGCAGACTGTTAGGTCATTAAAGAGGATTTGGAACTACTCTCAGCTTCTTAGCTCAAAAGATTACGCAGTGCTCCTTGTGTGTGAGCTATGAGGTGCTAAGTCCTTCCATCTTGGCGCAGTCTGCAAACCTGATAATGCCCGTAATTGCATTATCCAGGTCAGAGATAAAAAAAAAAAATACAAATCCAGCATTATCCACTGAGAGCGTTAGCCCAGGTGGATAGAGGATTAAGTCAATAGCACTATAAAGACCTCTTATTACTGATGTGAGTACCATGTGAATGAAGTAAAATGCACTAAAATCAAAATACGTTGTCTGTATTGCTTTCCCCTTTGGCACACTGCCCAAAGAACTTTATAATCAATTGATATGATCAGCTCTTCTCAGAAGACCCGGATAACCATGAAGTAGCCTCAGATCTTCCCTGTATTTACCAACTATGGTTTTTGTTCCTTTATGATTCCATATCAGAAGCATCAAGTTTCCCCAGTGACTTTTTCCTGTCAAACTCAGGGTAAACTGAATTAGTAAAGGCTGTTAACATTTTAACATAACTGTGCCTTTGGTTTTGTGGCCAATATATTACTGAGATTTTTAAAAAATATCTTATTTATTTATTTGACAGAGGAAAGAGAGAGAGTGAGAGAATGGGTGTGCCAGGGCCTTCAGCCACTGCAAACGAACTCCAGACACGTACACCCCCTTGTGCATCTGGCTAACATGGGTTGTGGGAATCCAACCTGGGTCCTTTGACTTTGCAGGCAAATGCCTTTACTACTAAGTCATCCCTCCAGCCCTTACTGAGATCTTTTTATATAAATAAATTTCAACAGCAATGACCCATGAGCTGGATTGGTCAAGTTCTACCCTGGCACGCACAAGGCTCTGGGTTTAATCCCTAGCACCCAAAGGAATCAAATCAGAATTCAAAGTATGTCTCATGAGAGCCTGAGTGAACTCCCCAGCACCACTTCTTGTCTGAGAAGTGATCCTAGAAGAGACGCTCAGTTCATGCAACAGACTAATAATGAGATTGTCACTCATGTTATATGTTTGCATCGCCTACATAACACAACACTTACTAATGAAATACTTGTTGGGGTAAGAAAATAATAAATGTAGCCCCAAATATAATGGCTGCTTTATCAAATTATGTTGTCACAATGGGTACTGTACCCCCTACTCAAATAGCAAAAGGAAAAAAATTAATCAAAGTACAAGCGTAAACACACAGGCAAGCACACATCTGCTTGTAGATGAGCGAGACAGGAGTTCAAAACAGGAAAGTGTACAGCAGCATGCTTAGAACTATGCACTTCCCAGATCCACTCCACCTCCTCCAGTCCACGTGTATTCAAAACAAAACAACAACAATAACAACAAAAACATGGGTTCATGTAATGGAGAAGCAATTAGCTCCGAAAATTCCAAACCTGTGGGAACAAAGGAATTAAGCATTGACTCTGATCATGCTACATCCATGTCTACCTAACAAATTCTTACTTGTCCTTAATGCCCCAACCTAGTCATGACCTCATTTCCTGATTCTTTTAGTGTTGTTTTATTTACACACACACACACACACATCACAGAGCAAAATGGGCACGTCAGAGCTGGAGAGATGGCTTAGAGGTTAAGCACTTGCCTGCGAAGCCTAAGGACCCTGGTTCGAGGCTTGGTTCCACAGGAACCACGTTAGCCAGATGCACAAGGGGGCTCACGCATCTGGAGTTTGCTTGCAGTGGTTGGAGGCCCTGGCGTACCCATTCTCTCTCTCTTTCTCTCTCTCTCTCTATCTCTCTCAAATAAATAAATGAAAATGAGCAAAAAAAAATTTTTAATGGGCATGTCATACACATTTTAGTTGAGATCTTATTGCACCCTACCTATCTCATATCTTCCTTAATACCTGAATTTAATGAACTATTCTGGGATTGTTGATAAACGTGTCTCCCCTCTGGTTCTTTAGTTCATTTAGGGGTATCAACTGCATCCGTCACTTATCAACGTGTACCTCCAATGCCAAGCACAATAACTGGCACAGAACGGGCGAGGATTCAATAAGTACCTGTAAAATTTGTTAAATAATTAAATCAAATTAAATTTAAATTGATGATAGCCTCGTTTCTCATCTGTTACAGAGCAATTGGATGGAATTGATCTTATACCTTCACACTTGACTTCATCACGTCAGTCTATACTTCTATTTCATACTTCTCAATTTACTTTTGAACACTTGACATCACTTTGACCTGACCATGCGTATTTTTATGGAAGTGATTAGCTCTCATTTGTATGGATGAGTGGAGTGAAATGAAGAAAGGAGGAGCCTGTCGTTAGAGAGCAGGAAATGTACAAACCGTAGCCCAGGAGCTTCATCCAGATTCTGACACTTGAATATCCATAAGTAGGCTATTTAACCTCATTGAACTTCAGCTTTCTGGTTTGTAAATGGAGGATAAAATGGTTTCCTCTGGGTAGGATTGTGGGGATCAGCTTTTATATACAAAGCCTCAGCAGGACATGTATGCCCAGTAGGTGCTTCATAAATCACAGCGCCAGCCTGTTACTTCTGAGTGAAAGTACTCGCTAAGCTGCACAGCACTGCGTTAATGTTAGTGAGAGCATTACCCCCCGGCGGCCCTTCCTATCTAGACTTGCAGTAGTAACACGGAGAAAAACACCAAGGAAGAAGCTATCATAAACCCCTCACAGTAACTGAAGAAAGAAACACAGAGAAGGACTACAGAATCTATCTGATCACTTTTGCTTAGACATATATTCTTTGAGAATGAATACAAGTTTTGTCTTCATTAGCACCTTATGGAGTCCTGTCATGATTTAACGCGCTCTGTACTTACAGATGACTCTAGTAACTGCCCCCTTTTTTTTTTCTATTTGCACCATGACTGTCACTTTCAAGGCTGTGACATCAATTGCGACCTCCACAAGTCTCCTAGGGGCCTACTCTCTTCACGCTTCAGTCCTCTCATGCCCTAGTCTGCTGAAATTTCTAGAACAAAATACCCATACACTGAATAGCTTATAACTAACAAAGTGTATTGAATCATCCTAGAGGCTAGGAAGTCAAAGATCAATGCACCAGCAGATTTGGAGTCAGGTGAGAACCCTGCTGTACTGTGTCCTGACTCTAATTCTCTCGCTAGAATCTCTTTCATAAGGAAAATAGCCCTGTTCACTAGGCCTAGTCGCCTCTTCTCCTGCTTCTGCTGTCTTCTGGATGGTTAGGTACACTCTTTTTCCTTGCCACACTAGACGCGTATCTCTACTTTTGCTGTCTGTCCTTCCTGGGCTGCGGGGGGGCGGGGCTGTAGCTTTGATTATGAGTATTGTGTTCTAGGCCATTCATTTCAAAATGGTAATGTTAGCTCTCGTGAGTACGTGAGTAGCTCTCTCTCGTGAGTAGCTTTATTACTCCATGTATCTCATCTTTCAGTTATTTACCCGTTCATTCAACAACTAGTGCTGAGGTCCTACTACGTGTCAGTCACTGGGTACCCTCTCTGTGTTAGGCTCACATCTGGTGCTGATGACACAGTACTGTGTGATAACAGATCATCTCCTGCGTAGGGACAAAGCATGTGACTGAGTGATTCTTTGGTATAGCAGCTAATGCGATTGTTACTCACCATGTCCTTTTTCTCTGTGACCTGCCTTCATTTGGGCAGTTAGACATAGACATGAACTACCTTGGGGAAGTACTTTCACAACAGAACTGAAGATCAGAATAATCGCATTATTACTCCTATTTTAAAAGTGGAGATAGCCAGGCGTGGTGGCGCACACCTTTAATCCCAGCACTCGGCAGGCAGAGGTAGGAGGATCTCCATGAGTTCAAGTCCACCCTGAGACTACATAGTGAATTTCAGGTCATCCTAGGCTAGAGTGAGACCCCACCTCAAAACAAAAAAGAAAAAAAAAAGCAGAGATAATAGTGCAAGAACTTTATGTAATTAAATATGTTTTCTAACATGTATTCCCCGGTCAACTAATCCCCACAACCTGAAGCTAAGGGACTGGGAAAAAATATGAAAGGGAAGGAGAAAATGGGAAAGGGACCATGAGGAAGGAAACATGGGAGTCTAGAGCTGGAGAAGAGCAAGTGGGTGCTCATAGACAAGAGAAGACTGATGACCTAAATTCTGCCTGCCTTCTGGGCTAGTGAAGTACCATCTACATCCAGAACCAGGCATCTGAGTGGAACATGAGTTCTTTCTCTGTGCCAGAAGCACAGACTTATCACCGTCTAAAGACAAACTTCAGCCTACTTCCAGCCATCCAGTGAGCAGATGTGTCAACACGTGCCTATCAGACGCAGAGTGAGATCCTAAGACGTAGAAAGCGGTCGAGTGTGGAAGGGAAGATTCATCCATGGCCAAGCTTAATGAGATGCTCCCCCAAGTCAGTGCAGTGATTAAACATACCCCTGTTGGGCTGCAGAGACAGCTTAGCAGTAAAGCACTTGCTTGCGAAGCCTAAGGACCCAGGTTCAATTCCTCAGTGCCCATGTAAGCCAGATGCACAAGGTGACACATGCATCTGGGGTTCATCTGCAGTGGCTGGAAGATCTGGCTTGTCCATTCTCTCTCTGTATCTGCCTCTTTCTCTCTGCAATACTCCAATAAATAAACATACCCCCATTATATTGACAACTACTTAATAATCGTGCTAATGGACAATTAAAAAGTGAGGGAAGGGCTCTGACATAAGGAAACAAGTGAGCGCCCCTAAGAAAGGACCCAGACCTAGAGGGAAGAGGCAGGGATAATTCCCTGGGGAAGTGAGTTTTCCAGTGATAAATAAAGTTAAGTAGAAGAGAAAGCAAGAGCAAATGGTAGTAGGAATGTGGGGGGCGAAGGGGGGTATGATGCTGTCCGAGAGCTGAACAAGGGTGACAGTGGCTACAGAGGCAAGGAAAGGGGTACGGGGGAGGCTAGCAGTAGTACGCAGGTCATAGAGGAGCTGGGGAATATGGAAACAATGCTGTCACTGGCTCAAGAAAAACGGGAGGTCGTTAAGGGAATTGAAGTAAAGATGTGAAAGATCCCTGTGTTGTACCGGGGAGGGCGGATAAAGAGAGCCGGAATAAGCGCAAGACGGCTACGTCGGGACCCAGTCGAGAGACACCGGGCAGAGACTAATGGATTCCTTCTATTTTTTTTCCACCTTGCTTTGATCCTACATGTGGTGTTAGATGGAGGGAAGCCTTAATGTTGTGGATGGCCTCATTCTGACTCTCCGTAGTCCTGTCATTGCTTCCATTTGTTCTATGAACTGGGCATTTTAATTCTGTCCTATAGTACTTTCTCTTTAAAATACCATCTCATTTTATCTGAATACTTGTAATGGCTGCATTGGACTTTAAATTCTACACTACAAGAATTTAAACCTCTATACTTAGACACTCACCTGTATCCTGACATTGTTTTTGATCTGTTTCTATGTATGTTATGTTTATGTTATGTATGTTATGTTATGTTATGTTATGTTATGTTATGTTATGTTATGTTATGTTGTTATGCTATGCAATGCTATTTTTTGTTATGTTATGTTTTATGTTATGTTATGTTATGTTTGTGTTATGTTATATTGTTATGTTATGTTGTGTTGTTTTGTGTTGTGATGTGATGTGATGTGCTGTTTTTCCCTGTTTTATTCTGGGAGATTCCTCCTTAGTTTCTTTTTTGGGGTGTTATCCTTGGTTCAGGGTACTGCTATACATTGAGGTTCATTAGAAGATGAGGTGCCCAGAAGAAGATAACCAAGATGATGAGATCAACGTCAACCCCAGGAGACAGTGAAAACTGTGAATGTGGACTTGGCAAGGAGAACCCTTTGAGATTAAAATGGCAGATGCCTTCCAAATGCTATCACTTTGGAAATAAGTAATAAGTTTCCTCCTGTCATCCAAGAGGTCAGAAGTAGGACTAATAGGAAGATTGCAAGTAGGTGCAGATTTCTGCTTAGTTACATCTCTCTATTGCCTGAAAGTAGAAGAGACTATTTTAAGGATGCAGTGGTCTTTGACTCCGTAGAGACATTTGTTTTTTTTATTTATTTATTTATTTTTAAATTTTTTTGTTATTATTTATTTATTTATTTGAGAGCGACAGACAGAGAGAGAAAGAGGCAGATAGAGAGAGGGAGAGAGAATGGACGCGCCAGGGCCTCCAGCCACTGCAAACGAACTCCAGATGCGTGCGCCCCCTTGTGCATCTGGCTAACGTGGGTCCTGGGGAGTCGAGCCTCGAACCGGGGTCCTTAGGCTTCACAGGCAAGCGGTTAACTGGTTAACCACTAAGCCATCTCTCCAGCCCCCGTAGAGACATTTGGACAGCCACATGGTAGGAGGCTGAAGCTGATTGATCTTGAGGGTCCTCTTTGAACATGCCCTGCTAGTTCCCCTAATGTTCCATCAGCAATGATGATGTAGGGGAGGGTAGAGTTAGGCCTTATATTCAGGTTCCAGATAATTAACAGGAGACTACATCCTTGAGAGATATAATATGCAGTAACCAACATAAGTTGGTTGTTGGGGGGGGGCAGGAGGCTAAGGAAGCACATTTCCAAAACTGGGGGGGGGGCTGTTTTGTTTCTCTTGCTTAGCCATTGGTTCTAGTTATCTAAATCTTGGTCCCTCCATTAGAATAGATTATCATTTCACTATACATACTCCTGGTTGCTGATTTGTTTTAGACAGCTACATTTAAATCTGCCATCAAGATATTTGTGAAGATATAATGATATTTTAAATGCAGTTTTTCAACTAATTTTTTTCTGGAAAACCTACATAGACCTTCATTTTTCATTTAATAGCTCAGATTCTAAGTGATTTAGATGGACAGATTTGGTGTAGCTATTTAAACTTGGCACACCTAAGCAATTAAAACAATATTTGATGATGAAGAGATTTTGGTTACAAGTTTCTTTCCCAACACCTGGGCAATTTAGCTTTAAAGGAAAGCAGCAAAGAAGGAATTGGTCATGCTGACATGACCCTAGTGCTTAACTCAGCCATTGTAGCCTCCCTTTCAGCTCATCTCTGAGACACACAAGAGCAGAGCTAATGATCGCTCTTCAAATGCTGCTCCCCATGCATGAGGACAGTGTGAGCCACCTGACAGAACAGATGCTGCACAGTGGCCTGCCCCACACAAATACTCCTGTGCACTTCACTGAGACTTCCATACCAATGTATGTATGAACATGTATAATTATATATGTTTATATTGAACACATAGGAGATAATAAAATAGGAACATTTTACAATGATAAAATCCTTATCATGAATTGAAAAGTGTGCCTCAGTTATGTTTAGTTGAGGTTCAATAACTTTTTCAACTATATTCTTATGTAATGAAACAAAACTAGTGCATGCATACCACAATTTAAAACCATGATCTTATAAAGCAATCACTTCTTATATAGACATGGAAGGCTTGTTTAATTTTTTATTGCTGGGTAACAAATTACAATAGTCTTAGTGACTTAAAACTACATGCATTTGGGGCTGGAAGGATAGCTTAGTGGTTAAGGCGATGGCCTGCAAAGCCAAAGGACCCAGGTTCAACTCCCCCAGTACCCACGTAAGCCAGATGCACAAGGGGGCACACACGTCTGGAGTTCGTTTGCAGTGGCTGGAAGCCCTGGCTCACCCATCCCCCCCCCCCTTCTCTCTCTTTCTCTTTCTCCCTTTTCTCTGTCAAATAAATTGTAAATAAATAAATATATTTTCTTAAAAAACTACATGCACTTATGTTCTAACACTTTCTGTGTCTCAAGAGTGCAAGCTTGGCACAGCTGAGTCCTGTGTTTCGGTCTCCCAGGGTAGCAGGCAGTATGTCAGCCCAGTACACTGTCCTCTAGAGGCTCCACTGAGGAATGGGAGGGAACACTTCCAAGCTCACTCAGGATCCTTGAGGGATTCACTTCCTGTGATCATATGACTGGTGCTGGAGACCAGCTCAGGTTCGCAAAACCACTTGAATTTCCAGAACCTGCTTCTGGTGCCATACCATATGGATTACTTCAACATGGCCACTTACTCTATCAGGCCTGCCAAGCTCCAGCAGAGTTTTATATAACACAACCTAACCAAATCTAATGAAGGCGGCATCTATTGATTGGAAACAAGTCCCAATAAATTTCATCGAGATGAGAATATCAACAGATGGAGATCATAAAGGGCTACCTCAGGACCTAACAGGCAATGTTCTAGACAATGATAGTGCATAAATAAACAAAAGAGAGAGGGAAAGGGTTTAAGAAATGAAAGTATGGGTGCATACATATAGAAGATTGGAAAGCTTAAGCAAGAGGGCTGCTTGAGTTTTGAGTCTGAGTAACATGATTAAGACCCTATCTCAAAATGAAACAATGAATATACATATGATATATATGATCATATATATTCTAATGATGTATTATATGTAATCTTGCCATAAGCCTATCTTGGATAATTTTCCTTTCAAGTACTTATACAATTAACTATACATATAATACTTATAATAGCTTCATAAAATATTGAACTGTTTTTGTCTTCATGGACCCAGGTTTCTTCCAGTTTTGTCACCTGACAGTGCTATGTAACAAACAAGTGTATCCGGTATTTATCATGCATGTGTCATTCAATTCCTGTTGGGCTTATGCAGATGGCTTATCACCTTCAAGTCACATAAAGGTGAGACTGTCTTCACTGGGCTCTGCTTCTTTCCAGTTATCAGAGCATAGTCAAGTTGGTCAAGCCTGATCTCATTCCAAATGAAAATGGAAGCAAGTGGGTGTCCGAAACTGCACAAAATTAGTGCCTGGGGTGCGATAAGAAACACACTTCACATATCAGTCTTCCCATGTTGGCCCGTTTCTGAGCTACTTCACAGGGTACTTTCCAAATAGTTGTCATCTGGATTTTCCAAATCAGACAAGAAGAAAGGGGTTGCCTATGAAAGGCGATGGATAACTCTGAGCAATGAGAAGTCATAACCTAGGCCGTTTGACATCTCCAATGGCCTGACCCTGCCCAATTTTATTCTCTTTCTTTGGCATAGCTATGTAGTTCGGGCTGGTCTCAAAACCATCAGTGCTTTGCCACCATCCCCAGAGAGGTAGGGTGTGCTACCATGACGGGCGCAATTTGATTTTCTTCATCAAGACCTGTCCTTACTCCCTTTTTTTTAATTAACTAAAACATATACTCTTGGGATGGAGAGATGGCTTAGTGGTTAAGGCACTTGCCTGCAAAACCAAAGGATCCAGGTTCAATTCCTCAGTACCCACGTAAGCCAGATGCATAACGAGGTTCATGCATCTGGAGTTTGTTTGCAGTGGCTAGAAGCCCTGGCATGCCCATTCTCTCTCTCTTTCTTTCTCTCTCTCTCTCTCTCTCTCTTCTTTCTCTCTCTCTCTCTCTCTCTCTCAAATAAATAATAATAATAGCTAAAAGTATATATGTATATATACTCTTAAATCCATACTATCTTTGAAAGAGACATACAGATAACATAACTTTAACTTGATATATTTATGTAACTCAAATTCATGCTGGTATGCTACTAAGGAGCACCATGAAACACATACCTCTATGCAGCAGCTTGCTTTCTTACATAACTGAACCTGCAGTAAGATTTCACTGTTAAAACTTCACCCCTGGTGGGAAAGGAGGGATGCTCGAAGTCATAGCTTCAAATCACACCATAGAAGTCGTCCCCACCCGTCTTACAGATGGCTGTACCAAGAGGCGTTCAGGAACCTGAGAAGATGCTGCGCTTGACAGGGTATGACTCCCAGGGAGAGACCCCCCCACCCCACCCAGCCCAGCCCACCAAAATGCAAAAAATGTCTTTCCTCATCAAGAGACAGCTTTTCCTTGGTTGTGAAATCTAGAGAAAGGAAGATGGACAGGAGAAGTGGAAACCCAAGAGAAATTGTTTTAATAAAGATTCAAATGAAAGATAAAGACCCTCTCTGGTGAAGAAAGGACCATCGCTGAGCAGGGCATCTTTTCTCGGCCTCACTCAGCAGAGAGCAGCTCTGCCACGGAACCTAGGAGCGGAGGGCTCTGCGCAGAGCGACACCTAGTGGTCGCCAGAGCTCCTTCAGTAGCAGCAGGAATTAATGCGCACGTTGTTGGAATATTTTCATTTAAAGGAGCCTTTTTTACTTCCAGCATACTCTTAATCTATGGACTAACCAAATTGTTAATTGACCTGTATTCCAATGCCACATTCTTCTGACCACAAATTCACTCCCCATAGAGAAAATTAATATTTAATATTGGAGCAGCCTAGGGAAGCCACTGAATGGAAAAGAATAATGACTCCTATGTGTCAGAGAATCTAGCATGTCATAGTGGATTGGTGGTGGGGGAAGAGGATATAAGAGCATAACGTGATGGGAATATGACCAGTATCCAATAGGGTCATGGGGCATGCAATAACATTTATAATCAATTAAAATAATAGAGGGATTAGTTGGCAGGAGGAAGGAGGCAGAAGAAGGACGGGGCTGGGTAGGGAAAAGACAGAAGAATTTGAAATATTCCATAGTCTAGTAGAAATCTATTAGAATTGGTTTTCCTGTCCTTATAAGCTAAACATTAACCACTGAGTTTCACAACTCTCAGCCCTATTTAATGAGTGATCTGATAAAAAAAATTTAGTGTATTCTATATATTTGTGGAGTTTTTTATTTTTTGTAGTGCTAGGGAATTGGACCCAGGGTCTCATTTCTTCTAGGAAAATTCCCTCTCTCTCTTTCTCTCTCTCTCTCTCTCTCTCTCCCTCATTTTACTCTTATCCTTAAAGTCTAAGCTTTTAAAATTGAATCTAAATGGGGCCCAGAGAATACTTCCCATCACAAAGTTTAATGGTAAACACTGATTATTCTACAATGTGTTTGTCCCTGACATCTCTGCAGACATGAATCCCTGTGGTTTCATTTAGAATATACACCTCCTAACCCATTAGCTTATCAGCTGTTGAACCCCAAAGGTTGTGGTCTATGAAGGCCACAAACCTGTTCAACCCAAAGAGAAAACAAAATTTAGGCATACATCTTTCTTCTCTGCTCTCTATAGTCTTATAGTTTTTTGTTTTTGTTGTTGTTGTTTTGTTTTATTGTTTTGTTTTGTTTTGAGGTAGGGTCTCCCCTAGTCCAGGCTGACCTGGAATTCACTATGCAGTCTCAGTGTGGCCTCAAACTCATGGCGATCCTCCTACTTCTGCCTCTCGGGTGCTGGGATTAAAGGCGTGTGCCCCCATGCCCAGCTTATTCTTATGGTTTTTGTCATTGCCTTAAAGCAAAATCTGTTATGATTATAGCATATAATTTTGCTCTTTATGGAATTTTTGACTTGTTGACAAGCCAATCATGACCTACAATGCATTAGCTCATCCCATTTTTAAAATGAATACCAAACCTGCATCTTGCCATGGAGTTAGGGATATAGGTGTTAATGGGATGTCTGAGATACTATTTTAAGGACCTTTTTTTTTTTTTGATGAAATTGTTTCAAATGGGGTGAAGTAGGGACATGTCTACAATTCATGTCTTTGTCTCACGTAGCCCAGGCTGACCTCAAATTGGCTACGTAGCTGAGGATGATACAGAACTTCTGATCTTCTTGATTTCACCTTTCAAGTGCTGAGATTACAGGCATGTGCCACAACTCATGTTTTATGCCATGTTAGGGATTGAACCTAAAGCTTTGTGCAGGCCTAGGAAAGCATTCTACCACACTGAGCGCCATTCTCGGCCCCTGAAATTCTTTTAAATCAATATTTTTCTAATAAGGGTTGGTTTGTGCTCAGAAGCTTTTTTCTTTTAGTGAACTGGGTTAAAAAAAATTTTTTTAATTCCTCTTAATATCATTTCTGCAAGAAGTCCCACTACAAGCACCCACTCTCTATGTGTTAATGGGAGATGATCGTGGTGGAAGAACGTGATATGCTTGAATGAAAGAATCTAAGGAAACTTCACTTGGCACAAAGAATATAAAAGAAAAACCTTTATCAAAGTAATCCATTCAAGTACTTAGAAGAGGTAAGTCTTACACTGCCCAAGGTAATAAACACATTCTATGGGTGTTGATCGCATCATTTTATATCCCACATGGGCATTTGGCCACAGCTCTTACAAAATATTTCTGGCATCACAATACTATGGCCACGAGTAGCTACCAAGGTTTGGGGATCTTGACTATCATTGTGGAGTGCACGGAATGAATCCAAACACCATCTCATGAGGAGCGCTTGGCTCAGCCGGTAGCTACCATCTCTCTTCAACATCTTAGGCAGAGTCCCAGGGGGGTGGTTACTTATCTGGTATGCGTCCTTCTCCCGTTCCTCAGCTTCCATCAAGGATAAACCCTGTGCTCAGCTCTGCTAAGTACTCGCCTCCCTTCTGTAAAACTATGTGTAAAGGGGCCTGGAGAGATAGCATAGTCAGCAACATACTTGCCTCACAAGCATGCAGACCGGATCTCGATCCTAGCACCGGGCAGGTGGGGACTGGCTCACTGGCCAGCCAGCCCAGCCTGAGTTTCAAGCCAGTGAGAAATCGTGTCTCACAAAAGAAAAATGTCCAAGCTGTCCGAGGAGGAATAGCATCCAACATGGTTCTTTGGCCTCCGCATACATGTACACACATGTACACCCACACAGCACACATATGTGTACTCCCCACACCATCATGAACACAAACATGCACACACATAAACAAACACACTACATATGACATAAGGTATCTATTCAAAGGCTCTTTAACCCATGCTTTTAGCTTCAGAGGTGAGTGTTTTGAACTCAAAGTCACTCAATGTTTACCAGAAGATGAACTGAGGATGGAAACACAGAAAATCTTCCCTAAACCTGACCACTTCTTCTTTTCGAGAAAGAAAAGTGGTCTGGAGATGTGGCTCAGTGAATTGAATGCCCACTTAGCATGCACAAAGCCCTGAGTTTGACGCCCAGCACCACACAGAATGGGCGTGGTGGCACAGGGGCTGCAGGCAGGGGGATCACTTATTCAAGGTCATCCTCAGCTATATAGAAAGTTTCAGACCAGGGCTGGAGAGAAGGCTTAGCAGTTAAGGCACTTGCCTGCGAAGCCTAAGGACCCAGGTTCTATTCTCCAGGTCCCACGTATGCCAGATGCACATGGTGGCGACTGCGTCTTGGAGTTCGTTTGCAGTGGCTGGAGGCCCTGGCATGCCCATTCTCACTCACTCTCTGTCTCTCTCTCCCTCTCTGTGTCTGTGATAAAAAATTAAATAAAAATAAGTATTTTTAAAAATTAAAAAAAGAAAGTTTCAGACCAGACTAAGTAAGCTACATGAGACACTATCTCCAACAAAAGGAGGAGCAAAAGTTAAGAAAAATAAAATACTAATTTAGGAGACTCATATTCCCAAGAGAAAGTGGCAAATCCATTTAAGAAAACCTTTAGATATTCCTGGAATTGTTTTTAACCAGAAATGGTTTAGAACATATCTCCGTTCTACTGAGTGAAATATCTATATTACTGGGCATCAATGAGTATATGAATCTATGGCAACCCATGTACTATGTGTGCATATAACTCGGGTGTAACTGCGAAGTGTCAGATCCTAGAAGATAACTTCTCTTCTTTCCATTGACATCCATTGGCTTCTTTACATATATTATGTTCAAGGTCTCAAAATAACAAGTTCAAACAGCCTTCTATATTTTGAGACCACTGAGGTAATACTTTCCTCCCTTACCATGGAGGCCACAATGCAATTTTCCATGTAACAGAAAGAGAATATAATTGCCTTCCACTCCACCCACCTTCCCGATCCTCTGCTCCAACCTGTCTAAGTCAAACAGAAAATTACTTGGTGCTAAGCTGTCAGCTTGTTGAACCGTTGCCTACCTGTCTCCTGAATGTTTCTTGGGGAAACACAGGAAGCAGAACAGGCTGCTTAAAAGAGCCTGTGGATGGTTATGGGAATGCGCACGCACACACACACACACACAATCCGTATAAGTGCCTGCCCAGGAGAACTCACGTTACCCAATGTTGCAGTCCTTGAAGAATTCCCAAATCAAACTGCAGATGGTTTGGATATGGTGAATTCCTATAACCCAGCACGTGGGAGGCTGAGGCCAGAGGATCACCAGTTCAAGGGCATCCCAGCCATCTACTGAGAATCTCTATATGAACGAATGACTGGATGAATGGATAATAAATAAATAAATATCTCAAATCATGGAATCCAAATATATATATATATGGAACCAAAACTAACAGGATTGAATAGAAAGTAGACCATTTGGGCTAGAGAGATGGCTTAGTGGTTGAGGCACTTGCCTGTGAAGCCTAAGGACTCATGTTCGACTCTCCAGAGCCCACGTAAGCCAGATGCACAAAGTGACACAAGCATGCAAGATCACCCACATGCATAAGGGGGCACATGCATCTGGAGTTCGTTTGCAGCAGCTGGAGGCTCTGGCACACCCATTCTCCCTCTCTCTCTCTCTCTCTCTCTCTCTCTCTCTCTCCCTATTTCTCACTCTCAAATAAATAAAGAAAAATAAAATATTAAAAAAAAGAAAGTAGACCATTCAATAAGACTATCTGGAAACTTCAACCTCACTTCCAACAGTGGAGAGAACACAACAGAAGATCATCAAGGGACCATAAGGCTTTAACAACACTATAAACCAATAAAACCTAACTGACATCCACAGAACACTCCAGCCAACAATAGCAAAACCTATTTTCTCTCAAGTGCATGAGAGCATTCGCCAAGTAGACCACATGTGAAGACATGAAATAAACCTTAATAAATTTAAATGAAAGTAAAAATGCAAAGTATATGCCCCCCCCCAACTACAATGAAGTAAAATTAGACATCAATATCAGTAACAGTGGACCTTTGAGACGTGCACATACATGGGAAAGAAAGAGCTTGGCCATCATTCTTACAGAACAACAAGAGGTTATAAGCTACAAGGGGATTTTAAAAAATTATATGCCAACAAAGCAGATCATCTAGATAAAATGGACAAATATCAAGACAGGCACGTGTCATCAAAATTGGATCAAGAAATAAAGTGTCTGACTAGACTTATAGCAAGTAAAAACATGAAATCAATAACTGAATTTTTTAATCTTCCTAGGATAAGAGAGTTTCACCAGTGAATTCTACAAAATGTGTTAAGAAGAATGAATACCAGTCCGGAACAAACTTTCCCAAAATTTATAAGAGAGAATATTTCCCAAATTAATCTGTGAGGCCGGTATTACCTGATTCTAAAATAGAAAATTCATTACTAGAAAGGAAAGCCATAGACTAATATCCTTGATGAATATGGATGAAAATTTTCTCAATGAAATATTAGCAAAATAAATCCAGCAACATACAATGGTAAGAATGTGAAATACATCTTCAGCTGGTGATACTGCGTTGGAAGGTTCTGGAACTTCTATGAAGTGGATTTTTGCTGGAAGAGGTGGGCCACTGAGGGTGGGCTTTGAGATTTTACAGACCAGCCCCACTTCCCACATCCAGTTCACCCTCTGCTTCCTGCCTGACAAAGTGACCAGCTCTATTCCCGCTTCTGCCATCATGTCCTCCCCACCATGGAACTATCCCTCCGATCCATAGGCTGAATTAAACCCTTTCCTCGTAAATTACTTATGGTAAGGTGTTTTATTTTATTATTTTCAAACAATGAGAAAGTAACTAATATACCCAGTGAGATTTATCCCAGAAATGTAAGATAGACTGAGTACATAAAAATCAACCACACTGGGCTAGGGAGATGGCTTAGTGGTTAAGGCACTTGCCTACAAAGTCAAAGGACCCAGGTTCAACTCCCCAGTGCCCACATAAGCCAGATGCACAAGGGAGTGCACACATCAGGAATTCATTATCATTGGCTGGAGGCCCTGGCACACCCATTCTTTCTCTCTCAATCTTTCTCTCTCACTCTCTCCCTGCCTATTTCTCTCTCTCTCAAATGAATACAGAAAAAATATATATATATAAAGGGGGACTTATTGGGGATGAAAGGAATGAGCAAGAGGATAGAAGAAAGTCGTGGGGGAGGGACAAATCTGGTCAAAATACATTATATACATGCATGGAAATGTCATGATGCCCACTACTTGATACAATTAACATATGGTAATAAATTTGTCTTCCTGTACAAGTATCTCTGTTCTCCCTGTGTAGGTTATATGAAGATTATGAGCATGAATTACATATCATTCACCTTTGTATGTATCAAAATATTTGTACCTGGTAGGAGATCAATAAAACCATGTTGAATAAATTGGTCCCTCCAACACTTCAAGCTTTCCAACACGTATGCTTCCCTCGGAGCCTTCAAGATGGCTTGAGTAGACTCCAAAACCACAGATCTCACCTCGCCCACTCAGCTTCTTTGAGATTCACAGATTTGCTTGCCAAATAATTAGAACCAAGAGCTTGTTTGTGCCGAATCTGACTTTCTTCCACTCTTGTCTGGCAAGCTACTTTGCCGGAGTGTTCCTCATCAGTTCAGTCGTTCAGCTCTGTGTGGTGTTCATATGCCAGGATCCCAGTCCCCGCCTGAAGATCTTCATCTTCTTTCTCCTTCTCACCTGTCTCTCCATCTACCTCTCCTGCTTCCTTTCTTTTCTTTTTTGTTTTTGTTTTGTTTTGGTGTTTTGAAGTAGGGTCTCTGTGGTGGTTTAATTCAGGTGTCCCCCATAAACTTAGGTGTTCTGAATGCTAGGTTCCCAGCTGATGGATATTTGGGAATTAATGCTTCCTGGAGGGAGTGTATTGTTGGGGGCTGGCTTATGGGTGTTATAGCCAGTTTCCCCTTGCCAGTGTTTGGCACACCCTCCTGTTGCTATTGTCCACCTTATGTTGGCCAGGGGGTGATGTCCACCCTCTGCTCATCGTTTTTCCCTGCCATCATGGAGCTTCCCCTCGAGCCTATAAGCCAAAATAAATCTCTTTTTCCCAGAAGCTGCTCTTGGTTGGGTGATTTCTACCAGCAATGTGAACTGGACTGCAACAGTCTCACTCTAGCCCAAGCTGACCTGGAATTCACTACGTAGTCTCAGGGTGGCCTCGAACTCATGGCGATACTTCCACCTCCGCCTCCCGAGTGCTGGGATTAAAGGTGTGTACCACCACGCCCGGCCCATCCTTTGTCTTCTAAATTTCCAGCTCTGTTCAAGCATTGAACAGCATGTCATTATCCTGATGTAGTGCTACGCTCATGATTACATCTACCTGCTACTTTGGCTTCCTTCCCTCTTTCTTTCTCTGCTTTTCTTTCTTCCTTTCCTTTCAATAAATGCACATTAAGTACCTGCACAGGCCCTATGCTCTAAAGTTGTTCCTTTGCCCTGACTACTTTCCATGTTTATTTGTTGATGTGGAAGTGGAGCGTTTGTTTGCTTATGTAACTAAAGGAATGCACATTGCAGAGGTAATAATGTTAGAGGTCTTTGAGGTTTGCAAGTGTTAAAACCTAGTGGTAACCTAGCAGACTCACTGATTAATAGTTTCCATATTTGAAGGGTCTCAGAAAATGAATCAACTCCTTTTATCTACTATAGCGCTCGGTATTTTAATCAATTCCAATTTCAAATCCATCTTGCCATTTCAGCAAGCTGCCATCTGTTGCCTGGGTTATGCTGGTTAAGGCCGCCGTGCAAGTCTTACCTTCACAGCTTACATCAAAAAGAAAAAAAAGAAGAAGAAAGAAAGAAAGAAGAAAAATTGTTGAACATTAACATCATGCTTGTGTACGCATTTATTCTCTATGATTACTGGCAGCTCTCCAGAAAGTGTGGCCTAGTTTCTGGGAGCCTCTTCAGTCTGTCATATTAAAAAAAAAAAAAAGACATGATAACTTAATCAGTTCACAAATTTGATTATCTGCACCTACATGTTTTTTTCTTTTCTTTTTTTTTTTTCTTGCTAACAGTGCAACAAAATCTTTCAGTCTCGTATTTTTTGTTTTTTTTTTTAATTTTTATTTATTTATTTATTTATTTATTTATTTGAGAGTGACAGAGAGAAGGAGGGAGAGAGAGAGAGAGAATGGGCACGCCAGAGCTTCCAGCCTCTGTAAACGAACTCCAGATGCCTGCGCCCCCTTGTGCATCTGGCTAACGTGGGTCCTGGGGAATTGAGCCTCGAACCGGGGTCCTTAGGCTTCATAGGCAAGCGCTTAACCGCTAAGCCTTCTCTCCAGCCCATCAGTCTCATTTTAAGAGGACCCGGAAAAATGGTTTGGCACAGATACCTGAGCCGTGAAAGACTGACAGGTTTTCAGAATACAGTTCCTAAACAACATGTCTACGTGGACTTGCCCCTTTCTCTCTGCATCTCCTCCAATGCCATTAGTCCCATTTTGAAGCCATTGCCTGTGGAAAATAGGAACCAAAAAAGAAAAAAAAAATGGACAGCTACCTATGTTTTAAAATTTATATATTTATTTATTTATTTAAGAGACAAAGAGGCAGATAGAGAGATAATGGGCACACCAGGGCCTCTAGCCACTGCAAACTAACTCCAGATACATGTGCCACCATGTGCAGTTGGCTTATGTGGGTCCTGGGGAATCAAACCTGGGTCCTTAGGCTTCACAGGTCCTACTTTTTTTTTTTTTTTTTTGCCTGCTTGCATGTACGCATGCATGTGGTGTGTGTGTATGCTTGTCCATATGTGTGTGGGCACGCATGTGCACAGGCACAGGAAGGCCAGAGGACAACCTCGGGTGTCATCCTGAGGAATGTGACCCACCTCTCTGAGGCAGTGTCTCTCTTTGGCCCTGGAGCTCAGCGATTAGGCTAGGCTGGCTGACCAGTAATCTCCAGGGCGCTGCTTTTGCTCACTTCCCAAGTGCTACGGACAAGCCTCTCCACGCAGCATCTTAGTGGGTACTGGGGATTGCCGTCAGGTCTTCAGGCTTGCAGAGCAAGCATTTTACCACCTGAGCTCCCTCCCCAGACCACAGCCGTCTGCTCTTGTGGGCTGCCTCTTAAGCTGTGGGATCAGTCAAGAACTGACCTGCCTTGTCTCTCTTAGACAAGCCTGGTAAGGGAATATCCACATGAGAAAGTCCAAAAGATTTTAATCATGCAACCCAATTCAGGTTATTCTAAGGCCGTGGTGTGCCTAAAACCTGATGACTCTAAAGTCAGTCTGGGGACAGACAAGCAACACCAGCATTCCTGGACTACAAGTGGGAAAGCAGCTGAGAGTCCCTTCTCCAGACCTGGTGGAATATTAGAATCTTGGCAATTGTGTATTGAAAAGCTCTCCACCTGATTGTGATACTAAATAAAGCAGGAGACCCCTGACATGTCTACTTGCTGGGGTCATTCTTTTTTTTTTTTTTTTTTTTTTTTGTGGACTGGAGAGATAGCTTAGCAGTTGAAGCACTTGCCTGTAAAGCCACAGGACCCAAGTTTGATTCCCCAGGACCCATGTAAGCCAGATGTACAAAAGGGCACCCACATCTGTAGTTCATTTGCAGTGGCTGGAGGCCCTGGAATGTCCATTCTCTCTCTCTCTCTCTCTCTCTCTCTCTCTCTCTCTCTCTCTCCTTCAAATAAACAAATAAAAAAAGAACCATCAATGGCTTAAAGAACATAGCGTGTTTTGATTATAATTCTCTCCCTCTTTTCTTTCTTTTGTCTTCCTACCCATGCTGCTTTTGCTGAACCCCTTCTTTCCAACTAATCCTTCTTCTATTTTGTTATTTTTTTTTATTTTGCCCTCTATCATCCATGTCAAAATATTGATGACCTTAACATTGTGCGAGTCTCCTGCAGGTAAAGACAGTCCTTCTGAGGTCATACATGCAATGGCCACTTCACGTCCAGAAGGCAGCATTCAAAGAAGTCTGTCCTCAGGCGCTTATATTTTTTTCCACACTCTTCCACTGTGGTCTGGTGAGCCTTAGAGGAGATGATAGAGGGGTCTCATTTCGCACTGAGCACTCGACGGTCACTTATTCTCAAGGTACCATTCTTAGTCTGACAACTTCCCCAGAGCTTGCTCATCTCTTTCCCACATCCTATGGCCTGGATTTCCTGTCCATTGTTTCTCGTGCCTGTTGCCTCGTTTCTCCTCAGTTAGGTTCTTGGTTCCAGCCTCTACTGGCCACTCCAGACCTGATCTCCTGTCTGTAGACTCACTGCTGCCACCTTACTTGCTGTTCTAGGCTCAGTCCCCACCCTGTCTACTTGGGATGGCCACCTCTCATGCTTCATTTCCAACCCACCTTCCGGCCCCTGACCTGCTCAACACATAAAAGTTACCAGGGGACAATACCCACTAACCCAGATCTCCAACCTGTTCCCTCTGCCATTGATTTTTCCCCTTTGACGTCCAGCTTGCACACAGCTGTCAGTAATTTCTCTAAGGAACAAAATTAATGTTATTTTTGGTCTAAGATATATAGATTCCTAGTTTTCTGCAAGACCAAGTCCAAATGGCCTATACAAAGTCTTCCACAGACTGAGACCAGTCTCCATCCTGAGCTTCATCACTGTTGCTCCTCTCACTCCCAGCATTCCATTCTACCTCACGGATTCTCCGGTCAGCCTCACGTATCTGGCAAGACCCTTGTCAAGCCTCAGTGCCTTTGCTCCTGTCATTCCTTCTGCCTGGATTCCTTTTCTCCTGACTCTGCCAGCAGACAAGTGTCTACAACATGTTTAAGACTCAATTAAACTTCCCTCCTTTTGGTAAAGCCCTGGCCACCGCCTCTGAGATGAATTTCTTGAACTGTCCTCTGGGGCTCTTTGGTCATACCTCCTAGTTTGAATTGTTGATTGATAACATTTACACAAACTGGAAGCTATTTATGGACTGGAGGGTCCTGTCATTTTTATTTTTACAATAGCTCTGACTTATTTTTTAACTTTTTAATTGACAGTGTTCACACACATATATGACTAGGTTTTCAGTACCAAGAATGAATTGTTTCTCATGGAGAGGACCTCGAATCCACTCAGTGAGCAACTGATTACCCACTACAGCAGTGATCTTTCCATTGCTGGAACAAAGCACCCAACGAAGAATAGACACTGGGAGGAAAGGGTTTATTTCAAGGGGAAGTTTCACTGCGGCGGGGAAGGCACGGCAGGAGCAGCCAGCCTGGCGTCACATGCCCACATCACCAAGGACAGAGTAAGCCAAGTGCAGCAGACAGGCATGGGCTATATAGCACGCCAAGGCCTGCCCTCCCATGCCACACCTCCTCCAGCAAGGCTCCACCAGCTGGGAATTAAGTATGAAGCTTAATCACAAACACGTGAGGCCATGAGGAACATTTTACGTTCAACCCACCGTCACCCCTCCCGTAACAGTCACATCACTGTTGCACCCAAGGGCACATCTTGTGTAAATGGATTGTTATGTGGTTCCCTCGGGATCTGCCACTGGGTAAAATTCTTGATGACTTTTCTCCCCCAGCAGCCTGCTCAGCCTATTTCTTCTTTTTTATATAATATTTCATTTATTTATTTGAGAGAGAGAGAGAGAATGAGAGAGACAGAGTGAAGAAAGAGAGAACAGGTCACTGCAAGCAAACTCCAGACACATGTGCCTCCTTGTACAACTGGCTTATAAGGGTCCTGGCGAATCGAACCTGGGTCCTTTCGCTTCTCAGGCAAGCACCTTAACCGTTAAGCTATCTCTCCAGCCCTCAGCCTGTTTCCTGACTATGGCAGCTATCCAGTGGAGAAGAAACTTCCAGCTCAGTATCCGCTTAATTTCTAAGTGCCCTACCACGGAATCATGTGGTTTCTTCAGCAATGCGGTCTTGCCATGACGGGCAGCCAAGAGCGATGTCAATTGCCTGTATTGTTAGGAGGATCCCAGGGCTTCCTTGACCAACAGCTCACTGGGAGGTATCCCACCCCTGGCCTGGGTTAACTCACAGTGTAGTATTTACCACACCCATCTATTTTCCTACAAATTTCACAATTTCATTTTTTCTTTACAGTTGAATAAAACTCCACATATTCATAATCCATCCATCAGTCATCCACATCTAGGCTGATCCCACGTCCTAGCTATTGTGAATAGAGCCACAGCAAACACGGATGAGAAAGTATCTCTAAAGTTGAGTGTGGAGTACCCCCATGGGGTATATGCTCAGGAGTGGGGTAGCTGGGTCATATCGTAGTTCTGTTGTTAGCTTTATTTATTTATTTGAGAGAGAGGATGAGATGGGGAGAGAGAGAGAATGGGAGTGCCAGGGCCTCCAGCCACTGCAAACAAACTCCAAACACGTGCGCCTTCAGGTGCATCTGGCTTTCGTGGGTCCTGGAGAGTCAAACCAGGATCCTTTGGCTTTGCAGGCAAGCGCCCTAACCGCTAAGCCATCTCTCCAGCCCCTGTTTTTAGCATTTTGAGAGGCTTCCATATCAATGTTCATGATGGCGACACCAATTTACACTCACACCAACAGTGGATGAAGGCTCCTCTTCACCCTCCTCAGTATTCGTGATCATTTGTAGTCCTGTTGCTAGCCATTCGGAGCAGAGATGGACTCTCAAGGTAATTTCTCCTGGTGGGTAAGTATGTTGAACATCGACTAGAAATCTTTATTTGTTATTTGTATTTCTTTTTGCGGGGAGGGCAGGTTTCAAGATGGGGTCTCACTATAGCCTAGGCTGACCCAGAATTCATTACGTCGTCTCAGGATGGCTTCGAATTCACAGTGACCCTCCCATCTCCGCCACCATGCCCAGCTCATCATTTATATTTTTCGTTTTGAGACTTCTCATAGGCCATTTTCTATTAGGGTTGTTTAATTTCTTACTTTTTAGCTTTTTTGAGTTGTTTTTATGTTCTAGATTTTAATCCTCTGTCAGATGTATAGCTAGCAGATATTTGTCCCATTGTGCAGGCTGGCTTTTCACTCAACTAATAGTCTTATCCTAATTGAAATACTCAAAGGCCAACATAGTGCAGAGTACATTGTAAAATCTCAGTATTTTCAAGTGAATATTGAGTGTTCCCCAAGGAATATATTATAGATTGAGTCAAAAGTATGTAATCCAGATATTCACTCATTTTTAAACAATTATTTTTCTAATATAAAATAACTGATACTAATATCTCTATATAATATTTTCATATCGATGATTATCCCAAAATAACAGCAAGCCTATTATTTCTTCAACAGTATCTGCAATTGCAAATCACTTTTCTCATTGAGGAAGTTTCTTGTTTCAGTTGAGTGCCTGAAGCGTGTTTTATTCCAACTCTAATAAAATAAGTTTTGCTAGCGCTGAGGAGATGGCTCAGCAGTTTAAGGTGCTTGCTTGCAAAGCCTGCCACCCCAGGCCCGATTCCCCAGTGCTCACGTAAGCCAGATGCTCAACATGGCACATGCATCTGGAGTTCATTTGCAGCTACAAGAGGCCCTGTAGCACCTATGCTCACTCTCCCTCCCTCTCTGTCTCTCTCATAAGTAAATAAATAAATAAATAAAAATAAGCTTTCATGGAAAATTAAAAGGGATAATATATGAGTTGTGAAATGTGGGGGATATGTGATTTCTAGTGTTATAAAGTCTAACTTAATATATAATGAATACTGCAAGCTTCTGTAAAATGATACATGCCAAAAAAAGTTAAATCAAGTTGTTTAAAGAAAAATTCCATGTTGTCTACAGTAAGAATATATTGTCTTTTTAATTCTTTTCACCTTTTTAGGGTTTCTCTAGGTAACCCAGGCTAGCTTTAAATTTTATACCTTCCTGCCTCAGCCTCCCAAGTACTGGAATTATATGCATACATTGCCACACTTAGCTTTGATATGATATTTTCAAATGTAGTTTCACTTCACACAGCGAATAACCTTATGGTATCTCTGATAGAGAATTTCTCATGGTCGCTGTGATAGGATCTTTTAAGGCTCTGTAGTGCACAACCATTCTGGAGGTCCTGAATGCCAAGTTAGGGGTCTATCCTTCATCACACAGTTAAGGCTCTCCTGACTCTTGGATGGGCTTTTCCTACGCCCACGACTTAAATTAGGCTTTATATCCAACCAGTTAAAACAGACTCTCCGTGGGGGTAACCCACGTTTCAGTGTTTCAAAATTCATGGAGAAGCTTTTGTGGTTCCACTGACAATAAGAAAGTGGGGTGCCCATCGTGGACAGGGCTCAGAGAGGGCGCGCTTCCCACAGCAGATGAGAAATTGCCTTAAGCAAACAATGGGCTTATGATCTGTGTCACCATTTAATATCACGTTGGAGTTTTTCGTTTACCTAAAAAGAACAGTTTACATTATTTCACCCTAAAACCTAATTCTGTTCTACTTGGAAACACACAGTATTCTTGCAGTTTTACTATCTACTGGATTCCTCAGGAATGCAGCTATCAAGTACATAGAACATTGTTCTTTTGAAAGCTCAGAACGTTCCCGAGTTCCTAGTTAAGTGACTCCCATTTTAGAAAAAAAAAAATGTATTATATGTAATCTCATTCAAAGCCATGCTATTCCTGGAATGTGAGCCACCAGGAAAACATACCTGTACCAGTCTGAATGTATAGCTGTTAAACTCACAGGAGCTGTGCATTGGTGTAAGCATATGTCTTCTTTCCTGTGATGCCTAAGATCACTGTGTCTAAGCTATTACATAGGAAAATACATAGCTCTTCATTCTAAATAATTTTCTAAGCTTCAGTTTCATTCCTGTAATCCTAGCTCTTGAAATGTAGAAGCAAGAGGATCAGGAGGAGTTCAAAGCCAGCATCAGCTATGTAAGTGAGAACAAGGTTGGCCTAGGCTACATGACACCATGTCTCAAAAAAAAAAAAAAAATTTCATTTCTCATATTTTTAGAGAACTATGTCAATTTTTAAATTATGTATATATGTATGTCTGCAATAAATCATATCTAAATAAAGTATAAAGAACTTTGCAAATTGTTTTTCAAAGGGGCATCGGGCTGGGTGTGGTGGCGTTCACCTGCAAGTTCAGTGTTGAGGAGTGGGTGGCAAGTGAGGAACAGGTTGGTGAGAAGACCCTGTCTCAAAGGAGGTGGACAGTGCTCCTGAGGATGACATCTGAGGTTGTCCTGTGGCCTCTACCTACACACACACCTGTACCTATACCTTGTGCACACACAGGCACCCCATACGCTTACACACCATACACCTACTTTAAAAAACACGCGAGGAGCCCTAGGATCTGAAATGACTGGGACTGACTGCCAAGTTAAACTTCCTCTCATCAAATTGTCACTTACTGGAAAGAAATTATAATTATGCTTTAACTAATTCCATCTCAGATCTTCTCCCCCGCCCCCCCGCATTTTTGAACAGAACTTATATCGAAAACCTTATTCTAAATGCTTTTTTTTTTCCCCAATGCTAGGGATCCAACTCAAAGCCTACACCACTAGCCCTTCTTTATTCTCAATTCTTATTTGAGTCTAAACTGCACATGTCCTGTGGACAATGTGTGCAGATTTAAAGAAGAACTTGTCTACAATCAGGCAGGATAGTAAATGTCATTGTGCCATTTAAAAATATCTCTTAGAAATTTTCAATTGACTCTAATCAGGGGTTTTTTTTTTTTTTGCTTATTTTTCATAATTATTTTCTTAATGAATTTTGGCCGGTCAATAGCACTGTAACAAAACCTCTTTGCATCAAATGATCTATTCTTCCATTCCGCTTCCCCCGCTCACTGTCATGTTATAGACTTGACCTTGTCACTACCAATAACTACAGCTCCTCCGAGCGCTCACTTTCATGCATTCTGTTCTCACTCATGCCTTTGTATTCTTACAGCTCACCTACTCTGGAATTTCCTTTGCAGCAGCATTTCATTGAAACTTCCACCCCATTAACTTTGCCCCTTCCACGCTATTCTGCGTGTCCCATATTCTTCCCTGGTTTCTGCCAGGTCGTCACATCTCTAAGCTTGTTCTCAGCCTGCAACCAGGCACTAGCCGCTCCCTGTATCAGGAATATCCTTCCATGTCATACTCAATGAATCGCTTCTACTCATTCACATTTCAGCTTAAATGTGTGTTGAAACTAGGCTTAGTGGCACATACCTCTAACCCCAGACCTCAGTAGGCCGAGGCAGGAGGATGATAAGACCCAGACCAGCAGGACTACATAGCAAGTGCAAGGTCATCCTGAGCTACATAGTGAGACCCTGTCTAAAATAATAATAATAATAATAATAATAATAATAATAACCTAATCAAACAAAGCAGCCAAGCCCCTCTAACCTCATACTGCTACATCTAGTAACCACAATCATCTATCTGGAGTGACCACCCACTTTCATTCTATGTAAAGCATTTCTTTCCAATAAGGTTTTTTCTTTACTAATTCATATACCAATCATTTCAGTATAATCTCTCTAAAAACTGAGATATTGCCTCACAATGAAGTAGTTATTCAGTGAATAACTGAAAAGGCAGATGAGGGAATTCTGTCTAACAACAAAGTAATTAATAAGTGTCTGCAAAAGCAGGAAGGGAGGGAAGGAGGCAAAAAGAGATGGATGGAAGGAAGGAGAGATGAGGCTTGAGTTCAATCCCTAGCACCCACATAAAAAGATGGGTCTGGCTAGGCACAACTGTGAACTAAGGGAGGCAGAGAGAGAGTTGGGGTACCGGGGATTGCTGGCTAGCTAGTCTACCCAGAAACGCAGTGAGCGCCATGTTCTGGGAGAAACCCTTTGTCAAGTAAATAATGTGGAAGAGTATAGAGGAGGACAATCAACATTCTCCTCAAGCCTTACATTCACTTACATGCAGACACTACAAAAGTGTATGCATGTGTGCATGCACACACACGCCACAAGGAAAACTAAATGGGGAGGGAAGAAATAGAATAGTAAATACATAGCAAAAATATTTTTAAATGTATATATGTTATTTATTTATTTATTTGAGGAGGGGAGAAAATGGGCACGCCAGGGCCCCCAGCCACTGCAAACAAACTTCAGATGCGTGTGTCCCCTTGTGCATCTTGCTTACGTGGGTCCTGGAGAGTCAAACCTGGATCCTTTGGTTTCGCAGGCAAATGACTTAACCGCTAAGCCATCTCTCCAGCCAAGTGAAAATATTTTTAAAAATTTCTTCCTCCTTCCTTTTCTTCTTACCTCCCTCCCCTTCTCTTTCTTCCTCTTCCATCCCTCCTCTGAACTGCTTCCTATGACAGAAATGTATCAAGATTATTATCTTCCTTGAGCATTGTGAATGTTTCATATGATTATTTTATTTTATTTATTTATTTGAGAGAGAGAGAGAAAGAGGGAGAGAGAGAAGAGTGAGAGAGAGAGAGGGAGAGAAAGACAGAGAGAGAGAGAATGGGCCAGGCCCTCCAGCCACTGCAAACGAACCCCTTTTGCATCTGGCTAACGTGGGTCTTGGGGAATCAAACCTGGATCCTTTGGCTTTGCAGGCAAAGGCCTTAACCGTTAAGCAATTTCTCCAGCCACCCCGTTTTTATGTGAATGGTTTTTATTATAGAGAATATCGTCTTCCCTTGAAATCATTTGTAGGAACGGTGGCGTGCCTAGTTCATCATAACCATTCTGTTGAGATGTTGGTAGCTCTCAGGACCAGAGGCCAGCTTCCCTTTAGGGTCACTAAGACTGGAACATTCTGTGCTAGCTCCTTTGGAAAGAGGCTGGCCTGTTCAGCTTTAGAGAAGTGTGTAAGTATCTGGGTGATGTCAGAGATTGCTGGAGAGCAGGTACAGTACTCAAAGACAACTCCCTTTTTCTTTTTTTTCTCTTTTGGCCTCACCAGCTTTAGTCATGATAAATATTAGCCCTTTGTCATTTTCTCAAAGTTTCTCATTACTCACATCGAGGGGAACAAGATCACTAAGCAAATAAAATAACGTGGGCACCATGCAAGAGTCCCAAGAGCATTTAAGAGAAGAGCTCTTCTTACTTGGATAGAGCTGGAAAACCAGCCGAATGTGGAATATTCGATATTAATTCCTCATTCCTGTTTATATATATATATATATATATATATATATATATATATATATGTTATTACATATCCCACTGAACAGTGAACTGGTAGAGGAGGTTTTGCTCTTGCAGGTGGATGGTTTCTGGTTCCTCTGCCATGGATAGTTTTTCTCTATATTTGAAAGCAAAACAGATACAAAATATTGATCTTAGAAGAAAACCCTGCCTTCGCTTTTTTAAGTAGTCTTTATTGCTAAATTGTGTTTATATGGCAGTTGGGGATGGGATCTTAACAGAGCCATAAAATTATCCTGCTCTGAATCACCTCCACAGTGATGTGTGTGTGTGAATACATGCTTGTGTGCCCATGGTCCAGACTGCTGCGTTCTTAGCTTTTATTCCAACCCCCTTCCCCCAACCACCACTGATCCACTTCAGGCCAATTTGTATCATTTCCCCGGGTGCCCTCAGCATTTGTGACATTTCCAATCCCATCTGCAGATTTAATTAAGGTGCTGCTTAGCCAGTCTTCCGCAGCCCTGATGACTGGAGACGTGAAGAGCCGGCCGCCACGCTGCCGGCCCAGCACCTCTGCAACCCCCCCCCCCCACACCACAGCCCCACACCATGGCTCTGCCTTCCCCAGCGCTCAAGCCAGGCTGATCGAAACGGATTCTGCAAGTAAAATTCACTCAGACATTGCATCCAGTGATTTATGAAGTCCACACAGCCGTGTGCTGTCCCATTAATCACAGACACTACAATAATCTATTTGTGTGCAGTGGTCCTCATAAATCGGAATAAAACACATTCCACAAGCGCATCTTCTGCAATGGGGCACATTGTATTATTTGGGGCACTATCCACATAATGCCATGTTCAGCAGGCTTGCAGATTCCTGAGTCTGGTCAAGCACGTCAAAAATATGCGTTCATTTGCCAAGACATGCCAAAGCTAAAGAAATCACTCCCTGTTCATCCACGGGGTGAGAAAATTTCTTTAGGGCTCGGCTCTCAATTTTTGATGAAAGCTGACGTAAATAAACAACAAATGAGGTACAAGTGAACGGCAAAGATGGTTTTGTTAACAAACCATCCTGAATTACACCTTCACGTAAAATATTGAGCACTTAAAAGCGTTCACCATGTGGAGACTCTTAGTTCCAACTCTGCAAAACTCTCCTGCAGCCTCGCCTATGTTTCTCACCGCAAAGATATGGCCTAGCATTTCATTTGTGAATATATTTTATTTCTTAAAATCAGTCTAAAGTAATAATAGCATGTCCCCAGTAAAGGCTGTGGGTAAAGAAAAAACTCCTTACTATCTAGGTAGATGAGTTTTCTTCCAAAATGTAAACAGAATTACGGTTTTGTCCCACTAATAAAGGGAAGACTATTATAAAGTCTTAACAATCTAAAAAATACACAGAAAACAATATAAATTTATGAACTCAATGCAGAAAGATAATAACTTTGCATATTGGTGAATTTCTAGAACTTTTTATGTGTGTTTTCACGTGGAGAGATGTACAAACGCAAATAAGGTGAGATAAGGTAAAACTCTACTATGATTATCACGTTCGTCCTGCTTTTTAAAACTCAACAGTGTCTGGTGGATATCCTTCCAAATACAGTAAATATGGAAAGTCATAATTTTAATAGCTATCATTTTTCATCCTGCAGACTTATTTGATCAACAATCTGTGACTGGGTATTTAGTGTGTTTTCAATTTTTCAACTATGCTCAACGCAGCCTGCTTGGATGAGTATCTGGGCACGTGTCCTCATTCCTTTCTTAGAAAAACTGTTCTTAGGAGAAACTAAGATAATTTAATAATAATTTAAGATAGAATAGATTTTTCTAGAATACATTTCTAGAATACAATTCTTTATAATTGTGATATCTGGCTCAGGAATGTGCCCAGCTGATATTTGGCTGAATACATATTTGGCATATATTGTCAAACTAGTTTGCAGAAAAAAAGATGTACTTGAGTAGTACATGAAATTAGTTCTTGCCAATCCCGGATCTAGCCAACCTTTGAAAATTTTTGTAAACCTGATAGATAAAAAAGGTTTTCTCATTATTTTAATTTGCATGTTTTGACTATATTTGGTTAAATATTTTCTTCACAAGCTAATGGTACTTTTTCATCAAAACAACGCTAAGAAATCACCAAGTCCACTTTTCTTGTACATATAGAATTTGATCAAAATGTATACCAATATTGCCAATATTATTAGAAATAGATGCGTTTTTCAAATATAATGATATTATTGATTTTAAAAACAGTATGCTTCTACCTGACTCTTGCAGGTTTGTTTAAATAAAGCATGAGAAGTTTTTAGGTTGGATCAAGAGCTGTACACTTGACTCAGATAGCCCCTCTTCAGATCCTGACTTTGCCATGTATAATCTATAATCTGACTGAAGACTTGTTAAGTAAGTGTTCGTGGCTCATTTCCTCATCTGTATGACAAAGACAGTAGCTGTCCCATCATACAGAGCTGGCGGAGTGTTAAATGAGAGGATTCACATAAAGCAGTGAGAATAGAGTCAGAAACAATATAAAACAAAACTATTAACTGCAATGTTATTTGGATTTGTGACCTGCTCAAACCCATATCACCAGGTTTACTTTTAGGCCTTTTAAGTGTTTGTTTTCTGCTCCACTTACATACAAGCTGCCCTAATAATATGTTTAAACTTGGCAAGTTCTATCTTAAGAACTTAATTTTTTAATTAGCATACAAACAGGTTTTGTTGTGGCATTTCCATACATCTATGTCAAAATATGTCATTCATTTTGTCCAGCTTTCCTTCCCCCCCTCCCATTGCTAGACCTCTTTCTTTGTTAATAAAACAAGAAAAAGAAAAGAGTTTTTTTTATTTAGATTCAGAAAGGGAACTCTCCCTTCATTCCTCTGATGGCTTTGAGAACACAGCAAACCAGAGAATGAAGATGCTCACACCTCTCACAGGCCTGGACAGGGACACGTGCAACTTCCACCGTTCCTAAACAGGAATTAGACAGCAAAGGAGCAAGAGGGCGTCTGACCGGATGAACGGGAGAGACTTGGGAGTCCTGTGAGTCGGGATGATTTGGGCAAACTCCTGGTTCTGACGCAGTAAAGGGCCATTTTCTTCGTGAGCAATGGCGACAGAGCAGCCCTTCGCAGCCTTGAGGAGGAGTTTGGATGAAGAATAAAGCAAGCAAGGCAGGCCTGATGTCCACGGAGCTGACCGGGGATAGAAAGCAGCACAGTGTCATTCTGAGGGCACCAGGACTTGGTCTGAATCCTGACAGACACATAGCATATGTCCTTTGGGATGTGCATGTGATTCCTATGAGCTCAGTTCCTCTTCCGTGAAAACATGTCTGGTCATGGCTTATGATGAGATTACAACGAGGCTTACAAGAGATAAGATACGCAAAGTATTTAGTTTATGCTTAGCTTTATGTACGAAGTTAATGTTTGCCATGACGCAGAGGAGACATTAAAATGTATAACAACTAAACTGCATGGGTAATAGTCAGTCAGTACAGATGCCTGACCAACAGGTTCAATTACAAATAGAAAAGTTGGCCCAACCAGTGAGAAGGGTTGCAACCCCAAACAGCAGACCGGTACATATGGCTTCTTAGAGAAAAGAGAGAAGTTTTCATGTTGTTGAAGACCCAGAGTTTGGACTTAGATAAAGGAATAAATATTTCACAGAGATCTACCTAGAGTGCTACATATAGATGAAGGTAACAAAACGATGATGCAGACCTCAATTGTATGGAAACTGCTGCTCTGGTGCCAGGTGAGGTGACTTGGGGTGACACAGTGGTATATGACGTCCAGAGAAACAAAATCACACCCTCAGAACCCTGTGCACCAAGGACCCTGGAGACAGATCCCAGTGCTGGCCATCGCTGTCCAATGAGCAGGGGTTAGGGCTTAGGTAAGCAAGCATCTGGGGGAAATAGATTAAGGTTCCTGGACTTACTCAGAAAAAGAAGGTGAGTGAGAGCTGGGAACAAAGTAGCTGAAGTTGTGGCAAGGACGACAGAAGACCCTTCTGCATTGTCTTCTGAGGACTGGAGCTGGAGACCTAGGTGACCTTTCTGCAAAGAAACAGGTGAGCTGCTCTTACACAAGAGCACAGGTGAGGTTCCTGGAGGGATATACCCATGGGGTATGAGGCTGCCTAGAGTCAGCACATTGAAAGTGACCAGAACCCTGTAAAATTAAGGTGTTGGACCTATGGGTGTTTTTTGTTTGGTTGGTTTGGTTTGGTTGGTTTGGTTTGGTTTGAGACAGGGTCTCATGTTGCCCACACTGGCCTGTCTCAAACTCATTATGCAGCCAAGGATGACCTAGAACTTTCTATCCTCCTGCCCCCATCTCCCTAGGACTAGGACTATACGGGTGCACAGTACGTCTAGTAAATACAGTGCTGGGGATCAAACCCGGGCTTTCCTGCATGCTGGGTTAGCATTCTACCCACTTAGCTGCATCTCAAACCCTTACATTTTCTAATTTTTTTACAAGAATCCTCAAAGAGCAGACAGCTTGGGTAGAGTGAGTCTTAGTCGTCTTGCTTCTTGTGCTGTGCGTGTGGCACGCTCACATGAGCAGACGGGCAAGCGCATGTGTATATATGTGTGGAGACCAGAGGACAGTCTCAGATGTTATTCCTTAGGAACCATTCACCTTGGTTAAGATAAGGTTTTTCTATATATATATATTATTGTTTATTTTTATTTATTTGAGAGTGACAGACAGAGACAGAGAAAGAGGCAGATAGAGAGAGAATAGGTGCACCAGGGCCTCCAGCCACTGCAAATGAACTCCAGACGTGTGCGCCCCCTTGTGCAATTGGCTAACGTGGGTCCTGGAGAATCGAGCCTAGAACCGGGGTCCTTAGGCTTCACAGGCAAGCGCTTAACTGCTGAGCCATCTCTCCAGCCCAAGATAAGGTTTTTCATGGGCCTGAAGTTTACCGATAGTCTAGACTGGCTGGCCAGCGAGCCCCAGGGATTGGCTTGTCTCCACCTCGCCAGCTCTGGGGTTATAAGTGCCCGCCACTCCCCTGAGGGTTGTTTTTTTTTTTAATTTTTTTATTTTTTTGTAACCTAGGCTTCTGAGGATTGACCTCAGGTCCTTTTCCTTGTACAACAACCGCTTTACATCTGAGCTCTCTCCTCGTCCCCTGTAATCTTGTTATAAACTACAAAATGCTTGTACGTCCCTCACACAATTGTGATGTTTAATAGATACTAATAATACTTAAGGCAGTCATCTGAAGAAATATGATTGTGGTGAAAAGTCAACAGCTTTGCTCTTTTTTTTTTTTTTTTTTCCTTTCAGGTTTTCACTGTACAGCAAGCAAAACAAAACAGCAAAGTGGAACACTGAGAGACAGCTTTAGCCCACTGAACTCAGAACTCCTGACATGTTTTGGGTTTTCCAACGGAGCTGCAGCACCTTTGATTCTGCGCCACAGCTCGTTACCCCACGGTCCGGTTATTTGATGAGTCTCCCAAAGGGCTTCTTTGCTTCGCTTCATTGTCCCTCTGTCACCCTCCTGCCAGAATTTCTATTTTTCACTAAGTCGAAAGGGCCGTCACTTGTAAACAAAAACACATTAGTTTACATACCACTGAGAAGGAAAATAAACAACTGTCAGTTCCGTGATGACATGGTAACAATTGTAAGGTGCATCTCACTTTCAGAGTTATTAAAATACTTTAAAATGGTGTCTAGAGGTCTGGAGAGATGGCTTAGTAGCTAAGCGCTTGCCTGTGAAGCCCAAGGACCCCGGTTCAAGGCTCGATTCCCCAGGACCCACGTTAGCCAGATGCACAAGGGGGCGCACGCGTCTGGAGTTCCTTTGCAGTGGCTGGAGGCCCTGGCGTGCCCATTCTCTCTCTCTATCTGCCTCTTTCTTTCCATGCCTGTCACTCAAATAAATAAACAAAAATAAAATAAATATAGATAAATAAAATGGTGTCTACAATCACCGAATTCTGGTGTCTTCATCATGTGGTTGTTTATCTCTAAAACTGTCAAATATTTCCATATGTGGTAATGCCTAAGTTGTTTATTGCAGATGTTGGGGCTTGACCATCCAGTCCAGCCTTACTAGCCTCGTGTCCTAACGTGTACCATTGAGTGTCCACGTGCCACAAAGTTACTTTTCCTTCTGTTGGTAAACTCCATGATCTATCCCTTCCTCTAACAGCACTTACTGACTACTCACTGTTTGCCAGTCCCTGTCCTAGACACCGCACTCTCTGCTTTAAAAAAAAATCTTTCCCAGGGTTTGGAGAGATGTTTATGTGGCTAAGGCGCTTGCCTGCAAAGCCTAATGACTTGGGTTCAGATGCACAAAGTGGCACATACATCTGGAGTCCATTTGCAGTGGCTGGAGGCCCCAGAGTACCCATTCTTATTCTCTGTCCCCTACCACCTCTCTCTCTACAGATAAATATTTTTTTTAAAAAAATCTTTCCCTTTCCTTCCTCCATTTTACCAACCACTGTATTTTTTTTTTCCTTCAGGATTCAATCCACTATTTTTGTGTGTGTGAAAAAATGTTTGTAAAACTTTCTCCATTTTTCTCATGTTATCTTAACTTGATAAATGTTATACCATGTTGAAACTGGATTTATCAGTTGCCCATACTCAGCAGTGGGCCCTTCAAGTTCAAGGAAAGTAACATTTCATTTTGCAGTGAGAGTACTGATTAGGAAAGTAGAATCAAAAGTCCTTTTCCTTCGTAATAGGACATCATACACCCTGACTGGAGCAGGGGGGCAAGGGGCATGAGACGTGACATTATAAAGGGAAATGTAGACAGCAGGGAGCACGGGAACTGTAAGATGAAGTTCTTGAGTTTAATTCTCACGTAGACCAGAAGTACTGTGAAACGTTAGAGCTGTAGGCTGGACTCCATCTCTCCAGCTTTTCAAGTAGCAAACATCCAGTCTGACCCTATTTTACTTCCAACATCCACCATGAAAACCCCATCATTAAAGGCGGCTTACTGAACATCCAGTGAGTTCATTTCCCGAGTGACAATAGGAAAATAAAAGCCAGATGAAACAACTTATACTAACACAGACAGTGATGAACAGTCAGGATTTGATGCTGACGAACTGTTCTTTCCATGAGAGCATTGGGTGCCACAGAGCTTCATTTTCCTTGAGGACAGTCCTGACTTAATCAATGATCTGTCGAGGAAGACATGAATCCATCCTCCTCTTCAAACGCCTATGTTAGTTAGCATCGCTGACTACTCCTCCCCTGGCAAAACCTAAATAGGAACCATGGGAATATGATCTTTGCCAAAAAACCAGCTCATGGTAGAAACACTTGCGGAATCTATTCCCTGTACTTCCTTCCAAATATTCTCATGCTTATAACCTCGCACTTCCTTTTTTTCTCTTCTCGACACTCTCAGGGAAATATTTATTTGTACGGACACGGCCCCCAGGTAACTACCTTTTGGTTAATTGTCTTGATTTGATTATCAACTTCAGCTTAAGGTTGGAAAAGCTGGTGAAGTACGGCAGATACAGGCCGTAAGGTGACTAAGAAGCATTAAGCTATAAAGATAATTAGTGATAAAGAATATAGTTAGGATGCACTAAAAACTCAACATCAGAATATTAAAACATTTTCTGTGTTCAAATGATAAATGGAAGGAGATGTTGACTTATAGTTCACAATCACTCTGTCCGTCCTGATGGGATGAGAAGTAATTCTAGTGGTCAAGGTGTTGACAAGGACATGAAAGAATTTTCAAAGGAGGCCTGGAGAAGAAGGGACAGTTTCTGAAGGACTTGGATAAAGGAGGGAAAGGAGGGCTTGATGTGTGTCGCTCTCCTCTGAACACACAGGACTTAGTTACTCACAGTGAAGCCATGGGCTCAGGCTGGCTGTGGAAGGCTCAGGAAGAGCAAACTTCCCGAGTAGCATCGTAGAAATGGACATCCTCTCCCTGAAGTGGAAAGTTTTGATATTACAGATTTTAATTGCAACTAGTCAGTATCAATAAACTGCTAAGGTCTTCTTGAAATATTATAATATTGAAAATACTACAAACGTAAATATTGGTGATCTAAGTATTACTGTGTCACATAGCCAACAAACAAGATGCAAGTTACCTGTAAGTGCCTGTCCAATCACGCTTTGTCTAAGAACATATAACAAGAGTCATGGCATGAATCAATAGTCATTTCTGCTTAAGCGAAAAATGTTAGGATAGGATATCTACTATTAAAAAAAAAACAAGCCTAAAATTTCAGTGACTTATCATAGTAGAAATTTATTTCTCACTCAAACTGGAATCTACTGAGAGTAATGAGGTGTGTGTATGTGAATGCATGTATAAACAAGGGGGGGTCTGCCTCATGCAGTCATGCAAGGATTGGGAATCCATCATCCATTTAGTGCATCCAGAACCTTGTACTGTTTCAGAGTCCCCCTATGGAAAGTTCTGCAGCTGGCCAGCAGACAAGGAGTTAAATAATACACAGGACGGTGACAGGTTGTTAAGTGTCAGGCATGCAGAAGGTCCCAAACCATTTCCACTCATATTTCTTGTGAGGAAGCTGGTACGTGTTGGGAAGCTGTATATCCAAAATGAAGAGAAGGAACAGAAAGATATTGGTGAGCATTATACAACCAAAAAAAAAAAGAAAGAAAACCCAGGTAATTAATTTTCATTTCAATGACCAAGTTGTCAGGTGATATAAATAAGATGAATAAAAAAAAATCCACTAGTATTCTAAAGAACCAAAATTTACCATCAAGTGAGTAATATTTTCCAGTTATCAGTCACTCGGGGAAGCTGTGCGTTTGTTAGGTGGATACTACCAGTGTCCACCGTTGTGGATTTTCAACTCTTTTGCTTTTGAGATTTTCTCTAGAACAGTTTCTGAGTCTTTCCAGTGCCGCTCACAGTAACACGTCTTCTTCTGGAGGTGAACTCTGTAGAGATGATAAAAAAGCAAGTTAGAGCCACGTCTACGGGGAGAATTCCGTCCCCTTGAGCTGAGCCATGCTGGGTTTCATGCTTCAGAAAATGAGGCCTCGTCTTCTCACGGGACCATGCAAGACCCTTCCCAGGTAAGCACTGGAGGAGCATTTTGGCAAGGACATCATTGTTGACACAAAAATGGACTGTGTCTCTTAACAAAGATAGCGTACAGATTTAGGGAAGAAAGGCTGCAATTTACATGTACGGGTTTTCGGGTTATTGGAACTAGGCAGTAGAGAAAGAGATGGACGACGGAGACAGAGGGGTGTGTAACACTGCAGTAGGCACGAATCCTCCTTTCTCACTTCATTATTTTTTCAATGTTTCGTTGACAGTTTTCATACAGGCACACAATATCTTTCGATCATGATCCTCTCACATGACTTCTTTTGTGCTCCATCGTTCCCCTTCATCTGAGCCCTTTCTTCTTGCAACTAGTCCCTCTTCTACATCGCTGTTTTCCTCCTCCTCCACCATCCCTGACAGAATGTGGGCAGGCCCAATATTGTGCAGATCTTGTGCAGGTGACAACAGCCACTATGAAGTCATGAACGTGATAATCACTTTATGTCCAGAAGATAGTGTTCCAAAGAACGCCTCCCCATCCTCTGGACCCGATAATTCTTTCCAAACCCTCTTCCGCAATGTGCCCTCAGGTCTGGAATGGAGTCTCACTTAGCGCTGAATGCTAAGCAGTCACTTCTTCTCAGGACTTTGATGAATATTGAGTCAACATGGACTGTAGAAAGAAGCATCTCTGATCAGAGGTGAGAGGAGCACTAGTCTCTGGCCATACTAAACGTTTAGAGAGCAATTTGAAGGGCACAGCATCCATTTAACTGAATAGTAGCTTCCTTCCTGGGGTCTATGGCCTTGCCAGCTATAAGCTTCTTATTGGGTTTTTAGTACCAGACATGAATTTCCTCCCATGCAGCAGGCCTTCATCCAATCACACCAGTTGATTACTTCCATAATAGACATGCCAGTATGGTGCCAGTAGGTACGTCTTGCCTGGCTGGTCAGTTGCGTAGCTCTCAGGCTCTATCGCTGGGTAAGACCATTGAGGAGTTTTCTGTCTCAGCAACCCATATAGTACTTTCTAGCTATGACAGCAAGCAGCAGGGAGGACACGTCTGCTTTAGTTCCAGCTGCATTTCTCAGTGGCCTGTAACTAACTGTAGCATATGGGGCCTTCAGCAATATGGTCTTACCATCTAATTCTGCTGCGCATCAAAAAGCAGTGGCAAGGGCTGGAGAGATGGCTTAGCGGTTAAGCGCTTGCCTGTGAAGCCTAAGGACCCCAGTTCGAGGCTCCATTCCCAGGACCCACGTTAGCCAGATGCACAAGGGGGTGCACGTGTCTGGAGTTTGCAATGGCTGAAGGCCCTGGCACGCCCATTCTCCCTCTCTCTCTCTCTCCCCCCTCTCTCTCTCTTTCTGTCTGTCACTCTCAAATAGATAAAAATTAACAACAACAAAAAAAAACTTAAAAAAAAAAAAAAGCAATGGCAAGCCAGGTGTGATGGTGCACTCCTTAAATCCCAGCACTCAGGAGGCAGAGGTAGGAGGATCAGCATGAGTTCGAGGCCACCCTGAGAATACAGAGTGAATTCCAGGTCAGCCTGGGCTAGAGTGAGACCCTATCTCCAAATAACAAAACAAAACAAACAAACAAACAAAAAAAATGAACCATGCAATAGCCTATATTGTTTTGAGGGTCTCACGGGCCTCCCTGCAGGCAACTCACTGGGAGGTTATCCCATGCCGCACGGGGACTTTCCTATAACAGCCTGTGGCTCCTGAGAGCAGCATTGCCCACCCCAGCCACTTCTGCCCAAACTATTTTTTAAAACTACGTTTTAAAGCAACTAACAAAAGGAAGTAGCTTTCCATTCGGCTTTTACCTGTCTTTTGTTTTGGAGACCCTCCCCCTCTCCCTCTTCTTCTTTATCCTTACTCCCTATTTCTTACCTTACTATGGTATTGAGAACTTGCCTCTAGATTTTTTAAAAAAAATTTTAGTATGATTTATTTATTTATTGCAAGCACAGTGAAATAGAGCAAAGAGGGACAGCGAGATAGAGAGACTAGGCGCTGCACCAGGGGCCCTCCAGCCACTGCAAAAGAACTTCAGACGCACGCGCCACGGTGCATTTGACTTTCCATGGGTACTTGGGGAATCGAACTAGAGTCCTTAGGCTTTGTAAGGCAAACCCGTTAGCCACTGAGCCATCTCTAGTTTTTGTCCTACGCCCCATCACCCCCCCACACACACTTTTTTCTTTTGAGAAAGATTCTTGCCCTTGTAGCCCCAGCTGCCCTTGAACTCACCATTTAGCCCAAACAGGCTTCTAACTCATGATTGCGCTGCCTGTGCTTTCCAAGTGCAGGTGTGGGTGACCGGGCCCGACTCCTGCATGTTCTTTCCCTACCCATGCAGAAGGATGGCTGTGAGCCCGTATCACCTCAACTAACCTTGCCATAGTTTCTTTCTCTTTTTATGGTGGGGTAGCTGGGAGGGAATCTCAATAATGTATCCAATTTAGTTTGGTTTTAAAAAGCATTCCTTCCTAGGAGCAAAATTTAATTGAGTACATAATAGTTTCCTTGAAAAACCACACGACATACAATTTGCCAGGTCACTTTATTTGGTAATTGTTAAAGTTGAAACATTTGGTGATCCCTTAATATTGAAAAAAAAAAAAAACATTTTATTGACAACTTTTATACATGTACATAGTGTATGCTGATTACAATCCCCTCTCATTACCTTCTTTTGACCTTCCTCTCTCTTTCCTTCTCCTTTAAAGGATATAATTGGATAATGAATGTGAAAACAAGTTCTTAACATTAAAAAAAAAAAAAACAATGCATGATACTTTGAAGGCAATAGGTAAAGGTCTTCAATGTGCAGTGCCCCACACTGGGAAATAAATCTTTACTGTTTGAGTGAAGCCCTGTGGATAAAGTCTTCCAGAGACTGGTCTAACAATGTGTGTCAAGATGGGCACACATTTTGACTCACACATAATTCCACCTTAGGAATTTACCAAGGAAAAGTATTTGAAGATTTGATGGAGGTACATCACAGCTTTGTTTGTTCCCATGGAAATGTAAAACAAACAAACAAATCCTTAGTATGTGTTACCCCTTCAGTGTATTAATACTGGTAAAAGGAAAGCGTTATGCCGTATCTAAGGGAATGAGCAATTATGAACTGAGATATGTACCTCGTTTTATATTTCACACCTTAAGGGGACAATGAAGCCTTCACAGAAGTATAGCAAATGTTGCCAGTGGTTATGTTTCAGTGGTGGGATTAATGGTGTTTCCATTCCTTTCCTTCCTTCCTCTATCCCTCCCTCTCTCATTCTTTCCTTTTACCCCTTCATTTCACTTCCTCTTTGTCAAGTTTCTCCCAAGGAGCATACAGAGGTCTGGGCAAAGAATGTACACCAGTAGCATTGCAAAGCAGGGATTCTGGAGCCAAACTGCCTAAGTTTGAATTTTCAATCTTTGCTTGTTAAAAACCTGTGACATTGCATGTGCCACTTAACATGTTTCTGTGACAGCTTCCCTCACATTTCAGTGCAGGTGATTATAGTTCCTAACTCCGTCATCAGCTTACGTGAAGGATTGAATGGTAGTGGGGGGGGGGTAATGTACTAAGGTAACTAGTATATATCTGCACAAGGCAAATGTTACTAAATATTTATAATTCAACAATTGGGAACATGATAGAGCTGTTTCCATTTTGTGGAAAACATTCATCATTATTTTAACTTTTACATGCAAATTAGCAAGAAGAGACTGTATTGTCATAGATGAATCCAGTTTTAAATTAGGTCCCCCAGAAACAATAAAACTGAAAAAAAAAAACTTACCATTGCCCCATTTACTGCAGGAAGCAGTTAAATAGACAGGCTTTTAATGCAGAACAGATCTGCAGTCCCAACGTGACACCCATAAACACAGACGTCTATACCCAAGATTCCTCAACTGTAAAATGAAGACATCATAAGACACTGGAGATAAGTTCAGGCCTTGGACTCACAGGAGGATTCTGTAGACCAGTGAAAATAAGCCATATGAAATGCTTAGCATGCTGCCTTTTGCAAGTTACTTAATCACCATCGTCATTAACGACGACCCTTTAAAGTAAATCTGAGGCTGCAAGGTGACTGAAAAACTATCACAGAGGCTAAAGTTCCAAGATTAGATGCAGACATCCAAAAAAGAAAAAAAAAAAGCTCCAAGATTAGATGCAGACGTCCAAAGCAGGTCAATGGGAAGACCCTAAAAGAAGGAGGGAAAAAAAAAAAAAACGTGTCAGGCAGATGTTAAATAGTAATGGATGCTAAAATATCAGACTAGAGGGATTCCATCTCAAACATAAAGCTTGAAGAAACACACTGGAAATAAGAATAGAATAGGAGGGGCTGGAGAGATGGCTCAACAGTTAAGGTGTTTGCCTGCAAAGCCCAGTGACCTGGGTTTGATTCCCCAGAACCCACATAAAGCCAGATGCACAAAAACTGGGACATGTATCTGGAGTCTGGAGTTCATTTGCAGTGGCTGGAGGCCCTGGTGTGCCCCATTCTCTCTACCTCTCTTCTATGTCTCTCAGCTTACAAATAAATAAAAATATTAAAAGAATAGAATAGGAAAATAAAGCATTTTCTCCACACAATGCCCTGTGAAGTTGGTTTTCTTGTCTCCGCTTGACAGAGGCGAGAGCAGATTCATAATGCCTAGGCGTCTGTTTAAACTTGAGCTGGGAGAGAAAGAGTGGAGATCCTAGACTGAATCTCAAAGAGAAGCTGTGTTCTGGGCACAGGTCCTGCTACCCATGGAAAGACTCTGCGTGTAGGTAATCCTCACCAGGGAGCAGGGAGATAGAGGGGAGAGGCTGAAAGAAGCCTAACCTGTTGTCATGGCTTCTTGTAATGTGTATTCAACATTTTAACAAAAATAATAAAACCCTTTCTCTTGTGCAGTAATATCCTAATAACGCATGCGTCGTACTCAAAAAGCAATGTCTGCATTTTCATTTCAGGAAGATACAGATAGCGTGCGTTTCCCAGGGATCGTGACTCAGTGGGAAAGCTGGGCTACAACACTGTACCAAGCAGAAAGGCTCTACTGTTGTCATTCTGTCTCTAGTGCTCCCACATTTCCACTTTCTGCTAGGCCCCCAACTGGGCACTTTGATTTTTCAGTCTGTCAGTACCCTCCCATTCAACCTGCCCAGTGGCCAATAGAGGGCGGACTATCTCTTCCCTCCACTCCCTCCAGACCAGCAGCAACACACTCTAATTCCCTTTCAGACTTTCCCCCCTCCTTTGGAAGAATCTTTGCAGCCTTAACTAGCCCTCGCAGTACTTATCTTAGAGGCGCTACTAAAACCAAGACGGAAAAAGGTCAGACAAAATAGTTAAGTCTCTTTTGGCTTGCCATTCTTATGTTTTCCACTTACACATGCATGCTCTTATAAGTTCTTCCTACTCCCTACCATGGGCTGACAATGTCATTGGGTTCAGAGCTACTTAATAAACATTTTATAACATGATAAATCCTATGATCCGTGGTACTTATACTGTGCAAGGCTTCCTAGAGAAAGAGGCATTAACCCATATTCCATGTAAGCTCTGGTTCTTACATGTGTGCATGTCTTCCAGGTTCATGCAGTTGTTCCCAGGCTTAATCTAACTGTCATGGTAGGCTCACCCTCCCTCTTTCTGGATCCTTAGCATGGTCTCTAAAGATGATGGGATCTTTTTGTTTGACCTTCAATGTCATCACCTCAGATTCTGGCCACCTTCTAGTCTTGCTTGATCCCAGAGAAGAACTGAGAGGTGTAACTGAGCTCAGACACTGGTTTCAGATAAACTACCAGTTCCTTGGAGATTCTCACTTGCCACTAGTTACTGGCTTCGGGAAATCCTGTTTACATCTATGAGTATTAATTCTAAGGCAAAGAACCACATGTAACCTGAGTCTTCTCCGCTGACAGACCTATCTATCATAGTCTGAGCCTTCTAGTCCTTTCTGACTCTAATTTGAATTCCTGTAACAAGTCAGTCTTTTTTTTTTTTTTTCCTTTTACTTTTTTTGTTTTTTCCAGGTAGGGTCTCAGTCCAGCTCAGACTGACCTGGAATTCACTATGTAGTATCAGGGTGGCCTTGAACTCACGGCGATCCTCCTAACTCTGCCTCCTGAGTGCTGGGATTAAAGGCGTGCACCACCACACCCCGCTCAGGTCAGACTTTCTTGCCTGGTATCTACCCACCTTCCAGGCGCCTCTACCTTTGAGTTCTCTAGACTGATGGATACCGTCCTCTATATTTTCCTTTGTCTGAGCCCAAGTCTGTGGTGTTTCCCAATCATTAATATGTTGCCTTTAAACATGAAAGAAAATTATAAACAAAAAAAGAGGGGGCAACACTCTGGATGATTACCACCTCTTTCCCCAACTATAGTGCCTTTTATAATTTCTGCTTTCTTTTTCTCCCCCATTACTTGACCTTGGCTTTTCCCTGAGTCCTACAATGTTATCTGCTACATTTTAATAATGTCTTTATTCTTTCATTTGAGTAGAAATACAGATAACCTCCTCAGTGGGAGTGGAAGGGGCTGGAAGGGGCGTTTTAACACAGTTCAATGATGACAGCTTGTTGGCAAATCTAACTGTGAAGTAATGTGTGTCCTGTGGAGTAACAAGAAGTAACCATATTTAAGAGTTATGCGATTTCTTCTGTTGTTTTGCTAATACCACCGTTATAGGACTCCAGGGTATGAAGACCTCCAAAACCGTGGTAGGGACGGTTTCCACATCTCCCTGGAAGACCCTTTTAAGAGGGGTGCTCGCTCCCCCTTTGCAATGGGAACAACTTCCCCAGGGACCCCTCAGTGATCATCAAGGAGTGTTTGCCTCCCTTCAGGACAAAGAACTTATGACTGGAGAGAAAATGTTTGTCGTTTCCTGATGCCAGTGATAGGGGAATATTCCACTGGTTAACTTTGGCTTTTTGGGTTGAGGATTATTAGCATGGCTCAACCAAAATATTCATCAGAAGTACAAATTTGTTCCACAAACAAGATTTCAAAGGCATCTTTGTTTCCTGTCTCTTTACACTGCTGCTATTAACGTTTGGTCCATTAGTCATGATGGCCCTGATCCAAGTGGCCGCCACACCTTTCCGCAGCAAGACCCTCTTGGACAGCCAAGCCTACTTCACACCTGCCCCAGGACCAGGCTTGTCTTTCATAACGATCCAAGTAACTTTAGCCAATCATCCATTTTATTCATGCTCCCGTGAGTGGCGGGCCATTATTGATACAATGGCATGACCATGGGTTCTCTCTTGATTATAACCATCAAAGGCATCCTTGGGACAACCTTTGCTGAAAGCCCCAGAAGAGGAACAGTCTCCACAAGACGCACTCTGCATCCCTTCGGTAGCTTCCTGGTTCATGACAAAGAATAGTTTACCATACAGCTTTTATTTTTTATTAGTACATTCACGATAAAAAAAAAAGAAAAGAAAAGAAAAGAAAAGAAAAAGGGCGCGCGGGGGTGGGTGGCATGAAAGCCCACATCCTTTTGCCCGTGAGCTTGAAAAACAAAATGGCAATGTCACATGGTATTAAGGATTCATGAGCACTAGCGGTGCGGCATCGTGTCAAGACTTGTAGTAATCCAGCATTCAGCCTTACTCCACAGAGAAGGGTTCAGCTCCGTGGCTTTCCAGTCACTCCCTCCCACAATACGGCACCTCGGGCTCAGACAAGAGCCACAAAACGCCCAGAATATGGACAGTTACAATTCAACTCAAGCTACAATCGTCCCCCAACAGTAGTGCCCCCACCTCCCCGCAATATTGCACCCAGCACCATTTAAAGCAGTTTCGCTGGAGATCTCTCAAGAGCTCCCGAGACTCCATTACATAATATCTTTATTTATTTTTTATTTATTTACAAAGTCTTATTCCCCAGCTCCAGTGGACGATGGATTCTCGTCCAGTTTGCGGAGGTTCGACGCATTTGCTTTCCCTTCGCTGGGGCCCAGCTGAGGTCGCAGCCATCTCCCCAACCCAGGATCTTCCGGGGGCGACTGGGAGGGGGCGATGTCCCTCGACATTCTACAAACTCAATCCTCCCACTCCTCCGCCCGGGGAGGTGCATCGGCCTGGACCGTCGGCGCTTCCAGGCTGGCCGCTCGGCGCAGACGTGCGCTCGGGACTCCGCTGCCCGCTCGGTGGTGCGTCCGGAGCCGGAGCCGCAGCGCGTCCGTGGAGCCCGGGGAGCGGAGGAGCTGCGCGGCCGCCAGGGCTGGCTCGGTGCGCCCGGGGCTGCTGGAGGAAGGAGAGGGGGAGGAGGAGGAGGAGGAGGAGGAGAAGGAGGAGGAGGAGGAGGAGGAGGAGGCGTGGAGGGAGGAAGGGCCCGGCCGCCGGGAGGCGAGGCGAGGCGAGGGGGAGGGATGGGGTGCTCAGCCAATGAGCTGCGCGCGGCGCGGGAGGGGGTGGGCGAGGGCTGGAGCAGGAGGAGGAGGAGGAGGAGGAGGAGGGGGGGGATGAGGTAGGATGGGGGAGGGCGCTACCCGAGCGGCGGAGGCTCGAGCCATAAACTAGCGCCCCGAGGATCGGCGCAGGAGTGGGGCGAGCCGGGCGCACGGAGCGGACGCCGCGGAGCTCTTCGCTGCGCCACCGCGCCCACTCGGCGGCTGGGGAGGCGGGCACCGGCCCCGGAGGCTGCGCCGCTCGGTCTCCACCGGCCGATCGGAGCAGGCGGAGGAGGAGGAGGAGAGAGAGAGAGGACCAGGACCCGGAGGCGCCGCCAGTTCGGGCGGGAGACGAGCGCAGCCGCCACCGCCGCCAGAAGTTTTGGGTTGAACCGGAGCTGCCGGGAGGAAACTTTTTTTTTTTTCTTTTCTTTCTTTCTTTCTTTCTTTTTTTTTTTTTTAAATTCCCCTCCCTCCCGGGAGGAGGAGGAGGAGGAGGGGGAGCCACCGCCACCGCTGCCGCTGGCGCCAGCGCTCGTGAGCTCCGGGTGCGCGCGGCCCTCAGGGGCGGCGGCGGCGGGGACGGCGGGGGGCCTGGCCCCGCGAGGGGAAGCGCACCCCCGGGGAGGCCCCCGAGGAGGGGCGGCGGCCAGGACCTCGCTCGGGGCTGCGGGGTGCGCGGCGACGGCGGCGGCGCGTGTGCCCCGCGCAGGGGAGGGCGCCCGCCGCGCTCCCGGCCCGGCTGCTTGAAGGCGGCGGCGGCCCAGGAGGATGTACTTGGTGACGGGGGGTAGGGGGCTGGCCGGCTGCGGGCACCTCCTGGTCTCGCTGCTGGCACTGTTGCTGCTGCTGGCGCGCTCCGGGACCCGGGCGCTCGTGTGCCTGCCCTGCGACGAGTCCAAGTGCGAGGAACCCCGCAGCTGCCCGGGGAGCATCGTGCAGGGAGTGTGCGGCTGTTGCTACATGTGTGCCCGCCAGAGGAACGAGAGCTGCGGCGGAGCCTACGGGCTCCACGGGGCTTGCGACCGGGGGCTTCGCTGTGTCATCCGCCCCCCGCTCAATGGCGACTCCATCACCGAGTACGAAGTGGGCGTCTGCGAAGGTACGGTGTGCCCGCCCCCACGCGTGCCGCCCCCGTCCCCCCTGGGAGCGGGCTGGCTCCAACAAAGTTTCACGGAGACTCACCCTCCCTCCCCATCCCCCGGGGCTGAGGGAGACGGGGCACCCCGGGAAGAGAAGGGACCACGGCTCCCCCCCCCACCCTCGCCTGTTCCCCCCGGGGAGGATGCCCTCCCTGGCGCCCACGCCGAAGCCGCGGTGCGCGCAATTGCACGTCGCGGGTGGGGGCTGCGGGGTGCCGGATCGCCCCCTGCCACACACACTCGGTTCCGCAGAGACACGCACGCGTGTGGCCGTCCCGGTTTGGGCTGGGTGACCGTCCCGAGCTGGGGGGGGGGTCCCCCGCGCGTGGCCCTGGGGAGAGGGGGAGGTTGGGCACTGCGGAGGCCGGCGCGCAGGAGCCCCCGGGGCGGGCGGTGAGGCTAGGAGCCCGCCCAGCCCGCATAGCGCAGTGTGGCTCCGGGATTCTGCACGCAGCAGTCCGCTTCTCGGGGTGGAGACCATTCTCCACTCCAGCTCACACACACCCCAACCCCGGGAGGGGGGGGGTGAGGGGGGGAACTCTTGGGATTCTGTTTTTTCTTTGCGCTCTTCCTTTACCTCCTTCCTTCCTCCTCCTCCTCCTCCGCGTAATAAATCTATTTCAGCTCCGGAATATGTCAGCCCAGGCAAAGTTACGCACGGTGGTGGTTACTCATTTATTTGCCTATTGAAAACGGTCAAAGGCTTTCTGTCCCGAAAAGGGGGGGGAGGGGCGGGGGTGTGGGGTGCGGCGGGGAGGTTACACCTGGGGGTGAAAAGTTGCTGCTCTCCACCCGAGGAAGATCCGACACCCGCGTGTTCCCAAGCGGTGTCCACAGTGTCTTCCTTTTTGTTTTCTTTGACAGCGTGGTGGTGGTGGTGGTGGCGGCGGAGGAGGAGGAGATAGTCTGGCATCTCCATGCCCCCCGCGCTCCCCGGTGGAGGGTGACGGAGGGAGAGGTTTGGTAGCGGAACCTCCGTCCTTGGGGAAGCTCCATCGGTGGGGTGCGTGTGGGGGCCTCCGTCTGTGTGTCAGGCCAGAGGGGTTGTGTGTGGGGGGGTGCTGGTCTGGTGGTTCTTTTTATTTAAGAGCTGATAGGCAGGACTCCAGTGAGCACCAGTTAGGAGTGAGATTCCCTGCTCTGGCCGCTGCTGGGCCCCCACGCTGCTCCCGGGGCGTCCTGTGCGCGCGTGCACGTCTTCTACAGCCGTATTATTCTGGGGGAGTGGTGGCCTAAGAGACTGACGGGGCACATGCCCTTTGCTAGGGCCTGCTGGGGAGCTGGGAAGGGTTTGTAAGTGAAGCACCCTTGTGTGTGTGTGTGTGTGTGTGTTGTGTGCCTTAAGAATAAAAATGGGTCTATTAAAATGCTATGCTTTAAAAAAAACGTATTTATTTTTACCCGTTTTTTTTTTTAAGGGTTATTACAGTTGTGGAAAATCGGGGAGGCCTTCCAGGTGTGGAAGCTAGTGGGCAGTAATGAGTGAAGGGAACTCTTGGGGTGGGGGGAGGTGGCGCTCCCCTGCACCTGTAGGATATTGCTTGCAAGATCTCATTTGCCCAAAATACCGGAGGGAGGGAGGGAGGAGAGAGAGAGAGAGAGAGAGAGAGAGAGAGAGAGAGGGAGAGAGAGACCGCTCTTGGTCCCCTTTTATCATATGGCTTGTTTCCTACCTTTGGGAGAAAAAATAATAATGAAAAAAAACCAACCTGGCCATCAGATGGACTGATACAGTTTCAATGTTTGATTTTTTTCTTTTTTTTTTGGAGGCGGGGTTGGTGGTGGTTCTGAATGACTTAGGTTGAAAGATGCTTCTTTGAACCCTGCTGCTTGGAACGCATGACTTGACCCAGCCTGTCTTGCAGAGAACACACAGCTTGGTTGAGTGTAGTGGAACTGGGAAGGACTTTGGGAGGCTCTGAGGATGCTGCTGACCATAGCTCTTTCTTCATGTGTTTCTGGTGAAGGAAGTGCTAGGGGGGAACACCTCCAGTAATCAGGGGTTTTGGGGCTGGAGAGATAGCTTAGTGGTTAAGCGCTTGCCTGTGAAGCCTAAGGACCCCGGGTTCGAGGCTCGATTCCCCAGGACCCACGTTAGCCAGATGTACAAGGGGGCGCACGTGTCTGGAGTTCGTTTGCAGTGGCTGGAGGCCCTGGCGCGCCCATTCTCTCTCTCTCTCTCTTTCTCTCTGTCTCTTTCTCTCTGTGTCACTCTCAAATAAATAATAAAAATGAATTAAAAAAATCAGGGGTTTTGGCAGGGTTTTTGAGCCTTCCATTCCTTGGGAGTGGTGCATCCGTCGGACCCTCCTTCCTTCTGGTAACACCTCCAATGCACTTGGGGCTTGCCTTCGAAATGCCTGGACGTGTCTCTTGACAGGATTGTGTTTCATTTAGGGTTCTCTGGAAACACATTTCACGTAGCAGGTCTGTTTTCAGCTACCAAAATCATGTGCTCATGGAGGGCTCTTCCAACCCCCCCAACCCCACCCCCCAAAAAGCAGCAGTCAAGTTGCGTTCTCAATTCATGAAGCCAAGGTAAAAAAATGACAAGTGTCTTCTGACATGATGTCACGGTTGGATTTAGGCAGATATTTTAAACTGTATGCCTAAGTAATTTCAGACATTTTCACAAACTATAAAATGTGTAGGAAGCATAGGTTAACTGAGACGTCTTTTCCTTTTTAAGAGTTAGAGGAATCTTTACCTGTCACTAATTATCTAGAAGGTGCCACTGTTTTGTTTTCTGCTCCGTTGTACGAAATTTCTCAATGGCCACTGTTTCCATTTTTATTCAGAAGCCCACGTGTGTGATTATCATAACTCACATGAATAGCAATCGATCCATTTTATTCATGTTGTCTCTAGTGCTGCAATTTTTGCACTGAAATGACCCCTACTGGTTGTATCTGTTAATGAAACAGTCTTTTGAAAGCTTACTTAGTTGGAGACTCTGAGAAAAAGTATTTCTTGGTATGGAAATATTACTATGACGAATGTACCTGCTTTTGATGGTATGACTTATATACAGATTATGTTGTTATTTGCCAGTTTGCAATAATTTTTGTCATTCCTGTGTTAGCTTTGCAAGAGAAAAAAGAAAGCATGCTTTTAACTGCAGTTCACAAATGAGTTAGATAGGCCATGGGCCAAAGTGGACACCTTTGAACTTCTTGCTCACTGGTTTAGATTTTTAAGGCACCCTGAACCATAGTGAGCTCTTAGGATTGTTTGTGTACTTTTTATTATTATTATCTGTAGGAAGAACCATGAAGAAGAAAATTCTCTGCAAGACTAGATAATGTGATAAGTTGTGTCCTGTGAATCACATGAGAGGTACACTTGAATTTCTTCTCAGCAGAGTTGAAATTGTTATTACATAAACCCTGATTTAATCTTCTTCCTTTTGACTAAGTGCATTTGAAAACTTGAGCATGGAGCCAGCTACCCAAAGCCTTCTGTGTCCTCTGGGTTTTGAAACAGTGTCTTGTGGCCCTTGGGAGGGGGCCATTCCCTTTCCTGTCTCATTCATCTGGTGAGCTTCCTGTTGCCCATTGCAGAATCCTAGCTGGATTGTTTTCTTGGCCAGGCTGCTGTCTCCAGGGAAATCACCTTACAAGCCAAAGAAACAAGTTTGCCTTCTAACCCCCCCCCCCCCAGCCCAGGGGAAGAAGTCTGGATGGGAGATCTCTTTGGAGGATCAGAGCTTTGAAAACTAATGAAGTGAGATGGCGTAGAAAGAATGTTTTGATTGGACAGTGAGAACAGTATTTTGAACTAAGGGAATGAGGGCCTTTTTTTTTATTCTAAGGGTGGGACAAGGGGAAGCAGTGTGAGTACCCATTTGTCTGGGAGATAATCAAGGGAGAGGATAGCCTGAGTCTGACATTGCCAGGGCAGAGTGGTGAGGACCCCAGAGGACATTCCTGAGTGGCTTTGCTTTGAGGACCCTGTTATGGTAGATGGAGGTACCTGTGCCCGCAGGGAAGCACACATTCTTTTTCTGAAGTCAATAGCTATTTACTCACTGGTCTCAGTCTTGATGGAACTTATTTTTCCATTTTTTTTTAAACCACCTTCATTTAAGCGCTGCTTCGTTCAGGATGCAATTCTCCCAGCCGTCCTAGCTCTTCCTCCACCAGCCCCGTGTCCCGTCCCCCCCCCCCCCGACCCTCAGTGAAGATAACTTAGTGTGTATAATGGGCACACACAGCAAAAACAGGATTGTGTTTCTGGACTGTTTCCATGGAGTCTCTTTACTTGTCACCTGGAGACAGACAGACAATGGTGGTGATGAGCACTTGGAAGGAAGTGAGCGGGAGAGCCGAGGTGAGTCCCCAGAGACCAGCTGGGCCAGCCGACCCGCCACAACTTGCGGCCAGGCCCCGGCCCTGTGTGCAAGCCGCTCTCTCTTGCGCTCTGCGACTTGTAAGTTAAGAGCCTGTGGATTTTAATTTCAACCAATTAAATAAAGGACAGGAGGGGCAAAGTTAACACTTTATGCTGAAGTTAGAAAAAAAAAAAAAACGTCATGGGTTTCATTTTTTTTTTCCATCTCAGAAAGTCCGTTAAGGCCCCGTCAGGTCTTTGATGCCCAAGGCAAGCAGAAGGGTATAGAAAGTCCTGCTCACAGGGAGAGGAAGAGGAACCTGACCAAGTAAACAAGGAAGTAATTAGTTCCTTCCCAAAGTAAATATTGACAAAACTTGCCGGACCAACTATTCCATGTGCATACACAAATGACAGGACTCAGTGACCTTCACTTTGACTGTTGGGCTTATAGAATTGTCACTGTTATTGAGGAGTCTTGTTACACAAAACATTTGCAAAGCACAAGTGAACTGCATGCTGTACAGGGGAACAGGCTGCTCTTCACACCCGCTTCGCAGTGACCAGGAAAATCTGTAAGCGACAATGTGTGAGTAGGTCAGTTGTGAGTAGACGAGATAATTTATGAAGAAGAGTGTGTGATCCTAAACCTCTGGGCATTGCATCCGCTTTTAGGGAGTGTGTGGAGATCTGCTGCATGTCTCTGTCTTCCATGGCTTGGTTAATATCCGGGCACTGGATGAAATGCTTGGGGGAATGCAGGGAGCAGGCGTTATGAAGTGGGGATGAAATGCTTGGGGGAATGCAGGGAGCAGGCGTTATGAAGTGGGGATGAAATGCTTGGGGGGATGCAGGGAGCAGGCGTTATGAAGTGGGGATGAAATGCTTGGGGGAATGCAGGGAACAGGCGTTATAAAGTGGGGCAGGGGTAGTTAAGACCACGACCTTAGAAAGATGTTAAGTGGAAGGACTAAAGGGTGACGGATGGGAGGAGGACAAAAAATATTGAATTCATCTTAAGCACAACTATATTATCCTTTGAAGAATAATCCAAAACACATTCCAGAGATTAATTGTGAAATTCCTGAAAAATGTGGGTGTGTCTAACATCTCTCTGGAAATAGTGCCAGCAAGAGAGATGACAGGGCAGTCTTAGCATGTAAATGCCCAAGGTGCCAGGTGGTGAAATGAGTGGAAGGGAGATATATGGCCAAGCAGGCCTTAATACACTGTGATCTGGGTGGCACACTAGTTTTGGGATTTCAGAGACACCCAGTATAGCTCATTTAATTATTTGTGAAAAAAGAAAATGGTAGGCTAGCCAAGTAGCTATGAATAACACATCAAAAGCCCTCCATCCGAGGCCTAACTCTCCAAAGCTGCATTTTCAAAGCTTGACTTACTTTCGCATAGAAATCAATCACTCCTTCATTGATTTTTTTTTTTTTTCTACTGTGCACAAGGCCTTCTGCTGGGGCAGAGGGCAGATGGGAAGCCTGGGGACCACTCAGAGGTATTTTCTATTCTATACACTCTTTCAATCAAGATAAACAATAAGATAGCAAGACCAAGGAAAGAAAAAAAGTGGACATTCTCATGTAAGTCCAAGCTAAGCAAAAGGGATTTGTGAATCTGTGTACGATTACTTGGTGAATGAAATACAGGGATAAAGTTTCTCCTAAGAATGAAAGGGCTTGAGGGGAACACTTCGGGGCCTAGTGGCTAGGTAAGAAGGTGAATCCGAGTTTGAAGGAGCTCCCTTTTCTGGGGGTGAGGGAAAAGGAACCTAACTTTTCTTTACATAGAGCCTGTGTAGTCTGGTGCCTGTCAGCATGTGTTGCCCAGCATCTAAGAAGGAGCCTGCATTCTTCCCGTTTTACTAGCTGTGATTCACAGTGGCAGGCTTCCTTTCCAGAGTGCTTTTCTCTTTGTTCTGGCATGTTCCAGTAGGCACAGAAATGTGGGCAGTGAGCTGGGAGGTGTCTTTGATGAACAGCTCTCCCTCACCGCCCGCTCTGCTGCTGCTTCCACTGGTCTATTGGTTTGTTCAGGTCACGGAAGCCTCCCTGCTTTCCACAGGACCCCCCCCTCCATTGGGTGGAGAGACAGGGTGCTTGGCCACACCTACATTATTTAAGAAGGCCTTCAGGTAAAAAAAAAAAAAACTCTTTAAGTTTTGGGGTCCAAGTGGAAAAGTTTTGTTTTGTCCTCCTCTCCACCCCCCCAAAAAAGATCCTATTTTCTTTTCTTAGTTGCAAAGGCCCTTGTGTCTTCTCCAGCCACAATGAATTACCTTTGTTTTGGTGGAAGAGTGGAACAGCCCAGGGTTAAGTCACACTCCTGGACTTGAGCTATGCCCTTGCTCCGCCTAACCCTCACGGTCCTGAGTCCGGGGTGCTTAGGAGTAAGGAGTTTGGACTCTTAGAGAAAAGGAGACGGTTGTGACCAAGTTCAAGTTCCTTGTCCTCCACCTGCACAAATACTGTGAGTTAAGCTAAAGGCCTCAGAAGCCGTTTGCTATCTCTCTTCCTAATGCCTGTTTGTTTTTATCTCATCCAAATCATTAACTACAGCATTTGCATAGTTGGGGTAAATTTGGGGCAGTCTAAAATTCTTTGTGTTGTGTCATAGGGAATTGCAAATTTCGCCATTTTTCTGTGGGCTGATATTTCATTTTAGGAATGGGAGGGACCTAAACTGACCCTAATTAGTAATGTACTTTCCCTCCCCCCACTATGTCATATTGGGAAAGATTTCACTGGTAGCTCTTGGAGAGGTCACACTGATGGTCAGCACAGGTTTGGGTCTGTCTTGAGTCAAGGGAATAAGTTGTTTGCATAGCACCCCCCCCCTTTGGAGCCCCAAGCCCACCTGCTGATGCACTGCATTCAAGCTAGGCAAAACCGGAGGTTTAACTCATCCACTCCCTTCTCGTTGAGCCATTTAATCTCTTTATAAGTCAACCCATTTCTCCGTTAAGTTAGGACTATCCCTCCTGCCCACAAATATTTATTGGGCATGTGCTGTGGGTCTGGTCTGTGTGCTATAAAGTGGTGACACCCCTTTGTAAAACTGGGCTTCTGAAATTTTAATGCGCACACAGTCACCTGGGGAGCTTATTAAAAGTGCAGGTTCTTGGGCGGGGGGGGGCGGGGGCACCGGTTAGTGGGAGAGCACATGCCTGGCATGTACAGAGCTCTGATCCCCACACCTAAACAAACAGAAGGCAGGCTGTGACTCAGTAGGCTAGGGAGGGGGTTGGGGAGCCTGAGGTTCTGCAAGTCTAACAGACTCTCAGGTGATTCCAGCCGTGGAGGCCCCAGGACCACACTGTCAGTAGCAAAATTGCCGGCACTTGGGTTTACAACACAAGACCCGAAAACTGTTACTTGCTTTTAGAATGATTATTTTCCAGCCCAAATAAGATGAGATAGGAAGCCTGTTTTCACAGGTGACTGGCCAAAGCCGGCATCATTTACTGCAGTAGGGTTGAGCAGGTTGGCGTAGTGGGGAGGGCGGCCCAACGGCACTCTGACCACTGGGGAAAAATACAGTGGATGGTGTCGCATTAATATCTAGTGTCTCTCCTCTCTTCTTTATGCCAATCCTCTTAGTCATCGTTTTAAGAAAAAGAAAATAGACTTTGAGGCTAGACAAACCAGTGTTCACATCTTAACTCAGGTTTTAAAAAATTATTTACTTATTATATCTATATATATATGTAGATCTAATATATATTCTATCTATCTATCTATCTATCTATCTATCTATCTATCTGTCTATCTATCTATCTATATATATATAGAGAGAGAGAGAGAAAATGGGACCTTCAGCCACTGCTGCAAATGATCTCCAGACGTGCGCACCACCTTGTGCATCTGGCTTTATGTGGGTACTGGGGAATCGAACCTGGGTCCTTTGGCTTTTGCCAGCAAGCGCCTTAACTGCTAAGCCATCTCTCCAGCCCTTAGCTCAAGCTTTTAACTGTGAGATAACCTTGCTTGGGCTTCAGTTTTCTCAGCTGTGAAGATGGAATCAGTAGCTTACTTTCAAGTGACATTGTAGTGAGTATTAAAGGCAATGAATTTATATTACATGTGATTACAGAGATCCTTCTACATATATGTGAGGTTGTAGGTGTATACTTACATTTGAGCTAATGCTCTCCTTGGTATCAACTATTTTTTTTCTAAAATAACTAATATTAATTCAAGTTTGGATCCCTTCTCATTATCTTTCACTTTCTCTGTATATCAATTCAGAAGTCTGCTTTGCAGACTTCCCCTTCACACATCCTTTCTTCCATAGGAGGGGACAGGTTTCTGGTCTTAGATGTTTGTCCCAGAGAAAAGGTCCCTAGGGTACACACTAAGTGCAGCCGACTTACGAGGTGCACCCCAACATCCCAGCCCCTTCGGAGCTTCTCCAAATGTAAACATTTGCTTGGTTTCATGATTTGAGTTCTTATTTTCAAAAGCTATCTCAAATTCATATTTTTAACATTTTTGCACATGCCCATGAGAGGTGTGTGTGTGTGTATGTGTGTTTTGTATACGTGTGCATGGGCACATGCGTGTATAGGTGTACAAAAACACATGTACCATGTACATTTGGAAGCCAGAGGTTGACATTGGATGTCTTCCTCCATTGCTCTCCACCTTATTTTCTGAGTCAAGCTCTCTCCCTTGAACCCAGGGAATGTGGGTTCAGCCAGTCTTGGCTACCCAGCTGGCCCCTGGGATCCCCATGTCTCTGCCCTCCCTAGTGCTGGGATTACAAGCAGGCCACCCACATCCGACCAGCATTTATGGGTGTGGGGACCCAAAGTCAGATTCTTACATTTGCACAGCAAACCCTGAGCCATCTCCCCAGACCCTCAAGTTCATAATTTTAAAAAGAGACATGTGATTTCCTGACACTGAGGGCCAAGGCCTCCCCCGACTGCATGTCACCATCCCTGGCATCCTGCCTATTCCCTTGTGTGTGTGTCACAGGGTTGCCATGGGTTGGCCTCTTGGGGATCCTAAGTCTCTGCTGCAGTGACAGGAAGAACACCTTCATACTCCTTAGTTCCCAGTGTAGGTGTGGACCCACCACCCACTTGTTCTTCACCTTGACTCTTTCATGCCTGGAAGTGAGCATCCTTTTTATTCAGTAGTTACTGGCTAAGAATTTCCCAAGATGGGTACTTTATGTAGGTTACTGTGGAAAAAGGAGAAAGCTCTTGATGGGAGAAAAATCCTTGGAATCTAAGCTATAACTCATCTTTCTTCTTGACAGCCAAGCCTTATTATAACTGGACATTTTTTTAGTCACTCTTAGAACCTATCATTATTGGAGTGTCTGCTGTCTTTTATCCAAGGTGTTAGTATTCAAAAATGTAACGTGTAAGCAAAAGGAGAAAAACTGAGACTTGCCTTTCAAGTCTACATTAGTCACGTCCAACCATAACATCCTCATTCGATACATGCTGAGAATATTTGTCTTAAGAATATTTAAGAAAGAAAATTTTAAGTGGTAATTATATTTTAGGATGTTGTCAGTTTACCCGTCCTAAGTGCCTGGGAATTTGAAGCATCTTAAAACTGGCAGTTTTAGCAACCTTTAGTAACCAACCATTCTGGCCATCCCAAAGTTAAGTAATAATAATAATAACAACAACAACGGAAATAAATAAAAAAAAGATGTAAGCAGTAACTGAAACCATGCCCATCTTATTTAGCATGTCAAAACAAAAAGCATAAACAAATATCTCGGATTCAAAACAGAAAGGAATTTCTGGCCGGGCAGGATGAAACCTGATCCCGCAGAGCCTGTCTACCCGAAGTAAGTTACTTGCCTCTTACCAAAGGCCACAGCAAAACGGTTCACAGCTGTGATCAAACAGGGGCTATTGAAGCCTTGGAGGATTATAACACCTCTTTTTTGAGATTGCAAAAGACCTGACAGAAAGAGGCAAGTCTGCCTTGAGGGCGTTCCATCTGAACTAGTTAGTAAGAATTATTTGGACCCCCTTCAGACCTCATCAAGAGCGAAGAATCTTACCTGTTAGCAGTGCTTTGTCCCCTTAGAGTGGGTGTTTATCATTCTGCAGAGACAGATCTTTAAAAAAAAAATCTTTCCTCACTTATTCTAGTTGGAGTACAACATTTTATTATAATTTCTTTTGTTTTTTTGTATTTTGTTTTTCGAGGTAGGGTCTCACTCTAGCCCAGGCTGACCTGGATGGAATTCACTATGTAGTCTCAGGGTGGCCTTGAACTCACAGCGATCCTCCTACCTCTGCCTCCCGAGTGCTGGGATTAAAGGCGTGCACCACCACGTCTGGCTTATTGTAATATTTTTTAAAGGTATGCGTGAGGTAAGGTTTTAGACAGTTCTTAATCTCTGGAAATCAAAGTAGAAGGATCTCTAAATGGATTGAGAAAATGGGAATAATAATATGTTTTCCAAAATCACTACTACCTGTGACATAAAAATGAAAGAGCCAATAAATTTTCATGTGTTTTTAAACATTTGTTTATTTATTTTTTTGAGGGAAGCCCAACAGACCGCTGTTAAAAACATTCTATTTATTTGAGAGAGAGAGAGAGAGAGAGAGAGAGAGAGAGAGAGAGAGAGAGAGAGAGAGAGAATGGGCGTGCTAGGGCCTCAACCCCTGCAAAGGAACTCCCATGCGCCACCTTGTGCATACGTGGGTCCTGGGGGATTGAACCTGGATCCTTTGGCTTTGCAGGCAAGCGCCTTAACATCTATCCAGCCTCAGACTGTCCTTTTTCATGTGTGTGTGAGGTGGGGAGAGAATTGGTGTGCCAGGGCCTCTAGCCACTGTAATTGAACTCCAGACGCATGTGCTGCCTTGCGTGCATGCATCACCTGTGTGCGTCTGGCTTATGTGGAATATGGAGAGTCGATCCTGAGACCTTAGGCTTCGCAGGCAAGTGCCTTAACCAGTAAGCCATCTCTACAGCCCAAATTTCCATATCTTAATGAAAGGAGTGCAGATATGTTTGTTTATGACCTGGCTTGTCTCAGAAAGGACTTGAGGTTGCTCAGGAAGGTCAGTATCACAGATTCTTACCTATGAGGGTAACATAGTAAGGAGGAGAAAAAAAAATGGAGGTTTCTGGATCTTATTTACTTAAATCACCTGCAACTACCCTTTTGCTTCATTTCGCCTTAATATGTCAAAAGGGAATTAGAGTCACCTACCTGAGGGTACAGGAACTGAAACGGATAGGATCTTAAGGCCATTCTCTGGTCATGAGGTCCGCTTTTATGACCCCGAAGTGCTGGTCAGAGATCAACTACTACGTTGTGCTTGCTGAGCCAGGGAAGGAAAAGTAGTGACTTACCTGGTGCTCTGCCAGGTACTGTGTAGGCCGAAGGGGCTGAGCTGGAAAAAGCCCAAGAAGTCTGCCCTGGTTATGTTCCTTGGGACGCATTAGAGATACCCAAGACATCGTTATTGGAATTGCAGTGGTATCTATGAAATATCCGCAATCTTAACTGTGACCCAGCCTGGGCCCAAGGTAGACCCGACCTCTGAGGCGGCCTGCGTGCCTTCCCGATGATTCCTTCCCCCCTTTCTCATTTGCTTCAGTGATTCTTACCGCCGGTCTGAGGTGGGTGGGTGCCACGGCGCGAAGGGAGAAGCAGCCCCGAGCCGAGGCAGGACCCAACTCGCCCGGATCCACTCGCTCCCCGTCTGCCTGTGACGCGGGGAGGCTGAGTAATTGCTGCCCTTCCTGATGCTGCCGGCCGCAGCCGCATTCTCCGCATTCTTTTACCTTTGCTGCAGTTTTCACTTGCCAGGGAGTTTCCTTAAGGAGAAGGCCGAGTTTTAAAGAAACACAGCCAGCTCGGCTGCATGCAGACAGTCACCACCGGCCACGTGTGACCCGTGGGTGCCCAAGTTGGGAGGATGAAACGATTCGTCCCCTTGCCGCACACCCTCCTGAGCGTCTGAGTGTCACCCACCGAGGAGCCTTTTGACTGTTTGTGACAAAACATAAGCTACCTCTTGGGGGGGGTCTGGAAGCTTCTTCTTTGCACTGAAGTTCAGGGGCAGGGCTTGGAGTGAGGCTCCTTGGCATGAGCCCGCAGCCCTGGAACTGCACATAATGCCTCTTATTCTAAAGAATGGGGAAGGCTCCCACCAATCAGCTTGCTCTGCCTGCGCAGCCTTCCAGAGCGAGGCGCTGGCTGAGGAATTCCAATCAGGACTTCTTCATTAATAAAACGAGGCGAATGTCACATGGCCCTCGGTGTAGGACCTGAGAAGTCGCAACAGCTAATTACGACGTAGCTCGCTTCCCTCACTCTTCATTGACAGTTCCCGTTGTTTCCTCAGCACCAATCCCTACAAAGTCACTTGATTCTTAAACTTTTCTGTAATGCCTTGCTTGGTGTCCCCAAATAACTTTTTCCCCTCCAATCTATGAAACTGTTAAAAAGTTTACCAATGACTGCGGGCTGGAGAGATGGCTTGGCTGCTTCTGATGCTTGCTTGCAAAGCCTTTAAGACCCATTCCATTCCGTTCCCCAGTACCCATGCAAGCCAGATGCATGAGGTGGCGCATGCATCTGGAGTTTATTTGCAGTGGCTGGAGGCCCGTGAGTGCCTGTTCTCTCTTTCCTCCTTCAAAATAAGTGAATAAATAAAATATACGTTTTCAAAACGTTTGCTAATGACTGGGTGAGCATTTTATGTTGCACTGTGGCTGGCAGTGGCTTTCCGTTCGTTTTCTCCTTTAAAAGATGCTATCAGAGGTTAAATCCTGTTCCTGGCTCTTACAGGGTCTCATCCGGTCTAGATTTCTAGATAGCTAATGGTTAGTGCCCACTTGAAACAGCCATTGAAGGGGTGGGTATGGTATTCCTCTCCGAACCCGAGCTCTCGCCTAGGGTAGGCTTTCCGGCATTCTTCCCCAGGTGTATGAATAGGTCTTTATTTCGCCTGCCTTCCTGCTTGCTGTGGGGGATTCTTGCTGGAGCACTTTGATGAGGTTCTGGAGACAGCCAGGGAGTGCAGCAGTATGGATGCAGGTGCCCCGTGAGTTTGTGCCAGGAGGTCTGCTGGTACCTTGCCGTGCCTGCTTCTCTGCGCTGTGGGTTGGCCTTCCAGCTCTAGCAGCTTCTTGCCAGGAACCTAGTTCGAGCTGGATCTTGAGAGCCCGTGGAAAAAATGTTTGCCCTGCAGTCTTTCCATTTGCCTGCACATTCTTCCCAGCACGGCTGCGCGCAGCTCTCCAGCCAGGGCCGGCCAGGCTGGGCACAGAAGCTGATGCCAAGTGTCCTGTCCTCTGTGAGGATCCCTTCCAGTCACCGCATCTGCACTCGGGGCCAAAGCATTCTGTGGAAATATTGGCAGGGGGAACATGAGCCAGCGCACATCAGCTTTATCTGACACCCGGGGGTTATGGTAACATGAGCTTGAAAGTGATCAAACGTTGCACACATAAAGCAAAGTTCTTTTTTTAAATATTTTTTGTTCATTTATTTATTTGAGAGTGACAGAGAGAGAGGGAGAGAAAGAGGCAGATAGAGAGGGAATGGGCATGCCAGGCCCTCCAGCCACTGCAAACGAACTCCAGATGCGTGCGCCCCCTTGTGCATCTGGCTAACGTGGGTCCTGGGGAATCGAGCCTCGAACCGGGGTCCTTAGGTTTCACAGGCAAGCGCTTAACCGCTAAGCCATCTCTCCAGCCCAAAAGCAAAGTTCTTTACAAGGTTAGGGTAGCCATGCTGGCCTAAAAGGAGGTGCCCAGGACAGGAAAAATCTTTCCTCAAACCTGTGTGTGTCCAGTTACAGAAGCACTCCTGAGAGGCAGGATGCTAGAACGATGTTCTTGCACTTTCTGGTTCACTTTGTGCCTGTGGGTGTTTGTGTACACCTGTGTGTGTGTCTAGTCACTGATGTCACAGCACATCACAACACCGAGAGAACACCCCGCGCTGTTTTACCAGTGTATGAGAGTCCTAGGTCCTAAGCAAGTTAAGTGTCATCTCTACTGTGTAGAAATCAGCAAAGTGAAAATGCTGTTCTTGGGCTGGAGTGATGGCTTGGCGGTTAAGGTGCTTGCCTGCAAAGCCTGAGGACCCAGGTTTGATTACCCAGTGTCCATATTAGCCAGATGTACAAGGTGGAACATGTGTTTGTAGTTCATTTGCAGTGGCTAGAGGATCTGGTGCTCCCGTTCTCGCCCTCTCTCTCAAATAAAAAAAAATTTTTTTTTTGAAAAAGAAAATGCAATTCTTAATAAAGATTACAGTACCTTGTTTTATTATTACATCTGAAAAGAAGCATGGTTCTAATTGAAGTGTGTTGTCTTTTAAACTGCGTACTTTATTGGAATATCTGTAAGTAGACAAATGGAACTCAGAACTGTTACTGACATTTATTTCTTGGTGATTGAGACAAGTTTTATTACCCTTTATAGCAGTGTAGGATGATTGATAGCAGGCCATCATTCACCATCATATTTTGACCTCATTTAGGAATTTTAGATGTGAGAGCCAAAAGAAAAAAGGACAATTTTAGGGTAAAAATTGGAAGACCCCTGCAGGGAAATAAGCAAACTAAATGAAGCCAAAGTTTTTTTTTTTGTTTGTTTGTTTTTTAATTGGAATGAGATTAAATTCTTTCAAAGGCCATGCTGGGAAAAGGTGAGTCTTCTGCAGCCAAGTTTATTGACTATCTGTTCAGGAAATTAGATGCTTTAGAAAGAGAAAGGAAAAAGAGAAGGCTACCAGCAGAGAGCTGGAAAACTTGAGGTAGATACAGTATTTACATGTTTTAATATAAACCATGCCCAAGAGAAATCTATAATTGCAGCTGCATTTGGCACTGAGAATAGCCCATGTATTATATTTTTCAAATTGTGTGTAACTATGTAATCATATGACCTTGAGTCAGAAATGCCTGGGTGATAATGTTTCTTGAGAGAACGGACAAGTAGAAAGAATAAGGAAGTAGAAGAGAACAGGCATAAAGGAAGAACAGTGAACTGCTTTATTTCTGGGGATGTATTTTATATCCATAATCATTCCAACCACTGCTAATCTTGGTGTAATAAGCATTTAACTTCCCATAGGGCCATAGTAATTTGCACATTAATACTAAAAGCCTACAGGTAAGGGAAAATTAGATTCCTAAATGCAAGATCTGACTATCTTGTTCCCCAAATTTTAGGTCTTCCAACCTTAATTTGCATTTGTCTTGGACAAAGACCCTTGGAGAATTCAGAAAATCAGGTGATATGGCCACTGTATAAGCTCAGTATTGAGTGCTACTGAAAATGTGGGGCCAGGCCAGCAACTGGAAAACGGGTGTGGCGCTGGCCTTCACAGTCTTCACAGCCTTTCAAGTGTTCTTCCTATCCTTTGGGCTGCTGCTTTGTAACCCTCCCAGGAAAAAGTAATGCCATCCCTGCCCCTGGTTGCCCGTAAATAGCACTTTCCCCTTCCCTTGTTCTAGGCTTTTCCTAGTGTGTCAGAGTTCACATTTCTGGCTCCCTCCCTTGTTGTGATCCCCGGGTGCCAGGATTGTGTGTTATTCTAGTGCTTGGCACACAGAAAGAACTCAATGAGCATTTGTTGACTAAATCTAGACTCAAGGTCATCCAAGATATTATACAGAAACGTTTCCATCGGAACTGTTGGGTTTGCATTGTGGAAACCAAAACAAGTGGCACTTACCTGTTCCGAGAATCCCACTGTGAAACCCTGTGACTGCAGAGCGAAGGCCAGGCTGGTGTTAACTGTGTCCACCCCAGTCAGTCTTGACTGATCTCTGTAATGTTTCCATCGTGGGTTCCTCTCAGCTGCGTTTGTTGTGGGTGATGTTTAGAGGTGACGTTCACTGGTGAGGACTTTTCCTCCCTCCAGGTTCTCATCAAGCTGTCACTTTTTTATACAATTTTTATTTTTTAATTTTATTGATTTATGTGAGAGAGAAAGAGGCAGAGAGACGGGGCGGGGGCCCCCCCCACACACCGGGGCCTCCAGCCACTGCAAACGAACTCCGGACGCATGCACCACCTTGTGCATCTGCCTTACGTGGGTCCTGGGGAATCGAACCGAGGTCCTTTGGCTTTGCAGGCAAACGCCTTAACCGCTAAGCCATCTCTCCAGCCCCAAGGTGTCATCTTTTATTCACAGCCCCTCATTTGCCTGTAAGAACGTTCCCTCGTGTGTGGTCGCCCGTTAACCTTCTCCTGGTTGCCAGGGCTCTGTGCCCTGAGCAGGTGTGGTCATTGGTTGCTGGTAAACAGTTGCTAAATGGTTATGAATTGCTTTGTAAACACACTTCAGATGGCCACAGGAATAGTGAAACAGACTTCAGGATTCTTGGCAGACCCAGGGTGGTGTCTGAAACATGTATGTTCAGTAAGCAGGGGGGAGTTTAGTGCAACCAAGATGTGTTGAATGTTTAGTCCCTGTTGAGTGCAGTGAGTGAAACTGCCTATTTACCACTTCAGGTGATCTCCAACTGTCCTGAGGAATTAGACTGGCTCCTCAGAGGAAGGAAGTATTAAGCAACAACAGGAGGATGCGAGTGTGTGACTTCGAATCATGAAAATGCCTCACAATGGCTTGAGCAGGAAGTCCACGGGAATGCAGCGTAAGGAACTTAGGCGCGCACCATCCCGTTCGGATTTACTGCAATCCCTGTCCTTTCAGGAACTGGGGAATTTTTGATGAGTGGCTGGAGCCTCATTCTTTATTTGGTAGTGAGCCGTTGGTTTGTCCTTAGCCATCGTCAGTCCTGAACTTCTTGTTTGTTTGTTTTTTCTGAAAGTCTTAAAGTGATTGACAGATTAAGACAGACCATGACGGTCAGCACTTAAAGGTACCTGGGTAAATGAGACCTTTGGGTCACACATCAACAGGAAGCTTTTCAGTTGCTAAGGAAGAAAGATACGAACAAGATTAAGACAGACACACATTACCCAGGGCCCCACTTACCCTGGTACCAGCTACAGCACCTATGCAAGTTTTGTTTGTTTGTTTTGCTTTGTTCTCCCCGCCCCCCCCCCCTCCGGTGCAAAGGGACCTAGCACAGGGCCACCACTGAGCTGAATGTACCCCGCCCTACCCCCTGTGCAGCCCTTCATGGTGTCCTGAATGTGCCCCAGAGCCCAGCTCCCCCACCCCCATGGCTGGAATTCTGACTTTTTCTTTGCCCTCCCCACATTTAAGATGTACATCTCACACCTGACAGAAACGGACCTGAGTGGTCGGTGGCTTTCCCAGGTGCCCACTTTAGGTCCTTCTGTTGACCATCTCCAGTTGTTGTAAAGATTTGGAGAAGGGGGCTGGAGAGATGGCTTAGCGGTTAAGCAGTTGCCTGTGAAGCCTAAGGACCCCGGTTCGATGCTCGATTCCTCAGGACCCACGTTAGCCAGATGCACAAGGGGGTGCACGTGTCTGGAGTTCGTTTGCAGTGGCTGGAGGCCCTGGTGCGCCCATTCTCTCTCTCTCTCTCTCTCTCTCTCTCTCTGTCCCTCTCGCTCTGCCTCTGTCTCTCTCTGTCGCTCTCAAATAAATAAATAAAATAGATTTGGAGAAGGGAAGGACGGCTTGTTGGACCAGAAGGCTTACAGCCATAAACCTGTGGGTAATGTAGGGAATGTGTAGTTGACAATGAAATGTGAAGATTTCTAAGCAAAGTCATTTTATTGTTGTTCCACTGATCAGTTTCTTCTGTTTAGAAGTGATTTTTTAAAAAACGTGTGTGTGTGTGTGTGTGTGTGTGTGTGTGTCTTCACTATCACTGCAAGTTTAAAAATCGTGTCCTGGGCCTTGGTCAGGTCTGTCCTGAGTGTTGCCTTTTCTAAGACTTTTTCAGCAGAAGGAACATCTGACCCGATGGGAAATACTGCCTGAACAGGGAGGGGTGCGTTTCTCAAACCCATGGTTCCGTGGTTGACTTGAGGGATGGGGGATGGACCCCCAAGCTGTTCTTGCGCTGTCAGAGCGCACTTACCCTCAGACTTCAGCCAAAGAAATGAATGGAGGTGGGATGTCCTTGCGCGAACTGGCCTTTGACTGTCTACCTGCCATGCCTTCAGTCGGACTCTTGAGGAGAAAAAAATTAAAGTCATGTGTGGGATGGAGAAAGCAAACAGATAGGCCTTTCTGAGGAGGGAGACATGAAGTCACTCGTGACACAGGGATGGAGCCTTGCAGAAGAAACAGTGGGCTGGAAAAATGGTGGTGGGACGGCGTCCCTAAGTCCACGTGTGTGGGAACAGACATTCTCGGTCAGTCTTTCCTTACCGGGGGAGAAATGTGTCATGATTAGTGGATGGCTGTACCCGTGTCACAGACTATGTGATGTGGGCATGTTCCGATTAGAGCAAATGTACGCTTGCTGCAAAGACTGCTCGCTGTGCCCTGTGCTTATCCTGACACCGGCTTTCTGTCCAGACTGTGCGTAGCAGTTGACTGGGTTCTGCTAAGCCCCAGCGAAGAAGAAGAAAAAAAATCTTGAGATGTGGACAGAAAACTCACTGAGTAAGGTGCTTGCCACACCAGCATGACGACCCGAGTTCAGATCCCGGCACCCACACACAATGCTGGTTGTGTTAGCACACACCTCTTATCCCAGAACTGGGGAGCCAGACACAAGGAGTTCCCTAAATCTATCTAGCTAATCTAGCCAAATCGGAGAGCCCTAGGTTCAGTTCAGGAAGAGATCCTGTCTCAGGGAGTAAGGTGGAAAGGAGTTAAGGCAGACACACCCAGTGTCACCCCTCCGGCCTTCACGCACACACACGTGTGCCTGCACACATACAAGCATGCATATACACACGCATGCGTGCCACACACATGCAGAAGATCTGCCTGTCTCTGGCCATCGTTAATGAGTGCGTCCAGATGCATCCCACGCTCAAGGATTCTTGGAGCCTATAGTTGCAGATAAAGAGCTTTAGAGAGACACAAGCCCTTTGGAAAGGCTCCTTAGAAAGGCGCCATCTAAATTCCCTTTGAGTTAAATTTTTGATTATTTGTTTGCTGTCACTCGCTATGTGTGCTAGTGCCAAACATCAGGTGTACTGCCATCTTCTGTTTGTTCTGTTTTTTTTTTTTTTTTATGAGCGAGAGAAAGAGAGAGAGAGAATTGGTGTGAGAGAGGGAGAAAGAAAGAGAGAATTGGTGTGCCAGAGCCTCCAGCCACTGCAACAGAACTCCGGACACGTGTGCCACCTTGTGTGCATGTGCGACCTTGCGCGTGGGTCGCCTTGTGCGTCAGGCTTACGTGGGATCTGGTGAGTTGAGCGTGGGACCTTAGGCAAGTGCCTTAATCACTAAGCCATATCTCCATCCCTTGCTGCCATCTTTTAAATGAAAACTGTTATCAAGGTAATGTCCCTTGACAGTTTGGAAACTAGGAGAAGACCAAACCACTCTTGTTCTCAACACAAAACCACAAAAATCCTTATTCCCGTTTAATCTTCTGTGCGTTCATACTCTTCAAAAACCACGTCTCGTACCCCGATTTCTTCAGGTCAACATCAGATGTGTTTTCCCCGGGCTGCTGCATGATCTCCCTAACTGTAACTTAAGCTGAGTCGTTGAGATGTGTCAGCTTCGGGGTTCCATTTCTTCACCCTCCTTTCCTTTTTGACATATATAAATAAATATGAAGGGGAAAAAAAAGTCATTCCAGGTGAACTTAATAGAACGTTGTGTGTCGTCTTAATGGAGTTTGATTTTGCTCAGTGTCTGGGCTCTGCAAGCAGATCACTGGGGTTGTCATTCCAGCTAGGGAATGCTCCTGTGTATCTTGGCCTAGGACAGGACTGTCACTCTTGTTTCGTTACATACTTTCCTGCCACCAGGACTGCATAGGTGGTATAAACACTGACAAGCTAACTGTGAACTTAGCTAGTGATTTGCACGCTTTGTGCAAATAGCCCATTGGGTAGAGGCATTTTAATTCCGTTGTTTTTTTTTTAAGTATATTATTTATTTCAGACAGAGAAGGAGGGAGAGAGAGAGGGAGAATGGGCACGCCAGGTCCTCCAGCAACTGCAAATGAAGTCCAGATGCATGCGTCCCCTTGTGCGTCTGGCTTACCTGGGTCCTGGAGTGTTAAACCGAGGTCCTTTGGCTTTGCAGACAAACGCCTTAACCGCCAAGCCATCTCTCCAGCCCTCCCTTGCTTTTTTTTCTAACAGCATATTTAAGATTAGACATGTTTGTTTAGTATGAAAAATGAATATAAGATATTCACTTTACAAGATGCTCACTTCATGATGAACTTAACAACCTTTATGCTTTGCAATCAACTCTGTGTTCTTGTTACCAAGGAGCTTGAGGATTTGAAACAGTTTTCAATTTCTATCATTTTATACATTAAAACCCCGAGGCCTAGAAATTGACCAGCAGGATATACAGTGTGGACAAGTTCAGCTCATTGTCAGGGTTAAGTTGGTTGAGATCCTGTCAGGCAAACTGTCTTTATCACTGACTTTACAGTAGTTTTTGTAGCTCAGACACTAGTTTCATATTCAATAAATACATGGCATTTGTTGTTGCGTTTCTGATTCATTTCTGCGCTATATAAAAATACCAGTTCTCAAAAAGATAAAGATTAAAAAAAAAAAGAATCTTACTCAAAACCATTTGCAGAAACAGCATGAAGTTCTGTGTTGCCAATCTGAGAACTTAACTTGTGGCTGATAAATGTCAGTTAACACAATCAGTTCATAAAACACGAGCCTTCCCAGGCTGCTTGTTATTTGGAGAATACCTAATGAGGCTCTTTAAGCCACAGCATACCACCAGGGTAGGCATAGGCGCAGTTAGGATTGAGCAGATGCTTTTTTTAAACAACATACTTAGTACTGGAAAAACTAATTCAGAGGTAAAATAGCATCCACTTTCAGGTTTGTTACAGTTATCTTCTGTTGCCAGGAGAAACACTCAGCCAACAGCAGCTTATGGAGGGGAAAGGCGTTATGTCGGCTTACAGGCCTGTGAGGAAGTTTCACCCCAGCAAGGCACAGCAGAGGCTGGGTATCCCATCTTGCCACAGCAGCTGGCAGCAAGAGTGAGCTAGCTCTGGCAAGGGGTCGTGGGCTCTTAACACCCCAAACGACACACCTCCTCCAGCAAGACTCCCACCTCCCCAATTTCCATCAGCTGGGGATTGAGTATGAAGCTTAATTACAAACATGTGAGGCCATAGGGGACATTTCTTATTCAGGCAACCCCGCAGTTTAATCCTGGATATTTATGGGATTTTAATCATATTATGAGCTAATATTAAAGTTGGTATACAAAATTCACGATTTGAAGTGTAAAGTTTAATACCTTCTACAACAAATGTTTGCCACACACCCTCCCTCCACTAAAATGTACACACTGAAATTGTGTATCCAAGGTGAATAAAGGGAGAAAGTTAAGTCACAATTTCAGAGTTTGAAAAAGCAGAGGGAACCTAAGATTTCCCTAAGTTTTAGCCTAAGGTGGGGCTTGTAGCTGCCATTGAAATCAATTTATGTGAAAAACATGTAAAGATGAGACTTGAGAGATTGTCTCCAGTACTGTAGTGGATCTTTAACTGGTTAACTTTTTGTTATTAACAAAAACATAAGTTCAGAATCTTCTTTTATTTTTTTGATTTTTCCAGGTAGGGTCTCACTCACCCTAGCCCCGGCTGACCCTGGAATTCACTATGGAGTCTCAGGGTGGCCTCGAACTCACGGCAATCCTCCTACATCTGCCTCCCAAGTGCTGGGATTAAAGGCGTGCGCCACAACGCCCGGCAGAATCTTCTTAATAATGTGCTTATAAATGTTTGATTCCGTTTGTAGAGATCGATAGGCCTCATCCTTGTACGGCAGGTGGGTAGCACGATTTGGTAGCGTTGTGTGCTGCCCGTGAAGGACAGGTTTAGCTGCAGGTTGAGTGCATTTTCTCACAGAGCCCTGCAGCTTAGCCAGCTTAGGTGAGGGGACGGGGGAGGAGCTGGGTTTTGAGATCCCTGGGTTTATTTCTGGCTGTTGGGATGTATGACTGTTAGAGAGGGCATAAATATAGTCTGAGGTTCTGGCTAAGACTAGATTCTGGATGGATTTTGCTTATAGCTGTTTCTCCCTTTCACTGGAAGTGGTGCGTCCAAGGGGGACACCTCAGTGTCCCAATCTCCTATGGCAGACACTGCTCTCCTGCAGAGCGCTAGCCCCGGCCAGCCTTGTTCCTTTTTATATTCCATTTCTCAGCTTCCCTGCCTGCTTGTGAGAGCTGGGTTTTCTTTTAAATAATGAAGACCAGGTTTCTTGGGGAAAGACAGTTACACAAGTACTGCGAGATGGAGACGCACAGAGCTGGCCCTGTGTCCCTTTGCCTCCCGTCACCAGTGCAGAGCTAAGCAGTTTCTGAGCCCCTTCGTTCTTTCCCTCTAAGGATTAGTAACTGACTTGCCCTGCGCAGGGTGTGAATTCCCTGTCCCTTGCCTCCACTCTTGGGGTTCAAGGAGGCCCATATCCTGCAACGGTCCTTGTGTCTCAGTCATGCAAGGGGGGGGGCGGGGGGGTTCTGGTTAAGAACTTAAGAACCAGTCACTTCTCTCTCTGCCTTCCATGATGGCACTAGTGTGAGTCCAAGCGCTGCCCTGTTAGTCTCCAGTGAATCAGTTTTCTCTTGGGGCATGTTACCCACCTGTACAACTAGCACTATTGTCTCCATTTGAAATGGTAGGGAGTGTTAGGGTTTCAGTTTCCAGAAAACCTAGCTAGATAGAGCCAGTGACTTCCTGGGGAAAAGGCTAGATGACACATTTCCTTAGGGAGAAACCATGTTTTATTAATGAGAGGCAAAACAGTGTGGAGGTAGGAGTATGGGCCGGGAAGTCACCTCGCAGCCCAGCGGAGGGACTTCCACGCTGTGAGATACATGACTGTAGCCACGCCTGTTCATGCGTTCCACCTGGAAGTGGGAATAGTCCATTCATGGTGTCCTCTCACTTGGGTGGTTACGGGAATTGGTTAAGTTAATCAATTCGTGCAGAGCACGTAGAATAGAACCTTGTACGCGGTGAACACACCGCAGATGTTAGTTGTCATTGTATGTCTGTGGCTCAGCATACAACAGCATGGCTTTTGCATACTAGAGCTTGCTGAATGTCTTGTTGGGTAATATTCAGAAGGTCACAGCGCGATTTCTCTCCTCTCTCACTGTAAAATGAAAGTCATTTGTCTGCACCCGAGGCACCATAGGCCCGCAGTTGGTGCCTAGGATGTGTTCACCAGATCGAACGAATGGAGTCTGTTAGAAGCTGTGTTGCTCTCTAGCGGCTCCCGAGGTAATTTGGAAAAGTTGAAAGAGCTTAATCAAGTGACTTACTTCTACTAAACACTAGTATTGGGACATTGCAAACTTCCAAAGTAGGCAGTGGGGATATTAAGAAAGCCTTGCTCTTTCATTATAGGCCTTTCGTTGTCTGAAATCATGTTAGCTTTTCAGGTGGGGGGAGGGGTCTGCTGGGTTGATGCTCTGTGATTGAATGACCTCCCCCGTGCTTCTTTGTGACCCCCCCAGTGCCTGGTATGGTGCCATATAAGTAGCAGTTGTTCAGTGATTTTTTTTTTTTGTAACTCAATGAATAGTTGATGGGCTATTTTAATTCACATCAATGGCAGAAGGTGCTCGTGAGGAAGTTCTGTTAGTATTTTTTCTCTAAGGGAAGCACCTCCGCACAGCACCGTTGGGGGTATCAGATCTGAAGGTGGCTCTCAGCATTTCTGGCATGTCAGAGCACCAAACTGTCTCCAAGTGGTCCAGATGAGGTGGTGAGGGTGGGTTGCCACCAGACATCTGGCATGTCTAGGCCAAGCTCCTGATGACGATTACAGTTCTCACAAAAGGAAGGCGAGTTTTTTTTTTTTGAAAGTATGGAAATCTAACTTAAAAGTTTTTGCTGACAGCATTTCATGTAGTGAGGGCTAAAGGCACACATCCTGTGTTCTCTTAGAAGAAGCTGTGATCTTGAGCACAAGGATTTTTGATCCAGGATGTGACGGTTTGGGAAAGATGACTTAGAAAAAGTCATCATATTTATAAAGATGAGAAGAATGTGGACCCAAAGTCCTCTATCAGTGTTTTGTAAGTGCTTTAAGATGAAAACATTTTAAAACTACTTAGATTAAAAAGAAAAAAAAAAAAGACTTATGTAACAGGATTGCAACAATTCCTTCTTCTTTATGGAGAAATGTGCAGTTTTAAACAAATAAGCACACGTGTATTCATCCAAACAAAATAGCCACTCTGTTGTTTTAAGTTTTAATAACTTTTTTTTTTTTTTTGGTTTTTCCAGGTAGGGTCTTACTCTAGCTCAGGCTGACTTAGAATTCACTAGGTAGTCTCAGGGTGGCCTCAAACTCTCAGTGATCCTCCTACCTCTGCCTCCCGAGTGCTGGGATTGAAGGCGTGTGTCACCGTGCCTAGCTCTTTTCTTTTTAGATCTCACTGTATTCCAGAATTTTTTTTTTTTTTTTAAGCTGTTAAATTCTCCTCTGGTACTCAACTCTTTTAAAATAATAAATATATTTTGATGCAAATGACTGCAGTGTGATTCTTGCGTGGCAAGATTGTTTTGCCTCGCAGGTGGTTTGAAAGACTCTTAATGAAAGGGACGGGAGGGTGTGCGGTTGCTTTCTCTGTTGCTCACATGAGTCTCACCCACACTGAAGCTGCCCATTTAAAGTGGGATCTTTGTAAAAGGAAGGCCTGTCACAGGCATGCTTTATTGGCCATCTAATTGCTTCTGCTATAGTTCCGCTCTGCTTGTGTGCAAAACTCAAGCACCTTTATTTCAGTGCTGGCAAAAGTACAATCTTCCGACAGTACTGGGAGAAGAGCTCCTGGTGGTAATGTGCAGATTTCCCTGAACGGAACACTGAGCCATTTTCTTACGATGTAAAAAGATGGACTTCTAGTTGATTCCTGACGACTTGCCGTAGAGAAAGCGTATTCTTATACAGGGGTTTGAGTCTTAATTAATAGGTGATTCTGTGTGGAATCCTTGCTTGATAGGAAAGTGGTAATTGGTTGGAAGTTTTTTTAAAAAACAAAAACCAAAATCAATTGCTTATGGTGTAATGGCTCTTATCGGGATGTCTTGGGCTGGAGAGACGGCTCAGTGGTTAAAGGCACTTCCTTGCAAAGCCTGATGACCCAGGGTTCAATTTCCCAGTATCCACGTAAAGCCAGTTCCCCAAAGTGGCATATGCATGTGGAAGTGCGTTTGCAGTAGTGGGGAGTCTCTGCCATGCCCATTCTTTCTCTCTCTTCCCCACCTCTTTCTGTCTGTCTCTTAAATAAATAAATAAAATATTTCTAAAAAATGAAAAGGATATCTTTTTACAGGGTCATATTAATTCTTACACACTTAATCTTTGCTTTTAAACTTTCCTCATAAGGATTCATTTAAAACAACGATTGGCTTTAAAAAGAGGAAAGAAGACATTTAGCTGCAATATGGTTGGAAGATTTTGACCACTTAGGGATTTTTAGCATTCTACCTTGAGGCAGAATTCAGCAGTTTCTTTCTTTCTTTTTTTCTTTTTGTGTTTTTTTTTTTTTTTTTTTTTTTTTTTTTTTTTTTTTTTTTTTCTGAGGTAGGCTCTTGCTCTGGCCCAGGTGCTGACCTGGAATTCACTTATGCAGTCTTTGGCTGGCCTTGAATTCACAGCGATCCTCTTAACCTTTACCTCCCAAGTGCTGGGATTAAAGGCGTGTGCCACCACACCTGGCAGCAGCATGTTTTGGTGGCTTCGATTCACACATGAATGACGGACAGTGCCATGTGGCTCCTCTTCACTTACTCCTTCTCTGTCAGAGTCCATTTGAATGAGCCCAGCTCACCTCCACCCTCCTCCACCAGAGGTCCTGACTGTCTGGGGAGGGAGTTGATGTGAGCCCGGACTGCAGTCTGCACATCCCGCTCTCTCCTTATTCGTTTTGCCTCAGACTCTTCACTGCTCTGTAGCTTTCCCCTTTCCCAGTGACGTGGAACGGACACCACGAGGGATTCAGCCCTGGGCAACCTGTCGTGTTGTCTCAGCTGCTCCCCCGAGGTACAGCTGGAGGTCAGGGGTGTCAGTTCTCATCCTGCTGTGACCCTTTGTCCGAGAGGGAGACCCTGATAGTCTGTGCGTTCCAGAGCCAAATTTCACAGGTCTTGCAGCCTGCGGAAGCACAAGGTCCTTGTGGCTGGGGCCTGGGCATTTGAGCCTGGACCTCAGAGGGACGGATCGATAGCCTTTCGGCGAGGCTGGGTCTGAGAAGCAGAGAAATTCATGATTGTAAGAATAAGCAGTTTTGCGTGGAACTTGTAAAGAAGTTTGGACGTCATTTCTGAGTGGAAGTGGAATGTGTTAGTCAAAACTACACCAGTCTTTCAAAATAATGGAGGCCAGGGAGCTGATCCTTTTCCAAGTCAGAATCATGGGGTTGGATGATGCCTCACAAAAGCCTGTCTAGGCCAGCCCCCTCACTTTACAGATCAGACTGAGACCTTGGAACATTCTCTCAGATGCTGTTACTTTTGTTCTTAATTTTTTGTTTTATTTTTATTTATTTATTTTTGATGTTTTATTTTATTTATTTGGCAGAGAAAGAGGGAGAGAGAATGGGCGTGCCAGGGTTTCCAGCCACTGCAAATGAACTCCATATGCATGCGTCACCTTGTATATCTGGCTTACATGGGTCCTAGGGAATCAAACCTGGGTCCTTTGGCTTTGCAGGCAAATGCCTTAATTGCTAAGCCATTCCTCCAGCCCTATTTATTTGAGAGTGACAGAGAGAGAAAGAGGCAGAGAGAGAGAGAGAGAGAGAGAATGGGCGCTCTAGGGCCTCCAGCCACTGCAAGCGAACGACACATGCGCCCCTTGTGCATCTGGCTTACGTGGTCCTGGGGAATCAAGCCTTGAACCTGGGTCCTTAGGCTTCACAGGTAAGCACTTAACCACTAAGCCATTTCTCCAGCCTTTTTTTTTTTTTTAACCTCACCCACAGAGGTTGAGGAGCTTCTCCCACTCTGGCTGGAGATTCGTGGGGCTACTGTTGCCCTCCCTGTCCGCAGAACATGGAGCGCAGTGGGCAGAATCGGCCCCTGGTGAACTTGCCTCCGGGCTCCAGGCTCCGCCCCGACTCCCCAGGCAGGAATCTGGATTCCCGCCCTGTGGTGGTGTGAAGCCACTGGAATGTGGCACTCTGACCCTTGGCAGTTGAGTGTCCTGGATGGACCTGGCCTGGGAAACAGGAAGGACTTGGGAGGGAGAAGGCATGGCCCATGGCCTTGAGGTGGGATGTAGGGAAAGGAAATGCTGGGCATTCTGCTTCCCCCCCAGCACCCCAACTTGTCTAGGGGCTCCCACACGGTGGGTGCTGGACTGGTAGATACTGACAGTAGGTTTCTTCAGGCCAGGTTGGAGGTGCGTTACCTCGGCAGAGCTGGGCTCAGGCAGGTGAGCTGCTGAAGTCAGGTGAGGATGAAGGGATGTGAGGGGAGAGGGAGGCAGAGACAAAGCAGAGGCAGTTGTAGGAGAGGAGGAAAGGGATGGGTGGATGGATGAAGAAGTACCCCAGTGACTAGGAAGTAGGCACATTTGTCACTTCAGAAACCAACTATATCAGAAGATAGGAAAGACCCTCCCCCAAACTGCACCCTGTTTTCACTTTAGAGCAGGCGTCTTTGGGCGAGTATGGAGTTAGTGAAGGGGATGGATACACTCTGAAATGTGGGATCGCCATTACCCCTTTCTGTTTTCTGTCCCTGGCGGACAACACTGGGATCAGTTTAACTCCCTCTAAAGGGTGTTCAGGACCAGCCTCAGGGTTCATGGTGCTTCCCACCCCTATAGATAACTGCCTTCCATTGCTTTTCAACTGACAAGACTTCATGCAGATTCCACTAGAGCCACAGGTAGGCAGATCACACAGCTTCCAAACGGCAGTGAGATTTGCCAGGGTGGCAAGCCAGCTTTTCGTTAGAGCTCCTGAAAATGGGATCCCGCGCCCTGGGGAAAGCGGTAGATTGAAGGCACAGGTCTGTTTCCGAAACACCTGTTTCAGAGGAGAGCCAACGCATCTGCCCCGAAGTTGAGCCGGGTTGTGTTTCCTTTGCCACTGGGGTCTCTCTGCTTTGGAGATTAACTCTCCTCCCTAGTCAAGGTTGACCTGAATGTGACCGATGCTCATAAGTGATGTCAGATCTATCGGAAGCAAGGGTGCTAATCTCATTTGCCCTCTTCTGTAGGACCCCGTGTAAAGCGCTCAGACCAGTGACCCAAAACATTGCTACCTAGACGGGCCTTGGTTGCCGCACTCATCTCATTTATCACGTGTACAAGCTAGCTGGGTGACCCCACGTCCTCAAGTGTACACCAAAAGCTACCCAGCGGAATCTAGCTGGTAGTGCAACAGCCGAGCAAGCCAGGCTCCCCGTGTAAGGTGGTGGGCATCTTCCCACCTGCCCTGAGAACTTAACAGCACTCGTCCATAAATTTGGAAGTTCAGAACAACTGAAGCACTAAAGAGCACTTCCAACGAAGAACGCATAAGTCTAAAGCCGCATACTCCTTTCTGTGTGAATCCTTTGGAAACCGGTGATCCTTACAGATAACTAAATAGGTTTGATTATAATATAGGGAATTTTTGTTTGGATTTAATATTCCTTTTTATATCCTAAAAGCAATTCTTGAGATACGTAGTAAAATAATATTAGTATAATAATAAATAATAATAAAATTAAATAGTTGGTGATTTTTCAGCCTTCAGGCTGGAGTAGAAGAGGTGTACTTCCACAAGTTGTGAGGTTTATGATTCCATCAGTCTCCCTGTGATTTCCTCTGCACTCTGAAGAGCAGCTTTAAATAGAGGACCATGACGAGTCACTTCTCAGCATCTACCTACCTAAGCGCGTATGGGAATACTATGCTATCGCAGTAGTATGTGGAGAACATCAGGGTGGCTCACGTATTTTATACACATATATGTTTTTGTAACAAACCAGTTATTCTTTACGCGTTTATGCACGCATGTGCTCTAATGTGAAGTACAGAACTATATAAGCGTTTCTCTTAGACACCACTGTGTTTTAAAATACCCCAAAGTTAGCCAGCTTGTCCACGGAAGGCCCGAGAGTAATGAAGACAGAACGCCAGCCTGACTCGTAGAGCCCGGGGCTCTAAGCTGCTGCTGCTCTTTCTATATGGTAGCACCAGCAGAGAATGTTCCATCCTGAGAGAGACACCTGCTCGGGGTACCATTCTCTTACTGCAGCCGGCACGTGGGTGTGGGCTCTGCACCGTGTAGGGAAAGAACTGAGCAGGGCAGCGTTGGCCTCAGGAAACTCAAGAGTCCAGCTGTAAGCCAGCAGCCATGATGTGTGGGATATAAGGGAAGGGTTGTGGGTGGGGGTGCTGGTAGGAAAGGGGGTAGGTGTGGAAAATCAAACTTTCTTTGTTTATTTTTATTTATTTATTTGAAAGTGACAGAGAAATAGGCAGAGAGAGAGAGAGAGAGAATGGGCGCGCCAGGGCCTCCAGCGACTGCAAACGAACTCCAGACTGTGTGCGCCCCCTTGTGCATCTGGCTAACGTGGGTCCTGGGGAATCGAGCCTCGAACCGGGGTCCTTAGACTTCACAGGCAAGCACTTAGCCTCTAAGCCATCTCCCCAGCCCGGAAAATCAAACTTTGGATTTGGAGAAAAGACTTCCAGGCTGCGTAGGATCACTGCAGCCTTCCCGGTGGTGAGGAGGAGAAAGCCCTCCTTGGCCGAGGGAATGGGGTCCGCAGAGGCCCGTTCCAAGTAAAATGTGCTTGCACTCAAGGAATTGCCTGATTCAGTGAACATTTCTAGAGGACCTGCTATGTGCTGGGCCCTACTGATGGTAGAGAAGATGGAGGAATGAAGTCAGGCAAAAAAAAAAAAAAAAAATCCCTCCCAACCTGGAGCTTTCTGAGGGAGGCAGGTAAAGCCAACCAAATAAACCTCCTGGCATGTCCACGGAGGTGAGGTTTAAAGAGGAAAATAGAAGTGGCTGGGGGCAGAGATGGAGATGAACACTGTCTCTTCAGTGTTCAGTAGGATGGACAGGAACAGCTCTGCCGCAGAGTTGAAGCTGGCCACAGACCCCAGCGAGTGAGGGTGTGAGGTGAGTGTGCACCTGGAGGCTCCGAGTCGCTGGCACAAGTGCCCGGGCCCTGGCATGCCCCGAAGGAAGAGGTACAGGCTGCACCATAGACACAGGGCACAGGGCACAGGCCTCATTTGTCAGCGTGACCGCGTGGGCAGGGGAGAACCTGCGTGGGCTTTGGGTCTGGTTTGGGAATCCCCATACTGAGTACCCCCGATTTGGAGCTGGGTATCTGTTAGGTTTAGAGTTAGGACACTACACAAAGGAAACTGAGTTCTTGAGAAATGTGAAAATAAAGTCTTTCAAACCTGTACTTTTAGAGTTTTTTAATCTTGCTGCGTTGCTGTATTTGGGTGATAATTCCACTTGCATCTGGGGGAGAAGGTGAACCTAATGTTGTGTAAATCGCAGTCTTCCTGAGGTGATAGTGGTCATTTCTTGATAGGCCCTCGGAGTCTTAGCATTTCTCCCTCATCTCCATTTCCTTTTATTTATTTATTTTAAAATTTTTTTTGTTATTTTTATTTATTTGAGAGCGACAGACACAGAGAGAAAGAGGCAGATAGAGAGAGGGAGACAGAATGGGCACGCCAGGGCCTCCAGCCACTGCAAACGAATTCCAAACGTGTGCGTCCCCTTGTGCATTTGGCTAACGTGGGTCCTGGGGAATCGAGCCTCGAACCGGGGTCCTTAGGCTTCACAGGCAAGCGCTTAACCGCTAAGCCATTTCTCCAGCCCATCCATTTCCTTTTATTAAAGAGATTTTCAGGGCAAATTCTGGGGACTTGATACCTTTAAAATCAGCGTATCAGAGCCATCCCTTGTTGCTGAGTTTTCTTAGCTATGTTCGTTGCTCTGGTTTTTGTTGTGAATTTATAACACCACTGCCCACATGAAAATGTGGTAGCCAAAAGTGGATCTTTATCATATTTTAAAAATAAAGATACATATTGCATTTCTCACTTAGGGCAAAATTGGTTATGAGAGTAGGAAATTGTATATAGTACACACACAAAAAAAATTGTGTTCGTTGAATATTACTGGCAGTTTGTGCTTTGTTGCCGGGACCGGAGAGCAAGAGATTCCTCTGGTGGGTAGACATCAATGAGACCGAACTTAACTGCTACTGCTGCCGGCCCCCATCATTACCACTACCCCCAGAAACACACAGAAGTTGAATTATTCATCCTTTTGTTGCAATGCCAAGAGTTGAGCCCTGGGCCTTACACACACACACACACTTGGCAAGTGGTCTACCCTTCAACCCCCAAAATTTGGGTTTTAAGGTAAAGATACTTAGTGACGATATATGCTCATGGTTAAGAGTTAGTCAGAAATACACTCGTTGGAACGTCACTCTTCATTATCATCTTCCACCTGGTGTATCTTGAAGAATGCAGATAAATTATTATGGTAAAAGTTGCAGCAGGCTCAAGCTGACTTGTGAAAACATTTCCTTACAAAACAGTTGCTAACTGATTTCACATGGCTGTTATCCTGAGAGGATTCCTTAATGCTACTTACATGTCATTAAACCTTTAAAAAAAAAAATCATTATTTGCCCTTTAGGAGCCTTAGCTCTGTAGGAAGGCATTGTTTGCCCTCACAAAGAAACCCTTGTTTCCTGGAGGGCAGGATAGTTGAGATCATGTGTGTACGTTTGGGTTTTGGCTCCAAAGGTGTGCCTGCAGCTCCTTTGTCCTGGATGTAAGGTCCCTATACCTGTCTCCCAGTTAAGGGACCCTCAGCTGCGGCCTCAAAGCCACGTGTTCTGAAGCTGGGTGTCATCCGAACGAAAGGTCAGGGAGCCTCTTCCCTTCCTTATCCTGAGATAGGCCTTCTGCGTTCACCGGCTTGCCATCTTGCCCAGCCTTCGCCCAACTCGCTCCCCTGTGTCTTTCCGTCCTCCCCTGGTCCTCCCCTGGTCCTCCCCTGGTCAGTTCTCAGCCGTGTCAGTGAACCCTGGAGACACGCTTAGCCCAACCTCTGGCACGCAGAAGGCGCTTGCTGGGTATTGGCTGGTGTTGGGAAACTTGGGAGGGAAATATGCTAATCTCTGCTAACTGTTCAGCTACTACGATAAAAACAACGTCCTCCAGAGGGCTCATTTTCCTAGTGCCTGGTTCATTTTGTTGTTTGAGGGTCTGCTCTCACTTTTCACTGTAGCGGTTCACACTTTGGAACGAGTGCCATTTCCATACCTACTTTTTCTGTTTTGCTCTTGGTTATTTGACTAACAGATTTTAGGTTAGAGCACGCATTAATATTCATAAAGTAGCACCGTGCATTATTCATGGCCATAAGTACCTTCCTGGCAAAAACATGAACTTGTGTCACATTATCTAATGTCACGGTATGCACAAGTGGCAGACAGTGGAGATAAAAGAGTTTATTTTTTTTGTTATTATTTACCTAACATGGTCGAGGCATATTACATTAATTCACTCATTCGACATGTCATAAATATTGATATGTGGAAGTGTTGATAAGTACAGTGTTGAGTAAAAGAAAACTCAAGTTTATATTAATATTTTAAAAGTAAGACTACTGAGATCCAAAGATATTTCTCACTTATTTCCAAATGACTTTATTCTCCTGGTACCAGATTTACTTTCTAGAAAAAAATGTTTGGCTCTTACGTATTCACATTACTTTGCTTACATTCAAGCTCTCTTGTCTTCTCTCCTCCTGTGCCTGTCCCTTCTTCAGATAATGACTCTGGAAAGCTTCTATTTCTGAGTCCTAAGATAGCTCAATGATGAAGAGTAAAATTTAGTGTCACAAGAGCCACTTTTCAGTACAGGAAGTTAGATGAGTAATTTCATTTGACTGCCATAAGTGAAATAATTCTAATAGATATTATGCAGTGGAAATCCTCCAGAGGAAATAAATGATTCGGTTCTTACAGGGTGACCGAAACCCAGAGACATACGAAGACCTGAAGAAGCGTTGCCAAGCAGATAACAACGCCCAGCTCTTTAGGCTGAGAGCGCAGCTGCGCAGAGCCGTGGAGTCATGACCCAGCCTGACTCACTTAAGGAGCACACAGGCCCGAGTATGGCTGAAGGATTAGACCTAAGCGGGGTCTGTGTTCCACCTGTATTATTTCTTTTCTCACTGTGGTGATGAGATACCTGAGAGTTTACATAAAGTAAACAGTCCCTAATGGTAGGGAAGCCATGGTGACCGGAATGGGAGAAAGCTGTTCCTTGTTGCATGCAGGGTCAGGAAGCAGAGAGGGAACAGGAAGCAGAGCTGGGCTGTAATACTCAAGGCCCACTCACAGTCACTGCTTCCTCCAGTGAGTGTCCGCATCCTAGAGTTCCACAGCCTTCTCCAGCAGCACCTCCAGCTGGGGACCACGGGTTCAAACACGCGAACCTATGGGGGGCTTTTCACGTTCAAACCACAACATATGCCAAAAACTTGGATGATCTTAGGTGTTGGTATTTAAATTCATAGACCACTGCTTTGCAAGCCCTGACCTCAAGCTTGTAACTGTTCTCCCTAAGACTTTTCACCTCTGTAGGAGGATCAAACACTGGGAATCACAGATGCAAGAGTTACCTGGGGGCCGGGGGGACTCTTAGAGATGATAAGACAGAAAACATTGGATGTTTCCCTGTAATTACTTTTTGTTTAACCAAGATTTACTGAGTTTAAGTGGCTGCACATTTAATAATTGATATTCTCTGAGATTGGATAAACACAGTTACATATTTTTTGTTCTTGTTTTTTTTGTTTTTCAAGGTAGGGTCTCACTCTGGCTCAGGCTGACCTGGAACTCACTGTGTAGTCTCAGGGTGGCCTCAAACTCACTGTGAACCTTTTACCTCTGCCTCCCGAGTGCTGGGATTAAAGGCGAGTGCCACCACGCCTGGCTCAGTTACATGATTTAATGGACGTTCAAGTTCACAGAAGGCTGCATTGCTTGACATTGGCCTGTGGATGGAGAGAAGGCCAGTCCAGCCCTTGCAGACAATTCTGGAACCACTGTCAAGACAGAGGAAATAAGACTCAATTTTAGTACCATAGAGTACCGTCAAATACACTGTAGCTGGGAAAACTACTTAAATGAGAATTCAAATGCCTGTCTTGGTACCTTCTTCTTCTTTTTTTTTAAAGTTCAGATATGTAACCATTTAATTTCTCACTTTCAGTAACTTCCTGGTAAAGCCACTATGGAGATACTGACTGAAAAACTATTTGTCAAAATAATTTGGATGGGTTAACAGTCCTGACGGATTGTCAGTCGTTAGCCATTTGTGACACATCTCGGTCTTTTTTCAAGGATCGGCTTTTTATTTATTTATTTATTTAATTTATTTATTTATTTTTTGGGGGGTTTTTCCAGGTAGGGTCTCACTCTAGCCCAGGCTGACCTGGAATTCACTATGGAGTCTCAGGGTGGCCTCGAACTCACGGTGATCCTCCTACCTCTGCCTCCCGAGTGCTGGGATTAAAGGCGTGCGCCACCACGCCCGGCTAAGGATCGGCTTTTTAAAGTTTGCGAACCAACTCTGTGTTTCTCTCCTCATTTCTTCGGACTTGCTCTGCTGTTCTCTTCGCAGTTTCTTCGTGGAATAATACGTAGCTCGTTGACTTCCTCGCCTTAGGTCCTGTGAAATTTCTCTTTAAACATTGCCTTCGTTGGGTCCTCTTGAAGTTGACATGTGGTAATTCCATTGTGTTTCCATTTTAAGTATTTGATGCATTTTCCTGCCATTTAAAATATTTTATTATAATAACTTCCAGATACACACGGCAGCAGCAGCGATGGCTGGGTGGCAGACTGCTTCCATAGTTGCCAGTTCTTGGCCAATCCTGTCTCATTAAATCAGAAGAATATTTATTTATTTTTATTTTTTGGAGGCTTCATCTCATGACTTTTCTAGGAATTAAGGTGCCAGAAAGGTCCTGGAAAGTAACGCATGCTCATTGCATTAAATCATATAGATTGCTTTACTTACGCAAGTGACTCAGTTTTCAAGCCATGAACTTGTCTGATAATAGGAAACTTTTAAATTTAGATTGTGACTATCATAGTGCATACTTCTGGCATTATCCTCAATAAATCATATTACACAGTTTCAGCAGTTGCCAGAACGAACGTGAGGATAAGGTCTAAAGGGACCTCATGGACCGTCCATCCCACTTCCGTTTAGTGATTAAAATGTTGGAGCTCAAAGGACTAAAGGCCAAAAGGTCCTGGTAGAAACCAGCGTCAGAGCCAAGGTTGTGGTCTCCTGGGCTGGGTCCTTCTCTGTGACATCACCCCATTCTTGGGTTCATCCTTGTCCATGTGCAGTTTAAGATAATTCCTAATTTAGGCAGAGTTGTGAAGTAGAAGCATATGTTCGGTAGCCCCAGGCTTTCCTCTCTTTGGGTCTTCAGAAATCCTTGCTTCTAGAAGCAAAGCTTATGATCTCTTTTTTCCTATTCCCAGCTAGGATCCTGGTCCAAAAGGAAGTTGGCAGCTGCCTTTAATCCCAGAACTCAGGAGGCAGAGGTAGGAGGACTGCTGTGAGTTCAGGCCACCCTGAAGCTACTACATAGTGAATTCCAGGTCAGCCTGAGCTAGAGTGAGACCCTACTTCAAAAAACCAAAAATTAAATTAAATTTAACTTAATTTAAAAAAAAAAAGGGAATTGGCTTTCCCATAGCCTTTTCCTCTGTTTCAGGATTCCCAGGAGTATTGCATTCACGGGTACGACTTTGTTAGAATGGCTGCACTCTTAAATCATTTCCCCAGCGTGTTTAGGCGTTAGCACCTCACTCAGTTTTTGTTACATAGAGATAACCAGTTTCTGTTTCAAGAATGTATGAAAGAAAGAAAGGGATGAGAGAAAGAAGGAGGAAGGAAGGAGGGAAGGAGACTTCACGAGGGCTGTAGAGATTACTCAATGGTTAAAGGTATTTGGTTGCAAAGTCCGATGGCCCGTGTTCAGTTCCCCACTACCCACATAAAGCCAGGTGCACAAAGTGGTGCATATATCTGGATTTCGTTTGCAGTGGCACAAGACCTTGGCGTGCCCCTATGCTCTGTCTGCCTTTCTCTCTCTCTCTCTCTCTCTCTCTTTCTCAAATAAATAATAATTTTAAAATAATGAATGAATGAATTTACATTATATGTTGCATGTCTGGTCCTCCTCTCGTAGTAGCACTGCTGAAAGTGTGATGAAAAGCGTAGAGATGGAACATATGCTTGTTAATCATTGTTTTGTTATAGATTGATTCAGTAAATTGGATTAATTTCAGTGAATTCCTCACTGGAGCATAATCTGTGTCACTGTTCTTTTTAATCTGTTACATATTTAGAAGCTTGCGTTCCTTTAAGTCTTGAACAGATATTTGGATGTATTTTAGATACTGTGGTGTTGGGCTGGAGGGATGGCTTAGCGGTTAAGGCATTTGCCTACAAAGCCAAAAGACCCAGGTTCGATTCCTCAGGACCCACTCAAGCCAGATGCACAAGGGGGCGCATGCGTCTGGAGTTCGTATGCAGTGGCTGGAGGCCCTCCCGTGCCCATTCTCTCTCTCTCTCTCTCCCCCTTTCTCTGTCAAATAAATAAATAAAAATTTAAAAAAAAGTCTCATTAGATACCGTGGTGGATTGCGGTGTACAGTCAACTCCTGTACACACTGACATATATACACCTAACATGGTTTTAATTCATGGAAATGCCTGCAAAGCAAATCTTTATAACATAACCCACTTCAGCTGATGACCGTAATCTTGCCCGTCCTGCTTTGCACTGATTACATAGCACATGGAGGAGAGGGAGCTAGAAGTACCAGTTTTTGAAACGTAGGCCTGATATCCAAAGCACAGTGAAGGGAAGCTCGCTGCCTTAGATTCCTCCCGGAGCAGAACTGAACTGAACGCCTGATACCAGCCAGCTGGGAGCCGGGGGAGTACAGAGCAGCGATTTTATATTACGCTGGAGTTTCTGGGCTGGTGTGGAAAGAGATACCGGCATTAGCTGTTTGCATCTTACTGTAGCCACAGGGATATGTGAACAGCTGAAGGAATTAATTTGATATATATTCCCAGAAGCCTCTCTTCTGCCAACAGAATTCCATTACAGTGAGCCTTTGAGTGTGCATGTGAATTTGTCTCTTGCTTTTTAATATCTGCTCTAACGTATTTCTGGTAAGTGGACTGCTACATAATGGGGTGCAGCCATCTTTTGGTTTGGAGTCTGTGCCATTCACCTGAGCAGGTACAAGGTAGAAGAGGTGAGGCTGTGAGTGTATAGATGCCTTCCACCTTAGAGAGGTGGAAATTTCAGAACAACACAGACTTCTGTACAGTCATACGTGAAGTGTTCTCTTTCGCGGCTGATAATAGTTCATATACCAGCAGATAGACGGTAGGATGCTTGCATGGACGGAGAGGTTGAATCCTGGGCCAGTCTTGGTAGCAAGTCCTTGGGCATGGCGTGCGGAGGAGACTCACTTCCTCTACACCTGCCGTTGATGGATCTCCTGAACATCTGGTACAGGTTCTGTTCCTTCACATCCTTTTGCTCCGTGACCCCTCTCCTAACGTCAGGATAGAAGTTTCTTTTCCACCTGCCTTTGCACTTCAGGTCTCGCGTATCCAGTGTAGAGGGGAGGGATTTAAGGCGTCGAGAATGGCTGGAGCACTTCAGGGGAGCAGAAAGGCAGTTCAGCACAGGTGAGTGCCGTGCAGTGTGTTGGCTGCGCCAAAGTGTCCTTGTTGTTCTGTAAGCAAAGCGTTCCACGTTGTGTAAAGTTGCTCACTGTGCTAAACATTGCAGAGCTGTTGAGAAAACAGGGGTTAGAGGAGGTCAGTTAAAACGTATGGAACCATGCACATACGGCATAAATAGGAACCATAAGAACCTAGATCACAGTATTGACACAGGTAAGCTACTCACGGCTCTTACCCCTGAGCCCACAGCAGCCATCCTTTCTTTGCAACTACTGCCAAGCTCATGTTTCCTTCCTTCAGCACCTACCGCCTGACAACCATGATGGAGACCAGTTTTGTCAGAATTAATGCAAGACCCAAGAGACATTTCTTCTTTCTGCCCCCCCCTCGACCCCATGAATACATGGGGAAAAAAAACGATCCCTACCTTCTGTATTTGTGCCTGGGGCCTCCCTTACATTGCTTAATGTAGTAGAAATTTAGTGAAAAAAGGTACTCTCTTTTTTGTCCTAAGTGATGGGATTTAAGCAAGATGATGAGTCTCGGGTCTTCATCTATTGCTATGACTTTTTTTTCCAAAATCTGAAAAAGAACTTGCTTCTGAGTTTTTATTTTCGAGGTAGGGTCTCGCTCTAGTCCAGGCTGACCTGGAATTCACTATGTAATCTCAGGGTGGCCTCGAACTCAAGTCCATCCTCCTACCTCTGCCTCCCGAGTGCTGGGATTAAAGGTGTGCGCCACAACGCCCGGCTTTGAGTTTTTCATAATATCAGTTTTCTAGGGTAAAAAAAATTAAAAATCTCATGAGCTAATATTTTTGTTTTACATATGGCCCCTACTGACTCCTGTGCCATTTATTACATGTTAACTAAATCACATTAAAGAAACATGCTTTCTCATGTGTGTATGATATGCATGCCGCACATGGGCACACACTTGTGTACGCTCCTGGGGACCGGAGAGTAATGTCAGTGTCTTCCTCGGTTGCCCTCTTATTCTGCTGAGCTGGGTCTCTCACTTGAGCCCAGGGCTCCCTAGTTCAGCTAGTCAGCTTGCCCCCTGGCTCCCCACCCCCACCTCCCATGCATTGGGGTTGTGGGGCTGCCACGTCCACTCAGGATTTATGTGGGTTCTGGGGATCAGAACGCTGCTCCTTGCCCTTGGCGTGGCAGGTGCTTTACTTACTGAGTCATCTCCCTTGCCCCGGAAACATGCATTTTTAGGGTGGCTGTGAGACGAGGTAGCCTGTACCCTTTGCTGTCAGGCAGACCTGGAGCTTGTACCTCTGTGCCTCCGGGACCGGCTGGACCGGCTCATGCTGTCCAGAACATCAGTTCCTAAAGCGTGGGCTGCAGCTAGATTTCTTTTTTTTTTTTTTAATTTTTTTCGTTCATTTTTATTTATTTATTTGAGAGTGACAGAGAGAGAGAGAGAGGCAGGTAGAGAGAGAGAGAGAGAGAGAGAATGGGCGCACCAGGGCCTCCAGCCACTGCAAACGAACTCCAGATGTGTGCACCCCCTTGTGCATCTGGCTAACGTGGGTCCTGGGGAATCGAGCCTCGAACTGGGGTCCTTAGGCTTCACAGGCAAGCACTTAACCGCTAAGCCATCTCTCCAGCCCTGCAGCTAGATTTCTGAGGTCCACAGCACCTTCTCAGATGGTACGTGAGGTAATAACGATTTCCATGATGGTACAGTTTTCTCCGTGTCCATTTGACACCAGTGTCCCAACAATGGCAGTTAAAACTGGTGACATCTTATTCCAAATAGTGACTGTGACACCATATTGTGTTAGTGAGTCCTCGTTTTCACCCCTACACTGTATTACGAAATGAAAAATGAGCAGTCTTGATGGTTAAATCAGCTTTCCTTAAGGATGCCCTTGACTGATAACAGTATATGTTATTAATTTTATTAAATTTCAGCCTTATTAACTTACACATTATTAAATTACACATCTTCGTGTTCTGGGATGGCATAAGAAGTGCTTGTGAGAAAGAATCACACACTGTAGAGGGTATCTGCAGGAGAAGTTGTGTGTTTCAGGTGCAGATGCCAGGCTAGCAGTTGGGATGTATTCCTGCACTTGGACATATTCATGCATTGATATTATTAGATTTCTTTCCTTTTAGCCGGGCATGGTGGCACACACCTCTAATCCCAGCACTCAAGGGGCAGAAGTAGGAGGATCGCTGTGAGTTCAAGGCCAGCCTAGGACTGCAGAGTGAGTGTCAGGTCAGCCTGGACTAGAATATAACCTTATCTGGAAACACAAAACAAACAAAAATATTTCTCTCATTCTACATATAAAGAAAATCAACTGGCTGGGCATGGTGGGGCGCACGCCTTTGGTCCCAGCACTTGGGGGGCAGAGGTAGGAGGATCACCATGAGTTCGAGGGCATCCTGAGACTACATAATGAGTTCCAGATCAGCCTGGACTAGAGTGAGACCCTACCTCAAAAAAACAAACAAAAAAAAGAAAAGAAAATCAACTGTCTAACATCTTGATGTAGCCTTGTAGACGTTACAAACTTTCGTACACATTTGCAGAGCGACATCAGTTGTCTTGACCTTTCTGGTTAGGAGACTACATCTTCTCACATGTGGAGTACCAGGAAAAAAATACCAATTTCTCTAAATAAGGGATATTATACAGGGGTACTCAACTTTACTTTTTTTTTTCAATTCCTGACCAGATCAAGGAGAAGCCAAGGACTATGTCAGAAACATAGGCCCTTGATGCTTGGCCGTATAGGCGTTTGGAGATGTTCTGTATAGCAGGGCAGGTCCACCGTCCCACTGAAGTTTCTGATGTGTAAAGTTTTCTGAGCACTGATGTAACACAATACTGAGTCAGATGTTTCATAATTGCAAAAGCTCTGAAATTTGAAATCTTTCTGGTCCCCAGCATTAGGGTAAGAGATAGTCAAATTGTATTTGATTCAAATTTGCTCACATCTGAACTGCTGATGCCCTGTAAGTTAAATAGATTTCATTCAATTTTTGCTTTCTATCCCTGTAGATTGTTAAATTACTTTAAAGTGTAATGTTCTATAAGAGAAATCTATAAAAGCATTCGTAGAACGTGTTGCTCTTGGTCCTATAAAACAGCTGTTGCTAAATAGACACTACTAACCAAGAAGGAAAACCAAAGTAATGGTGCGAAGAGTACAGAGAATTGAAAGGTCTCCTTTCAACCTAGAAGCGACAGGCTTCTAAGATATGGTTGACTTCCGACAGACGCCTGCTGGCTGGGCGTGAGGGTACCTGTGACGTCCAGAGGGCATGTCACTCCTACCTGTGCATCTCAGGCGTGGCCCGTGCTGCAGCCAAGAAACAAACGTCTACGGGGAAAGAAGCAGAGACACCGTGAGCCAGCGAGCTCACGAGGGGCCGTAGCCGTGATTCCAGATTCCTCATTCGGAGGGGATGGTCTTCCTGTGGGCGGGCAGGGAGAGGCATCTGGCGTTGAGAACGGCTTGGCTGTGCAGATGGGCTTCTTGGAAGGACTGTTGATGCCTCCCAGGTGATGAGAGGTTGTGGTCTTTGAGCTGAACCGGGGAAGAAATTGACGATGGGATGATGCCTACAGAAAATGCATGGATGCAGCCGTACGCTGCTTTAAAGTGTGTGCTTATGTGGTGCTTTCATGGGAAACCTTTAAAATACTTGCTTGAGCATGTTCATCGTGTTATCTTAAAATATGTGATTCCTTATGAATTTATGCATGTATACACACACACACTTATACATATACATACGTACACACATACATACATACCAACATGTATTCTACTTTTTGTTAAATGGACTGGGGCTGAGGCGGTGGCTCAGTGAGTTAAAAACGCTTGCTGTGCAAACAGGAGCACCGAGTTCAGATTCTCAGCACCCGTGTAAAAGCCAGGTGCAGTGGCCCATGACTGTAATCCCAGCACCTGGCAGGTCAAGACAGAAAAGCCTCCAGGATTTGCTGGCTGACAGGTCCAGCTGAGCCGGCAAGCTCTAGATTCAGTGAGAGACCCTCAAAAATTAAGGTGGAAGGTGACCGAGGAAAACATCCAACATCAACCACTGGTTTGCGCATGCGCGCATACACACGGACACACACACACACACACACACACACACACACACATGTGCCTACATACATGATAACCCCCCCCTCCAAGGGAAAAAAACTGATTAATATTGGCTGCAGCAGTAACATCAAATATACACACAGCGCATACGTGCATATATAGGACGCTTTACTAAGTGTTGGAGTTAAGGGTAATCCATGGCTCCTGCCTGTAATCTCTTCAGTCTATTGAAGAAGTCTGAGTTAGATGAAAATCAGTGCAGTAGGGGCCTGAGAGATCTGTTTTCATGCGGACGGAGGATGGGGCGGTTCACTCTCTTGGGGTATTTGGAGAAGATGGAGATCACACTGCTCTGGGTCTGAAAGATGAATACAGGTTAGGGTTAGCTGAAGGTGTTTGGGCAGAAGGCACAGAATGAGCGATGCACTGTAAACAGTTACACTGAGATTGTGTCAAGAGGCTCTCTGTGCTTAGAGGGTTCCGATGGATACAGACTGTGTTATGAAGAGCCTTATATTCCACAAGGAAGTTTGAACTTTGTCTTATGGGCAAGCGAGAGCAATTGAGCAGTCTTATTTTTTTTTTTTTTTAAAGATGATTCTGGTAAGAACTGAGGTGGAGGATCAAGAAAATAATGGTGGGGTGACAGATCAGAGGACTGTTGTGGTTTCTCAGAAGGTAGAGGTCGTCATGGAGTTCCAGTTATCATAGAAGTATGAGTTATTGTGGGAAAAGTATTGTGGTAGATTCAACTCAACTTGGGGATACTGCACATGTTTATTATAAAACAGCAATAACGATTTCCTTTGAGAAGTATGAAGGAAAAGAGGAGAAACATGGGTAGGTTTTTCAGTGGTTCAAATGTTATGGGTTGGGATGGGGAGATGGCTGAGCAGTTAAAGACACTTCCTTGCAATGCCCGCTGGCCCAGGTTCAATTTCCCAGTACCAGATGCACAATATGGTGCATGCATCTGGAGTGAGTTTGTAGCTGCAAGAGACCCTGGTGTGCCCATACCCTCTCTCTTTCTCTGTCTCTCTCAAATAAATGAGTAAAAAGATACATTTTTTAAAATGCCAGCCGTGGTGGCGCACGCCTTTAATCCCAGCACTTGGGAGGCAGAGATAGGTGGATCGCCATGAGTTCGAGGCCACCCTGAGACTACATAGTGAATTCCAGGTCAGCCTGGACTAGAGTGAGACCCTATCTTGGGAAAAAAATGTTATGTGTTCTTAGGGTTAATCTCTCTTTGAATTGCAAATTTACATATGCAATCACCAAAAGCCCTTCAGGGCAAATTTCACTAAACTTTACTAATAGCATGTCAACAGCTAAATACAAACAAATCATGAGATACACCACTTTGTTATAACTGAAGACAGCTAATTTTTTTTCTTTTTGCCCTTAAGTCTCTCAGTGTTTTTTTGTTTTTTTTTTAGCTTTCTCTAGTACTAGAACTTTCTAGCATTTTCACTGTTACCTTGAAGATAAGAGTGTGTGTGCCTTTGTATCTGTGGATATATTATTTGCATGTTAGTTATGAGGACCTTATATAAGCTAACAAGGAAACATTTTAAACACATTGCTTGGGCCTCTGTGTAAACTTTCAAGCTAAGATAATCCTTTCACTGAGAGCCGAGAACAGGTGTTTATCCTCTCATTTCTCAGAGTCAACCCAAAGCTCTTTATATTGTTAAGTGGCGTCCTTCCCAAGATTGCTTAGTGAGAAAGTTATTCCAGTAAGAGAGAGCAGTTTTGTCTAGTTTGTACACTGAGTGATGACATCAGAAAGTAAGATTGAGTGTTACAAAGATCTTGACCGCGCGTTTACATGTCCTGTGAAACCGTTTTCTTTCTCCTGTGCGCTGTGTTCAGCTCAGGGCCTCACGCACGCTGGGCGAGCTCTTCTTGCTGCCTTAGCGCGAGCAACAAGGCTAGGGTTTCTTGCACTTAAGCACTTTAAAGAATTTTCTCTAGATTCACTTATCAGAAACATATATGCTATTTACAGTCAGTTTCAGTTCAGGTGTACTAAAGTATCTTTTGAAGGTGATGTCAAGTGGGAGTTAGGGGAGAACCCATATCGTGTTCTGGGATCCAGAGTCGTTCTGTGAAGTTTCCTATAAGAGATGTTTGGATTATGAGTAATATGGACAAGAATGAAGCCTGCCTGTGGTTTCTCATGTTTGTTGCATTTTTTTTTTTTTTCTGAGCTGGGTCCCAGAAGACTGATTTTAAAGCCTACTTGTTAGTTTGTAAACATCTATTCCATCTCATGACAAGTCCCCCGAATTGATCTTAGCTTCTGAACGCCTAAACCTCTGCCTCTCACTTACTTTAACGTTGTGGTCAATGCTAGCTCTGTTGTATACGGTGTGCCTGGGGCTGGAGGCTAGCAGTCTGTCCCAAAATGTGGTTGAGGTGATCTCCTCCCCTGGATCTCATTCTTTTTTTTTTTCTTCAGATTTAAAAAAATTAATTAATTAATTTTTATTTTTTTATTGACAATAGACAATATCCCATGGTAATTCCCTCCGCCCCACTTTCCCCTTTGAAACTCCACTCTCCATCATATCCCCTCCTCCTCAATCAGTCTCTCTTTTATTTATTTTTAAAATATTTTATCTATTTATTTTTTTGAGAGAGGAAGAGAAAGAGGCAGAGAAAGAGAAAGAGAATGGGCACGCCAGGACCTCTAGCCCCTGCAAAAAAACTCCAGACCCATGTGCCCCCTTGTGTATCTGGCTTACGTAGGTCCAGGGGAATCAAACTGGGGTCCTTAGGGTTCATAGGCAAATGCCTTAACTGCTAAGCCATTTCTGCACCCCTCTTTTATTTTGATGTCATCGTCTTTTCCTACTATAATGATGGTCTTGTGTAGGTAGTGTCAGGCACTGTGAGGTCATGCATATCCAGGCCTTTTTGTGTCTGGAGGAGCACGTTGTAAGGAGTCCTACCCTTCCTTTGGCTCTTACATTCTTTCTGCCACCTTTTCCACAATGGACCCTGAGCCTTGGAAGGTGTGATAGAGATATTGCAGTGCTGAGCACTCCTCTGTCACTTCTTCTCAGCACCATGGTGCCTTCTGAGTCATCTCAAGGTCACTGCCATCTGAAAGGAGAAGCTTCTCTAACCAAAAATGAGAGTAGCATTAATATATGGGTATGAACATTAAGAGAAGTGTGTACTGGGCAGTTTGGTGAGCATAGTATATACATTTAGCCAGACAGCAGCAGATGTTACACCCCTAGGGCTCATGGCTACCCCTGTTGTAGGTTTTCAGTATCAGGCATGTATTCCCTCCCATGGAGCGGCCTGGATCTCAGTCTTGATTCTCGAGTGGTGTCTGACGTTTGATGTTTAGTAGCTGCTTTGGTGCATTAAGTTAGAGCTGTTTTAAACCTGAAAGATGTGTAATCCTTGTAATTTTACTGATTATGGAAAAAGCTGAGGAAACTGCTTAAAAATTGAAATCTTTTTAAGGAATCTCAGTTTCTGTTTTAACCCATGAGATTCACAGAATCTGCCACAGGATGTTTGTATATACAGCTACGTGATGTCCCCCATGGCTGCTGTCGGTCCATTGCTCTCGGTTTCTAGGAGGTGGCTGGGTTTCATTCCTGTGTACAATTACAGCCAAATTGCCTGTCACAAGTTAAGGTGTCAAAATCGGATGCTCACTTGGGCATCCCTGGGTGTGTTTGATCTCGAGCAGCCCTTTGAATGCAGCGGCAAGCAAACCTACTCTCGTAATTGTTTTGCAGATGAGAACTGGGATGATGACCAGCTGCTAGGCTTTGAACCCTGCAACGAAAATCTTATCTCGGGCTGCAATATAATCAACGGCAAATGTGAATGCGACACCATTCGAACCTGCAACAATCCCTTTGAGTTCCCAAGGAAGGATGTGTGCCTGTCAGCTTTAAAGAGGATTGAAGGTAAGCGCTCTTGTTTTGGTTTTTGTTTTGGTTTTTCACTGTTAATTTGTAAGCCTTATTAGCATCCTGTAAGTCTGAGCATTGATAGTCTTTGAGTGTGGAAAGCCAGGCAAACTCACAGGGTTTTGGTGGAGTGTATCTTGTGCTGATGTGAGGTAGGCTGTTGTGTGTTGGCCAGAAGCTTGGGATGGCATGCGGTGGTGGTCAGCAGGGTCGTTTGTGCCAGCTGCTCTGGGTGACCTCTGCATCACGGATGATTTCACGAGTGGTGTGCTTGGGATCGGCATCTGTTGTCACCGGGTCCCTTCTGCTTGACTGGCTCTAAGATGGTGCTCTGTGAGAGGTGTGCTGGTGGGAGAGGTGACTTGTCTGGCAGAAGAGACGCTCTCTGGAAGAGATGGAAGCGTATCTGTACGTGGAAGGCTTGGGTCGACTCAGCAAGAATCATACAGGTGTGGATGGATTGTGAGGTGCTCCGCCACTTGAGAGAAGTCAGAAATTACACTATCATTGTACGAATATGGCCCGTAACGTTTCTCCATTCATTCGTACAACCTAGGATGAAAGAGTGAGGACTTGAAAATATAATTTGTAAGCTGGGCGTGGTGGTGCACGCCTTTAGTCCTAGCACTCGGGAGGCAGAGGTAGGAGGATCGCCGTGAGTTCGAGGCCACCCTGAGACTACGTAGTGAATTCCAGGTCAGCCTGAGCTAGAGTGAGATCCTACCTCAGAAAAAAAAAAAAAAAAAGGAAAATATAATTTGTAACTATAGAAAGGAACACCAAGTATTTGGTGTTTAGCTCTCATAACCAGAATGAACAAGGGAGCAGCCTGATTTGGGTCCAGGCCTTGGCCTCGCCTGCACTGTGCTGTTCCCTAATCCTAGCTTCTTCTTGAGGGGAACAAATGAGAGAAAAGGAGTTCTGACCAAAGACATTCCGAAATATAACTTTTTCCCTTAAGGTGATGTTATTCTGAGAATGCAAGCTTGGTAGTCCAGTCTGGAATATCAAGGATTGGTAAGGTCCAAAAAACCAAGTATTTAGGCCAGTAGAACAGGCCTTACATCACTGGAATATATTAAGTTTACAGGTTATATTAAACTGTAATAAAGAGTAAGATGTTCATGAAAGCCTACAAAACAGCATTGATCTTTGAATTCACCAGTGCTGCTGAATCATAAAAATAAGATATAGTAGGAAATAATGTAAGTAAAGTTGTATTTGTTATCTTTTTTAGTTTAATTTTGAGGTGCTGGGAATTGAACCCAAGGCCTCATGCCCGCTAGGCAGGTACTCTACCACTGAACTCCGTCCCCAGCCTGACATACACTTTTAGAACTGCAGTTTTGGGACGCGTTTATTCCAGTCCTTGAATTTGAACATTGGAAATTTGAACTTCCGCTCCAGGTTGAATCTCAGGCCCAGCACTCGGCAGGCCCAGTATTCTGCCTGTCACATTTGAGTCTTAAGTTGATGAGTTGATAGAGTCAGATCCCCAATTCATTTCTGTCACCCAGCTGCCCCTTGCTCTCCTGTGTCCCTCACTGCTAAAGAGTATTTTGCAACTTAATGCATCACCCACAACCCCATGGGGAATACCTGCAACCCCACTGAGGAGGGTCCCCAACACAGTAGGGGCAGGGACGAAGGAAAAGAGGGTACTAACACCTGATGTACTCGTGCAAAATATGTTGCTAATATGATATTAATAATAATAATAATAAAATAAAAAGAAAAAAATCTTAAGTTTATAGACGATGTGGTAGCATAACTAGTTATTTTTATTTAATATCACATTATATAAAACTATGTAGTGGGCTGGAGAGATGGCTTACTGGTTAAGGCTCTTGCCTGAGAAGCCTAAGGACCCAGGTTCAATTCTCCAGGCCCCACATAAGCCACATGTACACAGAGGCACGTGTTGAGTTCATTTGAAGTGGCTAGAGGCCCTGGCGCATTCCTTCTCACTCTCTCTCTTTCCCTCTGTCTCTAATAAATAAGTAAAAAAAAAATCTTTAAAAAAACTAAGTAGCAATTTAGATTCTCTACTTACTGCTATTCTTGTATTTCACAAAGCCGTTTCATTCAAACATTTTCAGTATGGCTGTCATTGCCCTGATTCAAGCCACTTGCCAGTCATCTAGTATCCTGCTCCTGAGCCCGCCCCTTGACAGCCTTCTAAGTTGTTTGAGGTGTAGCAGATCTTAGCAGGGTACTCTCACAGGATGCTCTGTCTCCAGACACAGTATCTATTCACATCATCTATACAGTTGCCTTTGTAATGAGTTAGGTGTCCGTGACCTTTGCGATGTAGAGGTTAACTTCATTGACTTTTAAAAGGTGATTCTAAAAGGGCTGTTGGTGTGTTCTAACCCTTTAAATTTTGAGGTCATTCCCATTATAATTACTGTATCAAATTTAAGGTTACTTTGACAAATGGACTCTGTATAATCCAAAAATCTGTTGTAAAATCTGTTGAAGCCATTGAAGATTGAATGCTTTGCTATTCAAAACAAGGTATTCTGCAGTCTCTGTGATCTTGGGAAGAAGTTGGGATTAGAGGATTTCTCTTCACTGAGAAATAATTTTAAAGGGAAAACTCCTCCTGTGTATTCAAATATATGAGAATTTGTGATCATAGCGTAGTAATAATGAAGTCATTAATGGTGATAGAAGTTTGATAGTTGGAATACGAACGAAGTTTCAGAGTCAAGCAAGGGTGCTCTGGGATTGTATCATACATAAGGTGTTCTGGAGGCAAAGTCTGTTTGGAGAATGGCGGATTTTAGGACTGAGAACAATTGGAATGAAAAGGCAAAATGTGGGAATGAGAATTTGCATGACTTAGGTGTAAGACGCTGGCAAAACTGGCCTAAAAGGACAGGGTTTTATGTTGGTCGGTAATGGGAAATAAAAGATGGAGAGGCGGGATGGAACTAGGTTGTGAAATGTCTTAAAGCCTGTAACACGAGCTATCAGAAAGCATTATGGGGTTACGGGGAGAGAAGCAGGGTGGTGAAGTCGGGGTTGGGCCTCTGGTGCGGCGTGCAGAATGTATTAGCAGAGGGAGATACCGCACCAGGAAGGCTGCCGGAGAGCCGTGTCCGCTACGTACACGTGGTGCCCTGAACATCTGGGCCAGACCTGACGGGAGCTGCTAGCAGAGGGCAGAGAGGCATGAACGGGCACGCGGATGCGAGGAGGCAGGATGTCTAACCTGCAGGAGTCCAATGATTGGCAGTGGAGTAGGGGAAATATGAAAACCCTTTGGGGATGTTAATATGATAGAACGGGTGGCTGCTCTGCGGATTGTAAGGTGAAGAGTGGCTTAAAATTATATGGGCAAGGGCTGGTGACACGGCTTAGTGGTTAAGGCGCTTACCTATGAAGCCTAAGAACCCAGGTTCGAGTCCCCAGGACCCACATAAGCCAGATGCACAGGTGGCATAGGCATCTGGAGTTCCTTTACAGTGGTTAGAGGCCCTGGCGTGCCCATTCTCTCTCTCTCTCTCAAATAAATAAAACTTAAAAAATACACGGGCAACATTACAACATGTAAATGATGGTGACAATATTCCAATAAAGAGGAAGACACCAGTGATGTAAGAAAGGCAGTAGTTGTAGTAGAAATGCCCTTGGGAACCATGATGAGCAAAATGCTTACTGCGCCGGGCATGGTGGCGCACGCCTTTAATCCCAGCACTCGGGAGGCAGAGGTAGGAGGATCGCCGTGAGTTCGAGGCCACCCTGAGACTCCATAGTGAATTCCAGGTCAGCCTGGGCTAGAGTGAGACCCTACTTCAAAAAAAAAAAAAAGTGCTTACTGTTTCTCAGAGAAGTAGAAAAGAAGGGAGAAGGGTGTGGAGCATTGAGGAAGAAGGTAGAAACTGGTGAAGTTAACATCTCTGAAGAAGGGATGAATGAGGTAACCAGGGAGATGTGAAAGGGCCTCCTACAGTGCTGCCAGCTTACTGGAGGTCAGTGGTCACTGTTTTGAAGAGAGACCAGCCAGCGTGCGAGCGTGCTGTGCGTGCGTGCGTGCGTGCGTGCGTGTCTTTGTCCAGCTCTGCTACAGGAGTAACATAGGTAGAGATTGGTAATCAGGGTTGATTTTTTTTTCCCCCTGACCAGTGTGATGGAAATAAAGAAAGGGACCTCAGAGGATTGAGGCATATGCCAGACAGTATCTGTGGCGATTGACCATTCAGTCTGCACTTGGAAAGAAAGAGCAACCGTGCTAAGTGATACGTGGTCGGTGGTGGGGGAGGTCCTGGAGAGGTTGAGGAATTCTGGAGGCTGAGGGCTGCCGAGATGAGTAGGAATTTGTATAATGTGTACTTGATGTCAGGATTATCATCGGCTGTTACCGTGGCCTAAGTGACCGTGGGTGACATACTTAGCTGAGGAGGGACGAAGAACAAGATCCCTCCATCCAGGGGGTGGGAGATCACACTGGGACTAGCTGGGCTGTCCCTGCAGATGATGGCGATGTCCAGTGGTCAGGGAAGAGATCATAAGCAGAGGCGAAGGCAGTGACTCCAGAGATGCAGCTCTGATCGCACGTGCCGTCAAGGGCACAAGCTCTCGTTCGTGGCAGTCACACACTGGGCATCTCACTGGACGGAGAAGAGCTGTTTGGGCACCAATGCATCAGTTGGTTTTGTGGTGGCAGCGGGGATTGAGGAACTCTGAGAAACTTGTTGGGTGGTTCAACAGAAGCGGAATGTGAGAGAGCAAGAACAGCCTTGGGACCTTGGGCAGAGGACACTGAACGGAGAAAATGACAGTGGTGCAGTCATTGAGCTCCCTTGCCTGAGGCTGGGGAAGAAAAAGGAGGAAGACTCTCAGATTGAGGGGGCTTGATTGTCAGAGTGACTGCTTGGTGGGTGCTGGTCAGGACAGGCTTCGGGGGGGGGTGGTCGGGGAGCGGCTGATGGTCAGATTGTCAGAAAGAAGGGTCATTTTCTAAGTGTAGAATACGAGGAGAGCATCTCTGTGGGAGGTACCCCCTGGGTTTGTTTGGCTGTGTTTGACGTATCTATGGAGAACCGAGGCGAGTTGACAGTGACGGGCCTGGAATCCAGAGAGATGGGAGCTGGAGATAAGGGCGGGGAGTCCTCCTCCAGGGAGAATGAATGCCGAGTCCTAATGACTTCTCACTTACATCAGTGATGTGAGGAGTTCGGAGGAGCATTTTTTTAGGAAGACTAATGTGACAGGAATGTGCATAACGGAGGGAGAGAAAAAGTGACTGGCGATGTCAGCACAGCAAAAGTGACATATAAAGAAAGGCCTGCGCCCTGGGCCCCCAGTCAGCGGACTTAGAGCTGAAAGGGGGGTGCCCTTGGCCTCAGGCATGGTGAGAGTCCCGTGATACCAGAAGTATAAGTTAGAATATATATTTTATTTTATTTTATTTTATTTTATTTTATTTTATTTTATTTTATTTTATTATTTTATTTATTTGACAGAGAAAGGGGGAGAGAGAGAGAGAGAGGGAGAAGGAGAGGGAGAGAGAGAATGGGCACGCCAGGGCCTCCAGCCACTGCAAATGAATTCCAGACGCATGCGCCACCTTGTGCATCTGGTTTATGTGGGTCCTGGGGCATCGAACCTGGGTCCTTTGGCTTTGCGGGCAAACACCTTAACCGCTAAGCCATCCCTCCAGCCCAGAATATACATTTTTAACTGATTGCTAATTAATGGATTGATTGCCTTGTCTGTGCTTTCTTCTTCACAAAAGCCTTGACTCTTGTTTGAGTGTGTTAGAACTGATAAGCCCCGGCCATCCTTAGGTTTGCAGCTGGCTCAGGCAGGACACTGAGAATCCTGACTGACTGACTGAAGACAGGATGCTAGCCCAAGAGTCTCTGGGCCCAGAAGACCCCGTCCCTAGGCGTTCTTCTCAAGTCCCTTCCAGAGTTACTCCTGTGTGGTAGAGCTGCCCCCAGGACTGATCTGTTCATGCCTTTCTTCATCTGAGGACAGGCCTCGTCCTCAAACTCAAACACCTCTGACTCTCCAGTTCCAGTTTGGTTAACCTGTAAGGGAAGGACCCTTTTACGAATGGCTTTTTGTGGGTGCTCCTAATCCATCACACCGCAGAAGCTTGATTGCGATTCTTTCAGAAATGTCTTAGTATTTGAAAACATCTATTCTAAAAGTTTGGATTGCATAAAACATATACCCCTGGTCAGAAAGCAAAGATTTAGGTATAAGGAAGACTCCATTTAAATGTAGTTTTTTATCTGTACTTCTGTGGCCGCTGCTTCAAAGAAGTACAAGTTTGATTCTACGTGCAGCGGCGGTATTCTGTGAAGCTAAACAGACGTGGACCTAGATACAAATGCCTTCTGTCCTATAGACCTTTTTCTTTTAGATTTTAAGAACCCCAGGGCTTTGAACTTTAATTATCCTGCTCTGTAAATTTATTATTTCAGCTCTACCTAAGAAAGCACTATTCTAAGCTGCTTATTTCATACTTAGAGTTTGCATTTACTTGTTTTATGGTTTTTTTTTTTTTTTTTTTTTGGTTTTTTCGAGGTAGGGTTTCACTCTAGCCCCAGGCTGACCTGTAATTCACTATGGTCTCAGGGTGGCCTCTAACTCACGGTGATCCTCCTACCTCTGCCTCTCAAGTGCTGAGATTAAAGGCGTGCGCCACCACGCCCAGGCTGGTTTTTCTTTTCATGCAAATAGCGTGTGAAGACTGAAGTTTTCTCTTGATTGTTATCTTTTACTTGGTCTGTAGGCTGCAGTACATCCTGTGTTCTGTGGCCTCCTGGGGGACTCTAACCCTTGATGGCATCTCTAAGGTGTGTCAGTAAACCAAAGCCTGGCTGGTATTTAGAAAGGAATACTATACTATATGCTTTCATAGAACTTTTTCCTCAAAAGAATGTTTGCTTGTTTGTTTTTCGGGGTCTTACTCTAGCACAGACTGACTTGGAATTAGTCACAGGCTGGCCACGAGCTCAGAGATCTTCCTAACTCAGCCTCCCGAGTACTGGGATTTAAAGGTGTGTGCCAGCATGCCCAGCCCTCAATAGTAATTTATTTATTTATTTATTTGAGAGAGAGAAAGAAAGAGGCAGATATATAAAGGGAATGGGCACACCAGGGCATCCAGCCACTGCAAACGAACTCCAGACGCATGCGGCCTCTTGTGCATCTGGCTTACATGGGTCCTGGGGAATCGAACCAGGTTCCTTTGGCTTTGCAGGCAAACGCCTTAACCGCTAAGCCATTTCCCCAACCCAGGAATTTTCTTTTTTAATGTGTGTATGAGGTAGAAGTGTGGGTTACTCAAAAGAAAACACCCCAAGAAAAAGTGGCAATCTGAGACTGGGCACAGTATGAACTTTAGACCCGCCACGGAGGGTCTAAACACTCTTACCTGGAAGTGCCCAGCAGCTACAGCGGGCCAACTGCTGTCATCCCGTGACATAAGTAGAGGGAGGACCGAGCCCCACGCAGGTTCTGCCCATGCTGTGGAGGGCTGTAGGTAGACTTGGGGCCATGCACAACGAGCATCTTCTAGTTTTCTCCGAGAGTTTGGTTCACCTCGGCCTGCAGAATGTGCATGGCCAGTGAGCCCAGCCCAGAGCCCCTTCCAGCCCAGCCCAGAGCCCCTGCGAGTCCAGCCCAGAGCCCCTTCCAGCCCAGCCCAGAGCCCCTGCCAGCCCAGTCCAGAGCCCCTGCGAGTCCAGCCCAGAGCCCCTGCTGGTTCTTCACCGTACTTTGAGCAGCAGTGTCTTGTCGTGTTCGTGCAAATCCGCTCTTCTGCACAGAGAAGTGGACCGGTTCTGTCACTGTGGGAATCACTGGGCCGGCTTTGGGTTTCGGACACTCCTGCCATTGGTTTTACAAACGAAACATGCAACAGGTTGCTGCCCTTCAACTAGTAATGCCTAGTGACAGTTTCACTCTGTTGTCGGGTTGTTCTTTTTCCCTAGCAACAGTTAAAAGTCATTCAAGGACTGGAGAGATGGCTTAGCGGTTATGCGCTTGCCCTGTGAAGCCTAAGGAGCCCGGTTCGAGGCTCGTTTCCCCCGGACCCACATTAGCCAGATGCACAAGGGGGGGCGCACGCGTCTGGAGTTCGTGCACAGTGGCTGGAAGCCCTGGTGCGCCCATTCTCTCTCTCTCTCTCTCTGCCTTTTTCTCTCTCTGTCACTCTCACATAAATAAATAAAAATAAACAAAAAAATATTTTTAAAGTTATTCAAGTGCAGTGGAGGCATTTAATTTTTATCTTGTAAGTGCATGAACACACACTAAGGGACAAAACACACACTGACACTTGGACGCTGGAGACATAATTTGTTTATATTAGAGATGACCTTTTAATATAAACTGACCTATTAGATCATTAAACTTTAGCGATAGATCTAAAACCTGTGTCTATAGATTATTTTGTGATTATGTTAATCTGCTCTGTGGTATTAAATGTCATTATCCTCAAGCCTTTTCTAACATAGCATTGAGTGTAGTAGAATTATGTAATGATATTGTTACTTCACAGGATCAGAGATACTGAGAATTAGTTTTTTGTTCTCTCAAAGTATAACTGCTGTATGCTATTGAATTTTGATTTGGCTTTTATAGTTTATCATGAGTAATGCTTCCATAGCAGCGAGGATACACTGGGGTGGTTACCAAACATCTAATGAGGTTACTGAAGTTTAAGGGAAGCTCTTGGCCTTTTCAGACTATTGCTAATGTAGTCATTGACCGTAGAATATATGTGCTTAATTATCCCCCTTTCCCTTTCCCTGAAAAAAAGAAGAATAGTTAGTTGTGCTATGAAAGTATTTATTGCTTGAGCTCACAGAAATTGTTTAAAATATGTTAAAGGTATAGTTAATTCTGCTTAGCAGGTTTGGGAGCTCTAGCCCTTCCAGTGACCAAATGAAACAAAATGTCATCCTTACCTTCTAGATGGTGCAAGGACCTTATCACCTTCAGCGTCCAGGTGATCTCTCCTTTGGCTACCCAAGTGCCATTTGAAAATGCCTGTTATTCTTGTTGAACTAAGGCAGCCAGGCCATTGTGTGGCTTTAAGCCTGTGCTGTTGTCCCATTCTTTGTAAAGAATCATCAATTGATAACAAAGTATGCCTTTCTGGGAGAAAATAAATGTTTATATATGTATATATAAAAACACACATTTATATATGTATACATAAATACACACATATGTATGTGATATGTGTGTGTGTGTGTGTGACTTTAAAGCGACTCAAAAATGTGCATATTTCATTTTATGAGACTGATGTGCTGCCTGTTTTTTAAATATTTTATTTATTTACTTGAGAAAGGGAAAGAGAGAGAGAGAGAGAGAGAGAGAGAAGACGTGGGTCCTGGGGAATCGAACTGAGGTCCTTTGTCTTTGCAGGCAAGTGCCTTAACATTAAGCCACATCACCAGCCCCCATATTTCATTTTAAATCCAAGTAGTATTATAGAAAAAAAAAAAGAGTTAGAAAGACACAGTTGTTTTTATACATGGTAGACTTTTAGCTGTGGTTAACGGTTAAAGCAATATTTAAAATGTTGCATTATAGTTACAGAGTTTCAGGAAAATTGTTATTGAAAAACATGTTTTAAATCGTTGCTGTTTCAATGTCCTGATAACTGGTACAAGAAAAATAAAAAGGGCTACCAAAAGGCGGAAACCAGTGTCAAATATCTGGGAAATAAAAACAGGAAACTCAAGAAACTTGGCCCAAGACCAGTTGGAGAGGAGCAGTTGACTGAATACCTGCATTTTAGCTGTGGGAAGTCACTGGGTGACCTTCTGGTGGTTGTGCCCATCAAGAGAGAAGAAAAATGTCATAGTCGATCTTATATCTATTATCAAGAGAGCTGTGAGAGGGTAGATAGAGAAGAAAATTGTATCTAGTCTCATCAGGACTACCAAGAAGGGTTGGTGTTGAAAATAAGATCTCAAGTGGACATTTAGAGCAATGCTTTCTGTATGCACTCCAGGCAAAACTGTATGGTTGTTCTCTATCATTCATTGACTCCCCCTCTTCTCTGCTTTAGACTTCTTTTTTTTTTGGTTTTTCCAGGTAGGGTCTCACTCTAGCTCAGGCTGACCTGGAATTCACTATGTAGTCTCAGGGTGGCCTCGAAGTCACGGCGATCCTCCTACCTCCCGAGTTCTGGGATCAAAGGCATGCGTCACCACGCCCAGCTTTAGACTTTTTTAATTTATTTTTTCAACTCTTCACTCTTACATGTTCAGGCCATCTCTCTTGTCCCAGGCTGTGCACGGGCCAAACCCCCGGATGTCCTTCCTCCCTGCCTTCGCTGAGTGAGAGGAGTATCTGACAATGTAGATGAGTAGTGTTGTCACACGTCTGTGTTTTATGTTTAGATGTACTCAATATGCATTTAAAAAACACATTTTTGGGCTGGAGAGATGGCTTAGTGGTTAAGGCATTTTTCTGCGAAGCCTAAGGACCCAGGTTCGATTCTCCAGGACCCATGTAAGCCAGATGTACAAGGTGGTGCATGCATCTGGTGTTTGTTTGCAGTGTCTGGAGGCCCTGGCGTTGTCATTCTCTTTCTCCTCCTCTTTCTCTTTTTCAAATAAATAAATAAAATATATTTTTAAAAAACACATTTTTTTTTTGTTATGGCTAAAAGGACAAGAAGCAACCCCACCCCCTTCGCCCCCAAAATGGCACGCTTCTACAGCCATTCATAGAACTTTGTTTCTACCTACGGGGCTGCTGAGCAGATGTTGGGGTGAAGCCTGACTTTAGCAGGTGGAGGCTGACTCTGCCCGTTAGCCCTGACCCCCTGGGCCGCGGCTCGCTCGCGTGTTTGCGGTCTCTGACTTCTCTGTTACCCTTGGGGCTCGGTCTGTGCTCCATCACACAGAGCTGCTGGCCGCCTGGGCCAGCTGTGTCCGGCTGAGCCCTGGCCCCACAAAGGATTTTCCTGATGGGAGCAAAGGGTGTGGAATTCTGAGCGGGACAGAGTGGTGAGTGGAGACCACTCCCCGGGGCAGGGCCGCGTGCCTGTGGGGGTGTCAGGGGGGGACCGTGGGAGCTGGCCTTGTGCTGTCTGGGGGCTGTCCTCCACTTCCTGTGCAGCAGGCCAGCTGCCCCGGGCCAGGTCTCCCCCAGCCAGTGGGTATGCACCACCTGGAGTTTCCTGAGCTGGTTTTTCATGTGGGCCTCTCAGGCCATCCAAACTCATTAATTAGTATTCCCCAGCCATTATCTGGGGTTGTGGACAATTCGTCCAAGCTAGACAGTTTATGTTTGTTCTTACAGGGGAGGAAAAAAAAAAAAAGAAAAAGAAAAATAGGAAGTCTGTGAAGGGAAGTTCCAAGGAACACAGCGACTTTAGCAGGCACTTAATTTCATCAGAAATTGACCATTGAAGATACCCTCACAATAAGTTAAGACTCCTTGGTAGTTATGGTGTTTTTCTGCATCTTGGTCTTGCTAGTATTATACTTAAATAATATCTTGACTGCGAAATCATCTGAAGCAAAAGGTCTTTGAATAAAGGCAGAATGGTCTCATTTTCATTGTAGAAGAGATAAAAAGGGAAAAATCTTTATTCATGAAAGGAGGCAGGGCTGAGAATATACAATTATTCATACACATACCTCGAGGCAAAGCTAGTTCCTTGCACCTTTCAGTTAAGGTCAACTGGACTAGCCTTACGTGGAAGTGTAAAGACTGCCACATTTGTTGGCCCCTCACCCCCGCATATAGTCACCCCATTCTGTTCATTTAGGTTTTTTTTCCCCCGCACCTCAAAAGCCCAGCCTCATTTAGCTTTCTTTATACAATCTTTCCTACAATCTCGGAAAATATTCGAATTGCTTACTTTTATTGATTGATTGCACCCTAGAACGTTCCTTCAGCCAGCTTTCACATTTTAATCTTTTCTGTGAAATTCGTAATGACCACATTGAGGTAAGAGGGCTCTTTAGAATGCAGCAAGTGTCCTCATGAGTGGTCCTGTCCATTCCTGACTCCGTCCAGCTCCCTTGGGGAGAGCGGCCCTGGTGCTGGCCCCCATGGCACAGGGGTGTGAGAGGTGAGTATGGGGAAGTTGCTTCGTCCTTGCTGGAGGGCCCACAAGATAGAAGTGCTGTATACAACTGGGATAGTGTGGTGCATGCTATAGGCAGGCTGGAAGAGTCTCATAAATAAAAATAAATAAATAAATTGAAGCTGATCTGAATGAGTTTTTTTTTTTTTTTTTTTTTTCGAGGTAGGGTCTCACTCTAGCCCAGGCTGACCTGGAATTCACTATGGAGTCTCAGGGTGGCCTTGAACTCATGGCGATCCTCCTACCTCTGCCTCCCAAGTGCTGGGATTAAAGGCGTGTGCCACCACGGCCGGCCCTGATCTGAATGAGTTTAAAAGGTCTTCTGTGAATCATAAACATGCTATATTTCCTTTTAGACTTGATACCTCTTCTTCGTGAAATGTCTAACTTTCTCAAGAAAGGCCTTTATTTAGCAGCATTAAAATTCAATATTTGGACTCTGAAAAACACTCAGACATGTTCTAATAATAAAATTTGACTCGTTCCCTAGTGCATATTGACCTCCACTAAGTATACTGGCCCAAGGCACTTGAATAAGTATCCCGAAGCCGGCTAGACCAAGCTTTGGCATGGTGTGTATACTCTCAGATAAGAACAGTGGGCTCACGTTGGTTGTTGACGCATCCCAAGTGCTGGACATTCTCTTGAACAGGGTGCCTTCCTGCTTTTGATTTGTGGTCTCTGTTACTAAATGTTTTTTGCATCAGGAGGAAGTGACAGCAATAAGTGGTGCCTGTAAAGTTGGAAGAGGGAAGGGATTAACACAAGATGAATTGATGTTTGTGTGGGTTTTCAGGGACTGGAATGTTCCTCCAAATGGAGCATGTATTCTTTGTTTCTGCTTGACAACTTCCTAGTTTTCCAAGTGTAGGGAAACTTTTTATTCTTTTCTCTGTCACTGGAAGTTTGCTTTTTTTTTTTTTTTTTTAATTTCCTGCAAAGCAAGTACAGTGCTTTCTCCTTATCAGTGGCCTTTCTTTTCCTGTTCCAATAACAAGAGAACAATACAGGAATTTAGTAATGCTAAAAAATTGATATGTCTTTTGCTTAATGTGTCCATATATTTATATGCAGATAACATTCAAGTTTTATGACCACGGAAGAAAAACTATTGGTAAAACGAGCTAATACAAGATCCCATACTTGGCAGGGATTTTACCCCCTTCCCACTTACCCAGTTTAGAACATGAAATAAAACTCCCATTTTTCTCTTAAAATGTGTTCCCCCTGTTACGCTGTTTAAAGTTTGGAAAACTGGAAAGATTAGAAAAACCCGGGCTTGACCCCTGCCAGAACATTTTAAAGGTGTCGGAAAGACAAGGCAGTCTTGTTTGTGTATTTATATTGTGAGATTGTGTTTACTGTTCACCTGCTTTGGCAAAAGAAAAAGCAAGTTTAGTCTGCCTCACGGTGCTTTTATAAACACCAGAAGTGTGTTTTTGCAACAGGGGACCTGTGAGACGGATTCTGCAGTTTGTGTTTATGAGGGGCGGGGAGGGAGACTTGAAAGTGGCTCCTGCAAGTGCCCTTGGAACCAAAGCAAAGAGAACTGGTGACCTGTCTCATGGTGGCCATGCTGTGACCTCAAACCACCTTGCTTAATCACTTTCCTAAGGCATGAAAGACAGTCTCACATTCTCAGTTGGTTGTGTGATCCGGATCAGGTAACTAGTCAGGTTTTTAAACTGCCTGAATACCTTGCATATAACATTCAAAGTAGTGTGTTATCTCGGTGTTAGCGAAGAGAAAAAAATCCAATATTCCATTTACGTGCCCCTGTTGCCAGTTGGTGTTCTGATTACTAATCGTGGTGGAATCCTCTGAATGCTTTCCAAGTGAGAGCCAGCTTGCTCCTGTCCCGTCAGGAATTTTTCAGATGAAATTAGGCTGTGGTGGTGTTACACCTTAGTGCAACAGGGGACTCTGAAAAATGCTATCTATGTGTCCCTTCGTGCCTCAGGCTGCGGCTGCTGAACAAGGCTGAGAAAGTTATCTCTGGGAGCCCTTTGAATATGTCTAGGACTAAACATGCATGCGAGCACATATATATACCTAGTGGCTAGTAGGTAGTTCTTGTAAATAGATGTGACCATTTGATTATCTCTATCCCACATGTCAGTGTCTGCATATAAGCTGACAATGGTGTAGCATTCTTGTCTGGTTAAGAGTTTTCTGACAATTTTGCTCTTCTTTGAGGGCGAAAATCAGTCATAGACTCTGTCCCCTGGCCATATACACATTCTAGCAATTCTTTGTAAGAATTGGTGTGATGTCTAACGTGCTTTGTAAACAGCCTGCAGAGAGAGAGAACAAGTCATAACTCTTCAAATAAATATTATTCAAACCCCTTCCACGTTCATATCCCTTATCACCAGGACAACCACACCCAAGTTTGCTATTCAGCTGTGTTGTCTATCTGCTTCCCACACACCAGGGAGGCTGAGCCTGTTGAGAGAAGGAAATCTGAGAGATAACACTGAGCACCATCCTCCTCCCGGAACAGCACGTGGGGAAGCCCGCCCCTCCCAGGTAGACAGGAGCTGCGGCTCGTGGTTAGATGGTATGCCCGTTATAACCACCACGATGACTCCCCACAGAATTATTTCAAACATTCCAGTGAATAACCCAGAACTCTGGTGAATAATAGGAGAGTGGCTGTTCACTGGCCAACTGCTTCGGTTTTCCTTATATGGAGGGGAAGCCCTGGGACAGAGGTAAAGTGGTGCAGGAATGTAGGTCTCCAGGTTTCTCAGTTGAAGCCTTTCCTGAGTACAGTCTTGCCTTGGAGAAACTTCCATAGCTGGCCATCTTTTAGCCCTGTGGTGGGACATCTTCCCTGCATTTTACTGCTTTCTGTAGTAAAGACTTTACTACATCTTGGGCTCATCACTGTTTTCAGTGGGATTTTAACAAATTTACATACTAATTGTTATGCTTTATGCATTCATGCTGTCTGTTAACCTTTTCAGTAAGAATATTATTATTATTTTTTTGCCATAGCTTAAAACTTCTTTCTGTTTCAAATCTGTTTGTTTTCCTAGCAAGGTTCTTGCTATCTCTTAAAAGTTCTTTTTGTTTCAAATATGTTTTTGAAAACTTCAATACAAGTCATAGCACCAAATTTGCTCAAGATAATGGTTGATGTTGGTTATGTTTCCTACAGACAGAGATCCTGTTTCCTATGATAAGACATTTTTGTACATCTTATGTGAAGCACCTCCTGTGAAGAGAAATATAGTCACTGTATCTCATGTTATTCATTATTTGTAGCATCAAAAATAAATAAATGAGATGGTTTAGTGGTTAAGGCACTTGCCTGCGAAGCCTAAAGACCCTGGTTCGATACTCTAGTACCTATAAGCCAGATGCACAAGATGGCACATGCGTCTGGAGTTTGTTTGCAGTGGCTAGGGGCCCTGGCATGCCAGTTCTCTCTGTCTCTATTTGCTTCTCTCTCTCTCTCCCCCAAATAAATAAATAAATAAATAAATAAATATTCCCCAGGGGGGGGGAACACGTTATCAATCACAACACATAAATGCACTGAGGGATTAGGTGTGAGTGAGTGAGACGTGGACTTAAGAATAACTTCATTCAGGCTGGAGAGATGGCTCAGCTGTTAAGGCACTTGTCTGCAAGCAAAGCCTAATGACCTGAGTTTGTTTCCCCAGTACCCATGTAAAGCCAGATGCACAAAGTGGCACATGTATCTAGAGTTTGTTTGTAGAGGCTGGAGGCTCTGGCTCCCCTGTTATGTCTGTCTGTCTCTCTTCTATCCCTCTCTTTTTACAAATAATAATAATAATAAAAAGAATGATTTCACTTACTCACTGGCTTGGTGAGAGGACTCAGGCTTTCAGGACGATGGACCTATCTTCATCAATTAAAAAAAGCACTGGGGGCTGGAGAAACGGCTCAGCAGGTGAAAGCTCTTGTCTGCAGAGCCCAATGACCCTGGTTTGATTCCCCAGGACCCATGTGAAGCCAGCTGTACAAAGTGGCACATGCACCTAGAGTTCATTTAGAGTGGTTAAAGGCCCTGGCCTGCTCATTCTCTATGCCTCCCTGTCCCTCCTTGCAAATAAATAAGTAATTTTTTTTTTCACATAAAGCACCAGATATTTAAATTTAAATAAATCATATTTAAAAAACGATAACAGAGTATTCCTTAATGACTACTGAATAAATTCTGCTGTGTTAAATGCCAGTTCCATGTGTATTAATGACAGGCACGATAAACTGATAGGGTGACAAAAATATCCACTCATGGCTTTAAAAATCTTTAAGCACTTTAATGTTCTTTTGACCTTCAGTTAAAGGACATAGTCACAGAGAGAGGAAATGCCTCAAATTCTAGCTTGTGGGTTTGTTTCTTTATACTTTTCTGGCACAGTTACAACAGTAGGGCTTTTCTTTCCTTTTTTTTTTTTTTTCTTCACAGTACAGTCAACACAGACTCTTAACACAAGTAGGAAAAGGACAGTCGTGGGGCCAAAAGCGATGTGCTTCTGCTCTGAGCCTGTGTGGCAGAGCCTCACTGAATGGCTTGTTGTTTTGAAGTAAGCCTAGAACCTAAAAGGCAAACAAACAGAAGCCCATAGAAATACAAATTCTGTATAAAATTAGATGCCGGCGTGTGTGCACATGAATATATCTATGTACTTCTCAGAGTGGACGCTCTGTTACACGGAACCGGTGGGATCGTGGTCTGCTGTGGCCGGCTTGTTTCATCCGCGTGTGGATTTTGAATCCGCACCTGAATTTCCAGCTATTTGAAGATGTTTCTCCAAGAGTTGAGAAAATAACCTTGTTTAATGGAAGCACTTGTAAAAATCTGTATAACCTGACAGGAGTGCTTTATTCAACTCAGTATTTCAGTCACATTTCTCATTTATCCTTAGTGAAAGGTCACTTAAAACTTTATAGGGAATGAAGCAGTGAGATCTGATTCCCTCCCCCCCCCATTAATAAAAAATACTCAAAACAGAAAGCTGGAGACACCATCCTATCTTCATGTTTTCCCAACTTCGTATCTGGTGGGCTCGGTGTGTTGAACTCTGTATCCTGTGAATGACATGATTCAGCACCTTCAAGCTACATGGCCCTCTGTTTGGTAGCATGTGTCTCTCTCCCCAACAGCCTCATGATCCTGGGGTCCCTGCTGTCTTAGTTACTAAGCAGTCCTATTGTGCACGTAACACTTCAGATTAAAAGCAATTCTTAACATTAGCCTTAAAATTTATTTTCCAAATCTAACTGTCTGACTGACTGACCAATTTGTTATATCTGATGTGTGTGCGAGTGTGTGTATGTGTGTGTGTGTGTGTGAGAGAGAGAGAGAGAGAATTCTGTTTGGTTACATTCAGAAGGATAAGGTTCTGGTCTTAGCAGTTGCCTCATGTATAGTTATATATAGTCGTCCACAGTTTGTTCCTGCACACTTTCTTTCTTTCATATGCTAGTGATGTAGCTCACTGGTAGAGCCCTTGCCTAGCATTCATTCAGCATATATTTATGGAGCGCCAAGGATTCAAGGTGAAGAAGACAGACAACGTTCTGGCCTTCCCAAACCTGGGGCTTATTAAATAGAGTTCACTCACAGATTGCTAAGCCTGAGAACGGCCGGTTGAAGAGAGCCTCTCTCTGCAGAGGTGGTGCTTAGGTTGGACTGAAAGGCAGACAGAAGTTAGCTTTGCCAAGAGCCTAGAGAAGTGCATCCTAGGCACGGGAAACCAGATGTTTGCCAGTGTGGGCCATGCGAGACGCTAGGGGTGCAGGTGTGCTGTGGCTGTCGTGTATTGAAAGGCGAGGAGACGGCAGGGTAAGCCTTGAAGGACTGACGCAGGCTCACAGGCTATAGGTTAACAAGTTTAGGTATGACCCACAATATACTGGGGATCGGTCACAGGTCGTTAAGCTTCAGGTAGAGGGGACAGGATGCACTTTTTAAGAGATCAGCTCTGGGCTGGAGAGATGGCTTAGCGGTTAAGCGCTTGCCTGTGAAGCCTAAGGACCCTGGTTCGAGGCTCGATTCCCCAGGACCCACGTTAGCCAGATGCACAAGGGGGTGCATGCGTCTGGAGTTCGTTTGCAGTGGCTGGAGGCCCTGGCGCGCCCATTCTCTCCCTCTCTTTCTCTGTCCCTCTCTCTCTCCCTCTTTCTGTCACTTTGAAATAAACAACTAAAAATAAATTAAAAGTCTGCAGTGCATCTGCAGTGCAGGTCGGGGGATTCCTTGGGACACCCCAAGACAGCCGGGAGAATGCCAGGTGCCAGCCCAGCGTGCTGGGGTAGGAGGTGGGGAGCAGGGTGTGGATTCGGTGTGCCACTTGGAAACACTCAGTTGGGGTGCTGGGGTCAGGATAAGGGGTACACTTGAGAGTCACCTCCAGGTTTCTGGCTTGGGCAGCTGGTATCCTTTCCTGAGAGGAGACTAGGCCAAAACTGGGGTGTTAAAGTGACCCTTTGAAACGCATCAGGGTATAGCAGGGCACAGGTGAATTCCCACCCTCTTCTTTCCTGCACTGATGGCATTTGGTTGGTAAGTCATTAAAGTGACTAGAGCCCATAGAGCCCTTGAGGGGAATTGTGAAGATTCCAACTTGATGACCGTGGATTCCAGTCGCTCGGTTTTTCCTTCTGCTGGTTTATCGACCTCTGCCTCTTCCATGGGGCTGTGTTCCGCCCTGACTTCTGGGGAACCTTCGTAGTTCTTCCCCAGGGATGTCAGCCAAACTGTTGGCCCAGTTTGCTTGGCTTCCCTCAAAAATTATTCACAGAATCTTTCTGTGTGTAAAACCTTGATAACACACATCGACTGTTTCAGGCATGATTCGTCTCATGCTGGAATCCGTGGGGGAAACAGGGCCAGCTGAGGAACTGCAAGTTGATGTGGGTTGTAGCTCACGCGTGTGCCAGAGCACGCAGAGACGCTCCGTGTATGTCCTGCATCCCGTACCTGAGGGCGTGGACTTGGACATACTGGGACTTTGTTATACTTTCTAAGTCTGAGTCACGTCATACCTCATCTTATTCTCCTGTGAGCCTGCCTGTCATGCTGGAAGCAGACAGCGTCTGGCACATAGGGGATAAATAGTAGATGGCATATGAAAAAAATAGCATCAAGACTAAGTTATGAAAGATAATTCATGATAACACAAAAGCACAAACTGGACTTTATTTTGTAACTGTCGTGGACATATTACGGACTTGCAAATAGAAGAGCCACGTACATTTATGAGCAAAGTGTTTCCTCAATAGTGAATAATCCATAGAGGTGATATAAGCACATTGCCAGAAGAAAACTAAAATATAAAATCTGTTCAGAATTCTGAAATATCCCCAAGATGATGATCATGAATATTAACTACCACAAGCCGATACGGAGAAATGCATGTGGTTATTGGAGGTTTCCCATTAGTAACAAATAGGTCACTTTCCTACTGGAATACTTGATCCTCAGAAAAGCAGAGACGAAACAAGTTTAATATTTTTTTTGACCCGTATTTTGGTTTTAGTTGTGCCTCATTTTATTTAAGCTAACCATTTTGGCCCTGGTCATACTTCTTTTCTGTATTATTGCTGCCAACTTTTTTTTTAAGATACAAAAGGAAAATCATATTTGCTGTATTCAGTTGGAAGAAGCCCTGGCACAGATTCCTCCAGAAACCTAAGAGAGAAATTATTAGCCATATCCAGACCAGTAGCTGACTGGCTCACATTCCTCCTCCCATGAGCCTTCCTGATTAATGGGGGAATCTGCTCTGTAGTTGAAAAGCCTCTTTCCTGAGCCCAGGCTGTCCTGGCTGCAGACCGTGGCCAGCTGCGGCTGCAGCCAGTGCCAGGGCACCCAGAGCGGTCCAGGACCAAGCCCCCGCCCACCAGAGACCCTTTGCTCAGAGCCGCGCTGCTCAGAAACCCGGGCCCCTGCCAGGTGGAGAAGTGACTCTTCGTTCCTTCTTTTCTTCCTGGCATTGTATCCAGGCCACTCAGCTCCTAGGTCTGCAGAGAGTAATCTACTCCACAACTTCTCCTGGCACCCTTCTCTCACCTCCTTTCTCCTGTCTATCTTCCAGCACGGTTCTCACTTCTGCTTGCCTTTTGTTGAGTCTCCACCACCGTGTTCTCCGCTATCCTGCTTGTTACACTGAAAGAGTTTCATCTGTTGGTCTGTTTCCAGCAATAATAGCCCACCTTAATATTTATTTATTTATTTATTTATTTATTTATTTTGGTTTTTCGAGGTAGGGTCTCGCTCTAGCCCAGGCTGACCTGGAATTCACTCTGTAGTCTCACGGTGGCCTCGAACTCATGGAAAGCCTCCTACTTCTGCCTCCCGAGTGCCGGGATTAAAGGCGTGCGCCACCACGCCTGGCTGCCCACCTTGGTTTTTCACCACCCTAAAGACTTCCCACTTTTAACACTGCTGTTGGAGCTTAGGTCACAATGGTGACCTAAAATGATAAAAACAGTATCATAGCAGATCATAGATAGATGCATAATTTTTGATCCCTTTTTCTTGTACCTTTTTCAATCTATTTTTATTTCAAAGGCCTCTTATATAAGTGGTGTTGCAGTCTTCTAGGTTCTCAAAGCTAGGGAACGATCTCTACTTCATCTATGAGATCTTCAAAACAGGAGTGCAAAGATCTGGAGTAAATTGCTGACAGGTAAAACCTACCCAAAGAAATTTGACTGCGGTGGAAATTCAAGGGTATAGTAGTAAGACGACCCTATAAGAAGTGTCTATCTTTCTTGGGAAGACAACCATAAAAATCATTCTTTGGAATAAAAAGTAGAATGAAGTAAGTACTTTCTAAATTCAAAGACCACAGGAGTGCTGGAAAGGAGTCTTATTCTGACTGGGAACCATGGGGACTTGACTTTCTTTCTGGAGAAGGGGACATTTTATTTAACCTTTGAAGGTGAATAGGATGTCAACCTATGGTGACAGGTGACGGCCAGACTGGAGGGAGCAATGGTGACCTCAGTTGGGGGCAGGAGGGGAGGTCTTGCCCTAGGAGTGGACCTGACCTCCAGGATTGCAGAGCAGCTGAGAGTGAGGTGAACATGGCCTGTGCTTTGAAGACGGTTGTAGTGGAAGGATCAGGTGTCAGAGCAAACTGTAGCCCACAGGCAAAGTGAGAGCTTCTCAAGGGAGACCTTGTACTCCCTCGTGTTAGGACCCTGAGCTTGCTTTCGTCAGGGAAGAGTCTGCGAAGGAGGAGGGTGAGGCTGCAGACTTCCTGCCTTCAGTCCCCGTCGCTCAGCTCTTGGTATTCCAGCTCGGGCTCCCTCCTTCCCCGAGCGGTTCAAAGGTGAGTGAGGTCAAGCCACTAAAACAAGGCTCTGACCCAGAGATGAGAGGAGCTAAGGGTGCCCTCAGTCCCTAGCACATCACTGCTGCCAGTCTCTACCTTTTTGGCTCTGCGCAGGAGTCACATGGCTGCTGGATTCCGTTTAGATTTCCTGGGGTCTCAGTCCTGAGATCTGCCCTGGATTGGCGGTGGGCTTGTTGCTTAACCTCCAGGAGCCCTCCCCTGTCTTGATGATGAAAACGAGCAGGTGATTCGGCCGTAGGACCCTCACTGTATAAAGTTGCTTAAAGTCTAAGCTCCATTCCTCCCATTTCTGACCCTGTCCTCCCCCCCACAGCCCTCCTCATTTCTCTTCTGTTGTAAGTATTTGGCTTCATTTGGCCCCACTGTACATGTGATAAGTGTAAGTGGATGTTGCTAATTTAACAGTAGCGTGTTTAAAGAAGTTTTCTGAGTAAAGAAGTTGAGTGGTGTGCAAACTCCCATGTCCTGAAAAAAAAAAAAAAGTGTCCTAAAGTCATAAGAAAGGCTTGTTGCTATTAGGACAGCAGAGAGATTTTGTTGAGGGAGGACCTCACCCCTGCTGGTGTTAAAATGTACATGGGGCTAGAGAGATGGCTTAGTGGTTAAGGTGTTTGCCTGTGAAGCCTAAGGACACAGGTTCGGTCCCCCAGTACCCATGTAAGCCATGTGCACTAGGGGGCGCATGTGTCTGGAGTTCATTTGCAGTGGCTAGAGGCCCTGGCGTGCCCATTCTCTATCTGTGGCCCCCAAACACATAAAATAAAATAAAATGTACATGTGCTTTAACCAGTCCCGTTGACAGTGTTGGACAGTTGTAGTGAACGTGAAGACGAGCGTCTGGGTCGCAAGAAACTATGGCAGCTTCATGAAAGCATTTATGTTTCCATCACGGTCTCCTCTTTGCATTAAAAAAAATATATTTTATTTTTATTTATTTATTTGAAAGAGAGAATGAGGCAGAGGAAGAGAGAGAGAGCACGAGAAAGAATGGGTGTGCCAGGGCCTCCAGTCACTGCAAACGAACTCCATATGTATGTGCCACCTTGTGCATCTGGCTTACGTGGATCCTGGGGAATCGAACCTGGGTCCTTTGGCTTTGCAGGCAACCACCTTAACTGCTAAGCCATCTCTCTAGCCCCTGTTTGCATTTTTAATAAGAAGAGTACAACACTTTGCCATTTGAAATAGATCCACTGATGCCACAGAATAGACACTTTTTTTGAGTGTCAGCTTGTTAAGGCTCTGCCCAGACTGTTCATACGTTTCTATGCTTAATAATGGCATGTTCTTGATCCACATACCTTATTTGCCATATTGAGTAGACTGAACACAGTCATGTTAATGAAGGTCTCATGGCTGGAGAGCTAGCCTTTTAATATTGTTTTTCTTATTCAGAAATTTATGCTAAGCATAAAGCTTCATGTTATTTAAAAACAAGAAATGCATTAATAAATAAATATCGAGGAGCTTTTGAAACATTCTGACATAGTTGTCATGTACAGCATGTCTAAAATACCTGGGCTGTAGTTGTATGCCTGCAGTGCTGGGATTAAGAAACAAGAGCAGTTCATAATTTAATATTAATGCAAACTCGTGACATGAGTGTTTTCTTTGTTCTACTGACCTTGTAAATTGCAAAGGCCATTCCATGTTGTGCTCCTTTGAAACATTGTATCACTTCTCATTCTTTTGTTTCCTATCTTTGAGCCCCTGATTTACACACACACACACACACTCTCTCTCTAACTTCCTTCTCTAACTTCTTTCTTCATTTCATATCTTCCCTTTCAGGGGCTTTCTTTGTAGGCATAAAATATTCTCTTGTCTCCTAGCCATATTACTTTGACTCATTTGTTTAAAAACTCATCTTCTGGGCCTGGAGAGATGGCTTAGCAGTTAAGGCGCTTGCCTGTGAAGACTAAGGACCCACTTTCAACTCCCCAGAACCCACATAAGCCAGATGCCCAAGGTGGCACACGCGTCTGGAGGTCGTTTGCAGCAGCTAGAGGCTCTGGTGTGCCCATTCTTTCTCTCTCTCTCTCTCTCTCTCTCTCTCTGTGTGTGTCTAAAATAAAAATAAATGAATAAAAAATTTTAAGCTGGGAATGGTGGCACATGCCTTGAATCCCAGCACTCGGGAGGCAGAGGTAGGAGGATCTCTGTGAGTTCGAAGCCACCCTGAGAATACATAGTGAATTCCAGGTCAGCCTGAGCTAGAGTGAGACCCTGCCTCAAAAAAATAAAAACAAAAGACAAACAAACAAAAAATTTTAGTACAAAAAAAAAATCCCATCTTCCACTGGGAGTGTAGCTCAGTGGCAGATCATCGGTTTAACATTCACAAGGCTCTTGGTTAGAGCCCAGCACTGCAGACAAACAAAAATAAATAAAACTTTCAAAGACTCTCGTATTTCTGAGAATATGGTGTGATAATATTTACAATATGCTTGTCATCTACCAAACGTCACCAGGTACTTACTTAAAGCAGATTATTTTGTCTAGTACTCACAAGAAGCTTGGGGGACAAGCTAAAGGAATGGAGGCCCTTGCCCAAGGACGGGGTCACAGCCAGGTAGAAGCGGGGCCGCGATTGGAGCTGAGAGATGCGCTCTTGTTCCGCACCTCATGCCATGCATGACCAGTGTGCTCAGCTCATGGTGACTTAGCGCGCACCAGCGACGTCCTGGGCACAGTGCAGACATACAGCTGCTGGAACCGTAGCCAAGGGGCCGAGGAGCCCATTGAGAGATGAGATTTGACAGTACCTGTGCCTGCCAGCGGCCGACTCTTTTCAGAAGCCAAGCGCGTCTTCTCTGTAACGACAGCATCCTGTTTCCCTCCTGCCCGTGTCGCGGTTTCGAAGCCCGCGGAGTCTAGTGTCAGAAGCCGAGAGCACTAACCGATCACCTAAGGGGAGACTTCGTTGCCATAGCGTCGTAAAAACTGGCATTTCCATGCAGTCTTTTGATCCTTGGAACTACATGACTACTATTAAATTAAATCCAAAATCATAAACAGACATTTAATTTCAGTACTTATACATTCTGACCTCATAAAATTAATACAGAGCTATTTTTCCAAAGAGGTTTTTTTTACTTAAAGTATAAATGTATGACTTTCATGCAATCATGGTTTGTTTTTTTCCTGATTAAATTCCTTCTGGAGAAATTAAGCATTTAAGTGGTACTATGAAGAGGCATTTGGACTTTGTTGAAAGCCTATAATTAGTGCTGTTTAATGCTTATTTACTTTTGCTAAGAACTGTTGAAATTAACCTTCATAGAGAAAACAACATGTTTCTTGATGAATTTTCTTTCAAAGCCGTTTTCACTAGTTGGTTTTCTGGTCTTAACAAGATAGCTTAATTTCATTTTTAAGTCTGTTCATTCTTTCCTACTTCCAGTCCAAAAAAATAAAAAGTGCTAACATTTTGATGAAATTGTAAGAACAGTGCTCTAGCAAAGAGAGGGAATTACCAACTGGCAAAAATAATACATAATAGAGAATGTGTTACATTGAGATTCTTAGGCACAAAGATGTTAGGTACTCACCACTGTAACAAATGACCCAAACAGCTTACAAAGAGAAAAGATGTATTCTGACCCACAGCGTGGGAGTTTCCACTTTGTGTTGGTTGGTTCTGTGTCAACATAATATGGCTTGCTAGAGGAGAATAGCTCACCTCATGATTAAAGCAGAATCCCACAATCCCAGCCGGGCCTGATGGCGCACAGCCTTTAATCCTAGCACTTGGGAGGCAGAGGTAGGAGGATCGCTGTGGGTTCGAGGCCACCCTGAGAATACATAGTGAATTCCAGGTCACCCTGGGCTAAAGTGAAACCCTACCGCAAAAAACCAAAAACCACCCAAACAAAAAAACCCGAGTCCTACAATCCCTATCAGGGCCATACCTCCTAAGAACCCCCCACAGACCCCCACCTTTGAAAGACTCCATTGCCTCCCAGTAGTACCACTTGGGGGCCAATCTTTTACACGTCATTCTTTGAGGAACGTTTAAGATCCAGGGCTTGTGACTATGTGTAAAAATGTCAGTGCAGAAGAGATTCTCCTTGTAGTGGGAGTGCCCTTGTGAGTGAGATAAAAGGTTCTCCTGCTTCCTCCTTTCTTTGCTTTCCCCTTTGACTTGTCTGCATTGTTGGTAGCACTTGCCTTTTGAATAAATACCTTTTGAAGTTGGGTTTTCATGTTGGGAAGTAGCCAAAAGGCAAATGGAGTCATACCTGATTAATGACATAGGTAAGCACTTTGGAGAATTCTATTTTTGCTAAAACATAACCTCAAACTATTAGGCACCAAGAGTGATTTTATTGTACATCTCACGAACTGCTATAAAGGAAAATGTCAAAAGGAACATTACGGAAAAGTGTTGAGAAATGGTAGAATTGGAATAACTATGTAACTTCCCAAGGTGACTTTGAAGAACATTGTGATTTGAATGTACACATTCTCTTTATAGTTTTTGCTTCTTAAAAGCTTTAATTATTTAGTTTATGATTATCTCTTATACTTTAAATACACTTAATAGTCGCTAAATCAAGAATGACTTTAGAATACTTTAATAGCTCTCAGCCTTTAATTTGAATATTAGTGGGTTACTATGTATGTTGGAATGTAGCAGGGCTAGATAACTTAAGTTCACATGAATAGATGATGGCAGAGTAAACCTTTTCTCCCTGTGAAACTGAATAGTTTTAAATGCTAATCAAAACCCTACACATCCAAGATTCTTCGGTTCTGACAGTTGTAGTAGTCTGGAAGCTTTCCTCTCAGTAATTGTCAGTGTTTAGCCTCTTAAGCGTTATTTCACTACCTAATCCTCCTCAGATTCAACATTAGTTCAGCTAGTAAATTTACCATTGTGAAAATGTATATCATGGGAGCCAGGATTATTGTGGGAGAGTGTTACGATGCTACGGTTTTGTTTGGTCAGTGATGTGTTTTAGCTGAGATTAAAAAAAAATGTGGCAGTGAGCTGGAGAGATGGGCTTAGCGGTTAAGGCATACCCACATAAAGTCAGATGCACAAAGTGGCGCATGTGTCTGGAGTTCGTAGGTAGTGGCTGGAGGCCCTGGTGTGCCCCATCTTCTCTCTGTCTTTCTCTGCTTGTAAATAAATAAGTAAATTTTAAGAAGAATGTGGCAGAAATCAGCGTCATGAATTAAGTGAACCGAGCTTACTGATGCCCATCTTGCTCCTGTGATGTTTTCTGGGTTCTTCATGGAATACTGTTTCTGCTGAGGCAGAATCGGTTCCAGAGTTGTATTGACTCTAGTCCATTGTCTTTTGTCGTCTTCTTCCTCCGTCTCTTTCATTAAACCTGACTACAGACTGCAGAAACACTGCGGTGCATTATCCAACCTAAGATGATTTACCTTCTTTCCCACAAGCTTCTAGACATAAAACGAGTAGGTCTATCTGAGTTCCCATTCTGAGTACCCACATAACTGCTGGGCAGGCATGGCAGTCTTCCCATAATCCCAGCATTTGGGAGGTGGTGACAGGGATCCCCAAGGTAAGCTGTCGGCATAAACTAGCCAAAGTGACAAAGGCTGAGTTTAAGTGAGACCCTGTCTTAATTAATAAGGTGGAGAGCCATCTAGTAAGACACCTAACATCAACCTGTTGTCTCCCACACACATGCACACTGGAGAAGGAGAGAGACAGAGACAGAGAGGATGGATAGGTATGTGGGATGTATGGGAAAGAAAAGAGTGGTTTTCATTAACTTTGTGGGATTCCTTTAATAGACTTGCAGATACTTTAGAACTAATTTTCATGTATCACGTAGGCATTTTTACTCTTTATTCTATTTTTATTTTTTAGTTAGAGAGAGAGGGATACAGAGAGAGAGAATTGGCTCTCCAGGGCCTCAGCCACTGAAATTGAACTCCAGACGCTTGCTCCACCTAGTGGCCATGTGCGACCTTGCACTTGCCTAACCTTTGTGCATCTGGCTTATGTGGGATCTGGAGAGTCAAACATGGGTCCTTAGGCTTCACAGGCAAGCGCCTCAACCGCTAAGCCTTCTCTCCAGCCCCATATAGTGCTTTTTAATGTGACAAATAAACATAGTTAATTTCCAAATCTGACTCTGAGCATCTCACTGTACCTGAGGTAAATAGAGCCATGCTGCAGGTTCTGAGCCAATCGCCAAGTCTTCCTTGAGCCACATGACCACTTTAGACTTTAAGTGGAGCATGCTTTTAGCTCTTGAAAATTATTACAGTGCTGGACCTGGAAACCCAGGACAAGTCCATAAAGTTAATTATGCCCTCAGTCACACCCTCTCCTCTGCTGGTTAAGCCCTGTGTCAAATTTCCAGTGTCCCTTTGTTAACAAAATCAGTGTGTTTACTGGGGCAGTGGTAGACTAAGGTATAGTTCATAGTGTGCAGACATTTCTGGAGAGAGAGAGTGAGAGTGAGCACACAGCTGCTGAGGAACCCAGGTCTTTTGCCATTGTTGTATAGCTAGGCTAGGAGGCCTTGTGAACTTGGCATTGTTTCCATGGTTTCCCTCGATGGTGTCTGGTTATTGAGCTAAATCATTTGAGTCCTTTCCCCACCGAGCATTTGAGTTTCAGAGTTTGCATTGTTGGTGGGGATCCATGACACAAAAGGGTCCCTGATTTTGTTTTTTGGGTTTTTTTTTTTTTTGTTAAGTATTGAAAAGTTAATAACTATAGCTAACTGTAGTTATTTGTGTGCTAGGTGAGAAACCTTCCAACAAAATAATAAACTGCAGATGTTTTTGATTCTCTCTCCACGTGAGAAAACTGAGGCTAGGAAATGTCACTCCTGGGCCACTGTGCTCAACACAGTGCCTGTCACGTCTCAAGCACTCAGTGATCTTGCGTTGGAAAGGGGGGATAGATTTATTGACGGTGGAAAAGGATACAGCACCTGATTAGCTACCTGTTGAGGTCTAGGCGTTTTGAAGCGAACACGTAAGAGACTGTGGTCTGGGCCTTGTGGAAAAGATCGCTTTGACACAGGTTGCCATGGTGTAAGTATAAACAGTGACACGGTATGCATTTTAAGATAGGGACATTGCAGTCTATGAAATCAGGCTTGTGGGATGCCTAAAGGCAGACAAGAGATGAAGGGACATGTCACACCAGAAATGGCTTCTGCTTGAAGACGACCCGTGATCACTTCGGGGGCAGGGGCCATGTATGTGTAATGGTGTATCTTCAGATTCCTCCCCGGGTAGCGTGCTTTCAGGGCTCAGGGAGTGTTGGATCATTTGAGAGTGACAGTCTGGGCACAGTGCGTGTGGGTGGGTGGGTGGGGGGCCACACCTCAGGCACCGAGGACACGGTTTTCTGAGTGTGTCTAATCAAGCGACATACAGGAGTGTGGCCAGTTACTGCATCACGCACTACTCCTTTCATTCATACCGTCTCTTCCAGCACACTCTCCATAGTTGCTTTAAATATTTTGCGTATTTCAAGGGACTGATAACGACTTCTCCTCTTCGGGAGGCCTCAGTGGTTAAAGGTGGCTGGCTTGGGGTTCAGTTCCCAAGCCGTTCGCTTAAGCTGGACGTCCAAAGTGGCTCAAGTGCCTGGGGTTCATCTGCAGAGGCAAGAGGCGCTAGTATATCCCCAACCCCAAAACAAACACAAACACACACAAACAAATCTGTATGCCTGAATTCCCTTCTCCCTCCAGGCCTTCTCTCAGCCTCTGAGCGCACGAGTCTTTCCTTTCTCCTTTTCCTGCGCGCCGCTCACACGTCTGCCAAGGACAGACTACGCTGATCCACTTCTCTGGTTCCTCTCTGCTCACCGCCTTGTCTTGTTCTTCGGTGCTTCGTGGAGTACGCAGAGCCTTAGGATCCAATTGCTAAGCCTGGCAGCCATGAGACAGGAAGAAGCCAGAAAGGCAGAATAAACCCTACGGAGTACAGGAGCAGTCAATGGCCAGGCTCAGGAGGGATGCCCTGGCAGAGCTCAGCCCGTGCGGGCTCAGAGTCCTCCTGTTTTCTTGATCTCACCAGAGGGTGAACAGGTGAGGGGCTATATGTCATGCTCTCCGTGGGTCAGGTAGCTGCTGAGAAACATTGGAAAACGGAAGACCAACCATCAGTCGGGTGCTCAGAGTCACATAAGGTAGTGTGGCTCCCAGGCTCAAAAGATACCATCTCAGGGATGAAACATGGAGAGTAAGTTCACCATTGCTAGAGGTATTCGCTCAGAAATATCACAAGAGCAGGTCTTGGAGAGTTTTTCCCATCAACCATGCATTGGGAATTCGAGAAAGGAGGCTGTTGGGTTCACCCGTTTCCTTTCGACTTGACCAGCTGAACATATTCCTGGCGGGTTAAACTTGGACTTCTTGTTTGAAGTAAGTCATGGTTAGAAGTGAATCTGTTATTTTCCAATGTAAAAAAATCGTTTTCTTAATTATTTTGTTTTACAGTGGCATACTTTAGGATGGAAAACAGAACCCATAGTGGCCATGGAATTGCTAATTGACTAGTGATGGTGTTATGGCATACATTCTATGATGAGTTGAAGCCTTCGGGCTGCAGTCTCTTTATTTATTCTTTTTTAATTTTAAATTTTATCTATTTATTTATTTGCAAGCAGAGAGAGAGGCAGAGACAAAGAGAGAGAATGGGCCTGCTTGGGCCTCTAGCCACTGCAAATGAACTCCAGACGCATGTGCCACCTTGTGCATCTGGCTTTGTATCTTGGTACTGGGGAATAGAACCTGGGTCCTTAGGCTTCGCAAGCAAGACCCTTAACTGCTAAGCCGTCTCTCCAGCCCCAGGTTGCATTCTTAAGTAGGTAGTGGGTATGGTAGTTAGTGGTGGGTTATTGCAGATTATGAGCAACCATGATTTATTCACTCATCATTACACAGAAAACAGCACTGTGGACCCTTGCTCCTCATTGATTTAGCACTTACTAACTCAGTTATTCATGACACAGTGACCCAGGAGGTCATGGCATGTAGTAATTATCAATTAAATCCAACTTGCTCTGAAGTGATAAGTCAACTTCCCACTAGTCTTCAGCCCATTTTCACACGCCTAAGGAAGTCGTGAACTGCTCAAAACATTTGTGTCTGTGACAGGAAACCGGGTCCTTAGGTCTGCTGATGGGAGTGAAGAGGAACAACACGGTCCTAGAAAACGATTCCAACCCCCACCTCGAAAACTGAAATTTGGAACAAATTTTAAAAAACTGTTACAGTTGGATTTGGCAGTCGCTTTTGTTACTAAGACACATGTAATATATAGCAAATCAAGAGAAACGATTTCTGGAAATACCTCACTGAACACTTGGGCCAGTATGAAATTGCACTTTCTGGGGCAGTTGTAATCTGTGGCATGAAACACCAATTAGAGCATTCGCAAAGATCTTGAGATTTCTGTATCTTTGGAAATCTCAGTCCACTGTAATGCTATCATTTTTATTTTTTTTATTTATTTTTGAGTAGCCCAGTAATGATGTGAATCTTTTTGAGTACACTAAGCAGGACAATTGGCAGATCTCAGATCTCTTGTCTGAGGCTTTTCAAGGTCAGGTAAAATTCCTAGTGTATATTGAGTCGCTTGTATCAAATGGGGTGGGTGTTTTCTAAAACGAGTTGTCTTTCTGATGGGATATTATGTTCCTAGAAGGAAGCATCTTGGTGAGGGAAGACTGAAAACCTGCCCTCTCCAAGCAGAACTAGGAGACGGAGCATTAGTTAGTGTAAATCCTAGAGCTCTTGACACTGGGCACTGACTCAGGGAGGAAGGTGGCTTCTTAATCTGTTGTGGGGGGAAAAAAAACCAGTCTACTAAGCTCCCAGCACCACTGGAGAATTGCGCTGGGATTACCTCCTCCTTGTCCATGTCCACGGGCTTTGAGGATGCTGTTTGTCTTCCTCCTCCTCCTGTGTCTGTCTGTCTGCCTCTCCCCTCCCTCCCTTCCCTGCCCTCTCCTCCAAGGCAAATTCTTCTGTTCGTAGTCACAACAGAGACAAAGCATTCACATCAAACCTGAGTTTAAAAATGCTATCCTCCTAAAGGTGAGAAGAGCTGTAGCCCGAGGACAGGACAATAGTAGGGAGAAGGGACAGCAAATGAAGGAATAGAGATGGAAGGCTGCCTTTAAAGTCCTGATTTGCCAGGTCAGAAGTCTATACCGCCCCACAGGAATGGCCATGTGGAAGCGTACACCCAGAGTCTGGATGCCCTCGTAGCCCTCACCAGAAGTTCACAGGAGCAGAACAAGGCGAGAGCAACAGTGCTTATTAGCTATGAGAAAGCCGCAGGAGATGAATGGAGCTCTGCATGTGGAAGTGCTTTCAGAAGTGGGAGCCAGGGCTGGAGGGATGGATGGCTTAGCGGTTAAGGCCTTTGCCTGCAAAGCCAAAGGACACAGGTTCGATTCCCCCAAGACCCATGTTAGCCAAATACACAAGGTGGCAGATGCGTCTGGAGTTTGTTTGCAGTAGCTGGAGGCCCTGGCGCACACATTCTCTCTCTCTCTCTCTCTCTCTCTCTCTGTCTCTCACTGTCAAATAAATATATAAAAATATTTTTTTCTTAAAAAAAGAAGTAGGAGCCATACTAGGCCCGGGAAGCAGAGACCCAACTTCCCTACCGATCATTATGCGGAGGGACCCCTTCTAATCTAATCAGCTTCTGTGGTCCCAGAATTTCCACTCGCCTCTGCCCAGGCTTCTTGTTCTAGAGGAAAACTGGGAAAGCTGCCACGAGTCCAGAGTACCTGGGAATTTGATGGTTGTGGAGACCCTGTGGTGAGGAGTGGAGGAGTGAGTTCTTCACCAGAGCTGTCTCCTCTGGGCCCGAGTCCCAAAGCCTGTGGTGCGGAGGCAGACTGCCCTGGGCTTCCGCCTTCGCTCCCGTTCCTAGCCTGTGTGTGTTCGCGGGTCTCACCAGATGGGGCTTGGCAAGCATGGGTGGGCAGCCCGTCAGCACCCGACTGGTGGACAGCACCACAGCCGGCCACGACTGGAGGTCGGCCGCTCTCTTGACCTTCCTCAGCCTTGCCAGGTATATGTGAATTATTAGTTTGTTTTGGTCCAGTGTGTATATTAGCTGACTTCATGATAAAGGGGCTTTGTTATCAGGTCGTGTTTAAGCTAGGTTCTGAGTGGTTAAATATTAAATAAGAGATTCGAATATCAGGGAAAGATGCCGGCTAAGGCTAGGGAGGGTGGTGTGATGGCTGGGCTATGGTACAACCAGTGCAGGATTCCCCAGCAGACCTGGCTTCAGGCCATTAGTTGAGTGACCTTTGAGTAGGTCATTGGCTTGTCTAAATCACGGTTCTCTTCAAAATTATCCAAGAATTTCTAACCATCAGTAGTTTTCTTCTCTTTCAACAACTAAGTCCTGTAGACAAAATCATCCCCACAGTTTCATCCATAAATGTATAATTTAGCTACACTCAAATCTTCAAACTTCCAGTTCATCTTTTTTTATATACCTTAACTGTAGGATTCGATTGATGTGTTAATAGTTCTGATTTACAGACTGTTTTAAAGAAACTGAGACTTTCTGTGTAGAGTTCATGTGTATGGAAAAAATCCAGGCTTACTGATAATAAGGGTTCGCTGTTTGTCATCATTTTTATTGGGATATTCAACTTCACTGTGGTGTGTCTCTTACGTAGTAGTTGATGATTAAATACTGGCGAAGTGAGTGAGAGGGAGAGAATCTTCCAGGGCTTTTCACATTAAGACATGGTGCTCTGGTAAGCTCATGTACTGCCGGAGTGACTTCTCAGGAGGCTTTGATGTGCTTGCACTCTTAAAACGACCAGACACCTCCACTGTCCAGACGATTAATTTTTTGGAGGTAACATGTTGCTAAGGGACCTCATTGTCCACTGGCCTGTGTGTCCATTCTCTGTCAAGCATAGATGCCAGGTTTTAGCCAGAGATTCAGCCACCCAGATCAGTCCTAGTCTCTTTTTTTTTTTATTTTTTATTTTGTTCATTTTATTTATTTATTTATTTGAGAGTGACAGAGAGAGGAAGAGGCAGATAGAGAGAAAGGGAGAGAATGGGCGCGCCAGGGCCTCCAGCCACTGCAAACGAACTCCAGACGCGTGCGCCCCCTTGTGCATCTGGCTAACGTGGGTCCTGGAGAATCAAGCCTTGAACCGGGGTCCTTAGGCTTCACAGGCAAGCGCTTAACCGCTAAGCCATCTCTCCAGCCCCCAGTCCTAGTCTCTTAAGTGAACAGAAGTCACAATGTGGCTTTTCATATCGTGCTGCGTAGCGTCATGCCTCCCCTTTCACCTGTCCACCTGGTCGGAATATTTTATGGCCCAGAGCTACCAGTAGGGGTAGAGAATCCCCAAAATAAAAGGAACTTAGGTCCCCTAGCACCTCTGTGCAGCTCAGGTCCCATAACTGTGTGAAATTAAATTTCAGCGACACCGCTAAGAAAACTAATACAAATTCCCAGTTACTGAAGTATGAATTTATATGAGTCATTCCGTTACAAATTATTTTGTCCCCTTTAAGTCCCTGCTGGCTAGACTTTGGGTCACTATGTCTTGTGACGCATTTGATAGTAGAAGTGAAGCTTCAGTTTACTGATCGTGGCAGGAGCAGGAGGTGATGCCAGGTTAACTTGTGCCCACACTCAGGAAGCAGAGAGCAGTGGGTGCCTGTGCCCCTTCTATTTAGTCTGGAACCCCCGGCCCATGGAATGGTGCTGCCCACGCTTGAGGTGGGTCTTCCGCCCTCTCGGTTAGCCTCATCTAACCCACTTGTTTCTAAGTCTCATCAAATTGATAGCCAAGGTGAACATCAGGCCTGGGAAGCCGGAAAGTTTGCCGTCTCTTGACGCCGTTGTTCTCCTCGGAGTTCTATCTCGGGGGGGGGGGGTGTGTGGTGATGTGGTGCGCTCCACGTGGGCTGCTGTTGTATTCAGAGGAGGAAGAAGTCGGCTGGAACCTCTGTTCAGGTCCATCAAGCACATCAACATCTTTTTATGCCCAGAGCCAGCTCTGCTCTTTAGCCGTAGGAAAGAGAGGCACACAGGCAGGAAGGGGAAAGAGAGAGAAAGAGAGAGAGAGAGTAGGAGGTGGAGGGAGGAGGGTAGAGCTTACAGAAGGGCTGAAGTTTTCTGGCACGTCTGGTATGAAGTCCCAGTTTTCAAAGCATGGTATGTGGACAGCAGCATTGGGCCTCCTCAGGCCTCCCTGAAGGCCAACCACATGAGTACCTGGGACAGAATTCAGCAGCCTGTGTATCAGAAAGCTTTCTGGATAAGCAGGTTTGAGAAGCAGTGAGTGAGAGAAAGCCAGACAGTTGGAGCATTGCGCTGGGCGTGTCCTGATGAGAATTCTGGGTCCAGAACTGTGGCTATAGCTAACGTACCAGGTGAGGAAACAGAGAGGAGTTACAAAATAGGCATGGGTTCTTGGTCTGTGCCTAACAGGAGCACAGACAGTTGGTACTGGGGGTGTCTCTGGCATCTGATTCCCTTCAGGCAGGTCTCATTAGCCAGATGTGTAAAAGTTCCTTCTTGCAACCCATGTACAAATTGTAATTTTTAAATTAAATTTTTTTTCAATTGTGGTAAGTTTCCAGTGGGAAAAGGGGTCATAAAGCCATGCTTCCAACAATGAACAGGGGGGTCCTATTCCCCCACCTCACTCCACAGTACAGCATTGAGTCAGAAGCCAACCCTTATAATGGCCACGAAGGGGAAAACAAAACAAAAAAAAGTATAATTTCCATCTAAGGGCTACCAGGAGTATAAGTACCTATTTAATAAATTATTTTTTTGAAGGGCCTTTTCCATTTTGGTAGTTGAAGTTTGAAAAAAAAATGTTTGGAGTACTATAATTATCATTTCTGGGGAAAAATACACATTGCAGTATTTTTGTTTTCGCTGCAGGTCAAGTTGTAGTTCAGGGTGGAAAGTCAACACGTCCCTTTGCTCAGCTGCAGCTCACGTATTTGTAGTCTCCGGTGTCCTCTCGGAGGTTGCGGTGGACCAGGGTAGGGTTTACGCAGTGGGTACACAGAAAACACAAAGACGCCATAGAAACGTGGGGCCCGCGCAGGGGCTTGCCCAGAGCAAGTCTGATTAGGAAGTTTGTGCTAGAGCCGAAGGAACAGGCCAGAAGGGTTAGGGAGGCCTTCGGAGAAAGAGGCGAAAATGAGACTACACTCAGAGGCCCTGACCACCTCCTCACACGCCGGGGCTCGGGGCTCCAGCCGTGCAGGTGTACACGTTGAGCAGCCTTGGTTCTTAGAGTGACTCCGCCACGTTGTACCATCTCGTCAATTGGAACTATTTGTCAAGGGGATGGAGAGATGGCTTAGCGGTTAAGGCACTTGCCTGCAAAGCCAAAGGACCTTGGTTCAATTCCCCAGGACCCACGTAAGCCAGATGCACAAGGGGCCGCAGGCATCTGGAGTTCGTTTGCAGTGGCTGGAGGCCTTGGTGCGCCCATTTCTCCCTCTCTCTCTCTCTCTCTCTTTCTCTCTCTCTGCCTCTTTCCTTCTCTTAAATAAATAAATTTAGAAAAAGAAATATTTGTCAAGTGAGCCCACCAACCCACCTAGAATATAGAAATAACTGGTGAGGTCTCAAGGGGAAACTACCCGTTTAAGCAATCCTTCTCTCTAGATAGAGACTGGGCCTTCAGATAACTTATTTTCTCAAAAGGAACTACTGAAGTCATGGGAGTTGACACAAGCGAAGTCTTTGGCTTGCTGAGATAACTGTGTGGAACGTGCTGTGTAGGTACATTTAGGCCTGTGTTTCATAACCAGCTTTAGCATTGTCAGTAGTAGCAAATTTTGGTGGTAGCAACTGCATTTTGGGATGTCCTGTGAGGCATTAGGGTTAAGACAACTAGGAAAGAGACAGCACAGCTACTTAAGAATGTTCTCTGTGTATGTGTCTGTGTGTGGGCACGTGCTCACACACATGCGTACATACAACATGTACACGTAAAATGATTTTAAATGAACATATAAACAGATATGTCATGTATCTATGTAATGTAAAATAATCTACTTTTACCTTTCAAAACAGTTATTTTGTAGGCTAGGGTGTTTTTAGGTTCTAACACATGAGTGGGTTGAGGGCCTATAAAATTAGGCATCGTACAGACTGAAAGATATCTTTTGGCCCAGCCTCTCCGTAGAGTCTCTCTAGTAGTTAATGGTGGTAACAAAGTTGGCATTCATTGTTCAGAGTTCCTCACTGTTGAGCACTTTGCCGGGCCAGGCAGAGGGCTACTTGTCACATATTTTGTCTTCCTGATAACAGCCCTGAAGTCACTCCAACTCAGAAAGGTCAAAAAATTTGCCCAAGTGCAAACAACTCGTTGTGGAAAAGCCACGGTCTGAGCCTAGTTCCTCTTCTTACCTTTGTGGTAAACCGGTGACTGCATTCACTCTTATATGAAAGAGATCACAAGTAGTCTTATTTTTTTTTAAAGCTCTCTTAGCTGTTAAATAAATGGTTTGAACATGTAGATTATCTTGAGTGAAGCTGAAATTCAAGAGAGAGAAGGCCAAAAAAAAAAAAAAAAATCTAAATGACCAAAATATTTTTCCAAACATGTAAGTATAATTTTAGCCACATGGTTGTTTTTAGCATGGGCAAACCCGCGTGAGAACTGCCCGTTAACCAGCCTGCTGTTTATTCTCCACTGCTGTCGTCAGCAAGGGTGGAATAGCAACGGCATGTTCCGCTCCGCTCCCTCCCGTCCTCCGCCCGTGCTGCACGGAGCTCGCCTCACCCTCCACGCGTCGTTTTAATCGCTTAAATGTAGTCACTTTCAGCGACCTCCGAAGATCTCAGATCAGCATAAAATATCCCTTAATGAACTTCTGAAGACTTGTGAAATCCATATATCGCCTCCCGGGACTTGCGAACTTGTTGAAAATATTAGTGATAATACCTTCATTTTGATGTTCCCTTAGTGCCATCTTAATCACGGAAGATCACACTTTCTCCCGTATGACTGATGCTGGAGTACTGACCCATCCTGGCGCTTTGAAGGAGCAGGGCCGGCCTCTCCTTTACTTCAGCAAGCATTTATTGGTCCCTCCTGAGTGAGCAGGGCCCAGGTGCCCTTGGGACCTGAGTGAGGAGGAAGTGCTCTTAGAAACTGGCCGCATCGTGCACATTGGGGGTATCGGCAGCGCCAGCCTTCCGTTTTATAGTCGAGGAACACCAGACCCCTCTTCCTCACATATTTAAACTCTGACGTTTCGTTGTGTTCCTTTCAAAATCAGTGTCACCATCACAGGGGAGAACTGAGTTCCAGCATCTGTCCACCTTGAAGGAAAAGCAGCAGTCAGAAGGCGCTCCACCCAAAGTCACAGGCTCGCCTGGCAAAGCCCAGGTTCTCTTGGGGCTCAGTATGGATGTAGCCTTCTGTTGAACATCACCCTGTGGGAAGTGCTGTCTTAAGGGCTACCTAGAAGATTGTATAGGTTCAGTTCATTTAGGATTTCTTCACTTATCATTTGTCCTGTTTCTTAATAATTATGATTCCTTTTTTTTTCCCCGTGGGTTAATATTGATAGCAAACAGGCATGAGGTATTCAGGGAAGATTACAGTATTAGATAAAATAAGTCCTTTTGAAATAAATCCTCAGTTGTTTTGAGGTTCTTTATCTAAATTATACTTACACCTTATTTTATGGCCAAATTTTTTAAAAAATGAATAGATTTTGAAATTTGTTATGCAAATTAATATATAACTATAGTTATCTGAGGACTCAATATCTCTGGGAGCAAACTGAATGTGTTCTCTTGGTGTGAATTAACCAACAATGAATTTACATGTCCCTGAACTCAAAATTCTGCTACACAGTTGAAAACTATTTAGTACATCATAGGTTGCATACAAGCCACATTTGGGATTTTGGCTCCTTTAAAAAAATTATTATTATTATTATCATTATTATTGACAAGATGTTTTGTATGGATACATCATGCGTTGGTACCCTCTTTTCCCTCGCTCCTGCCGCCATTCCATTGGGGACTCTCCTCCTTAGTGGGGTTACATGTATTCCCTATGGGGTTGTGGGTTATGCATTGTGGGAGCAGCAGTCAGTTATTTTTTGGTGGAGGGAATGTCTCTGGGCATGATGTCTCAACCTGTGGCTCTCCAAATCTTTCCGCCCTCTCTTCCACAAAATTCCCTGAGCTGTGGTGGGTGAGTTTTAAGTCTACTTCAGTGATGAGCTCTTAGGAGCCTCTGCATCTCTGCTTTGGTAGATGTTGAGTCCTCAGGGTCTGTCTCCTTCACCGTGGTGCTGACTGTCAGGTTCAGCATGGAAGCAGCACTCTTGTTCATCTCCCCAATTCCTTGGTTTCACCTGGGCCTTGGCTGAAGTGTGAGAGGTGCTGGTGCTGCCTCTCCCGAGATCATTGAGGCCCACTTTTCTAGAATAGCCTGTCTTGAACTCTACAACTGCAAGTGCTGAAAACATGCAGATTCCCTCCACAGACCTGCCTCGGGTCTAAGCTTATGCATGTCCAGCCAGCTCCGTGGAGGGGCCACGGCTGAGTCGCAGAGCTCTGCTCTAAAGCAGCATTATCAATCCAGTTTTAGTAATATCCGGATGTAGAAGAGATGCGTGGTTCGGGACAATCCTAGGTGTTTCTCGGGGCTCAGTGTACAGCGTGGTTGGCCCTCTTGGCAGGCAGAGATCTGGAGGGCACAGTGGTGGTCTTTGGCCTTGGCCACCCATGGTTTGCCAGGGTGTTTGGAGGTACCTTTGGTCAAGTTCCGTGCCCACAGTGAACTTCCTTGTAAGGAATTTGTTTACTCGAAGGAGTAAGGCAGTGGTGGTCAGTCTGAACAACACAATGAGATCACCAGGGAACTGTGGAAATAGATACTAATGCCCAGGCTCTTCCCCAGCGTTTGGATTTAATTGGTTTGAGGTGGGATACGGACAAAATGTGTTTTTAAATGCTTTGTAAGTGTTTTTAATGTGCTGCTGGGGTTAAGAACCAATAATTAAAGTATCACATGTTGCAGTCATATAGATCGTGTGATGTTTCCTTCCTTTATTTTTGGCGAAGTTATGATCTGCTGTGATGCAGATGAACTTGATTAGGTAATTGAAATCACTTTAACATGGCATCTTTAATAAACCATCAAGAAAAGGCCCTATGTAGATTCTGCGGCCGTTAAAACCACACTTCAGAGTAAAAGAGAGTGCTGGGAAAGTGCAGTGGGTGTTTCTGAAGGAGCTGAAATATGAAATATTTCTGGGACTGTATCAACAAGCCTCATTTTCTCCCCTTGGGGTTATGATTGCGTGGAACAAGTCTTCACAGTGAAGCTTGCCAAAAAAGGTTATGATAAAATCATGGAATGTGAATGAAAAGAATTCACAGTGTAACTTTTAAAGGAGTCAGTCTCTAAATTTAAAAATGTAAGGATGACATACGTACTGCCATTGTACTAGAAGTTTCCAGAACACAATGATGATGCATTCGAGAAAGCTCTTTCTACCCCGGGTTTGTGTGTCTAAGGCGAAGGAGCAAATGAAACAGGACAGCCGACAATAAGGCCTCAAGGAGTCCCCAAAGACCATAAAGCTCTTTATCATTGCAAATTAATTTGTACTGTGTATTTGGGCAAAAAAAAAAAAGTAGCCATTGACTAACCATCCAGTACTAGACAGCGGCTGACTAGGAAAGTTGGAACTGCTTTTGGCATTGTGGACTTGTGGGAAAATTGTGGGCTTTGACAGTTCGGCCACTTACTTTGGGGCCAACTGCCTTGTCTCTCTGGGTCCGTTTTGTTGTCTGTCAAGTGGAGATGAAAATGTCATCGCTTCTTCCACCAGGAGCAGAAAAGTAGGTTCGAACAAGCGCAGATGTCCATTAGGAGCAGGTTTTCTTTTGTTTCTCTAGGGTGACTGTGGGACGTGAAGCCTTAGTCAGAAGCACTTATCCAGCAAAATGTTACCTTTGTAAGTTTTTATAGGTATTTCCTACCTACCAATTACAACTGAGTCTAGATTTCTTCTTTGTAATTGTGAAGTGGATATTTCTACTTAGGGGCTACGTCTCCTTGGGTAGGGAGTCGGGGGCTCTTGCCTTAAGACCCTTTGTCTTTTTCCCTTACTGGTTCCCTGACTGTAAGCATTCTTGCTCATCGCTTGGGTGATTTTGTTTTGTGTTTGCACGTGTGTACTATGGGGCGCGTGTGTGGTATGTGTGGTGTATGCATGTATGTGTTTGTGCTGATGTAACACCCTGTGGATGCACCTGGGTAGGCCAGAGGGGGGAACCGCGTGCCCCTCTCCATCATTCATCTGTCTGCTTTTCTTTGAGACAGAACCTCTTCTTGATTTTCCGGACTTGTCCATTTTTCTGTGAGCCCCGGCGAGTCTCTGCTCCCCATGGGACTGGGGTTACAGATGTACATCGCTAAGCCCAGCTGTCCACGTGGGTATTGGGAGATTCAGACTCGAGGAGATTCAGGTCCCCGTGCTTGCCCAGGAAGCGGACTTAACTCTGTGCTATCACTTCAACCCCACCCCTTGATTTTGAGACACTGTCTCACCCTGTAGCCCCCCGGGGCTGTTCTGCCACACTCACCTTTTAACCTGGGCTGCCCTCAGATTTACAGACATCCTTCTGTTTGTGCCTCCTAAATGTTGCAATTGCAGACGCGCACCACCACGTCTGCCTTCCCCTTTCTTTTATTCAAGGCTCTGCTCAGAACCTACAGGAGAACTTGTTTCTTGGCCAGCGCTGCGCCCTGACATCACCGAGCATGCTTCAGATCCTGAATTGCTACCTGGCCCTGTTGCTGAGCAGCTCTCTCTGTTGGCTGTCTTCCCCAGAGCTGTAAACTCGGGAGAGCAAGGACTTTGATTCATTCCCACTGCTCTCAGCCCTACACCCCAAACCTTTGTCATGTGGGAGCCATTCAGTTAATGTTTGCCAACTGAATGAATGAAAGAAGGACACAGAGAGACCTTCCCAGTCTGCTCTGATTCCACAGGGAGATTTTGTGTCCATATCCTACCAAGTGGCCAAGATGCCACAGCTGTTTCTGGTCTTTAGAATCCAACGTCCGGGCTGGAGAGATGGCTTAGCGGTTAAGTGCTTGCCTGTGAAGCCTAAGGACCCTGGTTCGAGGCTCGATTCCCCAGGACCCACGTTAGCCAGATGCACAAGGGGGCGCATGTGTCTGGAGTTCGTTTGCAGTGGCTGGAAGCCCTGGCGTGCCCATTCTCTCTCTGTCTCTCTCTGCCTCCTTCTCTGTCACTCTCAAATAAATAAATAAAAATTAAAAAAAAAAAAGAATCCAACGTCCACCTCAGTGAGGTTGGGGACAGCAAGGTTCACAAGAGTCTCCCTCTTGACTTTGTATGTATGTTTTCCTTGCCAAAGTCCTGTGACATCAAATCTAATGCAGTTTGGGATCCTTTGAGTCACCCCAGAAGTAGTTGTGACTCCCAAGAAAATGACTCAAGAGTGAAGTGTACCTGCGCATGAGGCAGAAGGAGTAATGGATTCTGGCTGGTTATGGAAAAGGACCCAGTAGCATCAACTCTGTAGTTCGCTTGAAATATTACTAGCCCACTTTATGCTGCCTATTTTCCACTGACTAGTGTGTAGCATATGTGCTGTTATTGTGAGAGACCATCGCAAGATATTTGGAAATAGAAAGAAGGCTTCAATGGCAGATGTGCGGGACTCAACAAAATTTAAATAGAAATAAGAATTTGGCAGTGTAGTTCTTAGCTCTCTTTTTTAAAATTTTTATTTATATTTATTTATTTATTAGAGACGAGAGAGAGGGAGAGAGAGAAGGGGCACACCAGGGCCTCCAGCCACTACAAACAAATTCCAGACACATGCACCCCCTTATGCATCATGGGACCTGGAGAACCAAACCAGGGTCCTTAGGCTTTACAGGCAAATGCCTTAAACGCTAAGCCATCTCTCCAGCCCTTAGCTCCCTTTTTTTTAAAGACCCTTCGTTTCCTCCTCCCATCTAGTAGTTTTTCATTTGCCTTTTACTTTTAGATCTAAGCAGAAAATTCTGAGTGCATTGGCTCTTGATTAACCTTTGTTGAAATATGGATTGGAGAAGATCTAGAAACAACCACAATCTAGTCCCATGGGTTAAAGTGACCAGGTTTGATTGATACTTTGCTTTATTATTATAAAATCAAAATGGCATGCTACATGACCCTATTAATATTTTTAAAGTCTGACCCCTCAAAGGTTAATAAATATGGTAAAATTAGCTTATTTTCTCTTAATCACTTCTGTTGTAAATTTTCTTGACATTTTAGTCACTCTGTGTCCAGGACAAAAAAATTTTTTTTTTTATGAGATGCCATTTGCAATGTTGCCAGGGCAACTAGACATAAAAGCTTGTTGATTCACATAAGTATTATATATGGATTTGTTACATACCATAGAAAATATGGACAGAGTTTTTTTTCCAAATAACGTCTTTTTCATTGATGGAAAATTCATAATATGGCCATAGTTTCCTTTTTATTTTTCTCCATGGAAGAAAGAGGAAGTAGGGACATAGATGGATGAATAAAACTTTTCAAGAGATGTATGTGTTGACAGAAGGCTGAGAAAGAAGACATCAGGGCAACAGTTCCTAATGCCATGGTGACATGTTGAGTTTCAGCGAGGGGCCAGTTACTGAGGGCATAGTGAGCGAAAGCCTCGAGGCAATAAAGTGAAGAGGGTTAATAGTAAGAAAACAGAAAAAGAAAAAGAAAAAAAGAGAGAGAGAGAGCTGTATATTTTAGAACTCTAAATTCTTTAAAAGCGGACTTTTGCAATTTGCCAAGTCAGTGTGTAACTAGGAGACTTACAGCTTATGCCTGCCGGTCATGCAGTTGACAGCACAGGTTTGAAAAGTTACAGCAGAAAATGTTAGAAATATGAGATGTTACTGGCTCATGGGAGGTTTTTCTAGACCCTTGTTGGAAATCAGATCAAAAGTGTAAGGTACAAGTGGTCCACATATCAAATTAAGAAGCTTGAGTTCATGGATATGCATTTGTATCCAGTAAATACAGAAGACATGTTCTTTTCAAAAAAAAACATATATTTAAAGCTTGCCTGTAAGACCACATGTACACACACATGTGCCGAAAACCAGAACCATAAAAAGCTCAAGAAATTAATAAGAGTAAAAGGATGCATAGCATGGACTCAGTAGCAACGCATCAACAAAACTATGAATTAAAATAGAAAGGAAAGCCTCCAAAATTTACCTAAGCAGAAGTTGAATAGAATTCTTCTACAAAGACTTCGAATAGGAAATCAGAGTTTAATTACAGATTTAAAAATAAATCATAGCTGGCAGTGGTGGCTCACACCTAAAGTTCCAGTATTTGGGGAGGCTGAGATAGGAGAATCACTGTAAGTTCAAGGCCAGCCTGAACTACAGAGTAAATTCTAGGTCATTCTGGGGAAAAGAGACCCTGCCTCAAAAAAAAAAAAAAAAAGTCACATTGGGTACAATTCAGCTATAATTTGAAGGTAGCAGTATATAACCAAATCAATATTTGACTAACATATTAAATTCATATTTTTTTTGTGTTTTAAAGAAAATAAATTCAACTGAATTCAAGATCTATTTAAAGCCTCCCCCCCCCAAAAAAAAAAAACTAACAAAATACTCTGGAAGACAAAGAAGAGTTTTAATAAAACTTAACTGAATTTACTATGCAAAAATCAAAGGTTGGTTCATAAAGTCTGAAATGAAGTTCTGGATAATTTATATACCTTCTACTAAATCATAAGTTAATAAAAATGTTTCGAAATGAGGCAGAGCATTTGAATAATAACCAAAGAAGGAATCTGTCCCCTTCTTCTTTAAGCCCTGTAATGACTTCAGATCTTTTTATAGAAGGTTTGTATATAAACATTGAATAGATTTGGAAGAGGTAGAGGGCTAAACATCTCATTGAAAGAGCTCATGTAACTGAAACTTAAGACTGAATAAGTCCACACATTGTACAAGAGAACAACAGACAGAGAGGTGAAGAGAGAACATGAGTGATGAATATTATTGAAGTTTATAAGTTTAAAAATCTTCAGATATTAGGAAGCCAAAGCCAGCAGGATCTTTAAAAATGAGTTTAGTTCTAAGACTACAAGGCTGCTTTAACATCTACAAATTGAGTACTTTAAGAGAAAGCTAGTGTGATCCTCTTGAAAACATTCATTAAGATTAAGCCTTTATTTTTAACATTCGTTTGTTCTAAAGTTCTCATTCGCTTACGGATTAAACGGCCTAGGGTAGCCTGCCTTTTCTACATGTGTGTGTAACTAAAGCAATTCTTGAAAAAATGAATTTCTCCAGGCTTGAACTGCAAAACACAGTTGGAGAATTTGGCACTGTTAAAGGTGCTTAAAAGGGGGGGGAGAAAAAACAAGAACATGAAAATCAAGAGCTAATAGGTTGGGTTTTAGTGGGAAATGTTGAAACATAGGTTTGAAAAGATATTTGTAGAATAAAAATATAATGTGGGGCAGGCAATGTAGCTCAGTTGGTAGAATGTTTAACTAACATGCATAGGGCTTGGGTTCAGTCTCAGCACCCCATAAAACAGGCACAGATCTATAATCCCAGCAGCTGGGAATCAGAGCTGGGAGGTTCAGAAGTTCAAGGTCATCCTTGGCTAGATAGAAAATTTGACTCTAGCCTGGGCTATATATGACCCTGCCTCATAAAATAATAAAATTAATAATGACGACGACGACGATGATGATAAGATGGTGACAGAATGTGACACAGGATAAATTAAGGTGTTTTTAATCAATTGAATAATAAGAATAAATTAAGGTGTTTTAATATAATAAGAATAATAAGAATAAGGTGTTGGTAATTGAAGTTTGAGCTTTTCTGTAAGTCGGTGTGTTTGCATTTGCCACATAAACCATCTGCTAAAGGTACAAACTGTTTAGGTTACTCCCCACAGCCAAGACTCGCCAGCTCTTCCTGAGCTCTTTGAGGATCCCCACATGATGGGGAGAAGAGGAGAATTCCTCATTGCTTTTTCATGACCTCTTCTCAAGGAAGTTCCTCAGCACTGTGATAGGAAAGTGAATGGCTGAATCCGCAATTAACTTGACCTGTGTGAACCTTCATCCCATAATCTGTGAAATGGGGCATATACTTTAGACGATCGTGTGTGTGTGTGTGTGTGTGTGTGTGTGTGTGTGTGTGTGTGTGATCAAAGTCTGCTCTTGGGACAGAGGCTGTTTGACTTTCCACTTTTGCTCTCAGCTACTTATTCAGTTTTGGCTTTCATACTGTGACTGGAAAGGGCAGAGGCCTGCACTTGCCTAGGTGTATTGAGGTAGCATTCTGTCCAACAAGAAGGGCAGGGAAAAGTCATAACCTAGGTGGCAGAAAGCAGTCACGTGAGCCTTAACAGTCCATCCACCTCATCTGAGCTCCACTCCCAAGTGCACCTGCTCCCAGCGGTGGTCAGCCGTGTCCGGGGCTGACTCTTCCTTGCTCTCCTCAGATGACTTCTCCACCTCCACCCACAGCTGCTCCCTCCCCAAACATTCTCTGAAGATGCCTGCAATCCCAGAGTCCTACTGTTCCAAGAAAGGACCCATCCTCTGAAGCATGTCATTTTCTCTTACATCATCAAAACTCTAACTTGCAGTAAAAGCTACAGACTTTCCTGGTTGTGCCCACGACCCAGGCACGGGCTAGCTCTTCACTCCGTGGCATGCGCCTCCGTCTACATCCATACTGCTTCTCCATCCCGCCCATTCTGACCAAATTGTAGCCACGCCCTCTTCTCCTTACTCTGTTCTAGATAAGTGATCTAAAGTAATTAACCACTCTTTATCACCGTCTCCACGTGTCATTTTCTGTCAGCCTTCGCTGCCCTGTAGACTGCTTTTCTTCTCTCTGTTGATGCATCCTGGGCTGCGGGGTTAGCTGGGGCTCGATACATGTCTCTAATGAATTTCCTCGATGTAGGAGTGTGAGCGATCTCCTCCTCTCTGCTTTAACTAGACAGGAAGTAGTTAAACAAGACGGATGGCCAGTGAAGTGAAAGACAGGCAGTGGAGTTAGAAAATAACCAGAGGGAGAGCCAGGCCTGATGGCACATACCTATAATCACGGCACTTGGAAGGCAAAAGCTGGAGGATCAGGAGTTCAAGGCCAGCCACTGCTACATGAATCTCTGTTGACAAAGAAAGGGAGGGAGAGAGAGAGAGAGAAAGGGAGGGAGGAGAGAGGTTGAGGGAGAAAGAGAAGAATAAAGGAGAGAAAAAGAACCAGGAACATGTGTGTCCAAAGCTGAGAGACATGAAAGTGTGGTTCCTGAATTCCTGTTGTGATGTGACCACTGGGCTTAAGCAGGTCGCTTGGGTCTTGTGCCTCACGTTCTGTCTCTGCGAAATTAGGAGGCTAGGTGCCCTCTTGACTCCAACCGTGCTCTCTGGGTCTGTCTCTGGATTTTACGGTAGCAAAAACAGTTAGAGCTTCTGGGAATGTCCTCTGCAGTATTGCCCGGCATGTCTCACCACCCCCCGCCCCATGCTGTGCAGTAATGTAGTTCTAGCTAGCTTCATCTTTTCCTCGAGGACCTCGTGTTAGAATAGGTATCTTCAAAGCTTAAGCCAAGAAAGTGCCCGGAGGGAGTGGGTTTGCGAGCTAGCACCTGGCTACCCAGTCTGAGATTGCGCTTCCCACCCTCACCTTTGCCGTCTCCAAAGCTGAGGTGCCTCCGAAAGTCAGCAGACAATCCCAGAGAAAAGAAAATGAGGCCCGCGCAGTGACTCTCTGCCAGAGACAGAAACGTACTACGCGTCACGTAGGAGAGTTACATGGAAACCCCCAACCCATTATGTACCTTGTCAAGCTGCCACCTCGCAGAACTGCATGGTCTTAATGAGCCCCGTCTCATCAAAAACCCTGTTTGAAGGTAGAGTTCTTCCATTGCACGTTGTCCCCAGACTTTGAAGAAGCCAGGCCTTACTTGTGTTTCTGGTTTGGTGTTTTTAGTGTATTGTCAAAGAACAATCCTTAAGACTCTTGTATTCAGACCCAGTTCAGGCCAAAGTCTGTACCACGCAAGATCTTCTCTTCACCTTCCTTCTTCTTGGGCCTTGTATTGGACACTAATTGTTCACTCTGAGTGACCAAAACGATGGGGAAAGAGGAAACTCCAATTCAGGATCTTGGAAGAGACCTTCATGGCTGGCTACACTAAGTTTGAAGGTTTCCACCCAGTTTCTTTTTTGTCCTCCTCTTTGGTCAGTAAAAAAAGAAAAAAAAAAAAAAAAAAGCCTCTCAGGGGCAGGAGAGATGGCTTAGCAGTTATGTGCTTGCCTGTGAAGCCTAAGGACCCCAGTTCGAGGCTCGATTCCCCAGGACCCACGTTAGCCAGATGCACAAGGGGGCCACACGCGTCTGGAGTTCGTTTGCAGTGGCTGGAAGCCCTGGCACACCCATTCTCCCTCACTCTCTGTCTGCCTCTTCTCTCTCTATCTGTTGCTCTCAAATAAATAAATAATTTTAAAAGAAAAAGCCTCTCAGGACCCTCCCTCTGTCCTTTTCTGACAAAGGTGCCCCCCCCGCACTGCCCTGGGCATGAGCTAAATTCTTTCTCTCCCATTTAGAAGAGAAGCCAGATTGCTCCAAGGCCCGCTGTGAAGTCCAGTTCTCTCCACGCTGCCCTGAAGATTCCGTTCTGATCGAGGGCTACGCTCCTCCCGGGGAGTGCTGCCCCTTACCCAGCCGCTGCGTGTGCGACCCTGCGGGCTGTCTGCGCAAAGTCTGCCAGCCGGGATACCTGAACATACTAGTGTCCAAAGCCTCAGGGAAGCCGGGAGAGTGCTGTGACCTCTATGAGTGCAAACCAGGTACGCGCCAGCCGGCTCCACAGCCTCGCCCCTTCGCAGCCCCTCATCTCCCACAGAGATGAGCATTCTCGCCTCTGCACAGAGAGCCTGTCGCCCTGGGTTCATGGCAGTCTGGCTTGGGGACTTCTGTTCAGAGAACCAGAGGGATAATATAGCTCGCTGGTGCTAGGTGCCTTCAGGGAGCAGTTTGCTTTTCTCTCTCTTTTTTTAAAAATTTTATTTCCCCCTTCCATGGATGCTTGGTGGGGATGGTAGGAACAGTGTGTATGGTACCACGGCTGCCTGCCTCATGCCCTCAGAGAGGGTCAGAGCCCTCGTTTGTAGGTGGATATGTCGCTTGGAAGTGTTACACTTGAAAACACTCTTACCTAAAGCAGGTACTCTTTAGATAAAATCCACGCATCCAAATGCCAGCTTCCAAGGGCATCGTCAGCCTCAATCTGACTTAGCGGCTCTTCACCGTCCATCCGCTTGGGTTTACAGCATGTGCGCAGTCCTCTGACTGTTAACTCACCTTCCTCGCCAGAGTTGTGTGTCTCGTCATGTCTCTGTCAGCTGACCCTTGCCTTTGTATCACTTCTAACTTCCTTGCGCTTGTGACAGCCCTTCTAATGTAGTCTGTGATAGGTCTAGGCTGTAATGATTGCCTCTCTGCAAGTTGCTAATGACTGATGAGGGTGTTTTTTTTTTTCCATTATTCTTTTTTTCCTCTTTTATTTTTACTGAGAGGTAAATGCGTCCAGTAAAGCAGTCCCACGTCCATCTCTTGAACGGCTCTCTCTGAACCTCCTCTGGCTGACCATCGCCATCCACGTGGCTCCCATCGGTCCCACGCTGTCTGCTCTCATCTCAACTCTGAGACTTCTTCTCCTCACCTCTTCTTACACAGTGTACCGGGCACATCCTGTGGCACTGACAGAAACGGAAGTGCCAGCGCTAGGACCCGGGTTCTGGGTAGCTAGGACACTCTGGACCATTTATCTAGAAGCCCGTGTTTCATTTTGGGGACTCAAAATGCAAGTAAATGTCACAGTAAACGGTGCCTCTCTGTTTGCCCCCTTTCAGTTTTCAGCGTGGACTGCAGCACTGTGGAGTGCCCCCCTGTCCAGCAGGCCGTGTGCCCCCTGGACAGCCATGAGACTCAAGTACGGCTCACAGCGGACGGCTGCTGTACTCTCCCAGCAAGGTTGGTTTGTCATCCATCCGCTCCTCGAGTCTCTCCTCTGTCTTATAAGTTAGCATCACCTAAGGTACAGTGTCAAGCGTGCAGCTTGTTTCCCCTTGGGAAACCTAACACTTGTTCCTGGTTCTCCGGTGAAACCACTCAACCGTTACCAGTACTCGGCGTTTTACATATGTCTTTCCTCAGATCAAAGCCGGGTGTCATCAGGTTAAGTCATTAATCCTTGTAGAGTCTTCCTGCTAGGATGCTTATGTGCTTCGTAGGGCTGGGAACCAGGCAAGCAAGTCTTCCCCTCCGGATGCAGGTAGGGAAGCAGGCAGCGAGGACTCTGTCAGTACTCAGGCATACGATTCGAGCCTGGGACGTGAGTCCTGTAGGGGCCTAAGCTGTGGGCCCAGTGCTTCCCAGAGCTACTGTCCAGGGACTCTGGCATTCGGAGTCATACATCTGCTCAGCCCCACCTCTTACCGTGGCCAAGGGGTGTCTGGATTCTTGCCAGTAATCCTGGAGGGACAGATGCATTGCTCTGTGGCCGGGTAGGAGAAAGGCCCCTGTCATTTCAGTTCTAGTAGCAGCACATATACTCAGTCCTGCAGAACGAGGCTTCTCAGAACACGAGGGTCCCCGAATCTGCCCTTGATAGCCTACGAACTGCCACCATGAAGCTTGCCCGATAGTGCTTTGCTTTGAGGGAAACTAGGCCTGGAAACGTGGGGTTTATTTACATCTGCTTTCCCTCACCCTCCTTGCCACGACTCCCTGCTCCGCTCTGTAATAGTCATTTCATTTCTTTCCGCTCCCGTTCTGCACGTAACAGTAAGAGGTCAAGCTGTGTCTCTTTCAGCTCCATTTCTCCTGACCCCTTGTGCATCCGGTTCTAATGCCGGGCGCTTAGCAAGCAGGTTCATGACGTGAGTAGAGACGGTTATAGAAATGGTATGGTAGGTTAGGAATACACGTGGTGGTTCGTAGTTAATGTAAGGTGCTTGTCTGGCTTTTGATACTGTGTCAAAATACTTGAGCAAAGTTACTTAAGGGAGTAAAGATTTCTTTTGGTTCACGGACTGAGGTTTCAGCCCATCCTGGGCTGTGTGATATGGTGGAGTATAGGAGCCTGCGTCATGGCGCCCAGGAGGCAGGCAGAGAGAGGGTGCCTCTCTTAGCTGAATGTCTCACTTCACCCTTCTATACCCCTTTGGCCTCCCAGCCTATGGGCTTGTGCCATCCACATTCAGAGCAGTTTTCTACACCTAGTTAATCTTCCCTGTCAATATCCTCACAGACTCTCCCAGAGGTGTGCCTTACTAATCTGCGTATACTTGACTATGCAGTCACGTTGACAACCAAAATTAACCACAGCCGTGTCAAAGTTACTTTGTCTGTGATTGGAGGAGACACCCCCAAATTCGTTCTGATGATTACTTCTTTCTTTCCTCTCTTCAAAAGCAGACCTTTAGTGTCCTTGCCCTCGTCCTGTCAGAAACCTAGGACTCTCTCAGAATGTCTGTGCTACACCGAATCATAAAACAGACAGACAGATTTTTGTGAAGATCGCATGTTAAAGTATCGTGGCGGCCTGCTTGGGACATTAGATGATGTTATGTGATGCTTGGTGTGAGGATTCTTGCAAAGGGATGAAATGCTACATACGTACACATGAGACGCTGCTGCTAATCACTGGGTGAGAAGAGTGGAGCATTACCAACAGTGACAGGTGTCTGTCTGCGAAGGGGAAGGTGGTACATTGTATTGGAGAAGCTTACCAATCAAAGCTAATGCCCACCGTGAACTAAGAAGTTCTTGCATGGCAGAAAGGGACAGCTCTGAGCTCACTCTCAGAAACGTGATTTAGTACGTTATGCACTTAGGAGGTACAGTGAGTGGACTTTATTATTTTTTTTGAGGGGCGCACTTTTGGAGGTGGAAATTGATAGGCGCTATCGGAAGGCACACTGGATGGCAGGTTCAGGAGCTTTGTCCCAGCTAGGGATGCTCGGTAGGGAATGGGGCTGCGTCCGGAGGCTTACCGAACTTTCTTCCTGTCTGCGCGGCCACCTGCCTGGGATGTCTTCCGTTTCATCCCCAAGATTCTTGTGAATCCGGTAAAGCAGAAGCCTTGGGGGTGTTGGTTATTATACTTCACTAACTTTGACTTTGGCATTCAACTGAAGAGTGGTCAAAGGTCAATGTGCCCCCTAATGATGGAATTGAAAACACGGGGGAAGGAAGTCATTCGAAGTCCCACCGTCAATGATTTGCAGAGAAGGGCTACGTTCTCACAGCTCTCGTTTCCCTGTATGTGAGATAGGCAGTGACCCATCCTGGTCCTCTCGCCCTGCTCACATGCATCCCTGCTTCCTGCCTGACCTGCAGCCCTCCCCAGCTTTCTCATGCTCCACCCACGCCTCACAATCTCCCCCCCCCCCCGCCCCCGCTCTTCCCAGGTAGCTTCCCCTTAATGCGGGTGGCATCTGCCCTCTTTGGGCACTGCGTTTGCTTCTCTTTGAAGTATGTTCAGTCTTCAGCCCCTAAAGAAGTCTTAGGTATCCCTTTCTGCTCCTTGGTAATTTGCCATTTATCTAATATATTGAAATCATTGATTTTTTTTTTTTTTTTTGGTCTCTATACGAGTCTCAAGGAGATGAAATGTTTGTAGACCTGGTACCTAAGCCGTAACACGATCAGCCTGTATATACTGATGAATGAGTGAACAGTCAGGACCGCTCTCATTCAAGATGATATGTTGAGAGAAAGAAAGAATATTTGCAGTTTCTTGGTCTTCCTTCCATTAGTGGTAATACTCCTCCTAGTCTCACTTTAAAACCCACACGTATCCACCCCCCAGCCCCCCTTCTTTCTGGTAGATACTGCTGAAATCCTCCGTCCCCAGCACAACATTCCCTTTCCACAGCTTGAGTCACCTCTATCTCTCCATTTCACCTGCTCTCTTATCACTCATCCTGTAGGGTTCCAATTAAGTTCTCCTGTATCCACCAAGTCTTCGGGCTTCGTTTAATGTGTCCCCCCAGCCCCCCTGGGAACTCCCAATGTATCCTTTTGCATGCTGTCAATTAATTGTTCACCTCCTTGCACTGTGATTTAATTGCCGCATAAAGTCTTCCCTCTCCAGCTAAAGGATATTTCCAGAGGTCAGCAATTATGTCTTCATTTCCTCTGTGTGTCCATCAGTCTTGAGTCAGTTGGTAAATGTATACTATATATGTTTGGGCTGCAGCTCAACTCCACTCAAGGCTATCTTAGCATAGTAAGTGGGTTCTCCATTTATTAAGGAACTTGCTAGACAAATCATAATTTTGACAAGAGAGCAAAAGTCCAAATAAGCATATAAATATAGAAAGAACAAGGAACACATATAACTTAACTATAATAGCAATACTATTTTTAGTATCTTTTTGTCTGTGAGGGTAGTTTTGAGTGAGAATAGCACTTTTTAAATTTATTTTTATTAGCATACAAAGAATTAGATTTCCTTATAATATTCTAAAATGATTTTTTTTGTTTCCCTTCTCCTCCCTTTTCCCCCACCTCCACTTTTGTTGTTGTGCCTCCCCTCTCAAGTTATCCCTCTTTCTTCTTTCATACCACATGTTTCTTTTTGTCCTTCCCACTTCTCATTGCCTCTAATTCCCCTCTCATGGTCTCCTGTCTCAGACCATAGCCTATACTCAGTCTCATATCCCCTTGTTTACATGCATACATACAAACAAATATTTGGATTCGCATACAAGTGTTAACATGCTATTATTGTCTTTTGGAGCATGGGTTATATTACTTAGTACAAGTTTTTCCAATTTCATTTTCCTGCAATCATATTTTAAAAGAAACTGTATAACTTCCTTCTTCAAGTGAAATCCATGTGTAATGTTTTCTCTTCAAGAATGTGATTTTTAGCATAAAGGAAAACAGAAGATGTAAAATCCTACTGTGATTTTTTGGCATTTACTTCCATATTTATAATAATCATTGCTAAGAACTTTTCATCCACTTGAGAGCAAAGCTGAATTTTATATAATTTCAGGAGGAGAATCCTGTTTAGGACAGAAGAGGGTAAAATGTCTGAAGCTTTAGCTGAAAACTTACCTTCGGTGAGAACAACGGTCTGTTACGTATGGAATTGTCATGATTTCTACTAGAAAAGGATTTGGGAAATGTTCCCTCTCTTGTCATAAAGAATCAGTTCCTCCCATTCCCAGGGAGACTCTCACCCCTTCAGGCCCCCAGCTGCCTTTGTGTGTGAGCTCTTGCTCAGCTTCTGGCTTTTCCCTTGCGTTGCTACGCTGCAAGTCACGTATTCTTCGTTCTCCCTTCGTTCAACATGAATGGAGTCCTGGCAAGTGCAGACCCTGCTCGGAATGTTCTTGTCAGGCCTGGGTATCGTGAGCTTTGCTTCTGCCCCTGACAAGGCCTGGTGCCTCCTCTTCCCTCTGGCCTTGCGCACAGTAGGGTTCACTCTCTTGGCAACACCTCTCCTTTTTCTTCATGGCCCGTCTTTTATTTTCTTGGCTCTCCTGTGTTTGTTCTGCTGAAGCTGATGCTGTGTAGACATTATTATGTGTGACATAATTAACTTTTAACTATTATGTTAATTTTTTTTTCTTCATCCTTTTCTGTTGGCATCAGTATGGGAGAGGTCAGTTCCAGGCAGCTCATCACACCTTTTGAAAGGGGGTGGCAGGGCTGGAAAGATGGCTTTACTGGTTAAGGCACTTGCCTGCAAAGCCTAAGGACCCATGTTTGACTCTCCAGATCCCATGTAAGCCGGACGCACAAAGGTGAGGCAAGTGCAAGGTCGCACATGCCCAGTAGGTGGCCCAAGATCTGGAGTTCAATTTCAATGGCTGAGGTCCTGGCACACCAATTCTCTGTCATTCTCTCTCTCTCTCTAAAAGAAGTGTGGGGGGTGGTGGGCAAAGGATAAGAATTAGGAGCTCTGTGCCTTCTTAGTTAAACATCAGTACACAGTAACAGAAAGGAACCCCTGTGTATTTATAGTGTCTGTGTGTGTGTGTGTATACAAGTGCCGAAATGCATGAATGAATGTGAATGTGCAACGGAGAAACTTACAGGTCACGTACGTGGGTGTACGTGATGTCTTTGCAGGGATAGAGAAAGTCTTTAAACACTGTATGGAGGTAACAACAAACAGGTACAGTTGAACTGCAACATGCCTTGCTAATTAAAGCATTTACACTCTTGTTTTTCTTCTTTTATCATCACTCTTAACTCTAGAAAGAATTTATGGATATGAAATTTGGGAGAATAAGTTATTTGTGCAAAGTCACGGATATTCCTTGGTATAAGGGACCGTGAATACCAGAAATCCCACTAGGTGGGGCCGTCAGTGGAGTGGGGGCAGAGAGGAGGGGAGCGATGGTACAACCACATGATATAGTCATACAGAGTTTCAACTTAATAATAAAAAGAGAGAGAGAGAAAGAAAAAACAGGGGTTTTAATCCAGCTTTTTTTTTTTAAATCCCTGTTATCTTTCCAGTGTAATATTTTTCATCTTGTTTTGTTCTTGTTTTTAAAACCAAAAAGTAAATGGCTGAATATGCCTTTACATCTCACCAACATATTTGTTTATGTCATCGTGATACAATTTAGCAGAGTGTGTGTGTTTCAATTATTTGTCACAGTGTAAGTAGCCCTCCCCTAAGAGTAGTACTAGAAAGCAGAAAAGATTTTTTATTTTTATTTTCATTTCTCTCAGTTCTGTGTGTTGGCTAGGCAGTCCTTTTGTGGTGAGCTGGCTGGTCAGGCAAGGGCTGGGCGCCGTACGTGTGTCTGGGAACTCTGCAGTTATGGCCGGCGGGATTTCTCTCCCCATATGGCCTTGCATCCGGGCTCCTTTGCGTGGTGACAAAAGTATGAAGTAGCAGTAAGGCCTTTATAAGGGACCAAGGCATGCAAGTCTCATGTCCCTTCCTTCTCTGGGTGGCAGGGAGTTACAGGATGAGCCACTCTCCAGGTGGTAAAGCAGTAGATTCTGGGCCTGGAGAGATGGCTTACTGGTTAAGTCGCTTCGTCTGTGAAGCCTGTGAAGGACTCAAGTTCAACTCTCCAGGTCCCACGTAAGCCAGACGCACAGTGATGTGAGCACTCAAGGTGGCACATGCGCACAAGGGGGTGCACGCGTCTGGACTTTGAGTGCAGTGGCTGGAGACCTTGGCGTGCCAACTCTGTCTCTCACTCTGTCTCACTCACTCCCGCATTTATTTTATTTTTATTTTTATTTTTATTTTTTTGGTTTTCCGAGGTAGGGTCTCACTCTGGTCCAGGCTGACCTGGAATTAACTCTGTCATCTCAGGGTGGCCTTGAACTCAAGGCAATCCTCCTACCTCTGCCTCCCCAGTGCTGGGATTAAAGGCGTGTGCCACCACGCCCGGCTTAACTCCCGCATTTAAAAAGCAAAGCAAACAAACAAAAAAAACCCAGAGCAGTCTGTTGGGTTTGTCTCAAAAAAAAAAAAAAAAAAAGTAGATTCTACTTCTTTACAGGAGAAGTTACCAAGAACTGAACATTTTTAATCCACTACAGTGCACACTTAACTAAAATAGGTTCCCCTTGTTTAGGCTTTATTTTCTGGATGCAGAAAGGTATTGGAGCACTATAGACAAATGAATGTGTGCCAGAAACTAAAACAACTGTTCTCCTGCTGGATTCAGGCAGGCTTACGTGGCTTGAGCCCGCAGGGCCCTGCACACCTCCTCTCAGCACTTCTCTCCCACCTAGCAGGTCATCTTGGAGTAGATCTTTGAGCTAAGGGCCTCTGAGTAGCGCTTCAGCTTTAAGCATCATTTACCCCTTCGTTATTTTTACCTCCACTCCTTTAGACACCCCGTGAGCACCTAGTTAAACTGGGCTTTCTCCTCACACAACAGGAAATGTGGTTTTTTTTTTTTTTTGAGGACGCCAGAAGATTTTACTTATGAAACTAGGTCATATTTGAAAAAGAAAAAATGAAACTTTGAAGGATGTGACCCAGAAATTCTCTGTCAGGCTTCGTCTTGTCGGGGAGAAGTGGGACCCAACAGATGCAGGCAGAGAGTAGGGACAACATGTGTCCCCTGTCCCTAGGCCAAACCGTAGCCCAGCCGGGCTGTTGTTCAAGACCGCACCCGGGTCCCATGTTTTCACTCCGACGACACTTTTACCATCTTCAGTGTATGAGCCTCGTTTTATAGTCGTCCCTTTGTCATCTGTCACCAGCCTTTCACATACAGGCTTACGGGTCAGACACTAAACAGTTTAAAACAATTGGACAGTTATGCCTCTCCTTTGCTGCAAGTCAGATGAATTGTTAAAAACGCTCAGTGACTTTTGATTTTCTTTTAAATGTTTTTGTTAAGAAGACGAGTGAACTTAGCGTATTATGGAAGTCACTCATTCTAAATTTAATGAGATTTTTTTCCTAAACTTTTTGTTTCTAACACATTCTGCCAGTTTCTGCCTATAAACAATGATTTTTTTTCCTCAATGTTATAAAGAAAAAAAATCTAAGCTGATTATTTTGACATAGAAATAAATTAAGTCATTGTTTATGATATTCCAAAGCTTAAAAATAGCTATTTTTTTCCCTCTGATTCTGTGTGCTACAGAAAGCCAGGTTCCCAAGCTCATTCTTGGCTCCTGCCTCTCTCGTGACCAAGGGACCTGATCCTAATCCAGACCTTTGAACCAAAACGGTTATATCTCTTGCTTTATAAGATACCTGTATCAAAAATCTTTTTTTAGGGCTTGAGAGATGGCTTAGCAGTTAAAGCATTTGCCTGCAAAGCCAAAGGGTCTCGGTTCGATTCTCCAGGACCCACGTTAGCCAGATGCACAAGAGGGCACATGCGTCTGGAGTTCGTCTGCAATGGCTGGAGGCCCTGGCAGCCCATTCTCTCTCTCTCAAAGAAATAAATAATATATATATTAAATTTCAAAAAAATCCTTTTTTACTTTTAAATCAAAATTCATAAGTATTTTAAAATTTCCACAACTCCGAGATAATTAAAATTTGTAGATTATCTCTTCACTAAAACGTTGGCTAGTATGTGACTTCTGTTTTCACCCAACCATGTAGTAGACTAATGAGGATCTACAGCTTCCATGGAAATGTTGAGGCTGAGCTGTGGTGCTCAAGCCCAGAGGCAGGTCCTACCACGCTCCCTTTCATAGGTGAAGGCCGTGGAGCCCCTCGGGTGAGCATAGACCGATAGGCTACACTGTCCTTTCTGCCCTGCCTCCTCTGGTGAGGCCACTCACGAGACCTGGCATTACGTGTTCTACCCTTCCTTTGATGTTGCTGTAAGTAAACTGTACCTGTGTGCCACCTATTGGGTACCAGAAGGATACCCACAAACTGAATGTTCAGAGCACTGGAATCTCGGCCTACCTCTGCATAAATTTTAACAAGCCCCTCAGCTTATCTGAGTGGAGGCTGTGATACCAGGGAACAAAAGAAAAGGTGGCAAGGAGAGATTGGCATGATCTTAAAATAACTTCCACCTCTGGATTCCTTCACTTTCCCAAACCTTCTGCTGGGGAGGGGAGGGCTGAGAGGGGAGGGAAGAGAGCCTAAAATGCTGGCATTAGGAGATTCTTGGGAAATAAAGTGGAATTCTTGGTAAAAATAGAATGCATAATCTGCTCATATGATTTGAGCCATGCCACTGGGAACTGGTTGGATTATGAGGGCTGAGTGGCAGGCCAGTGAAGCGGATTGGCGTGTTTGGAGGATGGCTGCTTGACTGTTGCTAGTACTTTTTAAAAAAAAATTATAATTATTATTATTAACATATTTTGTATGGATGCGCTTGTGTTGGTTCTCCCTCCCTCTCTCTCTCTCTTTCCGTCTTTGAGGAGATAGTTCCTATGCAGAAGGAGCAGACACAGTGTGGCTAGAATCTGGACCCACAAGATGGAGTTTTACCCTGTTAAATGGCTAATAGGGTGTGGATATTTCTGCCTGTCGCCTGCCCCGGGATGTGTGCTTTGGGAAGAATGTGTGTGCGTGAACACCTGTGTCCCACGTGAGCCACGCCAACCCATGTGTGGCTGTGCTGGTCCGCTGATCGCTTCCTCGACTCACAGTCACATTTGTTTACCATCTATTGTCACGTCATTTTCCCTAAGTACTTGTGTCTTCCCTGTCATGATCTTCCCTATCTTCATCTGGCTGTATCTTCTCTTTGTCTTTTTCTGTAATTCACATGTAATTATGCAGGCACACACCCTTCTATATGGAGCTTCGGGTTCTCTTGTTTCTAACTTTATGGTTAGACCATTTCATCACTTCAACTGAAAAATAAAGTTACTTTCTTTTCCTTCTCTGAGTCTCCGTCTTATTTCGCTCCTATAAGACATTGACCTCTTAAAAGACAATTTCCCAGTCATATCCTATCATGTTACAGCACCTCCCAAACACTGTAACTCCAAGCAGGGAAAAGAAAGCTGAGACTCCATTGTGACTGGATGATGGGTCACATAGGTAGCTGTGACCAGAGTGACGGTCCTGAAATGCCTTTACTCACACCAGATCTCATATTCACCCTCTGCTGCTTCAGTTCACTAATCCAGGGCACTGAGGCCCACTCCTCAATGCTGATTTCTTTGCCCTCGGAAGAAAACCTATCTTGCCAGTGCTCCGTTCTGTTATGAAAATGGAATCCTAGCAGATTGGAGGCACACCTTTTGTGTGTGTGTAAATGTGTGTGTAAATGTGGAAAAATCTTTCTAGAGTTTCAGAATTCGTAGCCTGAAATGGACTCATCCCAGATGGGGCCAAGAGAGTAGAATCTTTGTTTGAATATATCCCTACCCTTCAGGGACACTTAAGTCAAAATGAATCTGGCCACATAACTTTTACTTTTACAATGAAAATAAAAATTCTCACATTAAATAATTGAGGAGCTCGTGGAAGACAGAGAACACTGGGCTTGGTGGGGGTACGGTAGTGAATTAAATATGACCTAGGCTTGAAAAACCTGAGCACCTTGCAAGTATCACACTGCTGGGTGCCAGAGGGCGTAACCAAGGCTTCAAGGGAAAAATATCAGTTAATTGACTTGCTTTTCACTAACTAATGAAAACTGAATTTAAGAAAAAAACTGTTTAGTAGGCTGCCAGCTTTACATCTAGACTAAGAAAGCAGAGACTTCAGAAACCTCATATACAGAATGAATGAGCAGATAAAATTTATTCCTCCCTATACATTTGAATCTTAGAGTTTCCTCCTTACTGAGAACAAAGTGGATCTACTGATTCCCTACTCAGTAGTGTCCATATACTTCTTTTTTAAAAGATTTATTTTATTTATTTGAGAGCGACAGACAAAGAGGCAGAGAGAGAGAGCGAATGGGTGCACCAGGGCCTCCAGGCACTGCAAACGAACTCCAGATGCGTGCTCCAACTTGTGCATCTGGCTTACGCGGGTATTGGGGAATTGAGCCTCGAACCGGGGTCCTTAGTCTTCACAGGCAAGCACTTAACTACTAAGCCATCTCTCCAGCCCATGTGCATCCACATCTGAACAATGGGTGGTCAGTAGCAGTGTCAGAGATATTTAACGTTATTGGCTCAAGTACTTAGACATGAGCGGTCATGTGTTCTGGAGCCCCTTGGGCAAGTCTTACATTCAGAGTCCCAGCCTGTAACTTTGTGTTTGAAGTCTTTGGGAGTGGTGGGTCAGGGACTGTCAACACAGGGCCCTTTTCCTTGACCAGGTAAGTACGTCAGAGCCAGACCTTCATCAGCATGGTTCAGAACCATTACACGTGACATTTGTGCTTAGAGCTTGGAGGTCACTCCTCTTTTTGTCTCTGTGAGTGTTAAGGTCTTTAGATCACCAGGTCATATTTGTTGCAGACCCCATGGCTTTTAACACTGGGTAATTGAGCTATATGCTTGTATCATGTCTACTCAAGCTACCCGGTCGAGATTACCCCTGCATATGAAGTTTCAAAAGGACTTTATCAAATTAGGAGCCTTGTAATTAATTATCATGTCCATCTGCTCAATGTTCCCGTCTCAGCAAAGATGGCACGGTATTAACAGGGTTGTTTTAAAATTGGTCTGTTCAACAAGTTTCTTTAAATCAGGTTTTTTTTTTTTTTTTTTTTTTTTTTGGTTGTTGTTCCCTTTAATTTGAATAATTTACCAGCCCTGTTTTTTGAGGATTAATAAAATTAAATTTTACAATATGTGAAATATGCTCTAGTACAGCCCAGATTTAAAACATTCCTGACTCTTGATGTGCTATCATGGTAGCATTCTCATTTGTTTTTAAACACAGGCAGGAAAAAAAAAAATTGGAAATATATCTGAAGTTCTTCTTTCTCAACTAAGAAAAGAACATCTATTCTGCTGCCCTCTGTCATAGTAATTTTTGGCCCAAAAGAGCACATCAACTCATGACTAAAAAAGCCAGAGTCTATATTAAACTCTTATGTTTTTGAATCAAAATAATTGTAGGAATTCCATGTTATTATTGGACCCATCCCCAGAATGAAGAAAACATGTTTTCCTAGAAGTAAAACTCTTACCCACTAGAAATGAGCTATCTCCCCAGTTGAGTGCTTGGTGTGTCAGTAATGGGCTTCAGATGCGGGAGCCCTGTGCGCCCTATGCCAGAGCCTCGTGCTAATATGGCGCCCCCCCACCCCACCCCCAGTGAACTTGACCAGTGTCTAGTCTTCTTTAATATTGGCATGACTTTTGAACACAAGCAAGAGTGTGACTCGGTGGCTTCCGGTTTAATCTGAGTGGTCACAGACATCAGACGACACCGTACACAGCACAGACCACGCTGAAGCTGGGGACCTTCTCCCCTCATCCTGTTTTCTCATCACCATATGCAAAAAAAAAAAAAAAATCAGAACTGCTTTGGACAAGTCTGCAAGAAAAACGTGGAGAAGTTGTTTATAGAGAGCTGATGAGCATATCAAAAATGCTGAGGAAAAAAAATAAAACCCTACAATTGGAGGGAATGTGTTTTCCTTTTCAATTGCACCCCTTATGTAGGACGTAGGTGACAGATTGTAGAGGTTCAGGAATTTAACAGCTTTGCTGGAACCCAGGCGGTGGAAATGTCTGGCTTCTCTTGTCTGTCTGTCTGTCTGTCTGTCTGTGAATAGAACGCATAGACAAAACCGTTTAAAGTTATCCTTTCCTGGCTCAGTGTTAAAAAGGTAAGAGTTGCTTGTCATAGCTCCATCATGGATTCTTCGTAAGCAGTCTTATGACGATCCTATAACACTAATTACACTTATCCCTTCATACGCTTGCTAAGAATGTTCCAGAGCCTTCACAGATGCCTAAAACCACACATACTGAGCCCGATACATACTGTGGTTTTTCCTATGTGTATAGATCTATGATAAACGTGCAGGAAGAGATCGATAATAAAATACAGCAATTGTAATAATGTACTGTGATAAAAGTTATTTATCTGGGCATGTTAGATTACACTTGCAATCCCAGCACTTAGAAAGCTGAGGCAGGAGGATCACCACAAGTTCAAGGCCAACCTGGGCCATAGAATGAGACCCTGTCCGAAACCTTTCCTCCCACACACAGAAGGTTGTTACTTATGATTGTTTATTGCTGGAATTTTCCATTGGGCAGTGGGTAACTTCCACCACAGATGGAGCAGGGTAGACTAATGTAAAGGGTGTACACTTTTGGTTTTTTGAGGTAGGGTCTCACTCTAGCCGAGGCTGACCTGGAATTCACTATGGAGTCTCAGGGTGGCCTCGAACTCACGGCAATCCTCCTACCTCTGCCTCTTGAGTGCTGGGATTAAAGGCGTGCACCACCACGCCTGGCAAGGGTGTACTCTTTGAGCACAAAGACTCTCCTTCCGTGTTTGTCTCTAATAAGTGTGTAGTGTGGGCAGATAACTAGTTTAGCTATATTTTAGACGATCTGTGTTATTCCCCAGCATCAGAAAACCTTATATTTTTGATTCAGGAAACAAATATGAGTGTCGTGTACCAGGTTTTGGGCTATCTAGCAGGAATGAAATTTACTCATGGTGTCCGGGAGACTTTGGTTTAAGGATTGTAAGTGTGGATATGCTTGTATATTGAGTGTTAATGTGTTTTGGAAGTCAAAGTGTACAAAATAACAAAAAAACATTCACGGAGCAAAGAGATACCAAGTCCTATTTGGAAAAGTGTCAGATTTGACTTGTGCACTGAGTCTTTAGTCATGAGTCAGAGTTCACCAGATGGAGAAAGACGAAAGGGCTTTCTAGGCTATTGTAGTCATCAGTTTTTCAGTTTTTAACATGTCTTAGAGCTTGAAATATTAGCACTCATCCCATTTATCTTTATGATGCAAGAAAAATGGAATGGGTTTTTTTTTCCCCCCAAATACCCATCCCATTACAAGACTACATCACTTGTTTAAGATGTTTTATTACTTTCAAGGAAAGACGCTTTGTGGGTGGCAGGCCGCGCCTCTTGTTACTCAGCTGTGACCCGGGATAGCCTTCCCCTGGGCGCGCTCCCTGCTGAACACACGATAGGATTGTTCTCCTTGGTGAGTTTTGTAGGTTCTTCCTGTCTTAGAAGGGTGCCCCTGTGCCCTCTGCTTTATGCTTGGTAGTCCGTGTGCTCACCGCTTGCCCTCTCCTGCCTCTGCCCATCAGCCACTTATTCCGGTGCCTTCAGCGTCATGGTAGAAGTGGCCCTTGGGGACCAATGGACGTCTTTTAGGCATGATGGGGCATTTTACTCTTGAAGGTGGAATGGCTCTGGCCAGGAGGAGTACACGCTTCTCAGAAACCTTCAGCACAGGAAAAGGTAGTCCAAATTTGTACTAGGCATCCTTGGTCGACCCCAAGATATGCCTCTCCCTCCCTCCCTTCCCTTCTTTCTTCCTTCCCTCCCTCCCTCCTTCTTTCTTTCTTCTTTCCTCCTTCCTTTTTTCTTTTTTTTTTTTTTTTTAGTTTTTTTGAGGTAGGGTCTCACTCTAGCCCAGGCTGACCTGGAATTCACTATGTAGTCTCAGGGTGGCCTTGAACTCACGGTGATCCTCCTACCTCTGCCTCCCGAGTGCTGAGAATAAAGGTGTGTGCCACCATGCCTGGCTTATAAATTTTTTATTTATTTGAGAAAGAGAGAGAGAGACAGAGAGAGAGAGAATGTGCATCCAGGGCCTCCACTACAAATGAACTCCAGGTGCATGCACCACCTTGTGCATCTGGCTTATGTGGGTCCTGGGGAATCGAACCAGGGTCCTTTGGCTTTGCAGGCAAACGCCTTAACCGCTAACCCATCCCTCAAGTCCTTTCCCTTTTTGTTCTAAGACAACTTCTGCTCTTCCCACTGCTGAACTTGATCGGCCAAGCTCAAAGAGGGACCAACTCTCTCCTCCCCTCTGTGCTTTTTTTGAGATAAACTTTTTTTTTCACCATCTTTAAAGTAATTACAAATATTTAAAACCTTGTGTTTTCAAATAAAATCGCTTTTCCTGAACAACTTGAAGGCAGAGTCATTTGAATTTAAGTTTTTCTATATGGAATGAGTAATGGCACCCCTCAGGGGTCAGACCCTCCTGAGTTGTCTGTGAGTAGTTCCCTTCTGTTCTGTTTTGGATTTCCACCGGATTTCTGCAAAATTACAGGTTTGATATCCCCAGCTTAGACTTGAGATACCAGACACAAGGGGAGGACAAAGCAGCAGTCCACTTAAGGATAGTACAGAGGTGGTGAGTTCAGGTGAAACACCACAGGTCTGGAGCTCTCTTCTTAAGGAAGCAGCACCACCACGCAGCTTAGGCTAGGGAGATAGGGAAGAACTCTGGAAGGAGAGGACCTCATGGTGTTGAAGTTGGATAGGGCTAGAAGGATGGACCACTGTGATCTGCAGATAGGATGTGGGACTTTAGAGATGTGTCTCCAGGGGTCACTTTAAGTAGAACGGGGGTATCATCAAGGGACCATGGATTCGGAAAGGTTAAGTGAGGCCACAATGTTGCAAATGCTTTGTTCCCATCCCGTGAAAATATAAATCAAGTGCTTCTGTGTCTCAGCCGCTATTCCTCTGTGACGTGTTTCTCACGCACCAGTTCATTTAATCCACACAGCCGTCATATGACAGGTGGATACCTTAACCATCCCTAGTCATTTGAGACTTAGATTATATAACGTGGCCAAACTCCCACCGTCACGTAGCTCCTAAGTGGCCAGAACGCAAACCTGAGACTTTCTTATGTCACTGGACATTCAGTCCCCCAAGCCTCTGCTCCTTGGGTAGAAAAGAAGAAAGCCACAACGTGGGGACTGTTAACCTCCCTCCCATCCATCACGAGGAAAGAGCAGCTGTGAGTATGGGGGGGGGGGCTCCCGTTCTCACTGGAAATGAGACAAGCTCTTTAGGCTGGGCGAGGTACATGATAGAAGATGTGTGGTTTGTTCTGCCCTGATACCCAGGGCACGGCTTTGGCACAGAGGGTGGCATTAGAAGGGAGGTGGGTGTAGGAGGCGAAGTCCTTGGGAACAGCGCAGTGCTTTGGGCACATGCATACCCTGGAGAACCAGAGACAGAACAGTACTGCCCTTCAAGCTAATGACGAGGATGACAGGCTGGGAAGTGACTCTCCAAGTGGCTCTGTGTCGCCTGCTTCATTGCCAGCTCAGGCCACCCACCAAAGGCTCTGGAAGCCCAAGGAGTGTGCGTAGGGCCCAGGCAGTGCCAGCTGAGCTTAGGGCTGTAAACAGCAGGCTTGGTCAGTGTCATCAGTGTCTGTTCTTCAGTGGTCTGGGGAGGGGGCTGAGCACTGTGCATATCCCCTAACAGTGTCATAGCCGTGCCTTCCTACACCGAAACGTGGGCGTGACTTTCCTAAGCCTCAAACGTTCTGGTGCCCGATGCATCCGTGTTCTCCACAGATCACTACGAAACAGCTCCGTGTTTGCAAACAAGCCGATTCCATGTTCCGTAGCATCCACTGCTGATGCGACGGGCGATCTCCTCTCTGCTTCCTTGTCCCAGCCAGTCCTCCGAGCATCCCTCCCTCACATCCTGCCAGCCATGGAAACAAACGCCAGAGGCTCCTCCCAAACCCGAGGGCACGGGCCCAGAGCCTCCGTTCCCGGAACCAGTCAGCTCTTCATATATCCCTGCCAGACTGGTGAGCTGAATGGAGTACCTAGGGGTGCCTGTGAGGCATCAGGAGAACCAAGGATTCTCTGCAGCTCTTTCCACGCCTCTGCTTAGCCTCAGAAGTTCAGCCACTTCAAGGCTGCCCACGATCTTTTCCTGCAGCCCAGTCCCATCTACAGCAGGCACTAATTGCTGTGTCCTCTCACAGAGAGTTTCTGTGGGACACAGTTCGAGAAGATCCTTAGAGAAACCATGTAGACTTAAAATTTGTGCTTTCCTAACAATGTGTGCCATTTTCTTTCAACCAGGCACATTAGGCTTCCTGAGCAAGTTAGGGAGGGAGAAACCATCCTGACTGCAATGGACTTCCTTATTATTTAACTAGGCATGAGGAATGCAGGCAAGTGGTATCTGATTGTCCTCAGTTTATACTTTCTCTGCGCAGTAGCATTCATCCAATGCCCCCTCCTAGAAAAAAAAGGAAGGAAGGAAGGAAGGAAGGAAGGAAGGGAAAAAGCATCCAATACAACATTAAGTGAGTGACTCTACTCTCTGTAGGCAAAGTGGTAAGGAACGCGGGCTTCCCGTTTGTGAGTGGATAACGGCTCTCTGTACCAGGGCAGGTTGGCTAGTGGACAGCAGTGTGTGATCCTCCTGGACTGGCTGTGGCCCTGGGGACGAGGACGCAAAGGTGAAGGAGAGCCAGTAGTCCTCCGTGGAAAGTTAAATCTAGGGAGATGCCAAAGGGAAATTGGAGGGGAAGAGCTTCCATTGGAAGCCGTACTGTTTTTTTTTTTCCCCAAGTGGTCGCTGTACCCTTCTTCAATGGGAAACCTATTCTTTTGGGTGTTTTATTTGTGGTCCTTAAAAACAAAAACAAAAAAAAAAAAAAACACCCAACTTATACCTTGCTCGAAAGAGGTAAGGTAACTGAGTCAGTAGAAAGATCAAATTAAAGTTGAAGCTACTTTTTATAAACTAGGGTTCTGTTTGTGTCATCATTTTCATTCCTGACAGGGTATTTTATTAACATCCTTGGGGATCCTGTAGTACAAGAGCTTTAAAGTTTCATTTCTCTTTTGTTTCCCGACTCAAGGGAAAACTCTCGCACCTGTAAAGAGGAGGTTTTTGCTCTCACAGTGATGGCTCCCCTTCTGAAGTCTCAGGCGCCTCATTTAGATGCGGGATAAAGCTTAGGGCTAGCAGAGGTCTCTTCCCCAGAGGCTGGCTGACGTGGACTTGCTGTGCCTCCTGGACTTGGGTAGAGGTGAGCATCTGCTGGGGAAGCGAATCCGTTGAGGAGCGAATAGTTTGCAGCCTGAAAAGTTCCTCCTCTGAAAAGAGACATGATTACAGAGTCCTGGCTCCTGCCCCAGGGCACATGCGTGGGCACTCGTGGGCTCTGCGGGAAGGGCTGTGGGGTTGGCTCTTCTGACAGCCCCCTCCTGGTTAAGAAGCCTTTGAAGTTTCTCTCCTCGCTGTGGTAAAAGAAATCATGGACTCTCAGTTTTGAAGGGTCTCAGACTTGCCTCATGATACAGGGGCCTCTCCGTCTAAGATGCTGTTTCTTCTCATGCATTGTCTAGAATTTTTTTTTTCCCATCGGAAAAAAAGTTTGCAAGTATGCAATTGTTACGTCCCCCAAAAGACAAGAATTTCAGTGAGTGGAGGGGCATATTGAGCCAGGAGGCCTCAAGGTTGAAGTGCTTGGGGTGGTGGTGGTGGGGGTCAATGAGGAAGAGGAGAAATGGGTCAGAAGTGACAGGCTTCAAGGCCTGCTTACCTGTGAATGCGCCATAGAGTAGGAGAGCCTGGGTCGGATGGTGGCATTGCCAGGGATGGCGGAGCAGCAGTGGACTCGTGGGATTTTCTCATTAGGACCATCTTTATCATGATCCCCTTGTATGTCCTCCATGGAGGAGAAAACCAATCCTCTGAGAAACCCGCAGTTTGCTGGTGAGTGACAGGATGTCATAAATAAATAATGCGGTCTTTCCTTCCCTTCTCGGAAAGCGTACTCAGATCATAAGGGGTCTTTGTAACTGGCCGAGAGCGCGTACCGACAAGCATGAGTCCCGTGAAAATGTGAAGAATGGGCGGAACTTGGTTTTCTCAAGGGGAAAAGCACACAGTTTAAACTGTGGTGACCCTAACCCTGTCCATGCAGGCACAAGGGTCTTGGAAACTGGGTCCCTGGAGAGCTCATGGCACGGATTCTGTAGGTTCTCCCCAGACCTAGTACTCAAGGGTGTACCCCACAATCAGCATTGTTAATTGTGTTGTCTTTTCTTCCACGTACTGACTTTGCGAAAGCACTGTACCTATAAGCTCTCAGCTCCAGTGTATAAAAATTGAAAAGTAAAAGTCAATGACACACCCTCATCCCTAATAGCCATGAAAACTCAATAGCCATGAAAAAAAAAAACAAAAACAGTATTGGTTTCAGATTTCTGTTTGTATGTCTATTGTTCATTCTCTTCCTTTATAGGACAGAAGAGATAAGCCTTCAGCACCCAGAGCTCACAGGAGAACGCTGGGATTTCATTTTAGCTAATGGGCAGGTGCTCTGTAATCGACATAGGGGCCCTGTATGTTGTTAAACGTCAGAGGAGGGAACATTAATCCTGCATACTTTCTGACCAGAGGAAACCTCGTGGGGGTGTGATCCGAAGGGCTCCCCGGGACATTCACCAGAGACAGGGCAAAGGCAAGAGATTCGAGTCCCAATGGGCATCTGAGCTATGGCTTGTGCTGACGGCATTGGGGGCCTTTGGATTCAGTGAATGTCAGATTGCCCTGGGTGCTAGAGTGGGTGGGGAACGTATGGAGCACCAAGCAAATGTAGAAACTTAGAGGTGTGCAAGTCACACCCTGCTAAGCTGTGGCCAGGAGCTTCTGGGACTGTGTGTAGTTCAGGAAGCAAAGTCTGTGAAGGGACGACAGTATTGGTTGTCTTGTAGGCAGCAGACCCCGCGGTTTGAGCCTCCTAAAGAGGTGCCTTCTTGGGGTTTTCATAGTTCCCAAGAGCTGCGTATTGCTCTTCCATGCTCGAGATGCCCACTACGCCAAATCCATAACCTCCCAGGCTGGGGGCGGGAGGGGGGGGGAGACCGCTTAACCGAGTCCCACCTGGGTGCCGCTGTGATTACATTATGCAAAAATTTATTCATGTGGTGCTTTGATTGACCATTACCTTAATACTGAGGATAACATTAAGAGACTTGATTTTTATTTTTTTCTGGCAAATTGCAGATACAGGTTGCTTCTTGTTTGAAGTTTCAAGAAGCTCTTCCGCCCACTATTTTATGATTCCATTAATAGGCATTGTCCAGAGTAGGCAAGCCCAAAGGCAGAGTGCACATTAGCAGTTGCCAGGGGCTGGAGGCAAGAGAAGGGGGACGGGGCTGTGAGGGGGAGAGGGGTACAGAATTGTTGCTTGAGGTGGTGAAAATGTTTTGAAATTAGGCTCCAGAAGTGCTTGCACAACCCTGAGAATGTAAAACCACTGAGTCACGCACTTTTAAGTGGGTAGGTGTTATGTACCCGAGTTATATCTCAATAGAGCAGGAGTTTAACACTTTGGCTCAAGGTGTCCTTACCCAGCTGTGTCTCTAGAGGTCAAGGTGATGTCGCCTTGCAGAATCTCCACCTCTGCTTCTCCTTTTCATTTTTATTTTCTTTTATACTATTTCATTTTACTTGTTTGAGAGAGAGAGAGAAAGAGAGAATGGGCGCGCCAGGGCCTTCAGCCACTGCAAACGAACATCCAGACATGTGCGCCCCCTTGTGCATCTGGCTTACGTGGGTCCTGGGGAATCGAACCTGGGTCCTTTGGTTTTGCAGGCAAGTGCCTTACCTGCTAAGCCATCCCTCCAGCCCTACTTTTCTCTTGTATCTCGGTTGATATTATTTCTCCTTCTTTCATTCCCAGCTGTATCCCACTTAAGAAATGTTTGTACAACAACTGCCTATAATGGTTGCCAAAAGAACTGGTGGCCAATAAGTGAAGGGCCTATAGGCAGGTATGGTGTGTCTGGGCGTTTGGAGAGGAGCTGTTGCCTTAGGACGGCTGAGTCGGGGCTGGACTGGATGAGAAATGCTCAAGAGCCAGGTCGGACGCGCAGCGTGACGCACCAAAGTTAGAGCCGGTCTGGAGGCAGAGAGTGACTAGATGGGAGAGTGAAGGGAATTAACTGGCGGAGAGAATTAGAAAGGGAAGGTATGTGGATTTCAGGGTGTTGAGTGCTAGGCTGAGCCCCTGATAAATGGAAGAGGAAAAAGATAGCTGAGTGTGGGAGGGCGTGCAGGAATGGAGCCTCGACTGGGTGTGGTAGGGATTGAGTGAGGAAAACTGTCAGGAAATTGGGGAGGGGTAAGTGATGACATCAGGCGCTGCCCTGAGCGTCTGTCTCATGTTAGCTTCTTTTGCTCTTAATCCATCTGGCTTCTCTTGTGCTCTGCTTGCTTGCTCCTTATCCAGGGATTGGCAGAAAGGGGATGGGGGAGAGTGAATGAAAGCGAAGAGGAACGAAGGTGGGGAGGTCAGAGTACGGCTTATATGCTTCGGTTGTTCTGTAATTAGCATTTCCTCTTCATGACTCACAAGAAAACACAGAGAACGAGAAACCAAATTTAATGTTGCCTCTGTCTCGCTCTTCCCATCCACGAAGGGAAAAATACCTACCGCCCGTGTGAATAAACCAGGGGGGTCTAAAATAATTGCTGTCTGACAGAGTGAACCTAGATATATCCCGTCAGCAGATAATTCATGCGAATTGTGTCAAGTTATGTGACATTGCTTTTTGACCTTTTTCAACCTGCAGAAATGGCATCTTAAGATCTCATCCTTGCAGATAGCCACCCAAGAGAGATCTGGCCTGAGCAGAATTTTTTTTTATCTTTCATGGTTCTTTCTTTATTTCCTTCATTAAAGCACAAATTTCGGGTTCAGAAGAAGCTGTCAGAAGTTGAAATATGGCAATAGTTAGGAAAGGTTTGTGGGGGGCCGGGAAAGTAGACCAAAGGCCAGGAGCACCAACTAGCAGAAATCATGGCTCTTGGCCAGTCGCTCATTCTAGGTCTAGAAGTAAAAATCAATTAAACAAGGGTTTTCCTTCTCTAAGTGGGTCAGTAGGAATTTGCAAGTAATCTAGATCATCTGCAAGGGTTTGGTATGGGTCTTGAAGGAAAACAATCGGGGTTTTTCAATGTTGGGCAATAGGTCAGATAGAGGGCAGACTTTTAGTCATGGTTTTCAGTGCCATGTGAATTTCAGCAGCCCAGCAGTGCACGTGGGCGTTCAGGGAAGAACACTCAAGGGTCTCCACCTCTGAAGGGGGATTTCTTAGTCAAATGTAAACTCTTCGATGTTTAAATCATGATGATTTCTTGCAATACATCAGCAGGCAAATTGTGAATCTAGAAGGTGTGTAAGGAAGGTTAGTCAGCTATTCTCGTAGGATGCTGTCAGTTGTAACCGCGTCGGATTCTAGAAGCAGGGTGCGGCCTCTCAGGACTCTCCAGTTGTGGGTAAATGCTAAGAGCTGAAAGTCGTACGGTGTCAAGTGCAGTAGCGTAAGCAGTATGCTGTGCTCTTAACGCGGTACGACTGGGTGCTTGGAGCTGCATTGGCTGGGCACTGGGTACTTCACTATGAAGAAGTATGAGATCATCTTAACCAGATGCTAAAACCCAGCTCACGGGACTCAGGATGAAGGGGCTTGTCCTGTAGGAAGACACACTAGGTTTTGAGAGCGCCTAGCCCAGCTCACATGACACACAGAGACATTCATCTTAAACTGTAGGCAGAAATTCGATTACAACCAAAGCTTACCAAGCTAGCACCCTCTCTTCTGGGGACTACAACGTAGCCATCCCGTCACTTGGAGGAACTGAAAGGGGGTAGAGGTGGGTGGTGATTCACGCCTTCCCAGTGGTGTTTAATGCTCTTTGGTTCAAATTCTAACTGCCTTTGCTTTCTAGTTCCGCAATTCATTCATTAAATCTCTGACCCTATTATTGACATACTTGAAGACTATAGGTATATTTTAATTTATTAAAGATTATAGATTTAATATTTTATTTTTACTAACAATATACTAACAGGATTTGTTAAAGATTCAAAGAATAATAGGAGAATAAATGAATGGCTTCAATAAGAAAGTAAACACAGAATGGATGTATGCATAATAGTAATGAAGATTCCCCAGATCTTGACGCCCTGCTATATAGGATTGCCCACACACTTCCTGCCAACATGTGTCTTTTGGAGGTGCCTTCCTTTTACTCCTGCTACCCTGGGATCTCCCTCCGTCATCCTCTCTACCCTCTGACCCCTGCGTCCCGGGGGAATCCCAGAACAAGTCTTCCAGCCCCTTCCTTGTTTCTGCACTTGTTCGCTGACACCACACCACCCTGAGCACCGCATTTCCAAACTCTGCTTTCATTTAGCAGATGAGCCATTTTTAGTCTGTATTTGCCTATAGTCACCAAGTTCCTATGTCTAGGCAGATTTTACAGCAGAATTAAAGTTAGGGGTGACTGGGGCTTTCAGTCTCTGAATCACTTCGTCCATACATTTAGTAGCTTGGCAAGTCCAAAAAACCATTGTGAAATATTTCACTTCGAAGATCTCCGTCACAAAGTCCATCTACTAACCCACAACCCTTCTGTTTGTAAGGAGCCCTCAGCCTTCAGTTTTTTTTTAAATTTTTGTTTATTTTTATTTATTAATTTGAGAGCGACAGACAGAGAGAGAGAAAGAGGCAGATAGAGAGAGAGAGAGAATGGGCGCGCCAGGGCCTCCAGCCTCTGCAAACGAACTCCAGACGCGGGTGCCCCCTTGTGCATCTGGCTAACGTGGGTCCTGGGGAATGGAGCCTTGAACCGAGGTCCTTAGGCTTCACAGGCAAGCGCTTAACCGCTAAGCCATCTCTCCAGCCCCTTCAGGTTGTTTTGTATGTTGTGTGCAAATGCATGTTTAAGATGGTGTGTTCCTGGAAGAAAAGACTGAAGGAAAGACAGAAGCTAATGCGTAATCACTGGAAAAAAAATTAATAAAACCTCTATCACTATTAGTGTCAAAACTAATTAGTGTCCAATTACTATCATTATTATTAGTGTCAAAAAAGTGGCCTGGGGCTATTTACTGGAGGGAGCGCCCATTCCTAGTGAGTATCACTGACTGACAGACTGACAGACTACTCAGGGCCAACTGAGAAGTGCTAGGTCCGGTGTGACCCTGGTTAAGTAGGAGATGAGGTAATGCATTTTAGAAATGCATCTTCCCAAATGGGTAAAGTTAGAATCGGGATCTCCATGAAGTGCATGAGCCATGGTTATCTGGAAAACAACTTAGGCTAGAATCCTTCCATTTTCCCTGTGGCCCCAGATCAACTAGGCTGTGTCGTATAGACCAGGTACTTGCCACTGTGTTTTGGGGGTCCCCCAGACTTCTGTGTTGTTGTTTATTCATGGGGTTTTCCTTCCCTTTTCTTTGGTTTCAGATGCGAGTGTCTCTCTGGCTTATGTGGTTTCCCCATGTGTGAGGCGGGATCCACTCCCCGCGTAGTCTCTCGTGGAGATGGGACACCCGGAAAGTGCTGTGATGTCTTTGAATGTGTTAATGGTACGTGGGGTTTCTCTTGTTCTCCGAGAGTATACATTTGTGCAGCAGTAGCAGCAGCAAGAGGAGGAGGAGGAGGAGGAGGGAGGGTCAGCCCAGTTGCTTTCCCCCTGTACAGAGCAGGGGACATGCCTCAAAGTCATACCAGACTTGAGCGTCACACTCAGAAAGGAGGTTTGCTTAAGATCCCACAGTGAAGCAAAAAGGAAAAACAAGAAAAAGTGAGGTGGGGAGGCATGTGTTGTTGAAAGGAACCTCAAATGTGCAGTAGCAGATTTCCTGAACCACTGGGTTTCACACTTTTAAGAAGTTTGAGGATTTGGGGGAAAAAAAAAGGATCGTGGGACTTGTTACGTATACCCTTCTTAGGTCACTCGGTGACTCGTCTCCACTGCCATCAGGAGACGCTCTAACTATAATCGTGTGGGAGCAGACACGACTTAGAACAGAAAAGACCTTGTTTAGCTTCCCGGTCATTGTCTCCCTACTTAGAGACCAGTGTTGACCAGTGTTTGGTATTGGCTATTGGCCAACCTCAGTCTTGACCCCCGGGGCCCCAGAGAAAGGATTCCCCCATCACCCATTCCCGCAATAGAACCTGCCTCTCTCTCTTTCTCTCTCACCCTCCACAAGAGAGCTTGGTGCCTTGGTGTGTGTTAAACTCAGGAAGGAGTAAAGCCTGAAACGTGGCTCTCCAACACAATTTTCAGGAGCAAAATAAAGCAAAACTCCAGCAAGTTATATGTTAGTAATTGAATGGACCATAGTTGATGTCCATTTGAGGAGGAAAACAGGTGGATTTAAGCAATTAGAACAAAATGATATGTAGACAACATGAATATTAACTGTTGGCTGTAAGAATTCAGCCTTTAGAAGGTCTCCCTGCTGCTTCTGGGGGCTCCTGTCCCTTAAGTGTAAAGTTAAAAGTGAATCGCATCCTTGGATTTTTGGTCCCGGGATCAGATGTGTTGCTTTGGTGTGTGTTGAGGAAACACTAGCAGTGTGGCTGTGTGGTTAGGATGAACTACAGGGCCTGGAGTAACGACTCAGGCATTAAAAAGGTACTTGCTTCACAAACTACCCACATAATAAAGCTAGATTACAAAGAGATGCATGTGTCTGAGTTCCTCTGCAGTGGCAAGGGTCCCTGGCATGTCTATTAATTTTTTTTTCTCTCTCTCTCTCTCTCTTCCTCTTCCAAATATATAAATAATAATTTTTCTGAACATATAAAACACAGACTAGATGACCTCAGTTGCAACTTGATCCAACCCCTTTCTAGCTGTGTAACTGTGGAAGGATCTTGGTCGCTCTGAGTTCTCAGTCCTGTCAAAATGACATTATAGGACAACCGTTAAAAAAAAAAAAAAAAAAAAGTGACTAATAGTAAATGAGGTGAGGTGTTCTGTGTGAAGTCCTGTAACTGCTTCAGGTGCAACTTACCTTTATTTTTCCCTGTGCCCACATTCTGTTTGCATTCACGGTGCTGGGCATTAGTGGGAGGGGATGGGCACAGCAGTAAGGCTGAGCTTCTTGGTACGCAGATGTTATGGCCTGAAGCCTTCAGGAAGGGGTGCAGGAAAAGTGGGGTATGTGTGAGTCTCCGTTGAGTGCTTCCATCACTCCTCTTACCTCCCAGCCAGTAGTTGCATCTGTTGAGCACCAGCCAGTGGACAAGTAGACCTTCCTGTCTGGCCCTGCTGTAATACACTTCATTGTAGGTGATGCTTGGTGAATGCTTAACTTTCACCATTTCCTGTGATGACTTACCTTGTGCCATAGTTCTTATACCACCCGAGAGAGAAGTGATCACTCCTGACCCTGGGCTTGCGGCATCTCAGATGTGCTTCTTGGCAGCGCTTTTGCTGAAAGTATTGTTCTCTCTCTCTCTCTCTCTCTCTCTCCCTCCAATGTGAGCTGTGAGACAAGGGAAGTCTCTCCCACCCACCCATGTCTGTGGATATTAGCATACCGTGTACCTCACAGTGGGCTTCAGATTTTCTTGGGGGGAGCAAGTGAATGACGCAATTTGTGTTTGTTTCCTCTGAGAGGTGGCTGTAAGGTACCAGCTCACCAGAGTGTTTTCCACATTTCACCGCTCCTCACTTGCAGATAAATAAATTAAAAAAAAAAATTTAAAGGTAGGAGGCCATCTTCTGCAAGCACTACTTCTCTTTGCACTTGTCTTGGTTTTGTGTTGGTGGAGGGGAGGGGAGAGTTTGTACCAGGCTTCTCTGATGAATGCTGGGAGTAGGTCTTGAGGCGGCATGGAAGGAGAGCTGTGTGCTTTAGAGACCAATCCAACAGCTCCTTCAGGAAACAGTTCTGCATCCGCTCTGGCTCACTGACACAGTTGTCAGTAGTCACCTGGAGCTGCATGACCCACTCGTGGCTAAAGAGGCTTGTCTGCTCCACTGCGTCCTAACCCTTCTTATGCTGCGTGGCCCACCTCTGCTCTGTAGGCACTGGGAGTGGAATGTGTGACATCATCAGATGGTCACTCCTCCAATATGACTTAGTTATATAAAACGCTCCCCAGTTGAATCAGGGATTAGGCTGTGATACCATGGTATTAAATGTAAGCCAGTTGAAACTCCTAGAAATAAGTTTTAGCCTTAAATCTTGCTTCATCTTGCTTTCTGAAGCAGGGTCTTACTTTTAGCCCAGGTTGACCTAGAACCCACTCTGTAGCCCAGGATGGCCTTGAAGTCATGGCGATCCTCCTACCTCATCCTCCCGTGTGCTGGGATTATAGGCCTTGAGCCACCATGAGCAGGAGGCTGTCCACACATGAGTCCGTCCTGGACATGAAAGAGGAGAAAGACCGTGCTTTTTCCCAGGGATGCCTAGTGGGGCTCACGGAGGGACAAGGACAAGAGAACGCTGGGTACAGTTCAGGTGATGTGAGCTGAGGAGGGTTCGGAATGTGGTGTAGCTTGTGGCTGCAGCCTGTCCTTGTACCATTCAAAGTCTTTATCTGTCCTCACAGCACCGGTTCTTAAAGCAGTGTTAAAACGCAGCTTAAATGAACGAGAATGATTATTAAGGTCATGATGGGTGCCCAGGAATTGGGTCCTGCTTTATTCAGACATCTGTAAAAAAAAAAAAAAAAGTCTATAAAAATCAGAGATGATCTGTGCTGGCCCTGACAGAAATTTCTCTCTGACATCAAACATGTAAAATCAAAAAAAAAAAAAAAAAAAAAGAGCCACACTTCGGCTAGAGAGATGGACGGGTTAGCCGTTAAGGTGTTTGCCTGCGAAGCCAAAGGACCCAGGTTCAATTCCCCAGGATCCACGGAAGCCAGTTGCACAGTGGGCACATGCGTCTGGAGTTCGTTTGCAGTGGCTGGAGGTCCTGGCGTGCTCATTCTCTCTCTGTCTGTCTCTCTTCTCTCTCCCTTTCTCTGCTTGCAAAGAAATAAATTTTTTTTAAAAAAGAGCCATACCCAATACAGCCTCTTCATCATGGAAAAATTTGGCCTACATACCCCAGACCAGTTAAGAAGAACACTAACACTAAAGATACCTATTAAGACCCCCTTGACAGAGCTACCCGTGGAGGGTGCACACCTTTAATTCCAGCACTAAGGAAGCTGAGGTAGGAGAATCGCTGTGAGTTCGAGTCCAGCCTGGGCTACAGAGTAAGACTGCTCAAATAAAAGACAGAATCCCCTCTGCATAGCAATTATGCTCAATAAGGTTTTCTGGCCCATAGTTTCTCACAGATACAGAAAGAGAAAGAAACAAGTGCTCTGAAAGGAACACGCACCCCAACTGCTTCCAGGGTGCCACTGACCTAATACTTCAGAGAGCCCTTTTGCAACTGTGTCTAAGTCTTGCTGTCTTTCCTTTACTCTGCAATAGGATATGCTTGGCATGCACGCTCTGGCATAGACGTGTGCCCCCCGTAGAAAATTTTGTTTCCCCTTTGGACACTTGGAAGCCCTAGAACTGCCTTTGTAATTACATCAGTTCACTGTTGACTTAGGGAGAAATTGTTAGACGGGTCCATCTGTCATACTCCCATCAGTCCTTCAGCTTTTGGCTCTGTCCATTGCTTTTACTGTCCAGCTCACCCACCGTGAGAGGCCAGCGTCAGAGTCCGAGCTCTCCCTGCTGTGAGGTTGAAGAGAACAAGCAACCCAAGCGTGTCTTTTGGAGTCTCCATTTTCACATTTGATGTGAAGTTCTATGTCATAATCTTTTTCCCCTCACTGAAGTGATACACCTATCACCATCTGCCAGTCAGAAGAGATTGGCAGCCATTAGAGTTTACCAACAGTCTACTTAATTCTCTTCTTCAGAGACTGTGGAATATGTCAGAGGGAAGCGAAGTTTCCAGAAACTCAGAAACATAAAAGTTAATGGCCAAACACAAAACACATTGAGAAGTCATTAAAAAGACTCTTCTATGCATGTCTGCATTGAGGTGTACAGAATTATGTTGTACGTTATTTCTTCATGATACTTCTGTCGCACATCCACTTAAATCGTCCCTTTATAGAGGGGCGTGGCCGTCACTTCACTGAGGTTCACATCTGTCTTCCACAGGTGAAGTAATTGGTCGTCGGTCCTCAAAGGCCACTGTTGGCTTTTTTTTATCATACACTGTTTTGAAGAGCTCTTACATAATTTTTCCGATGTCAAACAGACTTCATAGTGTTCTGATTTTTATTTTAATTCTGCAGGATGGTTTTGAGGCTTTTGCTGCGTATTCTGGACTATATTTTTGGGCTTGCGCAGCTGTCTAGACTTCACTCCCTTGCCCCTGGACTTTAGCTGGTGACTCCTCACTGCCCTGGCCTCTGCCAGTCCAGTCTCTTCCCCAGTCACCAAAAAGACAAGTCCTCCAGCTAGAATTTCTCTGCTTTCCTCCTTCAAATCTAGCACCAGGACTTGTGTCTTTACTGGATGGTAGATGTTAATTAACTCTGCTAAGTAATTCTTAATTATTGGTTTATATATATTTTTTTCAGTTTGAACAAGTGTTCAGTACTTTGTTGGACTGTGGCATTTTGCCTTACCTTGTAACATTCAAATTGGATTTGTTTAAAAGCCCTCCATTTTCAACACTTTTTAGAATTCATAGTCTAGTTGTATAGGCCCTTTCAGTCCCAATTCAGATTAGTATGTTGGCTAAAGTATATGTAGAATTCTGATCTGTTTCTTTTTTAATATTTTCTTTTTATTTATTAATTTGACAGAAAAAGAGGGAGAGAGAAAGAGAGAGAATGGGTACGCCACGGCCTCCAGCCACTGCAAACAAACTCCAGACGCGTGCGCCCCCTTGTGCATCTGGCTAACGTGGGTCCTGGGTAATTGAACCTGGGTCCTTTGGCTTTGCAGGCATATGCCTTAACTGCTAAGCAATCCCTCCAGCCCTGATCTGTTTCTTTTTAATGTAACAGTAGTTTGTGGGGAGAGGGGGTGAGGATTACAAGGAGATAGTCTGACGGCAAAGGATTTAAGTGTACACGTTATTACATACGCCACTTGCCTTACACTTCTCAGGGACTTCAAGTTACCTTAGCTGTTTCAATTTAGTTTTCCTCACCCCAAAAAAGTAGATGTAGCTGGGCGTGGTGGTGCACGCCTTTAATCCCGGCACTTGGGAGGCAGAGGTAGGAGGATCTCCGTGAGTTCGAGGCCACCCTGAGACTGTACAGAGTGAATTCCAGGTCAGCCTGAGCCAGAGTGAGACCCTACCTCGAAAAAAGAAAAAAAAAAAGCGGATGTCAATAATTCTTCTATCTTCCCAACAGGGTTGTTACAAAATCAAATAAGAATGTCATTGCCCTTGGGGGCAGTGGCGTGAAGGTTCACATAGAGGAGCCCAGGCAAGATGTGACTGTCACAGGGCCACTTCGCCCACTTGAGTGAACAGGGACCACCAGCTCAGGAGAACCTGCTCCAGCCTGGGAGTAAACTTTTTACAATAGCTTCGCTGAGACGCAGCTGCCACACGGCTCGCTGGTGTCAGTGGTCCACGCCCGTGGGCTTCCGTGTGTTCACAGAGCTGTGTCGTCTGCACCACAGTCAGGTTTTGAAAAGTTTCATCAGCTTCTGCACCAAATTCCTAAAGCCAGTTAGCATTCATTCCCCAGTGTGCTGAAGCTGTCAGCACCAGGCAGCCACTAACCTGATTTCCATTGCTATGGGTGTGCCTGGTTTTAGGTGTTTTATATAAATTGACTCATAGGGTGGTCTTTTGTCGCTGACTTTTTTCACTTAGCATAATGCTTCCAAGATCCAATTGTATTTTAGTACGTACCAGAGCTTCATTACTGTTTATGGCCGAGTAATATTTCAGTATATATTGATATACCACTTTAAGCATCAGTTAATGACATTTGGCCTTTTTTTTAATGTAAGAGAGAGAGAGAAAGAATTGGCATGCCAGCCAGGGCCGCCAGCCACTGTGGTCCAACACCAGATGCGTGTGCCACCTTGTGCACGTGTACGACCTTGTGCACTTGCGCCGCCTTGTGTGTCTGGCTTACATGGGAGCTGGAGAGTCAAACATGAGACCTTAGGCTTCTCAGGCAAGCACCTTAACCACTAAGGCATCTCTCTAGCCCCGACATTTGCCCGTTTTTGAATAATTCTTTGGAGATGTGTCTAAAAGTTTGTATGTATTATGTTTTCAGTTCTCATGGATATATATATATACTTAGGTGTGCAAGAGTTTGATCATGTAGTGACTGGTTAGAGTTTTGAGGAACTTCCACAGTGCTCACTGAAGCAGTTACATTTCTAGATCCCCACTGACAGTCTGAATTCCACTATCTCTGCAACCTCACCTACACTTGATATTGCCTGTCTATTGCGACCACCCTCGTAGATGTGAAATTCTGAGTTTTGTTTGCATCCCTGCAGTAATTGATGGTGTTGTACATGTTCATGTGTTGATTGGCCAGTTCTCTATCCTATATGGAAAGACATCTGTTCAAATGTTCGCCCGTTTTCCAGTTGAGGGGTTTTTGTTTGACTTATTCGGTGATGAGTTCCAGATGCAAATTGTTTACCGGATATTTCGTTTGAAAACACTTCCTCCAAAGCTATAGATTGTCTTTTTCACTTCTTGCTGGTTTCCATGACAGCACAAAGGCAGGCTGAGGTTCTTGTTTGTGCTCTGGGTGTCATGTCCAAGGATCCGCCCTCATCTAGGATCACGGCGATCTACGTCCGTCTCCTCGTCCGTGAGCTGTGCTGGTAGCCGCTGCGTTTAGATCACAGCTCACTGACCTACTTGAGTAGATCTTGTGTATGTCAGTAATGTTTCAACCTTGTTGTTCAACGTGTGACTGACTGTCCAGTTGCCTCTGCACCATTTGTTGCAAAGGTAGTTTTTCTCTCATCAGCTCTCTTGTCAAAGAACAATAAATGTGGTGGTGTGTTTCGGACCTCTCGATTCCGGTGAACTGCTGTATCTGTTCTTACACTACACCCACACTGTCCTAGTTACTGTAGTATTGTGTTGTGGTTTGAAATCAGGAACTAAGAGTGAGTTCTCTAACTTTGTTCTTTTCTAGATTTTGTTTTTTTAACAATTCTTGGTCATTACATTTTCATGAGTTTTAGAATCAGCTTGTCAGTTTATATAAAGAACCAGCTAAGATTTTGATAGGCAATAGATTGAAAATTAGATAAGTTTAAGAAATATTTTCAGCTGAACAGTATAGTCTTTCGATTCTCATCTATTTATCTGGGATTTTGAAGTTTCTTTAACCAATGTGTGCTGTTTTCAGAGGACAAATTTCGCACTTAGGAATTTCTTCATAGATACCCTGTTGGGAATGGAATTTGTAAAGTTAATTTTAAATCTTTATTTACTCATCTGTGTTTGTATGTATGCATGTGTCTGCATGTGTGGAGGTCAGAGGGGTTGCCTGTGTGCTGTCTTCTTTTGAAACAGGGCCTCTTGCTGCTGCAAACAAGCCTGGCCTGACTTGTGAGTGGCTTTATGTGGGTGCTGGAGAATTGAACCCATGCTATACTCAGTCATCAGGCTTTTGCAAGCCAGCACCTTTAACCACTGAGCCATCTTCTCAGTCCCTGGGAATAGAATTTTTTAAAACCTCATCTTCTGAGTATTCATTGGTAGTAAAAAACCAAAACCAAAACCACAGTTTTCATAGGTCACTTGCAAAACCTTGTTAAACATGTTTATAAGTTTATAACTTTTTAATATAATCTTTAGAATTTTTTATGTACAAGTTCATGCCATGTGCAATTAGAGGTAGGTTTACTTCTTTTCAAATTTTTAAAGGATGCAGCTCTATTTTTTTTTTTCTTAGAGAAAGGGAGAGGGAGAGAGAGAATTAAGCCAGGGCCTCAGCCACTGAAATCAAACTCCAGACGCTTCCACCACCTAGTGGACATGAGCGACCTTGAGCTTGTCTCCCTTTTGTGTGTCTGGCTTACATGGGATCTGGAGAGTCGAACATGGTTCCTTAGGCTTCATGGGCAAGCTAAGCCATTTCTCCTGCCCCAATTTTTAAAATTTTCAGTGTCTGGCCTAGGCTAACCTGGAATTCATTATGTAGTCTTGGGCTAGCCTCGGACACACAGGGACGCTCCTGCCTGCACCCTCCGAGTGCTGGGATTGAAGGTGTACACCACTGCACATAGCCGGACATCTCGTACCTAGTCCTGCGCTAATTGTCCTAGCTGAGCTTCCGTAGTAACGCTGAAGAGATCGGAGCGGGCATCCTGTCTTGATCTTAGGGTGGAGGGAGACTTTAATCTTTCAACATTGTTCAGTATGATGTGAGCTGAGCTGTTTTGTGGGGGCTCGTGTAAGCCTTTTATCACCGGGGGAACAAACACCTGAGATAAACAGCATCAAGGAGATGGTTTATTGTGGCTCTTGGCTTCAGCCCATCGCCAGCTGGCTCCATCGCCCTTAGGCTTATGATGAGGCAGGAACGGCATGGGTGAAAGAAAGCTGCTCACTTCATGGCAGTCAGGAAGCAGGGAGACACAGAGGAAAGACGGCAGGGACAAGGTATACCCTTCAAAGCCGTGGCCAGCTTCCTCCACCTGGGTGCCATCTCCCCATAGTCCCTTCAGCTGTGAACTTAACAGTGGATTGTCTCTTGGTGCAGTCCAGTTACATCTCAGCATCATCACGGACTGGAGACCATGTCTTCAAGACGTGAGCCTTGGGAGAGGAGAGACGACACTCTGTGTCTGAACCATTACGGTGCTATTTTTCATGTTCACAAAGTTCCCTCTTGGTCCTTACTGGGGAGTACTTTAATCACAAAAGAGCATCTGATGTTTGAGAGGACAGTATGTTCCATTGACGTGTCTTATTAAATTAATCGATCTTTGGATGTCAAGCCAGCTTCACATACTTGGCATGAATTCTGCTTAGCCATGATATTGTTACCCCTTTTATGTGTTACTTCGTAAAGTCTGCTAGTACTTTCTCTGGGAATCTTTGTGCATATACTCAGAAGAGATACTCATCTGTAGCTTTGTTTTCCTGGTGATGTCTTGTCTGGTTGGAGTTAGTTTCAAGCAACTAAAAGTAGAGATGAGTGAATCTAGAGGCTTGTTTCAGGGCAGAGAAACACTTAGAAATCGTTGGTGTCATACTAAGGGCTTTAAGTCTAGAATCATAAGCCCTAGCAGAACATAACCACGGGACAAAACACAAAGAGTACACGCTCCTAGTTGAAAAGCTACTCTTTCTGCCTTCTAGCCCTTGCTGAAATGTATGACTTTAAGCACATTACCTAAAATTTCCTCACTTCCAAACTCAGGACAGCCATCCACATTCCTCCTTTGCTGTTGAGATTAAATGAGGTAATGGTTGTTGATGGCCAAGGACTATTAAAATGACAGATTATCAAACCAGATAGAGAAAAGAATTCAAGAAAGAACACTGGCCTAACAGACATTGCCACCTCCACAAAGGCCTGCCTAAACCTTTTGAAGCAGAACAAAACTCAATGTGGAGACAGGATCATTGTTTTGAGATAGAGAATGATTTAACAAAATGAATGTGATCTCTTCAAAGCAGCTACAAGATGTGTGTTTCATGGTCTCAGTTACCTGTACTTGAGGTGGGACAAAGCAGTGTAGATTTTGCTGAGAAGAACCTCATTTCCCTCATGTACATATGATAGCAAGATGTTTTATTTCACTGTGCTTTATTCCTTCTGTGACATAGTTAAACTGAGTTAGTAAATGTCCACCAAATTATAGCTTTTTGGCCTGGAGAGGTGGCTCAATGGTTAAGGCGCTTGCCTGCAAAGCCTAATGACCCGGGTTCAGTTCCCCAGTACTATGTAAAGCTAGATGCACAAAGTGAAGTAGGCATCTGGAGTTCATTTGCAGCAGCTGGAGGTCCTGGCATGCACATTCTCATTCATTCATTCATTCATTCATTCATCCTCTCTCTCTCTCTCTCTCTCTCTCTCTCTCCCCTTGCAAATTAGTAAATGAATGCAAAATTAAAACAGGCTGTTTCAAAGGCATCCGGTGATAGCACTCAAAAATGACTTCAAATAGTGCCTGTTTTGTTTTAACCCCTCACAGAAACCAAGCCAGCCTGCGTCTTCAACAATGTGGAGTATTCTGACGGAGACATGTTCCGCATGGACAACTGTCGATTCTGTCGCTGTCAGGGGGGCGTGTCCATCTGCTTCACCGCTCAGTGCGGGGAACTTCGCTGCGACAGATACTATGTCCCCGAAGGGGAGTGCTGCCCGGTGTGTGAAGGTAGGAAACAGCCTACGCCGAACCCTGCTGGGAGGAGCTCTCATTTCCAAGTGGGCCTAATTCAGCCTCAAACACCAGGAGAGCTAGTGGAAGGCCTTCCCGTGGAAAGCATCATCGATCTGTCTTTTACCATGTTGGTAATGCCAGGTGGAGTGCGTGGGCATACTTCCCCACGGGAAGATCCACCTTGGGTCCCTGCACAAGCTGACATGCGATTTCTCAGCTTTGCCCTCTGCTCCTGTCTGCAGGGGTAGCTGTCCCTTAGTGAGTCTTAGGGTGACAGGTCTTCACCCTCATGTTGGAACTGACCGTCTGTTCTGTTCTCACGCTGCTCAGCGGGGCAGGGTAGCCATCAGTCACAACCGGTCAGCTCAGAGGAACCAGCCTGCTCTTTCTCCCTGGACACTGTGCTGGCTGGCGTGGGGTTGTTCGGCGGTGTGGCCGCGACACCAGCACTAGGCTCGGCACATGACAAGCGTGGCTCTTGGTGGCCTGTTGCATGTAGATTCCTCTCTTCTCCCCCATGTTCCTCCAGTAGCTCCAGTGGTCCTAAGTTAGACAGGTTTCAGAGAAACACTCTGAACCTTACCCGCTGCGCCCACCCATCTCTTACGGGTCAGGAAACCGAAGTTAGAGGAATGGTCACTCAATCCGAGTTTGCAAGGAAAGCAAGAACGATGTTCTGAGGTCTGACACATCCTGTGGTCGCCTGTGACCACGCAGCACTTGTTCTCCAGAGGCCAGGGAAGCGTAAACCTTGTTGTCCTGACAAGGTCGTGGGGCTCTAATCCAAAGTGACAAATGTCCACCTTCCACCTGACCTCTTCACACAAAGCAGAAGGGCCCAGTGTCCTGTTTGCTTCTATATTTTCCCCAAAAGTCATTCCCTTGAAATATTTGCGCTATATTTACCACCCAGTATGGAACACCCGAGGTGTCTCCAGTAGCAAAGCCCCATTCCCAACACTGAGTGGTTGTTCATAGGAACGAGACCTTTCCCTTCCGAGAAATTATCTTAGCCAGCGCAGGACCAAGGTGTTCCCCCAGTACGTGACATTTGAGATTTTAAAAAAAAAAATTTATATATATCACCTCAAATTTTTAACCTTCCCCACTGATTGTTCTCTACTGACCCTAGTTTGTCATAGCGGCTGAAACTGTGCAGCACTTGGTGGTGTCAAAACAAAGATAGGAAGCCCCGTGCAGAGGCCTCGTGGATTGTCTGGGCACGGATCGGGTCATATGTCACTTCCTGGAATTCAGATCCCTGCTCAAAGGAGAAATGAAATGGCGCTATCGTAATTTTTTGTCTTTAACGGAATTTACATAGTCTTCAGTAGCTGAGATTTTGTAGCCACTTCCATCCAACAGACTGCTTTTCTAAAACTTTGACTGTATTATTTAAAATTCTGACCTCCTGACTTTCTTTTTTTTAATTCCTTTTTTAAAAGAACTATTTTTATTTAACTGTTAGAGAGAGAGAGAGAATGGGCGCGCCACGGCCTCCAGCCACTGCAAACCCGCCAGGTGCATCTGGCTTACGTAGGACGTAGAGAATTGAACCTGGGCCCTTAGGCTTCACAGGCATGCGCCTTAACCGCTAAGCCATCTGTCCAGCCCCCTCCTAACTTTCTTATACGCCCCCTACCTCCGTGGAATAAAGCTCAGCCTGTAAACCATCCAGAGTCTCCTCTCCGTGCAAGACTCTTCCTTGCAGAAGCCCGTTGTGATGCATTTCTGTGAAGGAAGTAGAGCCACTTCCCTCCTTGCTCTCATGACAGGGGGGGCATGGCCAATTTGCCTGCGTTCTTTATGTGCTTGTCAATCGTTTTAGAAAATTCCTTGTTCCAGTCATCTTGGCTCATTCTGTGCCCCAGTCTTGGCTGCTGCTTAGCTGCCTAATTTACGGTGAGGAAAATGGCACTAGATTGCAGTCTTCCTCCAAGACCACAGTGACTCGGGGGCAGTCTGAGCCTGCCTGGCATGCGCAAGGCCGCAGCCAGTGCAGCCGTGACCCTCCCTCCTGCCCCCCGTGAACCTGAGGGCACCAGCGGAGCCAGTTCGGTTCTTCCCAAGGAGTCGCTCTTGAGTTTGATGGGGCACACAGGTAGCGAAATGGAGGCGCAGTGAACAGCTCATTGAGCAGCTCAGAAGGCATTGCTGGAGCCTCGAGTGGACCTGGGTTTTCCTTTCACCAGCCCACAGCTCCATCCCCAGACCTTTCCAGGACCGGGGAGCCTTCGAGGCCACATGCGCACTGGTGTCCAGTCGCAGCTCCACCTCCCTGTCAGCAGGGGCAGGGTGAGCTGCCTGTGTGTGCAGTTGTAGGGCCAGTTGGGATGGACGCATCGATGACTAGAACCCGGCGGGGGGGGGGGGGAGAAGTGCGTGCAGGTGAGGCAGAGGCAAGCTTTGGAAGGTGCGCACCCCGAGTCTGACCTGGTGTTTTGCTTTAGATCCGATATACCCTTTCAACAATCCCGCCGGCTGCTACGCCAACGGCCAGATCCGTGCCCACGGGGACCGGTGGCGGGAAGACGATTGCACGTTCTGCCAGTGCATCAACGGAGAGCCCCACTGCGTGGCCACGGCCTGCGGGCAGAGCTGTATGCGCCCCGTCAAGGTGCCCGGGGAGTGCTGCCCGGTGTGCGAAGGTAAGCCTTGTAGTGCCAGACTGTCTCCTGCTGGAGGAGCTTCTTCTGCCAGCATGGTCTTGTTCTGTTTCTTTATCCCCTCGGGCATAATGTCTGCTTCATGCTGTTACTAGTTGCAGACAAATTTATTACACCACCCAAAGTCATCATTAGGGGGAAATGCTGCAAATTTAAATAGCGCGGTGTGGTCTTCATCGCCCGTGTGCCTGTCTGAATGCATTACGGCATAAAGAGGCGGACACGTTAGTTCTGCTCATTGCAAGCCCAGTTCGCGCCCGAGGGTCAGTACAGGGAAATAAAGAGTGGGAAGTAAGATCTGTGTTTCAAGCACAGCCTGTCTGACTTGTGATGCTTCCAGAAGTCCCAAGAGTGCTGACCACCAGAAGAAAAGCCCCGAGTCACCCCGGGGAAGCTTATAATGGTGGGCGCCTCACTCTGGACGTCGTTTCTGCTTCTGATAACACGATGGTCACAGCTTTGCAGCTCGCCTAATACGTCCTGGATCCCTGCGTTTGCTGGGTCCTTTTCTGCTATGTGGAGAGAGGATTGAGGCATCCTGGGCTACTTCTGTCCCAGCTGCTGTTCCAGTCCGTATCCTCCACCCTGGGAAGGCACTTCGCATATTTACTTATGTCAGCATCAATCTTCTGCCCATATCTGTCAGTGTAAACAAGAGGATGAATATTCAGACCCAAGAGGATATTTATGATTAAGAAACGGTTTTGCATAGTAGAAATGAAATAATGTGGGTTAAAAATAATTAGGAAGGGCTGGCGAGATGGCTTAGCGGTTAAGCACTTGCCTGTGAAGCCCAAGGACCCCCCCGGGGTTCGAGGCTCGACTCCCCAGGACCCACATTAGCCAGATGGACAAGGGGGCGCACGCGTCTGGAGTTCGTTTGCAGTGGCTGGAGGCCCTGGCGCGCCCATTCTCTCTCTACCTCTATCTGCCTCTTTCTCTCTCTGTCTGTCTGTCACTCTCAAAACTAAATAAATCAATTAAAAAAAAATAATTAAGAAATGGACAGTTGTTTCCAGAAAGTTAGCTAAGTAGACTAAAACTTCTAGTTATCAAGAAGCCTTGCTAGCACCTAAGTTTTAGTGGATTAAGACTTCAGTTTGCTGAATAGTTTCATTAACCCCTGAAGGGTTAGGCTTATGTAAGGCCTTAAAAGAAATAAGACAATTTTAAGCTAGAGGACTCTCACACTGTTGACATCACCAGTTCCCTCTCCATCACCCTACTCAAGCTGCGGCCTCCACCCTCCAAGACTTGATAACTTCCAGGCGAGCGATTTTTGTGGACGTCACCACGCTAATGCACACTTCCACTCCGTAGAAGCCGCATTTCACTGCTGTGAAAAGGGGTCCCCAGAATAAGTGTAATGTGTGCACAGAAGACACTGTAGTAAAGAGTGCCTTACCTATGCAGAGAAAGGTGGCAATGGCTATTCCTGACAATTGAGTCCGTTGTCGACTAGAATATTTAAGGACCAACATGTGGGTGAAATTGTAAGCAAAACCAGAAACAAATACATAATCCAGTAAACACCAGCCCTTTAGCCTCAAGTGTCTTGCTTCATAATTTCAAAACAGAACTTCAAAATCTTGTTACAGGCAAAAAAAAAAAAAAAGTGAGGCCCTTCCTACGAAAATGAGGAGAAATACCGAAGTCTATGTGAAGTTGATTTAGCCTTCCGGCATAGAGGTGTCTGGTTAGGGAGTGTTAATTTGGACTCTGCAACATCGCATAAGGGTGTGAACTTTACTTTTCCACTGGAGACAGAATTGCAATTTGGGTTAGCCATTAATTCCAAAAATATATTAATGGAGGGCCCAAAGCCAAGGTAAATAAAGAGACCGCTTAACTTCAAAAAAATGTATCTGGTCTGAGTTTTAAGTTAAAACAGGAAGAAAAAAAGGGGGGGTGGCCACTGTTGTAGACAGGTTCACATTGCTGGTAGAAATCACCCAAGAGCAGCCTGTGGAGGAAAAAAAAAAGTTTATTTTGGCTTACAGACTTGAGGGGAAGCTCCATGATGGCAGGGGAAAACGATGGCATGAGCAGAGGGTGGACATCACCCGCTGGCCAACATCAGGTGGACAATAGCAACAGGAGAGTGTGCTCAACACTGGCAAGGGCACACTGGCTATATAACACCCATAAGCCCGCCCCCAACAATACACTGCCTCCAGGAGACATTAATTCCCAAATCTCCATTTGCTGGGAACCTAGCATTCAGAACACCTAAGGTTATGGGGGACACCTGAATCAAACCACCACAGCCACATTTAGTTACTGTGGCATTAAGTGCCTCACGTGCCTGTTTTGTATATAACCATTATAACATACTGATGAAAGCCTTATTACCCCATTTTTCAGGTGAGGAAATTAAGCCTTTGAGAAACTTAGGTCATTTCCCCTAAATTGCCATTGTGAAGCATCACTGGGATAAGCTGAAGTCTGTCGGGCTCTGTGGCATTTTTGTTGTTGTTGTTGTTTATTTTTATTTACTTATTTGAGAGCAACAGACGGAGAGAGGAGAGTGGGTATGCCAGAGCCTCCAGCCACTGCAAACGAACTCCAGACGCGTGCGCCCCCTTGTGCATCTGGCTAACGTGGGTCCTGGGGAATCGAGCCTCGAACCGGGGTCCTTAGGCTTCACAGGCAAGCGTTTAACCGCTAAGCCATCTCTCCAGCCCCTCTGTGGCATTTTTACTTTGCCTCCCTCACCGCTTGCTCACACACTCTGTGTGTCTCCTTGCCTTCTTAATGTCTGCTCACTGCTGGCTTTTGGCCGTGTGTCAAAGGACGGGAGTGGACTGGCAGGGTAGAAAATCGTTTCCAGCTTGGAAACTGCTTACGGGTGTTTGGGATATGGTCACCTACTGACCCGCTTCTACACTTTGCAGTTCCCGGGGCCAGAGCTCTCGAGACACCCTGTTTCCCTTGTCCAGCTCCTTTCCTGGCAAGCCTGTCCATCTGTAGGAAACCTTGCCTTGTCACCTCCACCTGTGAACGCCTGCAGGTCCTCTTCGGCCCTTTCCTCTCCTCAGCAGACCTTTCAGAAGTTTGTTTTCTGTTCTGAGAACTTGTTTAGCTCGTGTTTTTTGTTTTTGTTTTTACCCGAGTTGAATAGTGAGTTTGGACTAAGATTGCTCTCCAGGGACTCTAACTTAGACATAATAAAGACTGAAAGATTCTTCGCTGTGGAATAAAAAAGCAGTTTGTAACTTAAGATAATGTTAGTACGAGGCTACTTAATAAATATTACCACAGATCACCAAATAATAGTACAAAAGTAATACCAGGTTGGGGGGGGGGGGTTCTGGATTTATAGAGTCCGAAAAAGTCGGCGTTACCACTTGAGAGCTTTTTTTCTCAAGTGCTATCAAACTGCATACTTGCGTATAATTTCACGTGATTTAAGAAGAGCAAGCAGATTTATGAAATAAGACAAAAGAAAAAGCCAAGGTGTTAATGTGTAATAAATGAGCCATCAGCCCAAATCATTTACAGACAAACCCGAGTGCTGGTGTTTATGCAACTCAAACACAGAGTGAGTTCCTCTGCACACGCTTGCATAACGGGTGTGGCCCTGACCCTGCTCGCTTGGTCTCAAGCTACAGTAGTCGGGGTGGGAAGGTCAGACCCCACACGGGGCTTGTGACTTCAGATGCTTCCTGAACAACTCACCAAACACGGCGTGTTAGGACCTGCGAGGGGAAAGAGCCTTGTTGTGGCTGTCATGGTTACTAAAGATACATACCTTCCCAGTCACAGCGTGATGTGACTGGTGACTCCCAGAGGACCAGCGACATGACCTGGAGGCTCTTGAAGACAAGGCCGTCACTTGACAACTAACTTGATTCACAAGTACCTAAGTGCTTTTTTTAAGTTGGCCCTTAAGGGCTCTCATGGTGAGGCCTTAGCAAGTTACCGTCAACACCAATTCAGGTACACAGATAAGCCCCAGCCGCTGCAGAGGTTGTGTTCTCGTATTTTACTTTGCTGGCTATTCCTACATGGGCTCCTGTTCATCAGTTTTATTACTTTACTTTATTACAGAGAGAGAGAGAGAGAGAGAGAGAGGCTAGGCACACCAGGGCCTCTTGCCACTGCAAATGAACTCCAGATGCATGTGTCACATTTCTTGCACACTTACTGTGTGCCATGCCTGAGTATATTAAAGAGTATCCTCTGGTCCCCAAGACATCCCTCAGCACGGGTCAGAACTGGGATCCCAGTTTATCACTGCAGAGCCCACACTTCAGAGGTCATGTGACTTGTTCTTGGTCAAACAGTGGACAAATGGCAGTACATTGAGTCCTCAGAGCCCAGGCTCTCTCCTCATGCACAGTGCGTCTGAGACAGGCAGTGCACGGCATCTCTCAGAGAGAGGCCACATCCCTTGGGAGCAAGGCATTTTCCATGTTCCTTTGAACTCCTGCATGGCGACTACACGTCAGTAGATACTCAAAAACCTTTTCATGAATAAATGTGATTTGGGGTAGGAGAGAAGAGAAACAATGAGCCCTAACCCTTCCTGTAGACCCAGCCTTTGTGAGAAAAGCTCTGATGATAAAGAGTTCAGACCTCACAAAGGAAGCTGACAGCCACCCACCTAGCTCCCTACACAGCTGGAGAAAGAGTAGCGTTAGGATTCTTGTATTTGAAAGCATTATTTTGAGATCAGAAAGCAGAGTGTCATGTATGCGTGACACGCAGTGGGCCCGTGTCTCCAGGTGACTTGGACTGATCAGTCTCGCTTTGCAGCTCACACTTCTGATGAACATTGTCCCTTTAGGCTCCATCTCGGTGACAGCCTTGTGTGCTGTCCAAGTCGACTGGTGTGTGCGTGACTCGCACTTGGTTCCTTCCCAGCTCAGCCCGTGAAGTCTGTGTGTAATGTCAAAGTTCATTGTGGTGTCGCCAGTGTCTGCTGTCACATGTAATGCTTACTGCTTTCTGGTACAACCTGTGCACGTGTAGAGGTAACTGCGTTCTTATTTATCAAAGTTAGGTATTTGGAATAATTCGTTGTGGCTGCGTAAACGGCTCAGCAGATAAGAACACTTGCTTTACACACATGGAGACTTGAGTTCGGTCCCCAGCGCCCACATAAAAAGCCAGATCACATGTCTCTAACCCCAATACTGAAGGGGGCGGAGGCAGAAGGAATCACTTGAGCTCCCTGGCCAGCCAGTCTAAGCAAAACCAGAGAGCTCCCAGGTCCACTGAGAGATTGTGTCTCAGAGAAACCAGCATGCAGAGCGGCAGATAATACCTGACGTCTTCTGCGGGCCTCCACACGTACACAGAAGGCATGTGCACGTGCCCACGTGCATCACATACACAAAAGAAAAATGTGTGAGACGAATGAAGGGAGAACAATTTTCTAATTTCCCTCCTAGTACTTTCAAGTATATAAACTGCCCAAGCGGATTGCTTATGTCATATAGACCCTAGGGACAGACTGTCATTCCCATTAAAATTCCGATTGTTTGACACTGGAAGGTAAGATAAGAAGTTGGGAAAGGAAGTTGATTGCAAGATTCGTGTGTTGTACTCATGATTACTAAATGAAAACAAAACAAAACAAAAAAAATGTGAAAGACATGGATAGGTGTGAGGGCCAATATAGTTGTGGCACCAGATGTAAAAGATACACATTTCACTGCAAACTAGAAGGCATAATGTCAGTCTGGATCTCATGTTTGGGCTGTGGCTAGACCCACCCAGAAGGAAGCGTTCAAAATCGTTCTCCATGTACCAGTAACTTATTTCTACACTTGTAGTTGGGCAAATAGGTTTCTCTGAAATCAAAGCAAAAAAAAAAAAAAAAAAAAAATCTGTCTCAGGCCAAGAGTTCAAAGTTATTTATAGACTCTCAGGGTTGACTGATGGTCTATGAGGGGCCATCGTATCATTCTAATTCAGTAATTCAAACTTTTCCCACAGTAAGTTAAAACACTGTTTGCAAAGCTGTTATCAGCTACTGAGCTGAATTTCAGGCTGCCCTCATAATTCTGTTCACCTGGACTTAATCAAGTCTTAAAGTGCAGGGCTGTACATGGTACTCTTTCTAATTCTCTAGGTTTAAGATGGAATGTGATTAAGCCAGAAATTCAACTATCTTTTTCCCCCACCACCTGGCGTTCGTGGATCTCTTTCTTAAGGGGGAATCCTGGTTCTATCTACATGGGACAGTATTGAAGCTCAGATGTTAGGCATGGCATGCCCTGACTTGTGTGGATTTAGAAAACACGTCAGTTCAACATTAGAAGTAGTAGGCTGCACTCCTCCAATGGGCTGGACTTCTGGGAACTTCAAATGTCCTGACTTCCTTCTCATTAATCATAATTTTCTTTAGGGGCACAATATATATATAAAATAGCTCATGAATGTTGATAGTATAGTGTGTATCAAACTGCCTTTCAAATGAGCTTTCTACTAAGCTGCCAGAAAATTCTGTACCAGGTACATATCTGGGTGGGAATTCCTTGAAGCAAGAAAAAAAAAAAATATTTCCAGCCCTGCCCTTGTCCACAACGCTGCCTCACTGAGCAGTTTCTCAGATGATTAAGCTACTGCTTCAGCGGCGAGGAGTCAAGCATAGTTTGGCTGACCCCAGAGGGGCAGTGAAGTCAAAGATGCCACGGGGTCACATGTTACTGACATTCTGCTACATTACAGGGATCAAAACTCAGTTTATGGGTGGTAATGCTTCAGGGCTGTACACTATGCTATTATTAGTAAGCCAAGAATAATAAAATATTCGTAATATCCTCAAGACTGCTAGGCATGCCGTTTCATCTTTTAACTCTAGATGTTCTGGAAACTGGTTCCATAAATGGAAATTAAAATATAACACAGGCTGTTTTCTGCTTGTCCAAATAAGGTCATATGTTGGGTACCAGATTGAGTAGCCAAATGAGCGTATGTAACCCCAGGTCTTTAACCTAAGCATCAGAAAATTTTTCAGTCTTGATTTTTTTTGGGGGGTGGATTTTGTTTCTTTCTCTGATCATCTAAAATATCTTTAGGTATCTAAAATAACATTGAAGTGTGGATGACATGGGTGTAAAAGGATGTCTTGTCACTCACCCTCTGACCTGCATAGTTTCACGTGCAAGGTTTCAAGGCGTTCGTAGCTGTGTCTTTCTCTGGTTGTTGGGCCCACCACTTACAGTAGCAGCGGTAAGCAGGTGTGAAAATAAGCCTGGGGAAGGAGTTTGTTCTTGGTTACAGCCAGAAGTCATCCTTCTGTTCCTTCCCCACGCCTGCGTGTGCTTGCCTGTGACAAGAATGCCTTCCACTTGGGACCGGGTTTCCAGTGAAACTGCTAAGCTAACCAAAATTTTACAAATAAGAAACGATGGCCTGACCTTAAACGCTTCAGTTTACCACATGGTCAAACGGCCCCAGTGCCTTTATGTGTGGGATCTGTTCCGAGCTGACACGGAGGGCGTGTAAGTCCTCTGGCCCTGGGCGTCCAGCTTGGGCAGTCCCGGCTCTAGAGCATGTCCCCCCGCCGAGGCAGTGCGCAGGAAACAGGCTCCTCTTCCTTTCCCCGCTGCCCTCCTCCTGGGCTTTCAAGGGCAGCTTTTCTGAGAGCCTCGTGATTCTCTTAGGAAGATAATAATTGCATCTAATACATCAGACCTGAGCCTGCTAATTTTCATCTAATCAACAGAGGAGGAAAACATAGGCTGGAATGCTGACTATGTGAATGAAAATATTTAGTCATTCTTGAAATGATAGGAATGTTTTTCCAGCAAGCTTAAATAAACACAATCTCTTTTGAGACTGTGTTAAACTTTTTTTGGATAAGAGACAACTCTTAGGCAACCAAACAGAAGTTAATGAAGGTTATTAAGAGGCATGCCCTTCAGAAAAGACATTGAAAGAAAGATTCCATCTTCCTTATGGTACAGCTGTTAAGTAGCACAATCGGTTTTCTTTTAACTTTTGTCACCAAAATAGGGTTGGGCATTTTAACTAGTAATCATGCCTTCCAACTTTGAAGACATTCTACTTTTTAATGATGGCAAGATCACACTTTAAAATCCTTACCTGTGTCTTACACCATTTGCCTCATTTCTAAGGCAAGGATTGGTCTTGGCTGTGTTAAAGGTGCCTGATGGCCCTAGTGTATGGTAGCATGTGTATTTATTCCCACCAATAGTGCAAGGTCTGACTCTACATTGAAATTACTTTTTTTGTAAATTTTTAACTTATTTTTTATTATCTATTTATTTGAGAGAGAGGCAGAGAGAGAGAGAGAAAGAAGCAGAAAGAGAGAGAGAAAGAGGTAGAGAGAGAGAAAAATGGGTGCCAGGGCTTCCAGCCACTGCAAGCCCACTCCAGATGCATGCGCCCCCTTGTGCATCTGACTTTCGTGGGTCATGGAGAATCGAACCGAGATCCTTTGGCTTTGCAGGCAAACGTTTGCCTTAACCACTAAGCCATCTCTCCAACCCTGAAATTACTTTTAAACATACCAGCACTTCCAGAGTCAAGTAAAGTGTTTCTCCTTTCAAAATAGTTACATGGGGGAAATTGTACGTCTATTCCAGGAAGTCACCCGGAATATTTTTGGAGCTTCTGTTTTGAAACCCACTTCGGAGCATTGAGCATCCTGTGAAATATCCTCAGCTCTGCAGACCCTTGACTTTGAAGGCTTATTAGACACTTGGAAATAACTAGAGTCATTTAAGTCAGAGTCTGGTGAAAAAGGCAGGTGGTCTAGTTTGGTAAAACTGTTCAGACAAAGCAAACGCTGACAGTAAAATAAGGGCACTTTGTTTTCTGTGACATAGTAATTTGCTCTAAAACTAATTCCGAAGACAAGTTTTAAATAGAATTTTAACACGGCCAGCATTTTGGCATATATCCTCTGAAAATGAGTACTTTTTTACCAATAATACTTACTTGTAAGTATGACTCCTGCTGTGTTTATTTAAAAAAAAAAAAACACAATTCACCTAGCATGTAGTGCTTTTATAACTATGAAGATGTGGAACCCTATACTGAGATGGCTGCATTGTAACATTTTGGTGAAACTAGGGAGTTTTGTGTTCCACCCACTGCTTTTATAAATAAACTAGACTTTAAAATAAATTACTTTTAAAGCAGACAGTAATTCAGTGTAATTCATTTTAGTTCCCTTATTCCACTCAGGATTAATGCCATTTTAAGCTATTTCTAGCCATAGTCTTTGGTGTTCCCCCCCCCCCCAAGCGTAAACTTACGTCACCCTGTTTAGCGCATGAGGCTAGCGTGGGGAACAGTGAGCAGTAGTAGGGAGTCATTGTTGGAGAAGTTTATTACGTGTGCGTTCTGTGCTGCGTCTGAGATATGCGAGATTCAGACTAGTAAGGCAGACTGCGGCGGGCAAGGTGTCTCGCCTCTCTGGATTTCCCTGGCACTGCTGGCCGCCCGGTTGGTGGGCACAGCGTTGGGCCCCTATGTTGTCCTCTCGGCCTGATGCTTTCATGTGCTTCTCGCATTAGTCTCGGGTACACAAGGGACACGTGCTACAGGGGACTCTTTAACACCAGACCTTGGTCCAGGAGTTGGCACAGCAGGTTGATCTGTCCTGATGAGGATGAGCCACGCCGAGATCAGCACGGTTTTTGAAATTCATTCGGGACGTGAGGTGACAGAAGTGCCTTCCGTTGTGCGCGCGTCCTTTGTTTAGTTGGAGTTACTTACTAGCAGGTTGGCCGAATTGGGATGCACCGTTCATATGTGTAGCATACCTGTTCACACAGTAAGTGAATTGTACTTCTGCTTCTCAGAGGCTGGTTGAATTGATCACGTTTGTTTGAAACAGCCCAGCTTAGGTCTCCGAGACTGTTTAAACCACAGAATGGTAGACAGACAGCTTGGCGGAAGTTCGAGCCAGGAAAGGGCTCCAGCCCCTGTTTTGCACCACATTAAGACTCCCCAGAAATAAATAAATAAATAAATTCCAGGGCGAGCAACTTTGTGGTCCTGGCGGGCTCTGAGAGTCATGGAGCGTTCTGGAGTGGCTTTTGCACCTCGCCTGCTGGAGCACGCCTGGGGCTGAGTTTCTATGCCACCCCCAGCCCAGTGCTAAACTTCACCGAGGTGCCCTGAGCACTGGCCTCATCCCTGCCTGCAGCTTATTCCTCTCTACTTAAAATCTGTCTTGGTACTTAAAAAGATTGCCGGGCGTGGTGGCGCACGCCTTTAATCCCAGCACTCAGGAGGCAGAGGTAGGAGGATCGCCATGAGTTCGAGGCCACCCTGAGACTACAGAGTGAATTCCAGGTCAGCCTGGGCTAGAGTGAGACCCTACCACGAAAAACCAAAAAAAAAAAAAAGTTCATTCATGATATAATTGGAATCTGCCTTGGTTCCATCGTGGGGTCACGTGAGCTCTGCTGGTATTTTGTCTGCGTGTCAGCACCCCACCCCCACCCCCCACCCCTGCCGGCTTCTGGGCCTTGCACAGAGATGGGACTGACCTCAGTGTGGCCCTCAGTGGGCAGGCTGGAGATCTATGTTCTTTTTTACCCTCTTTGGACAGCTATTGTTTTGCTTATCAGCTCAGTTTGAAAACAATTAAGGAAGACATTTGTTAGTGAAGCTAAAATATGTTCAGAGATAATAAACTGCCAGCTCGAGGTGGCCTCAGGCCTTGGATATCCAGTGGGATCAGTGAGCTCAGATCTTTTCAGAATCATGAATCTGTCATATTTCCTGGGAACCAAGTTCTTAAAAAGATTACATGGAAATCTAATTGTGGCAAGTACTCCCCAGTCATGGGATAGATGATGGGAACACGATTCTCTGAGTGAGATGCCCCCAGAACGTGGTTCTGAAAGTACCAGTTGAACTTTCTCCTGTCGTTGACACTAGTTGGGCTTATTGAAACTAAGATTTGCTGGTGATGGGCTGGAGAAGATGGCTTAGCTGTTAAGCATTTGCCTGTGAAGCCTAAGGACCGTGGTTCGAGGCTCGATTCCCCAGGACCCACGTTAGCCAGATGCACAAGGGGGCGCAAGCGTCTGGAGTTCGTTTGCAGTGGCTGGAGGCCCTGGCGCGCCCATTCTCATTCTCTCTCTCTCTCTCTGTATCTGCCTTTCTCTCTCTGTCTGTCGCTCTCAAATAAATAAATAAATAAAAGATTTGCTGGTGAAAAATAGTTGGAGATGTGGATCTTTGTGCTATTTGTCTTTTAACTTGACAGTAGCAGAACCATTGGCAAAGATCCCAAAATAGTGCATACAAATGCTCCTGTGATGAGTTCGCCCTTGCCCCTAAATACCTGGTAAGGGCCCATCACGAGAAGAAAAACAAGGTCAGCCAGGCAGGCAGAGGCGTTGTTTCAGCTCACACTGGATAAGCTGATGACGAAGAGATTTCTGTTCTCTTGGAGACACCATAGACACAGTCACAGTGTCAGACAGTGATCTCAGACTGTCACTCAGCAAAGGTGAAAGGCGCTAATGGCTGGTCACTAACGTGGTCCAAAGCTTACCACACCATATGAGAGAACAGCACGGGCCCAGCCACATCCCAGATGCTTTTCCTGTTATCAGTAGGGAAAGAAAGTGATGCTTAAGTTACAATGGGCAGGGTTCAGAATGCCGAACCTCTTGTCATACCACTTATCAGCTGAACATTTCAGGCCTGGAAGGGCTCATACTTCATTAATGAGCCATTATCTGTGACCAGATCTAGCTCTGAGCCAACAGGATGATCATTACTATAATCACAGCATCGCACCAACATACTTACCTCTTCTTTACAATCTCACAGGAATATCGCGAGGTAGAGATAACGACATCCCATTTTAAAGAAGCCCAAAAATGTTCCTCAGAATGAGAGATTATGATAATACAAATATACGTAAGCTAAGTTTTCTGACTACGCATCTGGGACTCGGCGTTGGCTTTTCTGTAGCCTCACATCGTGGGGAGAGAGATGAGGAAATGATAATGGTAAACGTGAAAAGTCTTGTTCGGTGTGGCTAAGAAGCAGACACCAGTCATGTTGCTGCCTCCGTTCTCATGGTTGAGCCCCAGTTACTGCTGCTGTAACCCCTCATTCTTTTCCTGCCTCTGCCTAGAATCCCAGCCTTGTTGAGGGTTCCCTGGTTCTGCTCGCTGATGGGCTTTTTCCTCTCCCACCGAGGGACATCTCTCTGCCTGGGAGCTCTGACCTGCTTCCCTCCATCCCTCCCCGTCCTCTTAGGCTTGCCGTCTGCCTGGCTTTTTCCTCATCCAGAAAATCTTCGGGCTCTGGGACATCATCACCAATACTTCACATTCTGATCTGGACTCTCCTCTTTTCTCTCTCTGATCACTGCCAGTATTTCCTTCATCATCTCATACATTTGCTGAGCTGTTTCCTATACCATGAGTCCCTCAGTTCCCCAGTTGGTGAGTGTCCAGCTACGTCAGGATCATTCTACTAACATTTTTTTCCCCATTGGAGGCCATGTAGAAATTGAGTCCTCCCAAGTGTGAACTCGTCAACAAGTGAAGTTTGCAGTGTCCAGCTTTGTGTTAAGAATATGCATGGGCCAGCCGGGCATGGTGATGCACGCCTTTAATCCCAGCACTCAGGAGGCAGAGGTAGGAGGATCACCATGAGTTCAAGGCCACCCTGAGACTACATAGCGAATTCCAGGTCATCCTGAGCTAGAATGAGCGCCCCTACCTCAAAAAACAAGGAAAAAAAAAAGAATATGCATGGGCCAAGCGTGGTGGCACACGCCTTTAACCCCAGCACTCAGGAGGCAGAGGTAGAGATCGCCCTGAGTTTGAGGCCACCCTGAGACTACATAGTGAATTCCAGGTCAGCCTGGGCCAGAGTGAGAGCCTACCTCGGAAAACCAAAATAAATAAATAAATAAATAAAATAAAATAAATAAATAAATAAAATATGTATATATGTATATATACATACACACAGACAGTCTTGAGGATGTATACACATGGGGTATACTTATTGAAAGCTCAATCACTTACAAACCAGTGAATTTGAACATCTGGGATCACTTGCCAATATCATCCTATATACAAAGAAAGTTCACATTCACTTGTTCAAAAGTAAAAGGGAATAATAACAACTATGTGTCAAAACAATCAACAAGACAGGAAAAAAATTCAACCTCAAAACAAGTGGAAAACCTAAAGATTTAGCATAGTGTTTCCCCTTGTGGTCCACATACATTTTCCCCCTCCCGATTAAGCGTAGGACTTGAACTGCAAAGTCTGGATGGAGAGCCATGGTCCTATGGCTGCCTGGGGAGATGCACTGCCCGCTGGAGCTTGGGATAATGCCTGTGGGTGACATCTTTCGTCGCGCTAACAATTACCATTTTTAGATGAGGAACTTGCCCTGTAGTCCGTATCTGTGAACTCTTTTGGTGGGGTGGGGCAAGGCCTTTCTTCAGATTTCATATTTATAATGTAGGAATTTTTTTTAAAAAGTCTTATAATTCTTAGAAGGAAAAAAAGAAAAAGAATATGGATGTGGGACTGGGACTGGGGAAATTGGCTAAGTTGCTAAAGTGCTGAGCTTTATTTCCAGAATGCAAATTTAAAAATCGGGCATGATGGTACACTTGTAATCGGGCATGATGGTACACTTGTAAGCCTTGGCAGAGACAGGTGAATCCCTGGGGCTGACTGGCTAGTTAACCCAGCCTAACTGGCAGGTTCCAGGCCAGTAACAGACCATGTCTCCAAAAAAAAAAGTGGGTGGCATCTGACAGAACACTGAGGGTTGTCCTCTGCCCACCTCTCTGCACCCTGCCCCCCGCCCCCCGCCATACACACAGAGAATACAGGATGTGGGTTGAGGACTTTGGCAGCATTCTGGTAACTTCCGTGCAATCTGCAGCCACGTAGAGCTCCTTGCCGTCGGGTGCTGATAGGAACTTAAGCCCTGTCACTGAGTCCCTTATCGCTGAGTGCCTTAGCTGCTTGGACTTGGGGGAGTTCTCTGCAGCTTGAACAAGTATAACTTGCCAAATTCGCCATGGCCATCAGCTCCACCTCAGTCGGTCAGTGCAGTTGACGTCTTGAGGGCCCCGCCGTGTGCATGAGATTGCCCCAGGAGTGCATATCCTAAAGGCCTTGCTGCCCCGTGCTGAGGTTCTGACCTGTCAGGACAACACTGAGCGAGGGCCCTCCGTTGCCACCTAGCGTATCTCAACCTCAGGGGTTTGGACGCCTTTTTCCCTGTGAACCAAATACTGAACAAGATGCTGGGGACAATGAATGAGGCATTACTCCTGAAGTGGCCCGTCCTCTCTGGGTCTCATTTCCCAGAGAACTGACTGATCATCTCTCCTGGGTATCTGCGTGAAACACAGCCGACACGTTGTGCACACGTACACCACGTGCAGATGTGGCATATTTTCAATTAAAGGTTGCCCAGATAGATTCCCTTTGAAGATGAGCAACAGAAAGACTATAAGGCAAACCTAAGAGGTCTGGGTTATTCTTGGAATCCGGCGGTAGGTTTCTGAGTTGTTTCAAGCTACATTCATGGAAAAAGATAATACACTCTCCGTAACAATTTCCTTTTAATTTCTCTTTTGTGGTCATTTAATAATCTCATAATCATACTACTGTCTTTTCTTATTAAATATGAGATTGGAAAAGGAAGAAAAAATATGTCCAATGGCCAAGATTCCTTGGAAAAGCATACAAAGTTAATATAGGTCTAAAATAAATATGCGGTTGTTTCTCTATCTGACCACAAAATAATACAAATCTTGGGAACATTTTCACACCCTTCATTTTAAAATAAAACAAAGACAGTGCTTTGAGATAAGTACCACAGAAATTGTAAGGGTGTGGGTGTTGTTATGAGAAACATATACAAAGGGAAAATGGATAACTAAAATGTGTAGTGGTTGAAAGAATTTGAAAACTCCCAACTGTCGATTTTTTTTTTCCCATGACTTAATGAGACTTTTCTTAAGTGCACATTCATCTCCCATGGAAATTCCCACTTCCAGATTAGGGAATTTTTGAGGTCTTGGTGTATTTTTTCTGCTTGTTGCCTACATTCATAGCGTTTCCCTCTCGCTTCATTTAGGAAAGTTCGCTCTCTCTGCTTCTCTTCTCAGCCTACAATTATTCTGACAGTTTCCTGGTCTGTGCGTGTGGTGTTCTCACTCGTTAGGGGTCACTTTTGCTAAGCAACTGTGGTAACAGAATGACATATGAAGATACAGTAAGAAAGATAAGCTATCTCTTTGGTTCTGCCTTGGGCCAGCCTTATCTTCATTTTTATGGCCCTGGACAGGCTACCATTAACTAGTGGGGCTGTAGGGTGCCTGATATATTTAGCCATGGAACTGCTATATAAAGTGAGTGAATTTTTGGAATTTTCCCACTCATTGGCTCTACACGTGACTTAACCAATTCCAGCCAAACACACACACACACACACACACACACACACACACACACACACAATTTAAGATATAGTGTCCAAATTAAGTCTGAAAAGAGAACATAATTGTTCATTTTTGTATCTGGCAGTCAAATAAACAGGCTTGGGAATGTACAGAAAGAGCTATGTAAAATATGCAAAGCATGATTTAAAAGGAAGGGACAAATAATAGGAAAAAAAAGACAGATAGGGTTTAGTTTCATTTACCTTGCTGCTCCCAATTGAATTGTTTTCACTAATAAAAGACATGTAAAACAGTATCTACCCTTAAAAAGTACTTTTTCTAGCAAATTTCTTACTGTGAGGTTTTCCAAAAGGCTTTTTTTCTTAGTGTGTGTGTGTGTAGGTGTGAATAGGGAAGTAAAGGACCTGCGAGACAGCTGCTGCCAGGCCTCTGCCCCAGCTGCCACCCCCCCCCCAGCCCACCAGTGCCCAGTGCCCAGCCCCAGGATGCGGCACTTTTGAAACCCTCGAAATCTGAAACCAGTTGACCACCCTACAGAGGCAATGCTACATACAGCTGACCCTAGGAGGGCTGCTCCTGCCATCCACGGCTGTATCTTTGCAGAATCACCTACCCACACTTCAGCTGCTGGTTGATGTCAGCCTTTCCACGGTTGCTAATCAGCAAGAGTGCTTCTCTCGGAGAGGATAATTAGCATTATTCATGAGCGATAACCTAGTAGTCACAGAAATGAGAGGCCCCTTGTGCGGATCCACACTCAAAACAGAAGTTCAGTAGCGTAATTCAGATGAGGCTTTGACTTGAAACCATCTGCTAACATTTTTGCTTAAGGTAATGTTGCTGAAAAGTAAACTCCAGCAGTCATAGCAGTTGTTTCAAGAGTGAATAATTAGCACGCATCTTAATATAAACCAAATTCAAGCGGGAGCTTTTTGGTTCCATTGTTGCCAAAGTCATGGAACTACATACTGTGACGTGGCTGTTAGTTAACTTTAAATGAGCATCTTCCAAGGTTGAATTGGAGTTTCAACCCCTTTGTACCCTTGTTACTCCTTGGAGAATTCTCCATAGAATCAAATAACAAGAAAAAAGTAGAGAGATTGGCTGTGTTAATGTGTTTAGCACATTATATAATACCTAAATGGTCAACTGTTTTATTCTGCTGCTATGGGCTTGGGGTTAGAATCATGATTTCATTTTTGCTTCATATTCTTGATTGCAGCGTCTTAATTTCAGTTGACTAGAGAAAATCACTCCTACGCAATACTAAAACATCATGTAATAAGTCCTGGTGGTGTTTTTCAGAAATAAGGTGTCTGAGACTAATCCTTAAAAAAAATATGAATATGGGGCTGGAGATATGGCTTAGTGGCTAAGCGCTTGCCTGTGAAGCCTAAGGACCCCAGTTCGAGGCTCGATTCCCCAGGACCCATGTTAGCCAGATGCACAAGGGGGCACACGCATCTGGAGTTCCGTTTGCAGCGGCTGAAGGTCCTGGCATGCCCATTCTCTCTCTCTCCCTCTTTCTCTGTCTGTCGCTCTCGAATAAATAAATAAAAATAAACAAAAAAATTTTTAAAAATATGAATAAGCTGCGGTGCACCCATTCATATCCTCTCTTTCTCTTTGTGCAAATAAATAAATATTAGAAAAAAGAAAATTGGCAATATGTTCCTGAAAATAGTTTACTAATAGTTTGTCAAGATTTCTAGGATATTAAAGAAATATTCCTAAAGTTTAAGAAAACATAAAAGGACCATATTATAATAAGTTTCTTCCCATACTTTAGTCCTCTTGAGACTTGGGACAAATATTGGTTGCTGAGTATCTACACTCCTAGCACCGTCCCAAAGGCTCTTGTAGAAATAGCTCTTGTGGAGCATGTGGTGCCTGAAGGGTCTTGAAAAAGTCACTCTGGGGAGCAGCCTGGTTAGGGGAGCAGTAGCCCCCACTCAGATGTAGAGTAGGAAAGAGAAGCTGGACCTAGCTAACAAACGCCCATTTTTGTTCCTTATGGCTTCTAGGCTCAGAAAACTATTTCTAGAATATTCTTCTCCACAAGGAAGCTGTTCCAGGGTTCCTTTTAGAAATAGTTGTAGCCAAAGATAATGAATCCCTGATGTTTCGAGTCTTCTTCCTTGGAGGACATTAAGGTATTGCCGCAAGTCCTCAGCCAATTCAGTACGAGATGAAGTGGAACTTCAGGGGGATACTGTGAGCACTTCCTACTGAATTCCCCCACCTTGGGCAGGCATTCCTCACTCGCCCAGATGAGGACATCCTTAACCATTTCTCTCTTTCGAAAGAGGTCTAGTAACAAGCACGTCTTTACCCAACCAATTTAAAGGTGACCATTTGCTTTCCTCCAAGCAACAGTTAGTTATCACAGTAAGACCTCCGGAAATCCTGACTGGGCCTCTGCTCATCAAATTCGCCAAGGGCAGAGAATCATCATTATCCTTCTAGAAAAGCGTATATCCTCTGGCGCACAATTTCAGTGTCGTAGCCCATGTCATATAGGAGCACTGAGTCTAGGATGTAAATAAGAATTTTCTGGAATTCAGTCTATGACCCAGGAGATATTTTCTATATGGGAAACACTGTTGTATAGATTAGAGAAACGAGTATGAAAAAAACCATTCCTGATTAAAAAAAAAAATTTCCAAGATGACACTCTGATACAGGGAAAGCATGTGTCTCACGTAGTTCACTAACGCTTCCTCCCTACACAAGTGTGTTGTGATGCTGTGGGTTCTAGGTTCTGCAAAGCTACCTCTTTGCCGCTGCCATGAACTTCCTGGGATTAAAAGACTGTGTGGAAAACCTCACCAACTTTGGTCATTAGTTTTCGAGCATTGTAAATGCAATGTTGATTTTAATTACTGTAATTCGAGAAGGAGTCAGATAATGTTTCACTTGGAAGTTCATTACTCAGAAAAGGAACTGAATTTTATTTCTGTCATAACACTTCTTTTTTGGGAGGGAGGGAGGGAAGGAGGGAGGTCAGATTCTTAGACCTGCTTGATGAAAGCAGATCTTTCACAGACCAGGTATATATGTACTTGGGTGGTTCTGTTGTAATGCAGTTATCACAAAAATCGAATTCTTGTAGGCACAGCCTCACACAAGAAACTGAACTTTATTATGTTGAGAAAGTGACAAAAGACAATTGAGTGTAATATGTAACTTCAAGTAAAATCTTAGGAACAATGGATGTCTACAAATGTATTATAAATCAATACTCCAGCAATGGCTCCAGGCATAGAGAATTGCATTATTAAGTCCCAAGACATGTGTTACCACCCCAAAGGGCCTTTTAACTTTGCTTCACTCTGTATCTGATTAGGAGAAGGATACTTATTTGTTAAATGTGATAAAATGAAGTGACAGATATTAAGATGGCTTATACAAATTAGACTACTGACTGTAGTTACTATGTCACAATGAATTTTTTTGGGTTCTGTCCACCCTCTTTGAGGGGAAATTGAATAGCCAGAGTAAGTTGACACTTTTCAGAGATAAAGGATTTCTTGAGCTTCTATATGTTACAATATTAAATATTGAGGGCTCGAGACTTTTCAGTGTATATGTTTGCCAATCTCTGCAGGTCACAGGTGAGTGTGAGATACTAATTTTGGAGGCATGAAATAATGTTTTGCCTCTTGCATCATCCGAGGATTGAAAGGACTGAAAATTGAGAAGGACTCATTTGATCTAAAATATTTAACATGCACATTTGAGAGCCAGTGCATACTCAACAGCCTTTCTAAACATTTGATTTTCATTTGTTCCACTGAACTGGTTTGTTGTGCTGAAAGTCACAGAGGTGCCCACTAAACATACATACTAGCTGTCGTGGAGAAATAAGTGCTAGATGTACATCTTTGACTACACACCTAGCTGGTTGGGCCATTTGGAGAAGACATCCAACTCCTAAAGGCAGTGCTGTGTTCTAATCCTTAAACCACTATATATGTGTGTGTGTGTGTGTGTGTGTGTGTGTGTGTATGTATATATACATATACATACACACACACACACACACACACACACACACATTTTTTTGAGGTAGGGTCTCACTCTGGCCCAGGCTGACCTGGAATTCACTCTGCAGTCTCAGGGTGGCCTCGAACTCACCGCAACCCTCTTACCTCTGCCTCCCGAGTGCTGGGATTAAAGGCATGCGCCACCACGCCCGGCTTCCACGTGTCACTGTGTTGAGGGAAGATAGGGTTGAGAGGCGGAAGAGCATCTTTGCGAAAGTGGCCAGCACAGCACGTTCACAGAACACATCCCTCCCGGCAGCTCTGTGAAAGCAAATCCTATACCTCCCTCTGATTTTACCACTCCTTTCTCGGTGTCAGTTTCCTCTCCCCAAATATATTTTTCCATAATTTCTGAAAGAAAAGGCTTTTTTAATACAATGTTCACGTTTTAAATGTCAGTAAAGAGTGCAAGCTTGTGGTCAGTGTAAATATGCACAAGGTGTTTCTTTCCACGTAAGCTGTCCACTACATCGGTGCACACAGAGTTCAGAATCCACCTGTAACCCTTGGTCTGAACATTCTCTAGAACAGAGAGCGCTCCTGCCTGACAGGGTTAACATGTGGTGTGCTGGACGAGTTTGCTCCTGTGTCTTATCCTCGTGGTTAGAATAATTTTGACATCATATCGGCAGGCTGGAACAGTACCGTTACTTTGGGTGGCTAACGAGTGGCGATAAAAGAAAATCAGTTTGGAAAATAAAGATACTGTTTTAACAGAATGAAGGAAATGTGAAACATACTTGTATCTAATCCGTTCTGTCTTGAAATTGCCTTTAACTACCTTCTGATGGGATAGTTATCAACAGAAAAATGTCTGTCATCAAAGGGAGAAGGGGAATGTGCTGGAAGTGGGAAATGTATATAAATGTCTCATGAAGACGTTCTTTAAGCCACGTGTGGTAATAAAGATGGTAGTCGCCCTGTCATACATCGACTTACTGGGTGAGTGCTGAGCAGTCACTGTCGTGTGTCTTACCTGCGAGGAGTTAAAATCATCCCTGTGTTGCTTTAGTACATGGGTAAAAATGTAGGACTCTTGCAGCCCTGTCAACTAACACACTTATTTTGGTCTGTCCTCCATAGTAACAGGAGATGAAACTTGAGAAGGCAGTGTGGACTAATGGATAGAGTGTTGGACAGGAGGTCAGGAACTTCTGTTCTTTTCTATTCCCAGCCCGCTACCGGGTTGCTATGTAAACTCAGATAAGCCAGCTACCCTCTCTGCCCCTCGTATTTTCCATCTTTAAAAACGTAGGTAGAGACGTTTTGTACTTGGCTGCCTCACTGAGATACGGTGAGAATCAGCCTCCTTTGAAGAAGTGCATTGTATCTTTGGGTTGAAAAGACGCTATGTAAATCTGCCAGGATCCCTGTTTCCTTTGGCAACACACTTCCCTCTGCCTGGCATTATGTAACCTTCCCTTATCAATGCATCGCAGGGCAGGTACCATTAAACAAGCTTCGTAGTACACAGAAACGAACACTCTGGAAGTTTGCGGTTGAATCTTGGGTCCATCACTGACTGCTGTGATCACCTTGGGCAAGTGAATGTCCTTGATTTCCTCATGTGCTCCTTGGGGATAATAGTGACACCCTCCACCCCGGCCCCCCGTGGAGTGGGGTAAAACTTCAAGGCATCTCCAGATAACACCGGAACATGATGCAAACAAACAGAATGGTTCATGCCCCGGGCACTCCCCGTTCCCTGCCCAGAGCTCATGTCCATCATCAGCACGTGGGAAGAGAAGATCTCCCCTTTGTTCTTGAATTCTTCCAGCGTGGTAGCCTGCCCTTTCTCCGGAATGCCTGTGTCTCGCTCTGTCACTCCCACAAGCCCCTGGACCCCAGGATTGACTCTTACTCGCTGTTATCCATCATATCACCTGTCATAAGTGAGGGAATGTCACGTAAAAGATTAAAGAGTCCCAGATGTTTTCAGCTACTCTCAGAAACATCTCAGAAACACCTCACTCATGTGCTTTTGATAACGATGACCTTCAGGTAAGTATTGTAGGAGGATAGCAAAAGAGACAAGATGGCTGAACTATAAAGCAGAGTGTCGGGTGGGGGGGTAGGGCCCAGTGGTAGAGCACTAACCCAAGCATGTGTGAGGCCTTGCTCCAAGCAGACACAAAGAAGTAGAGCAGACTTGTTTTCAAAAATAGGAATAAAATATTTCTTGGGTTAATGACATTACAAGACTATAAAAGTTTAGGATTTGATGAAAAGTATTGATTCCATGTTTGTAACTTACTATAGTGTGGGATCTCAAAGATTGAATAGCATCTAAAAGGAAATCATATGTTTCATTGATTTTTTTTTTCCTTCTCATTTTATTATTAGAACCAACCTACATCACCATTGATCCGCCTGCGTGTGGGGAGCTATCAAACTGCACTCTTGCAGAGAAGGACTGCATTTATGGCTTCAAACTTGATCACAACGGTTGCCGAACTTGTCAGTGCAAAAACCGTGAGTAGACAGAGGCCCGTTTCTTTCTTTCTTTCTTTTCTTTTTTTTTTTTTCCTGAAGCCTAATATGATCTTGTCAAAGTATATTATATGATTGAATATCTTTTCTACTCCTGTTCAGACATTCCCATGACAACCTGGAAGGGGAGAACATATTAAATTTTAACACAAACAAATATGCAGTCACCTGAAGAAAAAAAAAAGAAAAAGAGAAAGCTGCCCCTTCTGGTTTCCTTCCTTGTTTCGTTGTCTTCACAGAGGCCTTGATAGCCAGTTGTGGGGGGGCCGGGGTACAGCCCTGAGTGGCTTTGGAATGCACCCTCCCAGCCCCACTGGAGTACCAGGGTTACCCAGTGATAAGGAAGTCACCGCTGATCGGCTGTCCCATTCCACATTTGGCAGCCATAGTCCTTAAAGAAAATGCTTCACTCTGTTGAGCCTAGCTCTGATTCCATGTAGATTCCAACCACATTTCCAGGCCGTGACCTCTAAGACTACATGGGGCCCATCACATTTCTCCTACAGGGGGAAAAAATAGGTCCTGCATGTTTGAAACTTTTTTTTTTTTAATTTTTGAATTCTCCTAATTCCTCTGCCCCAAGAAGCAGTCGAAGCCCGATCTGCAATCCCCAAGTTTCATGGTCTCTAGAGTGAGCTGTCCTCCGTCTTCTGACACGCAGTATCCGTATTTACAGTGCGGCTCCGAAGCAAACAGGAGACTCCAAAACGCAGCCTGAGCCGGGCCGGGCTGCTGGGCTTCCTGAGTTAGCATTAGCTCTGTCGCTTGCCCACCGCAGACTAGGACTGACGTCATGGGCAGCCAGCATCACTGAAAACTTTCACGGTAGCTGCTGTTGTAGGTGATTCCCATCCAGTCTATTTGAACATTGCAGTGTTTCGATCATATGCATGTAGGGGCAAATTTAAGCAGCAATTATTGTAATACTATAAGCCATTTTCCACCTAGTTGGAGTATTTTTGCTCATCTTGATGATGTCATCTTATTCTTTATGCCTCCCAGCTTACAACAAATAAGTACAGCTTGTGAACTCACTGAACTAAAATACATGAAGTTGTACAGAAACAAGGACAGACAGATCCCCGTCGCACTAAAGACCTTCCTGTAGTGACATTGGGAGCACACGCGTTACTCCTCAGGTGGTGATGGCAACCCCATTCCCACAAGGAGGTCCTGAGGCCTGTGTCGTGCTGTCTTGTCTGAACTCAGAATGTGTTACGTTGGCAGTGTTCTGTTGCTGGGACCCTGTTTTCAAAATAAACCAAAGCTTATTCCTCCTGAACTTAATTTTTTTTTGTAGTTTTTAGAATCTTCTGTCCCTTTTTTCTGTACTTTAATTTTTTAAATTATTTATGTGCAAGAAGCGAGAAAGTGAAAATGCGCGTGCCTGGGCCTCCAGCCACTGCAAATGAACTCCATATGTATCCTCCACTTTGTGCTTCTGGCTTAGGTGGGGACTCGGGGATTGAACCCTGGTCACTAGGCTTTGCAGGCAAGTTCCTTAACAGCTGAGCCATCTTTCCAGCCCCTCGGTCCCTTCTGAATTGGCAATTGGAATCTCTTCTTATCATCACTGATCTCCCCCAAACAAGAGACAGTGGTTCTCGTATTAGCAAATTCTCCATGGGCCTCTGAGGTAATTATCCTGAACTCAGAGGCTTGGATTGACCTAACGTACATAGATGTACATTTCCTGATTTATGTATAGGTTATCTTAGGCTCAACATTTTTCTTAGCTATAATCATTCAACATTTTCTTTTGGAAGAATGTTTTTGATGAAAAGAAAATACAAAATAGGAGCTGAGGGGGAAGGTATGTATGTGTGTACAGTTCCTTGTTTGCCTCATGGTAACGTGACATATCGTACATACTACTGGACTTTATAAAAGTGTCACGCTTGTGGCCTCCTGCCTTGTAGACCTCCATCTAGAAAGCCAAGCTCGCAGAATGACCTTGGCAGCCGCATTTGTTTACATGAAGTACCAGCCTTATCTTTTTAACACCAAGCTGGTTGGTAGTTGTGTTCTGAAGTGTTTACATTTCGGTCCTCCTGATGCCTCTCATGATCTACACATTCTTCCTTCATATGAGATCCTACCTAAATTCTTTTCTGAACTCCTGAAAAGCCCAAAAATAGATTTACCAATCACCTTACTTACCTTCACTCAAGCTTTGCTATAATGAAACCTAGAGCGCCTGGTCATTGTGTGAGACGCCTGTCACTTCACGAAGTACTTTCTTCCTTAAGTCTGGAGAAGCCATTGCCCTCATGTGACATGGAATCAAGTTTCAGGGGAGCACCTATCTTCTGCATACTGGGGCTCTTCAGGAGCACCCCTCCTCCCACTACATACTGCCTTGACTTTTTAAAAACATGGTTTTTAAAATATTTTTATTAATTTATTCATTTATTTGAGAGAGAGAAGGAGTGAATAGGTGCACCAGGGCCTCCAGCCACTGTAAACAAATTAGATGCATGCACCACCTTGTGGGTACTAGGCTTATGTGGGCGCTGGGGAATTGAACCTGGGCCCTTAGGCTTCACAGGCAAGCACCTTAACCGCTAAGCCATCTCCCCGGTCCTGCCTTGGCTTTGAGTTAGTGTTGCATTTTGTTACCATCCTAACAGTGATAGTTTCTGTTCCCCATTTTGCCAGTTATTTTATTTATTTATTATTATTTATTTTGCAGAATAACATTCAAGCATTGCCCTCCTCACAATCCCAACTTCCTACTTCAAATTTCATGCTCTTTACAATTCCATATTAATTCAAGTAGGTTTATACTTGTTTCATTATATCATGGTGCATGCTTATCTTACCTTGACATTTTCAAAACTTTTTATTGACAACATCTGTACCTATACACAACGTACCCTGGTCCTAATCCACTCTCACCACCTCCCTTGTCCCCATTCCCAGATCTCCTCCCCACTGGACCCTGTCTTCGTTCCTGCCATTTGATTTTTATCTCCCCCACCTTATTATGCAGGTCTTGTGTAGGTCATATCAGACGCTATGAGGTTATGAATGCAACAGCCACTTTGTGTCTGAAAGGCAGCTTTCTAAAATACTCCTCCTCATCCTTTGGCTCTCGCATTTCTTCCCTGAGCATCGGAGGGTGTGGTGGAGATGTCTTTCAGTCTTGAACACTCCACTGTCAATTCTTACCAGCACTTTGATGCGTTGTAAGTCTCCGCGGAGATCACTGCCATTTTAAAAGGGAAGCTTCTCTAACCGAAAGTGGAGACAGTGCTGACTAACATATGGACATAAACATAAATATATGGAGGGCAGTTTGATGACCATACTCTACCCAGTAAACCAAACAATAATATCAGCTTCCTTCGCCCAGAGCTTATGACCTCCCTAGTCATAGGTTTTCAGTCCCAAGCATGAATTCCCTCCCGTGGAGAAGGCATCAGATCCAATCACACAGAGCAGTTAGTTGGTTTTCCAGACAGGCCAGCACCACACACACAGTTGGCACGTCTTGCCTGACTGGCCAGCCATGGAGCTTGCAAGGTCCACTGTTGGTGACTTTGTCCCCCACTATGACACTTAGTCAAGAGAGAGGAGCTCCCAGCCACCTTGACATTTTTATTCCCTGTATTTTTCTTTTATACTCTGTATTATTACCTCTTAAAATATTGTAGAAGGCTTCTCTCTATTAAATCAATATCTTCAGTAGTTTTCTCTTGACAACATTTCTGTTCTTTTTTTTTTTCAAGTTCAAAAATAATGTAATAACTGACTTAACAGAGGACAGTTAAACATCACTCCAGTTTCAGCTTGCTGGAGATGGCTTAAATATTTCAAAATAGTGGTTATACATTAATATGAATATTTCTCAAGCACATACATTTTTCTAGTCAGTTAACTTAGGTACATCCAAATACCTGAATATTTCTCAACATAGAGGAGGAAAAGTATCTAAATGAGGCACCACGTACCTTTCTGTCATGTTGTAACATGTCTACTTTTTAAAAGAAGGTGTGAGGAATCCCTCGTGGTACATACAATACGTGGGAATGTGATGCCATCAAACATCCATGAATAAATATGTTAACTTTTAAGCACATGCATTATCTGTGGTGACATGTAATAGAAATAAAATCTATAATGAAACTGGGATTATTTTATTTATGTGTTTATTATTATTTATTTATAAATTGTCACCAGTGGTTTGAGGCGACAAGTTAAAACATACTCATTAAACAACTGTCATATAGTAACTCAGTCATTAATTATTAGTAGTTACATGCCAGTTCTGCCCCAGGCCTACCAGATTCAACTGGATTGCAGAATTCCATTTCAGCATTGGACTCTTATTTTGAGTGTTGCTGTCAAAACGTAGAACCCATGTCGTGATAGCCGTGAAATAACACAATCTCCACGTGTTAACTATGACCAAGGCCGCGGCCGAGCTGAGAACTTTGGGGAAGGACGGAAGGCGGTCCTGCGCCCGGGTCTGCTCATCTGTGGGAGAAACCCACGCGTGTGTGTGTGTGTTGTCTTCACAGGGGAAGAGCTGTGCTCGGGCCGTAAACGAGGCTGCGCCCTGGACTGCCCCTTCGGCTTCCTCACCGATGCCCACAACTGTGAGATCTGCCAGTGCCGCCCGCGGCCCAAGAAGTGCAGGCCCGTCATCTGTGACAAGTACTGTCCACTTGGATACCTGTACGTGTCGTTCGGTACTTGTTAAATTCAGAGCATATGTGATTGAATATGCAACTCACTGAAATGGCCAGACCCACTTTGTTTGCTGATTTGTGTACGTGTTTTGAGTGAAATCTGGGCATACGCTGTGGTCAGAGGTTTAGAAAGAAAGGGAAGGGCTTGTGTGTCCAGAAACCACACTCAGCGTTCATTCTTTCTCTTTCATGGAGACGGTAAGAATACGCTGTCACTTGGTCCTTGGAGATGAGGCCCATCGCTTACGTTTCTAAGTAGTTTTTTATTGAGTCAAATCCCATGAAAAAGTAGATTATTTAAAAGGGAAAATAATCTCTTCACATTTGTTTCTTTGATCTTGAGTAGCATTTATTTCTAGTTGGTCCCTTTTTAAAAAAACACTTTTCAGAATCTTATGTTATCATTTTTTACTTTGTTCTCTTCCTTCTAGCCAGTCTTTCTGCCTTCCCTGTTTGGCATATCTGGATCACATTATAAGGGCCTCAGAATTAGCATCTTTTGTCCATTTTCTTTCAGTCATCTTGTTTTTGGTTTCTCTTAAAAATTGTATTTTAGGGGTTGATCTTAATTCCTATTTTAATTTGCTAACTAAGTTGGGAGTATCAGTGTTAAAATTTTCCTAAACAGGGCCAGGGAGATGACTTAGTGAGTGAAGTGCTTGCCGCTCAAGCAGGCGAGACCCACGGTGCACGTACAAAAGCCAGGCATGGTGTTGTCCACCTGGAATCTCAGCACTGGGGAGGTGAAGCCAAGAGGAACCCTGAGACTTGCTGGATAACTAGTCTAGGCAAATCACTGAGTCTCTGGGTCATGGAGATACCCTGTCCAAAAAAAAAAAAAAAGTAAGCTATGAGAGTGACTTACTAAGACATCCAACGTCAACCTCTGGCTTTCCATAAGTTCGTACATGTATATATAAGTACACCCATGCACACACATGAACACTTACACACACATGCACACCATCCATATGTATCCATGGAAAACATGCCCCAAATAAACATTAATCATCACAGTTCTTTTTTAAAGCATTTTTATTGATTTATTTGTGAGAGAGAGAGAGGGAGTGACACAGAGAAAGAGGCAGATAGAATGAGAATGGGTGCACCAGGGCCTCCAACCACTGCAAACAAACTCCAGATGCATGTGCCACCATGTGCATCTGCCTTACGTGGATCCTGGGGAACCAAACCTGGGTCCTTTGGCTTTGCAGGCAAATGCCGTAACCGCTAAGCCATCTCTCCAGCCCTAATCATAATAATTCTTAATCCTAAAATATGAATGTGATACCAATCAAAGTATAGTCATTTTGTCACTTGACTACTAAGGTCAAATAAAGTAATGGCAATGCTTTTAATTTGTGTTACATGCCTAGTTAATATCTCATAGATGGAGGATTTTAAAACCAATATTCTTTTCCACCTAGACCTAATGAGGTAGTTAATTTACTGGACACACAGCCTTTAGGACTTCTTAAGGCTTTTATTCGTGTCTAAAAAATATCTGCATTTTATTTTTATCTATCTATGAGTGAGAGAGAGATAATGAGTTAGCCAGGACCTCTAGCCACTGCAAACAAACTCCAGACGCATGTGCTACCGTGTGTATCTGGGTTACATGGGTCCTGGAGAATTGAACCTGGGTCCTTAAGCTTTGCAGGCAATTGCCTGAACCACTAAGGCATCTCTCTAGCCCAAGTCTTTTATTCTTCACCTACATTTATGTATCCTTCTCAGGTCTGCAAGTCCTTAAATTCTCCCAGTCTTCTACAAATTTCAGTAGATACATTAAAGTTTTATTAGCATCAGAATTTCTCAGAGATGTTGGCTGTGTGAGGAAGCCCACAACACTAGCAACAGCAACAAAAGAAACTTCTGTCCCTCATGCCAATCTCCCAACACTAACCAGTGACATATATCATTTACCTTATTCGTGAGGCTGAACATTCATCTTGTATGTGGTTGTATCACTGTGCCAGTTAAAGCCTCAATTTGTCACTGGGGTTCTTAGGGCCATATCCCAGAAATGCATAAGTGCTAAGGCAGTTGTAAACCTTGGTCGTGGGTAAGCGGTGGTCTTGACCACAGGGAACTGATGAAATACCACGCAGGGGTTTTGAGAGCAGAAGTTTAAGTAATTCTATTAACAGTGACATCCCATCATTGACCCTTGGACATCATTTGAGACTGTGATTTCCTGACCTCTGGCAAAATTTTAATTACCCAGGAAGAATAAGCACGGCTGTGACATCTGTCGCTGTAAGAAATGTCCAGAACTACCCTGCAGTAAGATCTGCCCCCTGGGCTTCCGTCAGGACACGCAGGGCTGTCTGATCTGCAAGTGCAGAGGTAAGTGTGAGCCCCCTTCTCCAAGCAGCATGGACACAGAGCAGGATTTACTGTAAATGAAATGACTTAACGTGATTGCTGCCTCCTTGAAAACAAAACAAGTGTCACTCTCTTGGGACCCTCCTGTAGCACTCCCTTCGTCTTTCTCTTAAGTGCAATATATAAGTTCAGCACAGAATTTAAAGCAAGCAGTCTGATGGATAAGCTTTTGGCCAAATTCATCACTCCCTAGTGCCTCACTTGGAGGTGTCTCTGGAACGTTAAGCCTAAAGCTAGAGTTTCTCTCTGTGTCCATCAGGAGGAGGCCTCTGTGTTCAGGAGTGGGGTCTGGTGCAACTGGTACTAGCAGTGAGCCCCATTTCAGCGCTGTCAACTAGCAGTGGGGTTTATGTGCCAGACTTGAATATCCTTGAGCCTGGGCAAGTGCACAAGTCTTTTTAAAAGAAACATGGTTTACTCGTACAAAACTGATCAGTTTTGAGAAATCGCTAATGCCCTTGAAGTGTTTCTGTGGGTGTGAAACAAATGCTGAGAATTGGAATTGGTCCCTCTGACTATAGTATTAAAATTAAGTCTACTTAGCCAGGCGTGGTGGCACCTGCCTTTAATCCCAGCACTCAGGAGGCAGAGGTAGGAGGATCACCCTGAGTTGGAGGCCACCCTGAGACTACATAGTGAATTCCAGGTCAGGCTGAGCTAGAGTGAGACCCTACCTCAAAAAAAACCAGGAAAAAAAATATAATAATTAAGTCTACTTAATTTATCATGTCATGTTCATGCCTTGATTTTATATACTTGTATCTATCAATAAACATTGTGATACTTGAAAAAAAGATTTTAAAAAGGTGTGCCTAGCTGAAAGTCTTCTCACTCCAGTATTTCCTGGCAACAGGTTTCCATGAGAGTCTAGACTTAGGTGGGAAGTACGTGTCCGAGCAGAGCTGTGTACGTAGGCACAGATCCTGGGCATGTCTCCCTGCCTGACTGGCATTCCTAGAGGTACCGAGTGGGCATCCAGAATGCCACTTCAGGCTGAACCTCAGCGCCAAAGCCCAGCTGCGCATCCCAGTTATTTGTAGTTGTCAATGTGATATACCCATTAAACAACACACGATCCTCCAGGTGTGGTCAGCGTTCTTTCAGGGTTAGACAGTCACTGCTTTTATGGTGTTTCAAAGGGTGCTTGGCAAACAGAAATGTAGTCAGTCGCTTCAGTTACATCGTAGATCCAAACCTGGTTGGTGCAAGAGCCCCATCTCCATGTTGGATGAAGCTTCTAGAATGATGAGTTCCCCATATATAGGCCCAGATGTAACATCCATTATAAAAGCAATGCCTAAAAGCCGGGCGTGGTGGCACATGCCTTTAATCCCAGCACTCGGGAGGCAGAGGTAGGAGGATTGCCGTGAGTTTGAGGCCACCCTGAGACTACATAGGTAATTCCAGGTCAGCCTGAGCTACAGTGAAACCCTACCTCGGGAAATAAATAAATAAATAAAGCAATGCCTGTGTGTTGTATAAAATACACAGAGTGAAGCGAAAAGAATTGTCCACAGTGCCCTGTCAGTGGGAGAGAGATAGATGCATTTGTAAGCTTTTTGCATTTCTCTCATTTTTTTTTCCTTCATTTTCAACATTGAGGGGCCTGTTGATTTCAATTTCCTTCCCCGGTGTATCCCACGTCTCTGACTAGTCCTTTGTAGACACAGTTTTTTGGTGGCCGGGCCCCGTGCCGCGTAAGAACCTACAGGCTCTCTCCACGGTCCTCTGTAGCTGCCTTACCAGGTTGCCTTCTGTCTGTACAGAGGTCCCTGCCTCAGCCGGGCCGCCTGTCCTGTCAGGCACATGTCTGTCCATGGATGGCCGTCATCATAAAAATGAGGAGAGTTGGCATGATGGCTGCCGGGAGTGCTACTGTCACAGTGGACGGGAAATGTGTGCCCTGATCAGCTGCCCGGTGCCTGCCTGTGGCAACCCCACCATTCATCCTGGACAGTGCTGCCCGTCCTGTGCAGGTAAAAAGCTGGCTGCCCTACTGTGTGCTCCGAATGCGACCATCTTTGGCCCGGTGAGGCCTTGAACAGACCTGCAACTCTGGGGCGGGGGCGGGGGTCGAAATGCAGGGTTGATGTCTGGGGTGCCTGTTGGCTCTGTGTAGCGTCTGTCATTAACAGTCACGGACAGGATGGGTCAGAGGAATATAAGTGATTAGCCGAAGACCATGGAAAGTCCCAGCGCTTTGGAAACTTGGCTTCTCCATACTTTCGAATGGTTTACTCAGATATGTTGATTTTTGTGTAACTTTGCTAGAGGTTTGTGGGCTCGTGTGTGTAAAAAAAATCAGCTCCCCAGCTCTTGAGCCTATAGCGAAGCCGGACACTGCAGTTAATTTGAGAGGATTGGTTAGTACCAATTTTGGTTTTATTACACAAAAGCTTGACATTGATCAAGCAGTCGTTGAAAGGAAGAGAATCATTGAGCTCAGTGGCTGTTGCTGTTTTTTTGTTTATTTTGTTTTTGTTTTTTTTGCTGTTATTGTTTTTTGTTTTTTAATTAACGAACACGTAGCACTCTTGCCGAGTGGAGGAATTTAGAGTGGCCACAAATCCAAAGCATTTAAAAGTCGCAACAATCATTGAGATGCTACTAGAACAGTAACAGTAATCATTGCCGTAATGCCTCTAATGAGCCCTGCAGAGTTCTGTGTGTACCGAATCACCCTCTGTGCAGACCACTTCCTTTCGTTTGGAAAACAGGCACGGAATGCTCTTACCCATCGTAAATACCCGCTGGGGGAAGTGAAGCCTCGTGACCCGTATATGTTGAAATGCACTGCCATCTTTTGGAGCCGTGATTACTTTCCCTCCGGCCCATCTAGGCCCTATAGATGCACGAATGACACCCCTTCTGCACAAAGGAGCCAGAAACTGGAACCCTGGGTCCTTCTGCGGTAAAACAGGCCCTGCCTGGCCGGGAACAGGGGACAGAGGCAGGACTGCGCCTTGTCCTCTGAGACCGTACGCCTCGGAGACTGTCACGGTGGCCAGCAGCTCCCATGCTCCCTTAGGTGACACATTACAGCGCACATTCAATGACTTGTTCCTTTTTCCTCCATAGCTCAGTTGGATGTCCTCTGTATCAAAACTCATTCCTTTAAAAAAAAAAAAAAAAGCACCATATTTTGCTAATTAACGTGTCTCCTTTATCACAAGCAGTTAAGATGAGCTAGAACTCTGCGTGTAGAGAGGGAAAAATCATTTGTTCCCACGAGACCCATCGTGGATGACAGCACGTGTGTGTGATAAGAGTGGGGACCTGCACTTGGCCAGAAATGCAGACACAGCTCAGAACAGAGCTCAGTGGGGCCAGAGGTATCTCTTTCTCTACTACAGAGATACGGAAAGTTCTTAAACGCATACATAGTTCTTGTGACTTCAGAACACGTTCCTAGACGTGTGGTTATGGCTTCTCAAAAGCTTCCACGGATCATCCCATATGGGCTCCGTTGGCTAGAGACCCTGGGGCCCTTCTGTGCTCACAGACTTTAGAGAATTCTTTTTCATCTTGCCTACTCAGGGGCCAACTGTTTTGTTCCTAGAATGAGTCCCCTGCCTTTCATTCCCCTCCATCTCTCCAGCCTCTGTGTTTTGCCTTGAACTACATACATAGCATGCTAAAGATATTAAGGAGATATGACCCTGTAGGCACAGGGCTTTCTTTTTTTGTTTGTTTATTTTTATTTATCTATTTGAGAGCAACAGACAGAGAGAGAAAGAGGCAGGTAGAGAGAGAGAGAGAATGGGCACACCAGGGCTTCCAGCCACTGTAAACGAACTCCAGACGCATTCGCCCCCTTGTGCATCTGGCTAACGTGGGTCCTGGGGAATCGAGCCTCGAACCGGGGTCCTTAGGCTTCACAGGCAAGCGCTTAACCACTAAGCCATCTCTTCAGCCCAGGCACAGGGCTTTCTCGGCTATCCCACTCTTGTCAGTATCTCAAAGGGTGACGGCTGTCGTTGCCCTCGAAGCCCGTTTTGAATGCCTTTACCAGAGTCTTTTTCCAGTCTATTTGGGACCTTTTTTTTTTTTCTCTATGTACCACAGGAAATGTACTTTGATTTGGTCCCATCTTAGCTCTCATTCTCATCACCTTCCTCTCGGTCATCCATAGACCGGGAGGCTTGATGCAGTTGTCAGTTTTCTAGAGCATGTCTGCCTGGTCATTCCTGCTCACCCTGAGATAGTCATCCTGTAAGCTACTTCCTCGCCTCGCACTCGGCCCACACTACTTGATCCCATCACCACGGCCGACCCTCACGCTGCCTACTGCTAAGTTAACAGCCCCTGGGTTCGGTGGTTTCAGCTCTGAGCATCTCTCCAGAGACGGGGTGGGTCTCCCAGGGCTTGGCATCCGCTGAGCTCCAGGCCTGATCCAGCCACACTGTCTCCAGACCCTCTCGGCAGGATTCACTGCTGTCAACACCTCCTTGAAGCGCTCGTTGTAGTTGGACTATGGGGGATATCGTTAATGACTTCCTACTTCTCATTTCCCTAGCGCCACTTCAGAAAAACTCCCAGTACCTCTCCAGGCATCTCAACAGTAAATCCTGCGTCATTAGCATGTCACCAAAGGACCCAAGCCTCCCTCGTTCTTGGAGAAAGAAATCAGATGTATCAGCCTCTCAACGTGTCCCTCTTTAAATGGTAGTGCCACCCAGCAAATGTTTAGTCTCAGCTTAAGGTTTTCAGACTGCCGATTCTGTCGGGACATTCCTGCTCTGCGGACTGGCGGCTGGCTGAGATGAGGTGTGGCCTGTTGACAGTAGGCCATATTTCTAAGCATAAAAGTGCTTGGGATCCCAAGATAATGAAGTGGATAGGGCATCCATCATCTGGAAGTTTTGTTTAATCTAGAAGCATATCCATTTTCCAAACAGCCATTGACTTTGGTTCAACCCCTTGACTGTGCTTCATGCTCTGAGCTCGTGTGTGAAATAGGGTGATCGTGCCTCCTCACGATGTTGATATGGGGAAGAAATGAAATGAGACGAAATGAATTAGTGGGACGTGTTCAGCTTGGAAGCATTAGACCATAGCTGAGAGCTCTTTCTTCCAGACAACTCCTGCCCGTTCTCTCGGGGTGCTCCAGCAAGCCAGCCGCCCCCGTAATTGAATTCTCGTGTGAAATCCTCTCCGGATTATTGACAGACTCGAGCCACTTGAACCTCACTTCTGCTGTGGCCTTGTCTTGTGAGGCCTAGACCGTACCCTCCTTTTCTTCTCTGTCCTCGTGCTAAGAACGGGGCAAGATGCTCTGTCTCGCCCTTAAAGCAAACAACAACAGCTTCTTTGCGAGTCGGAAGAACCGCGGGTGAATAATGCTTCTGTGTTTAATGTGTCGCCTCCCCCCCCCCCCCCCCCGCAGATGACTTCGTGGTACAGAAGCCAGAGCTTAGCATGCCTTCCATTTGCCATGCGCCCGGAGGAGAGTACTTTGTGGAAGGAGAGACCTGGAACATTGACTCCTGCACTCAGTGCACCTGTCACAGTGGCCGCGTGCTGTGTGAGACGGAGGTGTGCCCACCGCTGCTCTGCCAGAACCCCTCGCGCACCCAGGACTCCTGCTGCCCCCAGTGTACAGGTAACTTACCCGGTGCCACAGCTCTGGGCATTGTTGGGGTGAGCCCTGGCCCGATCCCGGGAGCCCACACGGGAACTCCCGGCTGCCTGCTTCTTAAATTCATTCTCTTCTCTTGACTGCCTATTTACGCAGTCAGTATGCATAACACGTGAGGTGACTTTGAAAAAACAAAACAAAAAAAAAAGGTTCTTTTTCTTCTGCTATTTTTCCCTTAATCCTGTATATTTGATCCCAGTAATACACCTCAATAGAGGCAGCCCCTCACTACTGAATTGCTCCAGATGACTTTGTTCATGTGGAAAGTCATCTTTGTCTCTGAGAAATGTAAAAAAAAAAAAAAGTTATTAGTGGTGATATAAATGAAATTCTTTGAAAACTGCAAAGATATATGCATATTGATGCATATTTTTTCCTCCAAACCTATGGTGACTAAGAAGTTGAAGCTAAGAATGTTAAGTGACTAAGTACTGCATAGATACAAAGGACACGACTGTTTCCCTCTCTTTAGCTCTCAGACCAAAGCAGGCAAATTCATTGTCAGGAAAGAGAACTTTATAGTGAAAAATTTTCTAGTACTTTAAATATAAACTGCTTGTTTTATAACTAAAATAGCAATTCTACTTAACACTAGACTAATTCACTTTCTCAGAAGATAATTTAATTTGATAGTTAACATTACCTTGTTACCACAAGAAATGATTGTATTCTGGTGGTGTTAAAGCTTCCCAGGTTTTCAGCTATATAGCCGTGTATCTTGTGAACATACCCTTAAGCATCTTTGCTCATCAAAACATAAGCCTTCCTGTCTTACTGTTTTCTCTCAGCTGTCCAGATGTCATTCTGCCCTTCTCCTCTCTCTCTCCATGACTAACGTCCTTCATGCCGGCGGTAGTTTTTGAATTGTACCCATGAACACGTAGGGTTCGCCCTGTTATCGCAAGTGCCATTATAGCTTTCAGCCAACGCAGTATCATCTTAGGACAGAAGTTCGGTATAAATAATGCCCACATTAATCTGGCAGGCCTAATTAGTTCAAAATCTTCTCGAGTACAAGCAGTATGTCTTACTGTATGAAGTGTGTAGGAAACGTGTGCCATCTTCCCCTTATATCCTTACCATGATCACCATTTTACACAAATGCAAACCCTGCTGGTGTTTCTTCGTTAAGAAGGAGCCGTGACTATTCACGTCCTCCTGGTGGTAAGTTCAGTGGTGGGAGAGAGCTTTTGTATCTATAGTTAATCATCCCGCAGATGTTGTGGAATGACTGAATTGAGCCCTGGAGATCCTGAGGTTAATGAAATCAGAAAGAACTTCTGTCCTGGGGAGCAGTAGCCTAAAAAAGAAAGAGTCGAACACCCCAGTGTTCCACATTAGGAAAATAATGAAGCAGTGAGAGGAACTCTGAGAGGGAGCGTGTGTGGCCTGGGGAGCTTTGTGTCTGAGTGTCTTTTAGCTAGGATCCGAGTGAGCCCAGGAGTGGTTGTGGGCAAGATTTTGTTCCAGGACCACAAGGCCAGATTCACTGATGGGGTGCTTAACGGGACTCGGGTTCAGCCCAGGGTGAGGAAAACTCTATAAGGACGGGTCCCTTGAGAACGGCAAGGTGTGGATTCAGACAGCGTGCCTCACGATGAGGGTGCACAGATGCAGAATCCCACAGTGTCTGTCTTGTGGGGCGACGCACAGCTTTCCACCTCACTAGCTGAGGATCTGGACAAACACCCTCTCATGCTCGGCCTTAACTTACCCTTTATAGACTTAGGCCGGGTGACTATATGTTTTCTTTCCATTTAACTCAAAATATATTTCAGTGTTATGCCTCATCTTAAACATTAGGACTTTCTTGCTTTATATATCAGTATTCCAAAGGTTACTTTTAGATGTGTGAATCAGAACATAGCTAGAATTATCTATATGTTAAAGCGAGCTACCCACCGAATAGTGGATCTTTCTGGGTTTTTCCATCCATAGTGATGCTGCAGCAATAAAAAGATTTTTTTCTTATCATTAAACGTTAAGATATCAGGGTTTTGTTTTTCTTTTAACATCACAGTAAATTTCAAGAGCAACATTGAGCCAGGCATGGTGGCACACGCCTTTAATCCCAGCACTCAGGAGGCAGAGATAGGGGGATTAGCATGAGTTTGAGGCCACCCTGAGACTACATGGTCCAGGTCAGCCTGGGCTAGAGTGAGACCCTAGGTTGAAAAACAAATAAATAAATAAGAGTAACATTGATGTGTCGTGTATTATACATCTTGAAAAATATCATCTTTGATCTTAGGCTGCGTATGAAAATGATGATAGATACATAGATACATAGATGATAGATACATAGATACATAGATGATAGATAGATACATAGATACATAGATAGGTAGAAGATTCCACGTCTTATACACCTGCTGTTCCCTCTGCCCTTCCTATGGCTGGCGTAGAGCATGGTATTCCACAGAAGAAAGAGTAGACACATGCCAGTGTGTTAAGTCTCCAAAGCAAAAATGAGAGAGTTGGATATGCTGGCTCACACATGTAATCTCAGAACTTGGGAGGCCAAGGCAGGAGAATTACCATGAGTTTGAGGCCAGCTTAGGGTGCATAGTGAGCTCCAGGGTGGCCTAGGCTGTCTGACAGAGCAGAAAGGGAAGGAGAGAAAGTGTGAAGAAAGAATAGAATTATATTTGTTTCTTTTCTCTTCCTTCAGATATGTCTTTCATATCTTACTGCCCGGGATGGAACTCTACTATCTAGAGGCCTCGTGAAGGTGCTGGGACATCTAGATAGTAGAGTTCATGGCTTCGGCCCTGCTCCCCCCCACCCCCCGCCCCCTTCACCTGCTCAGTGTCTAGACACAAAGGTGGGCATTGCTTGCAAGAGCTAAGCTCACATAGCCCTCAGGAACCTTGGGATTTTCAAGGCCTCAGGTGGATCAATGCGAATTACGCAGTGTCCAGTCTCCTACAGAAGAAATTCTTAAGCAGAGATGACGGGCCTCCCAAAGCCCACCAAGGAAATCATACCATATTCCCACCTTTAATCTCCTGAGTAGATGAGATGAAAGGAACAATCCACAGATCTGCAACCATAGTGAACTGGAAACAGTCAAGCCCCCGGCTGTGCCTGCTCCGTCCTCTGCCCTAGAGATTGCTGAGGAGGGGTCCGTGCCAGGGAGGCTGTGCCCCTCTCATCCAGTGTGTTGGCTACAGTGTGTGTTCATGAGGCAGACAGAAGTCAGATGTGACATTTAGCACTCCTCCGTTATGTGATAACTACGTGTCTGTCTCCGTTATTTCTGTCCCGTGGCTGAGAATAGCAGAGTTCATGAAGCTAATTCAGAGAGGAACTTCTTGACCATGCAGCCATTGAGAAAATTAAAAAGAAAAAAAAGGTTGTCCTAGGGATATACTTAGCACAAGTGCCGTGGTTGTTTTTTAGACTCTTGAGCGGTGAGGGTGATTGAAAGTGAAGTCCTTTCTCTCATTAGAGATTGTGACATTTCTTCTAACCTCACTAACTTATATTTCCTTCCTCAAATCTCAGATTTCCACCTGGGGTCATAATTCTCATTGATTTCTGTAGGTACCGACTCCCAGCGAAATAACTGGAATTTTGTGTGTGTGTGTGTGTGTGTGTGTGTGTGTGTGTGTGTGTGTGACACAGAAAGTTTTAAGTTGGGGGCTGGAGAAATGGCTTAGCGGTTAAGGCATTTGCCTGCAAAGCCAAAGGACCTCGGTTCAATTCCCCAGGACTCACGTAAGCCAGATGCATAGGGGGCGCATGAGTCTGGAGTTTGTCTGCAGTGGCTGGAGGCCCTGGTGCACCCATTCTGTCTCCGTCACTATGTGCTTCTTTCTATCTCTAAAATCAATAAAATAAAATAAAAAAGTTTTAAGTTGGAACCTGACCTAGGAACCTTTCCGTGCAAAACCACAGGTGACTGGCACGTGGCTTTCTGGATGTACATCCTAATATGTGATCCAGATTTCTTACCCTTCAGTCACTCATGAGAATGCCGGGACATGGGGATGTTAGAGGTGGATGTTGCTGCTGCTGCTGTTGTTGTTGTTGTTGTTTTAATAGTCTGCTACGCTGAAAATTATTTGGGATTAAATGGTTTGGATGGTTACAAGTCAGCACCTAGCTATCGATTCTAAGCAAGTAGAGGTTTGCTGTGCGTACTTCACAGGAAGCCTGCTGACAGCAGTGTCCGCATTGCCTCCCTGGCTAGTGGTGACAGGATGGGAATGACTTACACTCCTTGTCAAGGCAGTGAGAATGAGGAAGGGTGCTAACTGTGCTGGGAAGCTTCCCTGGGAAGGCTCCTCATTCCCCCGGAGCTGCTGCTGGGTCACATGCCCCACTCCCAGTTGCAAGGTTCCCCAGGAAAGTGAGATTTCCTGATTGACTGACACCATTGTGATCCAAGTCCTGGGACTACCCTCCCCCCAAAAATGAGGACTCTGTCAAGCTAAGGAACGAGGTACAGGCAGTGCTATGTAAGCAGGCAACAGAAGCACAGTGGCAGGTCTTGTCTGGTCTTTGTTGTTCGGTTCAAAAATTTCAAGACCCTGGGCTGGAGAGATGGCTTAGCGGTTAAGCGCTTGCCTGTGAAGTCTAAGGACCCCGGTTCGAGGACCCACGTTAGCCAGATGCACGAGGGGGCGCACACGTCTGGAGTTCGTTTGCAGTGGCTGGAGGCCCTGGTGTGCCCATTCTCTCTCTCTCTCTGTCTGCCTCTTTCTCTCTTATCTGTCACTCTCAAATAAATAAATAAATAAGTGAACTAAAAATTTTTTTAAAAATTCAAAACCCTGGCAGAATCAGACTTCCTGATTTATGACTGGACATTTTTTTTCAATTTTATGATTATTATTATTATTAACAGCATATTTTGTATGGATACCTTATGTGTTGGTACCCTCTTTTCCCTCATCCCTGCCCCCATTCCATTGGGGGCGCTCCTCAGTGGGGTTGCAGCTATTCCCTATGGGGTTCTGGTTTATGCATTGTGGGAGCAGCAGGCAGTTATTTTTTTGCGGGGGAGGGATGGACTTTTTTTTTTAAGGTGACACCCAGACCCTTAGAGACTAGGAGTGCCTTTGTTAGCCTGAGGGGTGTTTAAGTGTGTGGCATGGCTGATGGCCTGCGACATCTTCTCCGCTGACCTATGTGTTCATTTTTCCAGACGAACCTCTTCCGCCTTCCACATCCCATAATGACAGCGTGCCTAGTTACTGCAAAAATGATGAAGGGGATATATTCCTGGCAGCTGAGTCCTGGAAGCCTGACGTGTGTACCAGCTGCGTGTGCATGGACAGCGTAATTAGCTGCTACTCCGAGTCTTGCCCTTCCGTGGCCTGTGAGAGACCTGTTTTGAGAAAAGGCCAGTGCTGTCCTTACTGCCTAGGTAAGATCAAGAAAACAAGAAATCCTTTCATCTCTACTGGTGGCCACGAAATTGGCATTGACAGCCGTTTGCCTGGGTCAGTTATTATTTTTAAAATTGGTTTTTCTGGTTGCTGTCCTTCACAGACCCAGTGTGGGAACACGAGGTAGGAAAAGATTTAGGAAGATGGGCTTCTGGGCTGGAACATGTGAAGAATTCATAAATGTGTCGGACACGATGGCATTACAATACTGCCATGTCCCACCGGGATCTTACCAAAGCTCTCTGCACTGGATTCTTTTCAATAGTGATTTTTTTTCCCCCCTACCATTCCCCATATTAGAGTACATTCAGTATGTAAAACTTGTTATCTCTTGGGATCAACTAAGTATGTAATGTTCATGTAATCTCCTTGCTTGTTCCTGTCTTGCGACAACTAATTGGTCTTATTTAAGCCACTTGGTTGCCCATGGGGAGGGCCTAAGCACAGAGTGGGACCTCAGTGACTGATAGAGCCCTCTCCTTCTGGTGTCCCATGCTCTCACATCTTGTGAGCAGAGGACGTACAAATATTATTCTCTCATATCCATACCAAACTGGCCCTGTGGACGTGGGCCAGATGCTGTTCTGGGGACCAGAAGGAGAGGCCGGGACAGCTGGCAGCTCTAATGAAGGACAGTTCTGCTCCCAAGGCTCTCACTGTCTTTATTGCTTTTGCATCCTGAAGTCAAATGAGAAACGTGACAGATCTCTGTCCCATCCTGAACCCATAATCCAAGCAGCAAATGTTATTAGCTGCTGGTGCCGCGCATTCATCGCTAGGGACTTCTGCGTGCTTTCTGGACACAAATCATTGCAAGTGTTCTGAGCAGTACCTGGAGAGGAGGAGAGAACTTGTGGCCACAGAACAGTAGCTATTCTTGGGAATTTTACACAGTTAGATTTTCTTGTGTAAAGACCAGAGACTATCAAGAAAAAAAAAAAAACATTGTAAAAGTTGAATCCTGTCCTGTAGAGTGACCCTCTACATAATTTCTCCTTTAAACTATGATGCCTTTGAGACTAAAATCGAAGCTATGCGTTGTGACAATGGGAAGAGTGTCTTCCAGCAAACAGGACCTGTGGGAAATTGGAGACCGGGGTGTGGGCTACTCTGCGCCACTTGTAAACTTGGTTCCCAAACAGGACTGAAAATATATCAAGACATCCATCCTCATGCTGCTTTTTTCAAGGCACTGTCTTTGGTTTTAAAAAAAAAAAAAAGGTGGTGGGGGGCGGGGGGATGTACAGACAGCAGTGCCCCATTTTCATATCAGAACTTCACTAATACAAGAGGAAGAACTCAGGCTCTGGCTCAGGGGGTAAAGTGCTTGCTGGGCAAGTATGACGCCTTGAGTTCAGATAAAAGCAGGGCCTGGCAGAGACAAGAAGATCTATAGGGCTTACTGGCTACCTGACCTAGATGAATCAGCGAGTTCCAGGTCCAGCCAGGGATCCTGTCTCAAAGACCAAGGTACCGAGTGAATGACGAAGGCATGTGCTGCTGCTGCTGGCCTCTGGCCTCCGCAAACCCATGTACACACCGATGTGCACACGCACACACAAAAGGGAGAAATGGTGCACAGATCACCCCGGAATGCCTGTCCAGGGCCCCGGAGGCCTAAGAATTCCGTGTGGCCTTCCTAGGAAAGATCTAGCAACAAAACTCTCTCTTGTGTTAAAAAAAAATTCTTGAATGAGCCGGGCGTGGTGGCGCACGCCTTTAATCCCAGCCCTCGGGAGGCAGAGGTAGGAGGAGGATCACCATGAATTTGAGGCCAGCCTGAGACTACATAGTGAATTTCAGGTCAGCCTGGACCAGAGTGAGACCCTACCTCAGAAAAAAAAAAATAAATAAATAAATAAAAAATTGTCAGATGACTTTGCCCAGCCAAAAGTTCCTGGTGGGTTTTGTTGCTTACAATGGTAAATTTTGTAATTAGGCAGCTACTCAAGTTATAAAGTTATCCCCATGTGACGATGGCAAGTCACTTTTCTTTCTCACAAATAAAACTTTCCCAGAAGTATGCAAAGAAAACTTAAAAGCTATGTCCATCTGCTTTGTTCTTCCCTCATAATGCAAATTCCTTGATCATTTCTACTGTAGGTTGCTTGTTAGTGCGGGGAGGAAAGACCAGTTTGACCAAAATTTGTAATTTTTAGGTTAGATTACAAGCACTTTCACTAAGTTGTGGTTTGTTGGAAGTTCATATGCTGGCCCTTGGCCCTCAGCGGCGACCCTCCACGCGCTGTCCGCGGCTGTGTGTGCACTGGGTTCTGTAACCTGTTCTGGAAAACCTAACGTAATCTAACCGTTAGGGAATGGCAGCCCATGCTATACTTGCTCTGTCCGTCCTAAACTCCCTACCTGTCGGTATGTCATTGAGATCAGCATTAAGCCCCTGGTATGAGTCACCTTCTCCTCGCTGCTGGGATAAAATGCCTGACCAAAAAAAAAAAAAAAAAAAACAACCCGCTTAAGGGAGGAGGATTTATTTCATCATACAGTCCGTCCTAGCGGGGAAGGACACAGGGTCTCCAGGCAGGCAGCTGGCCGCCTTCAGTCCGCAGTGAGGAAGCACAGTGGTGAGTGCTGGGCTCACCCAAGCTCTCTTCCCTTCTGTTCAGTCCTGAGCACCTGCCCATGGAGGGATGCCAGTCATCGTTACAGCAGGTCACCCCACCCACCGCAGCTGACCTCGTCAGGATAGTCCATCCTAGGCCTGTCCACAGACTCTCCTTGATAATCCCCACAGGGACCTCTTAGTAAACTGACAGTGTAAGCCAGCTCGCCTATCTTCCTATCTGTAGCCTGCTTGTTTCTAAGTAGTGTTTAGCTTACTTCCTTTCTTCTTTTAATTTTAAAATATTTTTTTATTGACAGCTTCCATGCTTACAGACAATAAACCAGGAGAATTCCCTCCCCTCCCCCACTTTCCCCTTCACAGATCCGCACTCCATAATATCCCCTCCCTCTCTCCATGAGTCTCTCTTTGATTTTGATGTCATCATCTTTTCCTCCTATTCTGAGGGTCTTATGAAGGTAGTGCCAGGCACTGTGAGATCATGGATTTAAAGGCCAGTTTATATCTGGACAATCGCATTGTAAGGAGTCCCACCTTTCCTTTCGCTCTTACATTCTTTCTGCCACCTCTTCTGCAATGAACCCTGAGCCTGGGAAGGTATGATAGAGATGTTTTAGTGCTGAACGTTCCTCCATCATGTCTTCTCAGCACTATGTTGCCTTTTGGATCATCCCAGTGGTCACCACCATCTGAAAAGAGAAGCTTCTCTAACCAAAAGTGAGAGTATTGTTAATATATGGGCATGAACATTAAGTAAAGTGCTTACAGGGCAGTTGGGTGGGCATAATATATGCATTTAGCCAGAAAAAAGCAGGCATTACACTCCTAATGCTCATGACCTCCCCCACCATAGGCTTTTGATTAGGTTTTCAGTACCAGGCATGTATTCCCTCCCATAGAGCGGGTCTCCAGTCCAATTGGAGAAAACTTGGTTTCCCCCATAGCAGACATGCCACTATTGCACCCACTGGCTCATTGTGCCTGGCTGGCCAAACTTGAGGCTTTCAGTGTCCACTGTTTTCAGAACTGATGGCTTCTGTCTCCCATAAGGCTGCATGCATCAGAGCTTTTTCCAGCTTTCTGTCAGCTAGTCTACAGAGAGGAGGTTTTCAGCTCAGCTCCAGTTTGATTTCTTGGTGACCTTGCAGCCCAGGCAAGCTTACTTCCTTTCTGACATAGCTCCACTACGCTCAAGTATTGAAGGCTCAGTTGATGACATAACTTAGGGATTTCCTATCAGGTAAGAAGTGATTGCCTCACTAAGAAGTCCTGATTTTCCATTAGCCTGACCGCTCTGCAAAGGTGCCAAGTAACCCCCAAAGGCACTGCACGACTGTCCCTCTGTGGCGGACCCTCACCGTCAAGCAGGGGTCCCCTAGCCCCTGGAAATGTGCCACCGTGTTGTAGGACCCGACTGCTTTCCTGGAGATTACCGGGGGGCCAGTGTTTGCCCTGTGGCCTGTTGGGGGCTTTCTGTTTTCACCCCAGATTGTTCTCCAGATGGCCTGCAGCCCACCATAGAATGAACAGGCATCTCACCCCGGCCTGTGGGGCTGGCCTTGTCAAGGCTACATTTCTCCTGCTAGATAAATGTTCTCTCTAATGACAGACACACAGATCTTGGAGAACCTCACACCTGCCATGAAACTGACCTCTCGCCTGACCTCCTTCCTCTAGAGATCAGAAGCAAATCGTCCATTTGCTTTCACCTTGTGAAGTAGCATCCTTTTTTTTTTTTTTTCCTCCCTTAAGAGTAATGAGAAGCGGTGATTCCACTAAAAGTACTTTTCTAATTACAAGTATTTGTGTTCCTTTCAGCTAAATTATCAAATCACTAATGTGCGGTGATAATGTTTCTCCTTTGATGTGTGAAGGCCTCATATTATGTGTGCTAATTTAATAGGATGTGTAATACAGACATAATTAATAGGATTGGTGATTAATTTTGAAAAGTGAACAGCTTTGTCTAATTGCTTATAATACCCGTCATTAGGGAATCCATCCCCCTACTAGAAAGAAACTAAGTAGTCATTACCCAATCATTTTAATGGAGCGCCTTAATTGATTGTCTAATTTTTTTTTGTATCCTGGCTTCCTACACAAATACACAGAAACCTTAGACGTTCATAGGCTTTTTGACTCTCGGTCTCCTTCAGTGTCAACAAGATCTTTATTCCATAACTCCCCAGGGAACAGCGGAGAAGTAAGACAGCTGCCCAAGGGGTGAGGATGAGTGTCCCTCTCTGTGTCCGTTTCAGCAAATATTCCATAGGAAGGGCATTCCTCCCATCGTCGAGACCTTTCTTCGTCTGATGTATCTCAGGCCCATACCACTGCTGCATCTTTCCCATTGGCTTCCGAAAGCAACACGCTCAGGTGCGCCCCCATCAGGCTGTTCTAGAAACAGGACCAGTCTTGAATACACAACTTTGTGCTGCCTGAGTCGGAAGCGTTAGTCACTACATAGTGTTGTCTTGAAAATCATGGTTTGGGTTCATTTACTTGTAGTTGCATGCTACTTTAAAAGGTATATTTGGGCCGGGCGCGGTGGCGCACGCCTTTAATCCCAGCACTTGGGAGGCGGAGGTAGGAGGATCGCCGTGAGTTCGAGGCCACCCTGAGACTACATAGTGAATTCCAGGTCAGCCTGGACTAGAGTGAGAGCCTACCTTGAAAAACCAAATAACAGAAAAAGCTATTTTTGGCAAGATATTTAGAGTCATACTTCTTGGCTAGAAATCCCTAAATCAGTGCATCTTTCTCACTGAAGTTTTTGCCAGAGGTTAATTATTTTTGGATAATAGCTAGCTGTTTGTGTCCACATATATAAAACATAAACAGGGCTGCAGAGATGGCCCAGCAGTTAAAGGCACTTGCTTATAAAACCTATCATTCCAGGTTCAATTCCCCAGGGCACATGCATCTGGAGTATATTCGCAGTGGCTGGAGGTCCTGGTGCACCCATATCTCTCTCTCTCTCTCCCTCTTTCTCTCTCTGTCTGACACTCTCAAATAGATAGGTATAAATAAATTTTAAAATTTTTTAAAAAGAAATTGAATTGCTTTAAAAATACTGTTAGATAAACAGATGATAGACAAATAAATCTATATATGTAGATCAGTCAAATATAATAAATATTTACTTCAGCATCACTAAAATACAGTGCTCATAGAGTGTAATGTTTTGCACCTTTAAATCGTGTTCTGCACACGATGGGAGGAATTCACCGTGGGACCACTGGGATCAGGCCCACAGCTCTGACACACACTGGCTCTGTGTCCTGGTGAGAGGATGTAGCCTAGCTCAGTGGCTCGATGTACACAACATCCTGTGCTTCACAGAAGTCCTAGGAAAGTGAAGGGGCATCGTGTGCCAACGCAAGGTGTCTGCAGGGGGGACAGAACACTTGCCAGTGTGGGTGGCCTGGCCTGGCTCCGGAGCGCCTGCAGCGGATCCCAGCGCGCGTCCCCTCTCTCTGGCTTCTCCAAGAGAAAGGTCCGCACGTAAGGCCCCAGTGACACCTGCTGCAGCCTGGGAATGCCTGGGATCGTGCTTTGCTGCTGTCCCTCGTCCTGCCTCCTCTCATCTTTGCAGGCCCATGGCTACTCTGGTCACCTTCTTGTGACCCCAGAAAAAACGACCGTGCCTTCCGCACCACGGACGCGTGGTACCTTACCCACGAGCCTCACTGTGCTTTAGACATTGTCAGAATTTCGGTGGGAGGAGTTTGTGTGGTTTGAAGAGTCTGTGCAGCACTGTGGCCCCTGGAGACTGGTGCTTACGGTGGGGACACGCTCTCCTGGGGAAGTGCTATGACTCCCTGCTGTTCCTTAGCTGTCACAGTGGACCTCACGCTGAATCTGTGGTTCTCACACCACAGTCAGCGCCAAAGACATTGCAAAGAAAAGAAAGCAGTGTGGATGCAGCAGGAAGGCGAGGGAAACGGAATGCTTGTCTGTGTGGGTTGTTTAGAGGGTGCACGAGTAAAAACACTCCGGTTGTCATATACTGTACTAACTTTGGAACCGGTCTAAAGTTACCACGTCAGAAATAAACAGTGTTCGGTTTCAGTTTGCTCTTGCCCTGCCCCCCCCCCCCAGGAGGGAGACATCTCATTCTGCATCTCCCGTGGCGGCTTCGTCCCCTCGGCGTCCAGATTTTAAGGCAGGCCCCATGCAGTGTAAACAGAAACTCACGCTGCTGCCTTGAACTCTCTGAGGACCTCTGGGCCGCAGCGTCTCTGTCTGAGCTCCTGCCCACATGCTCGCGTGAAAGAGTCTGATGTCCACAGGCAGTCTGGGGCTGGATCCTGGCACTGGTGTCTCAGAGCCTACCTGCATCTGTCTCCTCATTATTTCTGTCCAGGAGGCCACACCTGGTTTCTTTTATCTGCCAGTGGTCAGGGGTGGGGCACCTCGCTCTCGCATTGATCCTGCCTGTCCTTTATATTTATTTCCTAATGATTTTTGTTGTATAATCTCCATGTACCTATAGATGCAGCTTGGGTTATCGATCTCACCGTGAAACAAGATACATTTTAAGTGGAAAATGAAATATTTCCTTGAACTTGATCCTTGAGGTGCCTAATCACCCCACAGTGGCTGTGTACCCCAAGGTCCTTCCATCCTTTTCACTGCTCTTGGCAGTGCCGTCAGCCAGAAGTCACTGTGCTTTCCCTTATGAGTTAAGTGAAATTTCTGTTCGTGGGACTCAGGAAAATTTCTCATTCTTCTGTTGATTGTAAACCCATATCATCTTAGTTACCTTCCTCAAGGCAGTAACAGTACTTGACTAAAGCAACTTAAGGAAGGAAGGATTTATTTTAGCTCACAGCTCAAGGGGTTGCCATTGATGCATCATGGTGGGGAAGGGCACGGCTGGCATCAGGAACATGAAACTGCGGATCACGCCAGGCGTGGTGGCGCACGCCTTTAACCCCAGCACTTGGGAGGCAAAGGTATGAGTATTGCTGTAAGTTCAAGGCCATCCTGAGACTACATAGTGGATTCCAGGTCAGCGAGACCCTACCTCAAAAAACAACAGCAAGGGCTGGAGAGATGGCTTAGCGGTTAAGCTCTTGCCTGTGAAGCCTAAGGACCCTGGTTCGAGGCTCGATTCCCCAGGACCCACATTAGCCAGATGCACAAGGGGGTGCACACGTCTGGAGTTCGTTCACAGTGGCTGGAGGCCCTGGCGCGCCCATTCTCTCTCTCTCTCTCTCTCTCTCTCTCTGCCTCTTTCTCTCTCTGTCTGTCACTCTCAAATAAATAAAAATAAGCAAACAACAACAACAACAAAAAAAACCCAGCTGATCGTATCCAGTGTATAATCAGGAAGCATAGAGTGACGAATGCTGGTGCTAAACTTGCTGTCTCCCTCTTTTCATTCAGTCCTGGACCCCATCTCATAGAATGTGGTTACCCACTGTTGCAGTCAGCTTTATATTGCTGCCCGAAAACACCAGCCCAAGAGTAGCTTGTGTGAGAAAAGGGTTTGTTTTGGCTTACAGACTTGAGGGGCTTACATCTATGATGACAGGGGAAATGATGGCATGAGCACAGGGTGGACGTTACCCCCTGGCCAACATCAGATGGACAAGAGCAACAGGAGAGTATGCCAAACACTGGCAAGGGGACACTGGCTATAACACCCACAAGTCCACCCCCAACAATACACTGGCTCTCGTAGACTCCAATTCTCAAATTGCCACCAGCTGAGGAGCTAGCATTCAAAACACATAAGTTTATGGGGACCACCACACCCACAGTTAGGGTAGGTCTTCTACCTCAGTTTACCTAATCTAGAAAATCCCTCACACATATGTCCTGGGATTTGTGTCCTAGATGATTTTAGATCCTGTTGACAATCAAGACTGTCTGTCAAAAGGATGTTGAAGAAGCTTGAAAACCTCTTTTGGTCTTTACAGAGTTAGGCTTCCCATCCCAAGAAAGAGATAAAATGAAGCAGAAGCGGGCCTTTAAGAAAGCACTTGTATGACCAAGTTGGCTTACACAGTGGTTAAGGCACTCTTTTTAAAATATTTTATTTTTTTTTAATATTTTATATTTATTTATTTACTTATTTGACAAAGAAAGAGAGGGTGAGAGAGAATGGGCACATCAGGGCCCTTGGCCACTGAAAACGAACTCCAGACGCATGTGCCCCCTCGTGCATCTGGCTTACTTGGGTCCTGGAGAATCGAACCTGGGTCCTTTGGCTTTACAGGAAAACGCCTTAACCGCTAAGCCATTTCCCCAGCCCAAAATATTTTATTTTTCTATTAAGACACTCTTTATAGGTGGGAGTCAGCCTACCTGATAACATTTCTGTCTTGTTTTACATAAAGATGCATCAAGATGGGATGTTTTCTTTCTTAGAAGCTACAAGTTGTACAATTAAAAAAACCTCATTTATTTTATTAAATGACTAAATATGTTTTGCCCCAAACTTTCATTTGCAAGCAGAATTATCGTGTATTTAGATCTCTGCCTCATTCAACTCCTATGCCTTGAGCCCATGCCAGACTCCCATTGAACTCTCTGTTCACCCCTTGTAATCTGCGATGTCTCTGAGCTAGCATGTCCAAAGTCAGTTATCAGTGCCTGTACACATATCTTAGAAACCCGCCTCTTGCAATTTCCACGTAAGTCTCTTGTGTCTAAGAAGAACAAAACTAGTTTCTCAAATACGGGGTGCCCACATGTCATGCATTCTCCCAGAGTGGAGCTTGTGCCTAGTGTATGCTCGGGTTACCTTTAAAGAGTGTCTTGTCGGCAGAGAAATTAAAATATAAGATAATGAAGTGTATCTTTGGTGCCTCCTTAATACAGTAGGCAGCGCATCTGCCTCATAATTAAGTGTATATCATTCTTTGTGGTGCAGAGGGAAAAAAATATGATGATTCATTTGCAGGTAGACACTTAGATGTCAAGGACCTGCCCTCTACTTAACACAAGCCACACTCCCTTTGCTAAATCTTACGTTGCCCACAGTGTACAAGGTACCTTTGTACACCTGCCTAAATGATTTCACTAACATTTCCTTAGTAGAAAGTTACGGACAAAGCCTTTGGCACATCCATGGGGCATGAGACCGTGCATCCGCAAAGGAATGCCTTGCTCATGTCTCTGTCCCCTGGGGTTTAGAACAGTGTTGTCAGTGGGGCCTGCATCTCAGCATATATAGCACTGTGCTGGATTGAGTTGGTGGAGGGACGGAGGAGGGTACTTATTCTGAGAACATGAGCTGCATTTAGCCTCTTGGCCACCAGGATCCCAGAGTCAATTACTTTTCCGGGCTCTGAATAGTGTACAGGAGATCTGAAAGCACTGATGGAATTTCTAAAGCTGCCTAAGCTTCCTCCCAGGAAGTTACTCCCACGCCATGACCACCAGGACCTGAAGTGTCTGAGGAGGCTCTTTCAGCTGTAAATTGAAGGCCCAACTATTACGCACATTACAGTAGGTTTGCCATTCTGCCCCCTTCCTTGGAGGGAAGGGGGACCAGTCTGGAGAGGCTTTCGTTATGGGGGAGCACCGTGATCAGAGCAGGCAAGGAGAGTGTCCACATGAGATGGACTCTCACGTTGGATGGATCTTTGATAGAGGAAGAAAACGGTCCTAGCTCTTCCCAGCCGTGAGCGAGCTTTGTCTTGTAATTAAAATAACTCAAGAATAAGAACAAAGTCTAACCTCCACAACTTGTTAAGGCTTCTTATCTTGAAAATACATGGGATTGTGCAGTTGAAACGGTTTAAAAATTCAGCCTAGAACGAGTGAATACTTGAGGCCTTGGCAATTCTCCTGTTTCCTGTTAACCGGAACCCAAGACAAGTGGAAGGGAAACTGCGTTGAATTCTTCAGTGCTGCCTGCCACCAAAAGGCACTGCATATTTTTTAAGACTTTATTTATTTATTTATTTATTTATTTTTATTTTAGAGAGACAGGGAGAGAGAAATAGCACGCCAGGGCTTCAGCCACTGCAGTCGAACTCCAGACGCTTGCGCCACCTAGTGGGCATGTTGCCCCACCTTTGTGCGTCTGGCTTACGTGGGATCTGGACAGTCGAACATGGGTCCCTTAGGCTTTGCGGGCAAGTGTCTTAACCACGAAGCCATCTCTCTAGCTCACATTGCACATTTTTATTGAAGTCTCAGGTGACACTAGACAGTGTTGCTCATCTTTAAATCCAGTATAGAGAGGATGTGTCTGAGCATTCCATGAGCTGTTGTGGCAAACAGGCGACCCCAGACTCCTGACCCACAGTTTCAACTATCTTGGAAGGGCAGAAGCCATTCCACGCTGAATCAGACAGAGGCCAGACCTAAGGAAAGGAAACATCATAGCCGATCTAAGCCAAGGTGTGACCACGAGAGAGTGACTGTCTCCCTTGAATATTTCAGGAATTAGCCCCAGATAGTGTTGCAAAAGGAAAAATTCCCAAAGCTGTCAGAAGCGGTGACCATGTCATTGGAATGTGTTTATAGCCTGCTACAAGGAATATTTAGAAGGGGATCACATTTGTTTGGATATATAACTCCTAATGTATTTATTTTAAAAGTACACTATATTCGTGTCCTCCCTCTCATATTTTCCTCTCAACATTTTCTTCCAATCATTTTCCTTCAAGAGAAAGGGAGAGGGAAAAGGCAAGAAAGGAAGCTTGAGTTGAGAGAGAGAGAGAGGTTCAATGGCGACTTTTCCAAGGAAGCCCTTAAGTCCATCTCTACTCCTTGACAGGACCATGCCGGTCAGCAGGTAGGCCCTCATTTTCTAGAGGCACTGAGCAGTAATGACATTGGTTTGTATGGAATTGATACCTTTCCAAAAAAATGGCCCATTCCCCCTCAGTCACCCTACCCTGGTCATGGCATGCAGTAGGTGCAAGAGAGTTGTGAGCCAGACCCCATTCTGGTCCCCACCCCACCCTGACACTTCCTGGTTTCACATCTTGGGCAAGTGACTTAACTTCATGTACCTTGGTTTTCTGTGGAGCTGAAGCAATAACCCTGCCTATTGAGCTGTGAGGATCAAATGGAACTGACTCACGTACAGTGCTTAGGTCGGTACACACACAGCAAGCTTCATTAACCAAAATCTATCTTAATCCAATTTGGGCCAGATTGCAGCTGTGTTGGTAAAAAGTTAGCTAGGGTTGGTTTTGTTGCTGTTTAAAGAGTCCTGTATTTTCTTGCAATAAAAAGTCAGTGATGGAGCTGGAGAGATGGCATAGCAGTTAAGGCATTTCCCTACAAAGCCACAGGGCCCAGGACCCACGTAAGTCATCTGACACAAGGTCGCACGTGTCTGGAGTTCGTTTGCAACAGCTAGAGGCCCTGAGGCACCCGTTCTCTCTCTCTTTCTCTCTCTCTCTCTCTCTCTGTCTGTCTGTCTCTCTTTCTCTTTCCCTGCCTCTTTCTCTCAAATAAATACTTTTAAAAAACATTTTTAAAAAATTCAGTGATGCATTGATCAACCCGTCTTACCGACATATGTGCCTTGTTTTGTTTTTTAATTTGTTGTTTGTTTTTATTTATTTATTTGAGAGCGACAGACAGAGAAAGAGGCAGAGAGAGAGAGAGAGAATGGGCACGCCAGGGCCTCCAGCCACTGCAAACGAACTCCAGATGCGTGTGCCCCCTTGTGCATCTGGCTAACGTGGGTCCTGGGGAATTTAGCCCCGAACCAGGGTCCTTAGGCTTCACAGGCAAGCCATCTCTCCAGCCCTCAAATAAATACTTTTAAAAATCATTTTTAAAAAATTCAGTGATGCATTGATAAACCCATCTTACCGACATATGTGCCTTGGTTTTATGTTTGAAAAACCAAAATTTATTGTTGTGAAATGTATTGTTACTTTGATTCAAATGGATTCACTGTGAAGATGTCTCAGAAAATACCACCCCCCCCCCTCCCGCAAGCAATACCAAGCAAGTGTGGCTCTGTTGTCATTTCTGAACTGGGGGCCACCATGCATGAGTAACTGGTCCATTTGGGGTCCCCGCTGGCCTTGTGCAATATACCCCCTGTCCACTGTGGCTCATCTTGAAGCAGATACTGCAGCCAGTCCTAGCCTTTGCTGGGTTCTGAGAGCTCTGGTGGCCCGGTACCTTCTGGAGATCCCTGTGCCCGTTAGAGCCAACATGGGGATCCTGCCACCCACTAGCGGCGGGCTGACATTGATATCTGCCCTGCACAGCCAGTTTGGAAAAGCCATGAACAGCCAGGCATAGTGGTACAGGCCTGTGATCCCAGCACGTGGAAGGTGGAGGCAGGAGAATCGGGAGTTCGAGGTTATCCTCAGCTCCCTAGTGACTTGAAGCTGACCCCAGCTACATAAGACACATCTTGGGGGGGGGGGAGAAAACATACATGCGGCATAAGTAAATAAGCAAACCCAGTCGTATGACTTCCTGATCACAAATGTGAATTCACCCATTTGCAGATGAGCTGGAGCTGAAGGTGAGACACTCCCGCGCTCGTCAGTGATGCATAGCACTTGAATAGAACAGAGATATACTGCAGACAAAACCCAGAAAGTGGGAGAAATTGCTTCCGCTTAGGGGGTCAGCCCAAGCAGCTCTATTTCAGGGTCTCTTTGCACGCTGTCAGCTCAGTGGGCTCCCCCGCAGTTGTGGACATTTTGCCATCTTGAATTTTAATCCTCATAGAATTTAGAAAAGGAAGCCCTTGTCCAACAGAACACAAAACTTTCATCTCATCTACTACGTGGTCCGATGCTGTGGGCACAGGCCCATTGCCTCTGAGAGTGTGTAGAGACGTGTTCTTTGCCTTGTATCATTTTATAAAGACCCTTCAGACGCCGTCGTGACCTCGTCCATCACTGAGGAGATCCACACGGAGAGCGTCTTATGCCGGAGCTCAGGGTCTGGTTTTTCGCACTGATTCTATAGCTTAGCAGTCTAGAGTCTAGTGTGAGTGGGCTGGTATCTTTCAGAAAGCACCACATGTTCATGGTTTCTCGGAACCGAGCTCCATCCAAACATCCTTTCATTGTGTTGATGGCTGAGGTCGGGAGTGTGTATGTTCGGGCTTCCATTTGTATGTTTTTGATGTGTTACCACTAGTAACTCAGTATTTTTTTTTACAACATTTTATTTAATTATTTTTTTCTTTTTTTAATATTTTTTATTTATTTATTTGAGATAGAGAAAGAAGGAGAGAGAGAGAGAATGGGCACACCAGGGCATCTAGCTGCTGCAGATAAACTCCAGATGCATGTACCCCCTTGTACATCTGGCTTATGTGGGTCCTGGAGAATTGAAGCGGGATCCATTGGCTTTGCAGGCAATTGCCTTAACCGCTAAGCCATTTCTCCATCCCTTATTTATTTATTTACTTACTTATTATTTATTGGAGAGAGAGAGAATAGGAATGGGAGTACCATGGCTTCCAGCCACTGCAGAACAAACTCCAGATGCAGCCAGGCATGGTGGCTTATGCCTTTAACCACAGCACTCAGGAGGCTCACCATGAGTTCAAGGCCACCCTGAGACTACATAGTGAATTCCAGGTCACCAGGTCAGCCTAGGCTACAGCAAAACCCTACTCGAAAGGCAAACAAAAGAAACACTCCAGATGAATGTACCACCTTGTGTATCTGTCTTATGTGAGTAGCAGGGAATCGAACCTGGGTCCTTAGGCTTCCCAGGCAATCTCCTTAACCACTAAGCCATTTCACCAGCCCGAACTCATTATTTTTATCTTTAGGAAAAAGACAGACTTCAGCCCTGTCTAACAACCACATTTTCCTTTCCTCACAGGCAGTTTTTAATTATCTTATTTACATAGTTACAATTCAGACTGTGCATAATATATTTTAATAGCCTCATGGTATTGTATATGATTTGATCATGAGTCTTTAAAACCTCCTTATTGTTGGATATAAATTTTCCTCTAGTTTTCTTACTATTTTAAATACTATTGTGATGATAAACAACTTTGTAGACCTTTTCTGATTATCTCCTTGGACCAGATTGTGAGAAGTAGGATGAATTATTGGATCAAGGGAATAGAATGAAAGCATTTTAAAGCTATATGAAGGGTGTAACATACTAGTTTTGCCTGTTACCCCACTTTGTCTTCATGGTATCTTCCTACCTACTGCTTCCAGTGACTGGCTGAAATCTGCCCTGTTTTGCCTTGGTGAGCCTCAAACCCGTTCTTCCCTTGTGGCAGCTTCCAGGTCAGGTTCACACAGAGAAGGTGACTTTGCAGGTCACCCCTGTTGTGGCTCTGGTTGGTCCCATGGACTATCTGGAAACATTTGGGAAGGCCTAGCCAGACCTTTCACAAGGACGCTAACTGTGTACTTCGGTAGAGTAGGAAAATGACTCATATGTTGGAATTACCTCCTCCTAACTTCCCATACAAGGGTCATCTCTCAGGCTTCCTCTTCCCCATTCATAACAGCCCTCAAGCCTCACCCTGCCTTCCTACCTCCACCACCTCTGCCTGACCGCAGGTCCGTGTCGCTTGCCTTGGGACACTGTGCTCGGCCTCCACTGGCACGGCCAATGTTGGTGCACTTATGTTTCCTCTGAACAGCCAACCTAACTAGAGCCCTCCCTACTCTACAGGAAGGTTCTAAATGTCTCAGTTTTGACTCAAGACCATGACCACTCGAGACCTCACACTGGACACTGTGATACTTTCCACGGTCCTTCCAATATGCCAAGCCATCCACCGCGTCACCTTCTGTTGAAATTCCTTCCCAACGTCCCCTCCCTCCCCCCCAGCTTCTTCATGTTATTCTGTTCATTCTTCAAGGAAAAACCTCCAAGCCTTCCCAGTTTCCCAGCAGAACTCATTCTTGTGCCCTCTGTGTTGGCCAGCCGTGTTTAGCTCACATCATCCGTGGTAACTGCAAGGGGCTTCGATTAGGAGCCCTAAGGCTGTGCCAACCATGACTGTGCGGAACCTCTTAGTCAGGCCCACGCGTGCCTTAGCACTAAACGTCAAATGGGCGAACACCCTTGTGGGAGTCAGATTCGCATTACTGGCAGAAATCACCTGGCCAAGAGCAGCTTTTGGGGGAAAAAATAAAAAGGTTTATTTTGGCTTACAGACTCGAGGGGAAGCTCCATGATGGCAGGGGAAAACGATGGCATGAGCAGAGGGTGAACATCACCCCCTGACCAACATCAAGTGGACAACAGGAACAGGAGAATGTGCCAAACACTGGCAAGGGGAAACTGGCTATAACACCCACAAGCCCGCCCCCAGCAATCCACTGCCTCTAGGAGGCGCTAATTCGCAAATCTCCATCAGCTGGGAACCCAGCATTCAGAACACCTGAGTTTATGGGGGACGCCTGAATCAAACCAGCACAGCTCCTAAAATATTGAACACGTGGTTATCATTTTAACACCTTCACCTCATGTTGAAAGCTAATTTTGACATTTTCAGCATTAGTAGCAGTGATGGTTTAAATATCTTTGAGATGTAGTACATTCCTTTGTCAAGATAACTGGAAAGTACAGCTCAGTCCCAGGCCTTCCGTCAAACATCTCTTTTCTTCATCCTTTCTGCGGCGATGCCTCCTCCCTTCTTCCAGAAGAACAGTGGCAGAGATCCGCGAAAGAAAGATGCTGACTGATGGCCAAGATGGGAAAGGAGTGTAACCTTTTTTCCAGTTTCCTCACACAGTAATGCCGTTGCTGTGACTATGGTTGCTAGGTCGTGGCAGCTGTTCCAGGGTGTATGTAAGATGTGGCCGGTGATACTGTTCTACAAAGGACTGCTTCCTTCCATAATGAGTTCTGCGTAAGAGACTCCAGATTTGACAGCCAAGACTAGTGTCCTTGGTGAAATACTGGCTGAAGGTCGGAATGCTACCTGAATTGGGCTCACTGCATGGCTCTGTCCGGCCAGTTGCCCGTGAACATTTTGGGTATCTTAACAAAGTCACCTCCTTTAAGGATTCCATATTAGCAGACACTTGGGGTACAGGTTTGGTTTTAAAAACCTCTAAAATGAGTTTTCAATCTAACATTCACTTGAGTGGAACACTTTCTGTAGAAAATTGACAAATATGATCAAATAACTTTAAAAAAATATTTTATTTTTCTCGCTCTAGCCCAGGCTGACCTGGAATTCACTATGTAGTCTCAGGTTGGCCTTGAACTCACAGTGATCCTCCTACCTATGCCTCCCGAGTGCTGGGATTAAAGGCATGCACCACCACGCCCAGCCAGTTGTTATTATTTTTTTGTGTGTGAGGAGAACAAGAGGACGGGATGAGAGAAGGGACATGCCAGGACCTCTTGCCACTGCAGACACACTCCAGATAAATGCACCACTTTGTGCATCCGGCTTTATGAGGGTACTGGGGAATCAAACCTGGGCCAGCAGGTTTTGCAAGAACATGCCTTTTAACTGCTGAGCCATCTCACCAGCCCTAAGTAACTTTTTAAGTAGACAACTGAAAAATAGATTTCCACTACTAACATTTCCCATCATAACTCAGCAGTAACAAGAGAGCCTGTAGGGAAAATGTTGAGATAAACAGGGATTATGCATGTCCATACTTGATAGAAGTTTCTCTCTCTGTTGAGACACTCTGGGTTCTGTGCTTTGTGTCTGTTCAGCAAACATCATCCCCCCATTCCCCGCCCCAGAGCCTCCCAGGGGCTTCCAGGAAGGATGCCGAGCTAGGCACAACTGGTTGGCTTTCCTAAGGAGCTTTCCTTACAGTCACAGTTGCACATTTACTACCAGTGGCTGGTGATGTACGGAGACACCTTTAGAATTCAAGGGTCAAATTGCCCCCAGATTAGTAGGCATCTCCCAGTCCCTGGCGCATACTGCCAGTGCCTCCCTTCTTCTCGTTGGCCCACACTGACTGGATAGTGCCTCGTTCTTGTCCTTGACCTTGGTGCTGGGACTGCTGATCACTCTGGGCCCCGAGGCTTGAGCTCCAGAGGGAAATGGCTGGCTGAAATGTGATTGCCCTTAATTAAGTTAATAAAGAAACTTTGAAAGGAAGGCTTGGCACAGGGAGGAAATGAAGATGGCAGGGCATGATATCAATACCCATACTGCACATAAAAATAAGCTGCAAAGGGCTGGGAAGATGGCTTAGCAGCCGCTTGCCTGCAGAGCCTGAGGACCCACGTTCAGTCTCTCTCCAGATCCCACATAAGCCAGACAAGCAAAAGCGAAGCAGGCGCAAGGTCACACGCGTCCACTAGGTGGCGCAAGCGTCTGGAGTTCGTTCAACTGCAGTGGCTGAGGCCTGGCGCGCCAACTCTCTCTGCCTCTCGCTCGTGCACTCTAAGATAAAATAAGTTGTTTCTAAAGTAGAAATTTCCTTCCCTGGTTGGTGAGAGCAGTCCACGCCGCATCAGCCTGCCCGGGGAGCGATGGCGAGAGCTGTTCTTGGGCACTGATGCCGTGGGGGGTGGGGGGCAGAGGGCCTCTGCCAGTTTAAGTAGAAGCCACCATTATCGTATTTGTCATTCCCCAGCATCGCTCACAGAGCAAACCTAAGTGGCGATTGCTTGAGCCCAGTCTTCTCATGGGACCCTTTGTCTCTTCGGTGCTCTGTTCGAGACAAGACAGTCTTGCCCAGTGGGCAGCATTCGGGCTGTTGGAGTCGACGCCCTGTGTTAGGCTGATGGACCTTCACCGGGTTCTGGCCACGAGAGGAGGGCGCTGAGACACCGAGGGGAGTGACTACTAACTCGCTGTATTTCGGAGAGCCTAATGCACTTTCTCCCCAGGTGTGAGATACTGTGTGTCATCCCCTTAGTCAGATCCTCTGTGTGCTGTTCTTTTCTCCAGAAGACACAATTCCAAAGAAGGCTGTGTGCCACTTCAGCGGGAAGGCCTATGCCGACGAGGAGCGGTGGGACCTTGACAGCTGCACGCATTGCTACTGCCTACAGGGCCAGACCCTCTGCTCGACCGTCAGCTGCCCCCCTCTGCCCTGCGTTGAGCCCATCAATGTGGAAGGAAGTTGCTGCCCCATGTGCCCAGGTACCTAAGCCGTTGTCCGTCCGCGGCCAACACATAGTTCTGCTTCAAGATGACACTCGGGCGGACCAGCTCCTCCTCACCCTGACCATAATTACAGACAATAAGCCATGATAACTCCCTCCCCCCCCCTCACCTTCCCCTTCACAGCTCCATTCTCCATCATATCTCCTCCCCCGCTCAATCAGTCTCTCTTTTATTTTGATGCCGTCATCTTCTCTTCCTATTATGATGGTCTTGTGTGTCAGGCGTTGTGAGGTTATGGGTATCCAGCCCATTTTGTGTCTGGAGGAGCACGTTGCAAGGAGTCTTATCCTTCCTTTGGCTCTTACATTCTTTCCGCCACCTCTTCCTCAGTGGACCCTGAGCCTTGGAAGGTGTGATAGAGATGTTTCAGTGCTGAGCACTCCTCTGTCACTTCTTCTCGGCACTATGGTGTATTTAGAGTAATCCCAGAGGTCACTGCCATCTGAAAAGAGAAGCTTCTCTAACCAAAAGTGAGAGTAGCATTAATAAATGGGTATGGAGATTCAGAGAGGTGCTTACTGGGCAGTTTGGTGAGCATAATATATGCATTTAGCCAGATACCAGCAGGCATTAAACCCCTAGGGCTCATGACTTCCCCCATCATAGGTTTTCAGTATCAGGCATGTGTTCCCTCCTGTGAAGCAGGCCTCTAGTGCAATTAGAAAGCATTTGGTTTCCCCCATAACAGACATGCCACTATTGCACCCATTGGCTCATTGGCTAAAAGCTGGCAGTGTCCACTGTTGTTTATCTCCACTGGTGATTTCTCTCTCCCCCACGGAGCTGCGTGCAGCGTAGCTTTTTTCCAGCTTTCCGTCAGCTGGTCTACACAGAGGTTTTCAGCTCAGCTCCAGTGAGATTTCTCAGTGACCTTGCAGCCCAAGCATGTGGAGTCTTGAGCCAATAGGGCCTTACCATCTATGCCTGGTAGGGAACCAAGAGCCCCAACAATGGCCTGTAATGTTTTAGGGGCATCAGAGACCTCCCTGGCCAACAACTCACTGGGAAGGTATCCCATCCCTGTCACTGACAAGTTTCTACTCACTATCTCTGGCTTCTGGGTACACTATTGTCCAAAACAGTAAGTCTCCATATAATTTATTCATACCCTCTTAGATTTTGATTAACCCTTCCCTCCACCGCTCTTCCTTTACTCACACAGACACCAGGGCGGCTTGAAAAGCTGCATCCACGTGCGGGATGGTTTGTGTTCCATTCCAGAATCGCTATGCTGCTAATCTGTGTCCTCTGCCCTTGCAGGGAGGCACAGCCGCACTGCGTAGCGCAAACCTATTATTAAAGACACCTACCATGTCAGTGTGTGAGCCCTCAGCTGACCTTTCCTTCTCTCCACGTGGAATGGAACCACTGAGTGTACCCCATCTGGTAGTTGGGGCACCAGAACCCGCATGTACCCCTCTGTCACGTCAGTTGCGTCCTCCAGTTTTTCAGTTTCACAAGATCTGCGTCCCCACAGCTGCCCAGATCCTCCCACAGACCGTCTAGTTTCTATGCCTGTGCCTCCTGCCAAAACAGCTTCTTTATCCCTGCCCTAATCCCAGAAACGTAGGACCTTAACCTTCCCCGGGACAGCCTCTGGGCGGTGTTCCCAACCGGTTCCCCTGCACACCAGAGACTCCCCAGGCAGCCTGGACCACACAGACCGAGGTGTGGGCTCCTTCCAAAATCCCAGCGAGGCCCTGGGTGAGTCAGGAACCTTTTCATCTTTGCCTCAGTTCTCCCGGGGCAGCATTATGTTGAGAACCTTAGTCTATTCAGTAATCTGGGATCCGTGCCAATTTAGAAGTCCATCTATACCGTGCAATTATTATGTGGGGCACTTAAGACAGTTAAGCTCCAAGTGTTTAATTGAGCTGTGTTGGCCTTGTTTAGGTTTTTTTTTAATTTTTTTTTGTTCATTTTTATTTATTTATTTGAGAGTGACACACAGAGAGAGAGAGGGAGAGGCAGATAGAAAGAGAATGGAGAAAAAGAGAAAGAGAAAAGAAAAGAAAGAGAAAAAAGAGAAAGAGAAAAGAGAGTGCACCAGGGCCTCCAGCCACTGCAAACGAACTCCAGACACGTGCGCCCCCTTGTGCATCTGGCTAACGTGGGTCCTGGGGAATCGAGCCTCAAACCGGGGTCCTTAGGCTTCACAGGCAAGCACTTAACCGCTAAGCCATCTCTCCAGCCCCTTGTTTAGGTTTTATGCAGGCTAGCCCTGTTTAAGCATTTCTGAACATGCCCATTGATCCCCAGAAAGTAACAGTGTCAAACACACAGCTAGTTGTCATGTCACCGGGCTGACGGGGGCGTTTGGCTTAGCCGTTCGCTTCTGCCTGCCGGACACCGCTTCTGCCCTTGGTCCCCTCCTTTGTTCCCAACGCCCCTTCTCTGATGGCTTTGCTGCTCCTTCCTCAGCTGATCACCCGCCAAAAGCTGGGACAACAGTTGGTTGTGGTCATTATAGCAAAAGCAGTTTTCAGTATTTCAGAGAGAACAGAGGTGCGTTCGAGACAGTGGCTATACACACCCTAAATACAGGCCCTGACTGCTAAGTTCATCTTTGAGGTCTCACTGTGTGAGAAGCAGGGTGGCCCTGGAGGGCCTCACAGAGGAAGAATTCGAGCTAGACTCTGAAGGGCAGGTGGTCTCTCTTCACTGGAGTGAAGAGGTCACTCTGACCAGAGACCCTCGATGGGAATGACGGGCTGGTGCCCTTGGAGAAGGAAAAGATAAATGGTGACCAAGATTTTTAAGGCCTTGCTTATTGGCCACTTCTGAACAGATGTGTCACATCAGTGTCAAAGGTCATGTCAGCTACAGGGGTCCGATAGGGTGGTGTGTAAAAGGGACTGAAACATAACAAGGGCCAGAGGCCAGAATGTCTGTGACACACACCATCAATGCCCAGAGGGTCCACATCCAAGTGGTAGTGTAGAACTCCAGGTGATACCCCTTGCCTTTGGTCTGTGGCTGTTGTCAGTAAGTGAGTAGGTGTTTCTAGGGTCCCTCCTTTTCCCCCTGAGGGTCTTAACTCTCCCCAGGACGAGATAGTCCAGTCCTACCACAAGACCTGTGGGAATCAGTACAGATTATGACGTCATTCTGAAGCGAGTTTCATACAAACTAGAACCACATGTTTTTTTATCCAGTCCCTTGCTTCTGAAATGATCTTTTCAGTAAATTCGCTTTTTAATTCTGGAATTTACAAGGAGCCACCTACTTTGGAAACTATAATGACTCGTAAGTTAAAAACACAGATGAGGGCTGGAGAGATGGCTTGGCGGTTAAGCACTTGCTCGTGAAGCCTAAGGACCCCGGTTCGAGGCTCGATTCCCCAGGACCCACGTTAGCCAGATGCACAAGGGGGTGCACGCGTCTGGAAGCCCTGGCGCTCTCTCTCTCTCTCTCTCTCTCTCTCTCTGCCTCCTTCTCTCTGTCTGTCACTCTCAAATAAATAAATAAAAATAAACAAAAACATTTAAGAAAAAAGCACAGACGACTGGTGTCAACATGACTTCACTCTTACAGACGGCAGGAGAACTTGGGCTTTGGAATCACAAACTACGTTGGACAGCCAGGGCTGCCCATTTACTCGGTGTATACTCTTGAGCATACTCCCTGGCTGGGTGTTGAGTTGGCACCAGAGGAAACAGCAAGTTCTCTTTCTTATCACTGTCTCCACCCCAAAACCCATCATAAGTCTCTTCTGGAAAGCCTGCTGACTGTGGGAGAGATAGCTGACACTCTGAGCAGAGAAGATTGTGTTCCATGTACTCTGTTTTGGTCTTCAGGATATAAATGTTAAGTATCCCTTTTAAAAGAAAGAAAAGAAAATCAGGGCTGGAGAGATGGCTTAGTGGTTAAGGCACTTGCCGGCAAAGCCAAAGGACCCCGGTTCGATTCCCCAGGACTCTTGTAAGCCAGATGCACAAGGTGGCACACACATCTGGAGTTCGTTTGCAATGCCTGGAGACCCTGGCGGACCCAATCTCTCTGTCTCTGTCTCTGTCTCTTTCTCTCTCTCTCTCTCTCTCTCTCTCTCTCTCTATGGCTATCTGCCTTTCTCTCAAATGAATGAATGAATAGTAAGTAAAAGATTAAAAAAAAAAAAAGAAAATCAGTTAGGTTAGATGTCAGGGTCTGGCCAAGAGGAGGAACTAGAGATCTTTAAGAATGATTTAACATGTTGGGCTGCCTGTGGTCAGTCAGGCGAATTATAGATATAAAACAAAAACTTCATAGTTACTGAGAAAAGCTCAGAACTTTTTCTCTAGTCCCTTTTAGAACTTGCCTCCCCTACCCCATATGAAGAGAGTCTGTGTCTTGTTAATCAGAGCACCTATATATGATCAAACTGGATACCCAGCATGCAGTTCCCACAAGCCAGTTTCCACTCAGGGCTGCTCCTCACGGTTCTTCCCGGACTAGAGTGGAAGGGGAAGGGTCAAGAAATGCCTAAAACATACATGATGCTTTGGGTTCTGCAAAGTCGGCTGACATTTTGTGTGACTCAGCACTCATAAAGGGCAATAATTATTAGAGTACAGTACTGGGTTAATGCAAGGTTAAAAAAAAAAAAAAAAAAGTCTTTCCATCTTAGTCCATATTAGTTTACCCAAGACAATGAAGCCATCATTTGACATTTAAAAAAAAAAAAATCTGGTAGAATAGAGAAACTCTGTTCTTTCAAAATTTTGTAAATGTTTCCCGCCACTGCAAAGCTAGTAACTGGCATTAATGATGTCAGTACAGAGAATGGGTCTTTCATGTCCCAGGAAATATGGTATTAAATTGAAAGCTTCATTTGACCAACATTATAAACACCGAAAAGATGTCTTCCTCATTGTCTCTTACTCAAAATATTTTCTTCTTCTAGAAATGTATGTCCCAGAACCAACCAACGTTCCTATTGAGAAGAAAAATCATCGTGGTGAGACTGACCCAGAGGTTCCCATGTGGCCCACCCCAAGCGAAAATGACATCCTTCATCTCCCTAGAGGTAAGAGTCCGAGTCACTTGACATCTGTCTCGTCCTCTTTATGGTCTTTGCTGTCGTTTCCTTGATTTTTTTTTAAATTTCCTAATGTTTTTTAAAACTTCCTATAAGTTCAAATTACTACTCCAGGGGAGACCTGTTTGGCCAGAACATATTAACCACCATTATTAAGAGTCTCCAGGTAACTGGATAGATGCCTCCTTCCTGTCCCTACAGACTCAAAGACATGGTAATGAGGGGAGGAAGGGACTAGTGTGTGACCCTAAGAGCCAGGTGTGACCTGGCTCCATCTCTTCACGTCATCCACTTAAGCAGAATACGAATAAAGGTCTCACTGTCCCGGGGATCCTATGAGCACCCTGCATTGGGTTCCCCCTCCTAAGTGCTCACCCCATGAAAGTGTTCCGGGAGTTGTTTTCTCCAGTCACCAGCTTGATGCCATGCCTTTTTCCTACCTTTCAGGTGTGTATAATAAACAAGTTTCCATTGCTTCCCACTAGCGGCAGGGTAAAAAGGTACGGCTGTACTCCTACCACGACAGAGGCGGCTAGTTTCTGCTTATTCTGAGCCCTGGCTCTCTCCTGCCCTCTGTGGATTATAGGTGCATGTTCACACTCCTTGGTGTGCATATTTCTTTTGGAAGAAGCGACGTTCATTACTTGAGAGACTAATGATCTGTTACTTCAGCTATTCTAAGTGTTATGCTTGGACCAAGCCAGACTGACCAGAGAGCCACCCTTCTGGACTGTTGGGCTCGTGGGAGGCTGCTCCTGCAGGGTGCGTGTTAGCGGTATGGGTGCATCTGGTCGGCAGGTCCGCCTGCTGAGCACCCAGCACTGTTGGACATGCTGGGCTCCAGTCACACGGACAGCTTACTGAATGTAGTAGTGAGGTCCTTTACACCACACAGCACCCCTGTTAGGGGTGCCAGAGAAGTTTCTCGAGGAGCTAGCCAGAAAATGTAAGCTCCTAGACAACTGATTCGCTTTTATCTGAAAGACATTGTGATTCTTTTTTTTTTTTTTAATTATTTATTTATTTATTTGAAAGGGACAGACAAAGAGAGAGAGTGAGAGAGAGAGAGAGAATGGGCACGCCAGGGCCTCCAGCCACTGCAAACAAACTCCAGACACGTGCGCCCCCTTGTGCATCTGGCTAACGTGGGTCCTGGGGAATCAAGCCACAGGCAAGCGCTTAACCGCTAAGCCATCTCTCCAGCCCAAGACATTGTGATTCTTATTTAAGGCATTTGCTTCAGTTTGGGGGTGGGGTTTTATTCCCCCTTGTTTGGATGCAAAACAGCTCAAAGCTGACTTATGGTGTACTTTTCATATAAGAAAGGAACTTTCTTATTGTGAGACCCTGTCTTAAAACATAAATGTTATGGGCTAGAGCGATGGCTCAGCTGTTAAGGCACTTGAACATGAAGCCTAACAGCCCAAGTTAGATTCCCAAATACACCTAAACCCAGATGCATAGAGCGATGCATGCGTCTGGAGTTTGTTTGCAGAAGCTGGAGGCCCTGGTGTACCCATTCTCTCTGTGCTGGGAATGGTGGCACACGCCTTTAATCCCAGCGCTCAGGAGACTGAAGTAGGAGAATCGCTGTGAGTTTGAGGCCAGCCTGAGACTACATAGTGATTTCCAGGTCAGCCTGGGCTAAAGTGAGACCCTACCTCCAAATTAATTAATTAATTGTATAAACGGGCCTCAATTGGAGCTTCATTTTCATAGCACCAAGATTTTCCTTAGTTTACTTTTCAGTCTCCATGTATAACACATACTCCTTACACTGATATTTCGACATCGTTTGGAATATGGAAAGGTAAAGCCATCCTTTTAATTTTTGTGTAGTTAAAGCCTGAATTCATCAATGCTGCTTTTGTGTTTGGCATTTTTAGGGTGTGATAAGGATGGTCCTTTCTTCCTTCCCCATACAGCATTAGCGTCTGTCCTGGCTAGAATGATTGGGTGGCGACATTCTCTTCCAGTCCCCCCACCCACCCACGACACAGCACACACAGAAGCACACAGACCACAAACTCTGTTGCTGTGAGCTGAGTTTCCAGAGCAGCGCATTCTCATTTTATGTACTGTCACTACACTGGCCTTTGATGCATGTAGAAAACCTGACTCGAATGCTTTATTTGAAACAAAATAAAAGTTTCAGAAACTGGGACCCTTTAATCTCGGCAACACGTTTTTTTTCTTTGCCAGGCTAGAGATCAAACCACAGCCCTGAACCTGCTCAGCAAGCTCGCCGCCGAGCCGCACCTGAAGCGCAGTAACACTCATCTTCAGGATAGTGTAGGAGCTGGGAAATGACTTGCTGAGTGTAGCGCTTGCTGCGCACACACAAGGACTGAGTTTTGAGCTCCAGCACCCACAAAAATGCTGGGTGCAGAGGCATGCTCCTGCCGTCCCAGCACTGGGGCTTGCTGGCTAGCGAGGCTAGTTAAATTCATGAGCTCTAGATTCAGTGTGAGATCCTGTCTTTAAAAAAAAAATAAGATGGAGAGATGGCGTAGCAGTTAAGGCGCTTGTCTGTGAAGCCTAAGGACCTATGTTTGACTCTCCAGGACCCAAGTAAACCAGACGCACAAGGTGATGCAAGGTCACTCATGTGCACAAGATGGCGTACGTGTCTGGATTTTGATTGCGGTGGCTATATAACCCTGGCATACCAATTCTCTCTGTGTGTCATTAAAAAAAATATACAAAAAGTGGGGTGAAAAAAGGTAGAGATGGAAAGTAACTGTGGGAGATACCATAGTACAACCTCTGGCCTCCACAAGCACCCACACATATACAAGCACATATACACATGTCACACATGCATATACATGCCAAGAAAGATGAATCTTTTAGACAGGAAGATATTCATCCATAGACCTTAGTTGTTCAACAAATCTATGAAAAGCAAGGCATTTTTGCTTAGAACTCAGCAAACCAGAAGATCCACCGAAAGACTACGCTCCAGAAGGCTTAGCTTTAATCAGTCGTAAATTTACACCAGTAAGAAGACACTTCAGCCTTCTCTCGGCCAATACATAAAGGAACATAGCCATTTCTGCTTCAGAATCCTGGGCCATTATTCATTAATTGTAATTGAACTATTTTATATCAGTCACAGTATTTTTAAAATATTTGTTTATTTACAAGGTGGGGGGAGAGAGAATGGGCACACCAGGGCATCTTGCTATTGCAGAAAACTCCAGATGCTTTGTACATCTGGCTTTACGTGGATACCGGGGAAGTGAACCTGGTTCCTTAGGTTTTGTAAGCAAGCGCCTTAACCGCTGAGCCACCTCTGCAGCCGCCAGTCACAATATTTTTAAATCAGTATGATTTTAATCACTTTTTACAATCTAGCCAGCATTTTATATTTTCCTGACTAGCTGGCTAGCGCCAGCGTCGTCTTTTCCCGTGTGTCATACTCACCCGATTGTCTTGTATGTATTTTCTTTTAATCCGTGCTTAAGTATTTCACTGTGCAGGAACTCTTTAGGTCAGCATTCATTTTTAATCATACTTTTAGCCCACAGTACTGGAAAACAATAAAACCAAGCCGCTGATCTCTATTTCCAGTATAATGGATCCTTTAGAATTCATGTTCAAGGGCTGGAGAGATGGCTTAGTGGTTAAGGCACTGGCCTGCAAAGCCAAAGGACCTCAGTTCGATTCCCCAGCACCCACGTTAGCCAGGTGGCGCACGCATCTGGAGTTGAATTGAAGTGCCTGGAGGCCCTGGCGTGCCCATTCTATCTGCCTCTTTGTCTGTGGCTCTCAAATAAATAAATAAAAATAAACAAAAAAAGAATTCATGTTCAAGTATTAAATGCTCATATGTATATTTTTTCTCCTAGATATGGGTCACCTTCAGGTAGACTACAGAGATAACAGACGGCACCCAAGCGAAGACACCTCCCTGGACTCCATTGTTGCAGTTGTGGTCCCCATAATCATATGCCTCTCCATTATCATTGCATTCCTCTTCATCAACCAGAAGAAACAGTGGGTACCGCTGCTGTGCTGGTATCGAACACCAACCAAGGTACTGTCCTCAGGGAACTAGGGAAGGCTGTCACTTTTGTGTGCCCTTAAAATTTCTTAACGCCTTTCATATTGCCCAGTGTAGTTCATATTCTGCTTTTCGTAACCTTAAATATATATTAAGCAAATATACAATATTTGCACGGGGCTGGACTGATCACTGGGTAAATTACCCATCATCCGTCCATAGGTGGATAAATTTTGACTTCTCGTGGTCCCAGTTTCCCGGAAGTACTTGAAATTTGCAAACGAGCAAGTGCCTCTGAATTGAACCTTAGGGCACTGCTTATACTAGGAATTAAAACCATCATCTGGTGCTTCTCAGCCCTCTGCCAAGGACTTTGAATGGGAAGAGAGCCCCGAGGATAGGGAGTCTCCCGCAGTCGTGTGCGCGGGTCACAGGGGGAGGAGCGAGGGGTGCCAAGACTGAGACGGCAGTAGACACGGCCCAGAGAAAACGGGTTTCTTTTTCATCAAAGGACCTCTGAGTTTGCCTATCTTAAAAGAAAGAAAAACGGGCTGGAGAGAGGGCTAGATGACTAAGGCGCTTGCCTGCCAAACCCAAGAACCCAGGTTGGAACTTCCAGTCCTGTGTAGCCAAATGCTCAGTGACGCAGGCGCACAAGGGGGCGCGCGCGCGTCTGGAGTTCATTCACAGCAGCGCCCTCTCTCTCAAAACTGAAAATAATAATGAAAAGCTACGCTAATGACCGAAATAAATCAGTTCCTTCAGTTCTTAATTCCACCCTTTGCACGTAGCATTTTAAAATTATACAGCCTTAAGAGTCAGTAGCACCCTGAGCATTAAGTCCAGCTGCTTATCTCGTTGGCATATATATATATACCATATACCATGTGTCAGATGGTCACCCTGGCCTCTAGAAGTTACCGGCTCATTGTAGGGAAAAAACAACTTCGAGCCAGAAGCGGCCTGCGGAAGGAAGGAAAGGGGTTTATGTCAACCTAGTTTTAAGGGGAAGTTTCATTATGGTAGGGAAAGCCTGGAGAGCCAGGCAGCTGGGACATCCCATCTTGTCATGGCAGCAGGTCGTAGCAGCGAGAGAGACAAAGCTAGCCCTGGCATTGGAGCTGGACACAAAAGTCCCAAGGTCCACCCCCAGTGAGCTACCTCCTGTAAGGCTCCTTCTTCAAAGGGAGGTTTAATCACTTTAATCACAAACACATAGAGCTGTGGGGACATTTTACATTGAGACCACCATTCTGCCTCTGATTTTTCTTTTGACAAATATCTATGGGGCATTAGAATAAAGATGCAAGGCCCCAGCCAAGCATGATGGCACACACCTTTAATGCCAGCACGCAGGAGGCTGAGACAGGAGGATCACTCTGAGTTCCAGGCCAGTGTGGGCTCCACAGTTTAAGTTCCAAGTCATCCTGGACTACAGCGAGACCCCACTCAAAAAAGAGAGAGAGAGAGGTGCTGCCATGCTCTCTGTACAGTCTGACCACCCACAAATCGTCTCCCTGAATTAGGTCCTGAATTTCTGCTCGTTTGGGGTCAGGGTTAAAATAAGACAGCTAATTTTGTGCATGTGTGTGTGTGTGTGTGTGCGTGTGTTTGTCTCCTCTTCTCACTAAACAGCCTTCTTCCTTGAATAACCAGCTGGTATCTGTGGACTGCAAGGGCACCCGAGTCCAGGTGGACGGCTCCCAGAGAATGCTAAGAATTGCTGAACCTGACGCGCGATTCAGTGGTTTCTACAGCATGCAGAAGCAGAGCCATCTACAGGCAGACAACTTCTACCAGACAGTGTGAATGCAGGCAGCATGGATGGGGTTTCAAAGACAGAAAACAGCGAGATCGGCTCTTTAAAAAAAAAAAAAAGAAAAGGAAAAAGGAAAAAAAAAAAGTAAACTAGAATGTGTGCACTTGCTTAGTGGATTGTCTTGGACGGTGACTTGATGTACAGCACTAAGAACTGGCTGGGATGGGCTCTGTCTCCGGCAGTGTGCAGAACAACCGTGTTCCCACTTTTCCTCAAGATAACTGACCAAGTGGTTTTCTTAGAACCAAAGTTTTTAAAGTTGCTATAAGGTATACTTGCTTGTAAGATAGCCGTAGAGGTATGTGGGGGCGGGTACAGTGAGTTTGGTTGGGGAAATGGGCGGGAGGGTGGTGTTGGGAAGAAAAAGCGGTCAGCTTGGCTCAGGGCAGAAAAGGCAGTGAGTAGATTAAAAGCAGTTCATGGCCCAGAGGCTGTTTCCTTCTGTTGCTCTTGAAGACTGTGCTACTACTAGCTGCCAAGCTTGGGCCCGAATGCGCGGGAGACACACAAGGCCTTGCCATCCAGCTGCCGTAACCACCTTAGATCCACCAGACGAGCACGTCAGAACCTTCAATAGCCATCCCAGGTCTAAAGCCACGAGTTTCTTTTCTATACAGTCACAGCCAGCGAGAGGGGACAGCGGCGCTTCTCAAAAGCGGGTCTTTAAGGACATGCACAGTTACAGTTCTTGCTGCTTCGGTTTTCTTCCAAGCCAATCAGCCAGTTCCTAGCAGAGACCGCACATGAACAAGGACGGCCGTTTCTTGATGTGAGCGCCGAAGCCCCCCTCACGACGCGGCAGGAAGGAGGGGAGGGAAGGACGCCAGGCATTTCCAGGGGCCACACCTCATTGCTTGTTGTCGCTTTGTTCTGTTCTGTCGTTGGTTGTTCATAGTTTTGTTGACGCTCTAGCTTAATTAGAAACTTTTTAAGAAAAAAAAAAAACAACTTTGGGATTTTTTTTTTTCCTTACTACTATAATACTGATTCTACAAAATAGAAACTACTTCATTTTAATTGTGTATTATTCAAGCACCTTTGTTGAAGCTCAAAAAAAGAAAAGATTATGCCTCTTTAAACGTTAGCAATTATAGGAATATTTATGTAACTATCTTATGCTTCAGAAACAGAAGTATTTGTGTGCATGTGTATATAATATATATACATATATATTTATACACATACAATTTATGTTTTCCTGTTGAATGTATTTTTATGAGATTTTAACCAGAACAAAGGCAGATAAACAGGCATTCCATATCAATGCTTTTGATCACTTACAGATTTTTTTGAATAACACAAAATCTCATTTACCTGCAGTTTAACCAGAAAGGGGTGTGTGTGTGTGTGTGTGTGTGTGTGTGTGTGTGTGCACTGAGCAGCCAGCAGCACACCTGCTACGGAGAGGATGTCCCTTACTGAAATCTTCGTCTGGATTTGCTTTCAGTTGGTTTTCAATTCGCTCCCTGGCCAGAGACACTGACGGCAGGTTTGACCTGTGCATCAATAATCAGCTCCTGGATTTTTTTTTTTTAATTTTTTCAAACAACGGTTTGAAACAACTACTGGAATATTGTCCACCATAAGCTGGAAGTTTGTTGTAGTTTGCCTCAAATATAACTGACTGTAGACTATAGTGTTAACTTTCCAAACAGCTCTTAGCACTTTTATACTAATGACCCATTTGTGCATTGATTTTTTTTTTTTCTTTTTAAAAATGCTTGTTGTGAAAGACACAGATACCCAGTATGCTTAATGTGAAAAGAAAACGTGTTCTGTTTTGTAAAGGAACTTTCAAGTATTGTTGTAAATACTTGGACAGAGGTTGCTGAACTTTAAAAAAAATTAATTTATTATTATAATGACCTAATTTATTAATCTGAAGATTAACCAGTTTTTGTCTTAGAATATCAAAAAGGAAAAAAGAAAAAGGTGTTCTAGCTGTTTGCATCAAAGGAAAAAGAAAGATTTATTATCAAGGGGCAATATCTTTATCTATTTCCAAAATAAATTTGTGAATATGATGTTACCAAAACAGATTTACATCAGCCTGATTAGTATGAAATTTTGTTGACAATTAATCCATTTCCTGGCATCAAAAATAATATCAAAAAATTTGTAAATGCTTGCTTGTTTTTCAATCATGGCCATATGAAAATACTAACAGGATATATAGGACAAGGTGTAAAATTTTTTTTATTATTATTTTAAAGATATGATTTATCCTGAGTGCTGTATCTATTATTACTCTTTTACTTTGGTTCCTGTTGTGCTCTTGTAAAAGAAAAACAAATATAATTTCCTGAAGAATAAAACAGATATATGGCACTTGGAGTGCACCGTCGTAGTTCAAGTTTGTTCCTTGTTTTCTTCCAAAAAGCAAAGCGGGTTAGGGGCTGGTTGGCAGCAGAGCAGCAGAACGTCAGAGTCACTCGCTTCGCAAAGACTCGCCTGGAATCGGAGACAAACAGCCCGTGCGGGTGCAGCCTCCTGCAGGGCCCGTCCCAGAGGAACCCCGGCCCCTGCAGGACACTGCACTGGGGTACTATTCTTGAGTGACCTACTCACCGTCGGTCACAAGTCACAACTGGCACCTCTTTTCCAAGGTGCTTGGCTGGGACGCAAGTGTGTAAGTGTGAGTGAGATTCATTCGTGTGCTGTGCACGTTGCTGCCGCACCTGAACCGACACAGTTCCCTCACGTGAGGCTGGGTGTGGGATTCTGCAGTTCACGGTGTCTGGTCGCTACTCAGAAGCTTTTGGATGAGGTTTTCAGATTAGGCGTGCCCAGCTGTGTCAAAGCTCACACACCGCGAAGTTTGAGGTGCAAAGTCCCGGGCAGGTCACTACTAAAGAACAAAATCAGGGAAAGCCTTATTAAAAGGGGACTTTGGAGCTGGAGAGATGGCTTGGCAGTTAAGACGCTTGCTACAAAGCCAAAGGACCCATGTAAAGCCAGATGCACAAGGTGGCACATGCATCTGGAGTTCATTTGCAGAGGCTAGAGGCCCTGGTGTGCCCATTCTCTCTGCCCCTCTCTCAAATAAATAAATAAAATATTTTTAAAGGGGGGGGGGGACTTTGACTTGATAGGAGAGAGTAGATGTAACTTCCACACACAGCAGCGTCAACTCTGAAACCACTATAAATAGACAGTGTGTCCTTTAAGTCTGACTTTCTCTAAAGGTGATTTTTACAGATTCAATTCAAGTTAATTGACTAAGTAATATCCTCAACAATGCAAGGGGCAAGTGATAAATAAGCCCAGATACTATCATGGAAGACGTTACTTAGGAAACTCTCGAGTTAGGCCTAGCTATGGCTCCTCCAGTCACCGCTCCCCGGCTCCTCAGTGGAATAAGGAGTGCAGACAGCCTGTGCGCTGACTCTGGACTGGAAATTGAAAAGCCCCCTGATGGCAGAACACACAGAGATTCTCGCAGCACTCATTTCCTGTCAGGGAGGGAGTCCCCGACACCACGTCAGCCTTCCTGGGGCTGATCCGAGCATCAGCGGCTCACCAAGGGAAAAACAAAACAGAAAACACAAAAGCTCAAGTTCCTTGAGTATACATGTTTTTACATTTATTCAGTGCCATGGACGTGACTGGAACTGGCAAGGCGATCATGATTAGTGTGGAATCCGTGAGTAGCTGTATGTGCAATGAGCACTCTAGGAAAACACGGGTGAATAAGATGAAGGCCAGCCATGGGAACAGGCAGAAGCAACAGTTCATTAAGCACCTTAGAGGATACGAACCCCTTTCGGAGTTCACTTCTGCACATGGAACACACCTTCCAAGTGCTGGGAGATTCTGAAGGTGGCGTCCTAATGGTTAAAGTGTGAACAGTGGTCAAACAAGCAGCACGCTACAAAATCCGTTCTCTCCGTCAGTGTCCCAAGTTCACAGCCCAAAGTCATGCCGAGCGTGGGGCTCCACGACGCCCCACACGTGCTCATCTCGCGCTCTCCGAGCAATACTGGTAGGTAGGTGACACAAGCTCTTGTTAAGGGTCGGGGCAGGATCTTGCCTGCACTGAAGGCCAGTGAGAGTGGGAATCGCCCAGTGCTGGCTCTTCGGTGTGATCTGGACGAAGCAAGTCCTAAGAAACTCAAACGGGCATACCACTGATTATAACTGCGCGCACACACAAATGCACACGCACGCACACACACACACACACACACACCATTCCTCGCCTTGACTCAGCCACTTTAGGAAACAGCTCATAATGGTTACATTTACCAAAAGTCATCTCCAGAATGCAAGTGGCCAAGCAGTTCTTTCGCTTCTACAATATGACAAGATTAGTGACGTCGTGATGCATTAATACTGAATCGCAAACCCAAGTTCAAGTGTGCTGCTGGGTTTCCAATAGCAGGAAAGCTATAACTGCCAACTTTCAGACTAATGCCAGAGGACGGGAAGCTCAGAGTCCACAGCCGGTGAGGCTCGCCACGCTTAATACTGCTCTATGTAGGACACAAAACTACAAGAAAGAAAAGAAACATTTTATATAGAAATTTACCACCTATCTCTACTTATGACAGACAGTGGGATTTTATATACATTGTGCATTGATAAAAAGGACCGCTGTGCAATGACTGAATAGTAATACATGGATCTGTAAGAGCAACATTTTAAGAGGCTGGACCCGACAGTGAGAAGACACTAATCAGAATTTCCCAGTAATGAGACGCCAAAAGTCCATGTTCCAGTGAACCACAGATGTTGGCCCTGTATTGAGTCAGAAGACGTAGTGAGATGTCACGCTCATCCACATCTAAGGTCAGCACAGTGGCAGCCACCGGGCATCCTTGGCCTTGGGTCCCCCAAAGAGTGATGGTTGACAGAGGGTAACTCTCCAGGATGGGTGGGAAAGAGCATTTTTATTTCCCACCCTTGAGCACCTGGAGGTGGTGTTTCCTCCACGGTGGAGCTTGACTTCTGGATTCCCTCCCACCCAGTGTGTGCGACACAGAGCAGGAGCACAGCACATGCAAACACGCGCCCGTGGGAAGCACATGCAGAGGACAGAGCCAGGCTTGCAGACAGCCAGTGGCCTGAGGAGCAGGAGCAAAATGAGGGGTGGGGAGGCCACCTCCTGCGCATGCAGGACAGGTTCAGTTACAGTGCTCAATTTTCAGAGTACAGAAGTGAAACTCTTCCGCCCTAGAGAACCCAAATCCTACTCTCATGACAGTGTCCTAGGCACCCACTGTAATTCACAATCCTGCTCTCACGACAGTGTCCTAGGGACCCACTGTAATTCACTATCCTACTCTCATGACAGTGCCCTAGGGACCCACTGTAATTCACAGTCCTACTCTCACGACAGTGTCCTAGGGACCCACTGTAATTCACAATCCTACCCTCACGACAGTGTCCTAGGGACCCACTGTAATTCACAATCCTACCCTCACGACAGTGTCCTAGGGACCCACTGTAATTCACAATCCTGCCCTCACGACAGTGTCCTAGGGACCCACTGTAATTCACAATCCTGCTCTCACGACAGTGTCCTAGGGACCCACTGTAATTCACAATCCTACTCTCACGACAGTGTCCTAGGGACCCACTGTAATTCACTATCCTACTCTCATGACAGTGTCCTAGGGACCCACTGTAATTCACAATCCTACTCTCACGACAGTGTCCTAGGGACCCACTGTAATTCACAATCCTACTCTCACGACAGTGCCCTAGGGACCCACTGTAATTCACAATCCTACCCTCACGACAGTGTCCTAGGGACCCACTGTAATTCACAATCCTACTCTCACGACAGTGTCCTACGGACCCACTGTAATTCACAATCCTGCTCTCACGACAGTGTCCTAGGGACTCACTGTAATTCACAATCCTACTCTCATGACAGTGTCCTAGGGACTCACTGTAATTCACAATCCTACTCTCACTACAGTGTCCTAGGGACTCACTGTAATTCACAATCGTACTCTCATGACAGTGCCCTAGGGACCCACTGTAATTCACAATCCTACTCTCATGACAGTGCCCTAGGGACCCACTGTAATTCACAATCCTACTCTCATGACAGTGTCCTAGGGACCAACTGTTATTCACAATCCTACCCTCATGACAGTGCCCTAGGGACCCACTGTAATTCACAATCCTACTCTCACGACAGTGTCCTAGGGACCCACTGTAATTCACAATCCTACTCTCATGACAGTGCCCTAGGGACCCACTGTAATTCACAATCCTACTCTCATGACAGTGTCCTAGGGACCAACTGTTATTCACAATCCTACCCTCATGACAGTGCCCTAGGACCCACTATAACTAAAAATCCAGACACGTTCTTTATGTTCATCTCATTCCTGTTTTTAGAACAAACCTCAGGACAATCCAGCTTTCAGATCAATGCTAGCATAACACAGAAGCAAAACAGAGATGTCAGGCAGAAAAAGAAAAAAGTCAGAATTTAATAGAGAGAAAAAGCCACACATCAGAAAAACTTTATGTTTCCCATCACAGCAAGTGTCTCCAAGTGGTAACTTCTGCATTCTTCACGTTGGGTCTCTTTCCTTATTATGACGTTAGTGAAGGAAGGCCCATCTGAGGCAAAAGTGTCAGGAATCCCAACCTAGGCCAAGCTCAGCTAACTGATGGAGGAGCCAGGGAACCCCAAGAAGGAGGATGTGGCTGGGAGAAGCTTGTTTTCCAAATTGGATCAACTCCAGGATACATTTTGCAATGCTTTCACAATCTGCTCTAGGAATAAATGCTGCCTTTTAGAACTAAGTTGAAAAGTATTAGTTTTACATGTATGTGAGCTCTTCGGTGCCCTAGACCGTTCACACTTGCTCTTTTCTAAGCATGACCCTCCTCCCCGCCCGCCCCCCACTTAACTTCTTACTCTTCTATGGCCACGCTAATTCATCCTTTGTGATGGTGACCTTTATTCTGTAACAGTTATGGCATTTCTCCCTGTCCTAAGCTGATGAAGTCTTTCTGCCTTTCCCTTCCCATCTCTGTGTGACACACCCACCCCTTTGGAGTTCCCCTCAGCACTGATAAGTGCTGTGATGCTGTTCTCCTCCATCAGCCCTCACAGGCCTTCATTTGAAACCACTTCCTTTCTCAAGCCTTCCAAGATCCGTATGCCCACAATGATACACAGGGAAGTGTGGTAGTAAGCATGGTGTCTCCACCATCAATGTTTACCTTCCAGCTGTGGGGATTCTTTCCAGTGCAGGATCTCAAACAAAAGTCAAAGCTGGGGCTGGAGAGATGGCTTAGCGGTTAAGGCACTTGTCTCTGAAGCCTGAGGACCCATGTTCTACTCTCCAGAACCCACGTTAGCCAGATGCACAAAGGTAAGGCAAGCACAGGGTTCCACATGCCCACTAGGTGGAGCAAGCGTCTGGAGTTCAATTGCAGTGGCTGAGGCCCTGGCATGCCAATTCTCTATCTCTCCTCTCTCTCTGTCTCTCTCTTAAAAAAAGGCAAAAGCTGTAGAGGCACAAAATGTTGGTAGCATTCATGGGTCATATTTCTATCCTCACTCCGCACATTAATACAACTATGTTCGAGGAAGTTCCTTTTTAATCTAAGAGCAAGAAGATGCATTCACTGACCAATCGAAGCTCCCGAGCCATTGCTTATCTACTGTTATGCAACTCACCTTTCAGAATATAGTCAGTCAATAAACTTGGAACCTTCTCACTGTCCTCCTTCATGGCACGAAGAACTGAGAGATGAAGAAAAAGATGAGAGCAACAATTTAAAATACAGATAAGACAGCATTGTGTAGCCTTAGGAATTAATGATATAACTGATTCGTGTGAATTGACGGTTATTTTGTAGATAAGGGAATGCACTGAAGACTCAACAGCTTAGGCTGAGTACTTCCTGCAGATTAGTTCCTGGACTTGACACTCCCAAGCATCAGAGGAGGAAAAAGGAACTGGACAGTCTCAGGGCATCTGCTTGTCCTCACGGGTGGTGGGAGGTGAGGGCGGCAATCTCCTGAGTGGGGTTCAGGAGCCCTCTGGGCCGTGGACCTTGCCAACAGGGGAACCCCTGGAGAACCAGAGTGCGCTGCTCTCTCCAAGAAGCGCTTCCGCCAGACTTCTTGGAAACACTAAAGGAAAGTGTGAGTGAAGAGAGGACTTCTGGCAAGAAGCACCCAGCATCTGCCAGGCTCTCTAACTGTCTTCTGCTAAAGACCCTGAGGAACCGGCTCCCTTCCTAAGTGGAAGCTTTGCATGCGTGCGGGGGGCGGAGGGGGCTGTTACTGGGGGCCAAACATCAAACCCAGTGCTTTGCGCACACGAGGCCACGTGTCTGTCCCTGGCTACACCTGCCCGCCAGCCTGACGATCTTATGTCCTCAGTAAAAACTAAACTATAAACAACAGCCACTCAGTACAATGTCTCAGATTTGGGTTCTTAATCTACATCCTAGATCATCCAGGTAGACAGAAACGCACAAACAAATAGTGTTTTACTAGTGGTTTTTCCCCGTGGGAACGTGCTGCCAGTTTCCCCTGGGACTAAGAGAGGACAATACGGCGCAATCGTCACACCAGTCTTCTGGGACTTGGGTCCTGGTTTCACCATTTCCCAAACTCTGGGACTTTGAAAGGTCACTTTACCGCTCTGTGCACCAACTTTCTCACTTGTAAAACGAGAATCATTTCGAAGACTGGTTAATGATGAAGTAACTCACGTAGGTATACAGAACTTACGATAGCGACTGGTGCTAACCACAATGAGCAGTTTGTATCGTTCTCTTACTACGAGCACGTCTATGCCTCCCTCCTCACAGCTTCTACCAGGAAGGCTGCATACCCTAAAGGGATGTCTGGTTGGCTGGCATGCACAGGTAGTGGCAGCAGAGGCCTAGTCCTCGCCAGTGTTTTCATGAGATGACCACTTCTTTTCTACTTCCATATATGATCCTTACGACAACATTATCACCCTAACTGTCTTAGCCTGGGCATCCATTCCCTCACCAAAACATGCCCAAAGATTCCAAATCGTGTTAGCCTATGAAGACATCATCTAAGAATCACCTAAGAAGGCTGCAGTGTCAGGACAGAAATGACACGGCTGGTCCTTGAGAACTGAGGCTCCTCAGCAATGCCCAGCTCCAGAGAACGTCACGTTCCCTTTAGAAGAATGTTCATCGTTTCCTCTTTCAATCACGTTTTAATTTAACTTTTCTATATGCAATCCTGTTCCAAAAATGAGTGCCATTTAAAGTGGAGCTGCCTGGGAATTAAGAGACCAAGTCCTGCAGTTAACCACTTTCCTATGTGATCGTGCACACTCATAAATCCGCAAGCTCTTCCTGAAAATGTAGGTTCTTTATCTTAGGCTAGCTGACAACACTTGGTTTGTCCAAGTCCAAATGTACTGCTCGCCAAGAGAAAGCACAAAAGCCTGGGGTGAGCAGGCTTCCAGGTGGCCAACAGGACAGTATACTTGCTTCTTTGCTTGAGTGTCCCACGTACATCCATCTGTGTCCTGACTTTCTACAACAAATTCCACCATCAATATCCATGCATGTGACGTGCTTTCCCCTGGGTCCCGCCAAAAAACTGACACAGAACGCAGAATGAGAAACAAACCAACTGATTAACCAAATCCAAACCATTTTTTGTTTGTTTGTTGTTTACGCTGGCTTGCAATTTCCTATGTAGTCCAGGCCAGTCTTGGTCTCCTAGCAATCCACCTGCCTCAGCCTCCCAAGAGCTGGGATTATATTTTAAATGCAAGGAAAATTGAGCTGATTGTGACGTGACCCAAACTACACATAATTTATTTGCTACAAGGTAAACTGAGAACAGACCGTCACCTTAGTTTCTTTAATGTGACCATGACAGGGTAAGTGACAGCCAGGGATGTCTCTGAAGCAGGAGAAACCAGAATTACACGCTCATTTATGACTGACCTAAGACATACCAAAGTGATGTAGACTGAGGTGCTTACACATTGCTTTAGAATGCAAGTCCCTCCAAGGGGAAGCACCTTTCTCTGCCTTCTTCACTAACATACCCCCAGTGCTCAGAAAACAGCTTGGCATAGAGCAGGCCCTACCAATACTGGCTAAGCGAGTGCATGTTTTTAAAATAACACAATCCATGTGTGCTCTACCTGCACCCACTACCTGTGTTCTACATGCTAAGTCCTTCCTATTCAGCTACTGAAAATCAAAGTCATATAAGGTCCACAAAGTATGTCATTCATTGACAAGTGGATATGTTCTTACATAAGAGGTGATGGAGATGCTAACAAGTTACAATTTTTCCCAAAAAATACTTAGCTCTTAACGATTTTAAAATATAATAAAATTAGAAAAATCAAAAAATACAAGAGTTTGGGCTGCACTTGATGTTGTAACTATTTTTAGTTTCACTGTCATAAGAGTAAAATGCCCACCATTTACACTGACAAAACAAACAATAACCAAATGAGGAAAGGAAAAGCTGGGAGCTTAGGAATCAGCGAGAGTAAGTCAGACAAGGGTTTCACTCCATCTTTGCTCACTTTTGGTTAATATCTGGAGATCTTCAACAGATGGCGGTCCATTTTTCTTCTCATAAGGGATGACCGTTGTCAAATACTGTCAAGTTAAAAAGCAAAAAAGCATCATTAGTTCTGAGTGAAGTTACTTGCAAAAACTGCGATGCATTTACTGCCAGGTCCACTTCAGACCTTGAGCAGGAGCTGGCCTGGTGACGGGACCCAGGCGGGCACACAGCAGCAGCACCTGTCTCGGCTGCAGCTCACTTTCCTGCCCCTGCCCACCTTGCCCTGTTTCATTCAAGCCTCGTCAACACCAATAACCCCTTCCTTGCATTTCATAAGACAAGGGCCCAGCACAATTTATATATTTACTTTTGTGCGTGAAGTGTATACCACCACACCCAGCTCTGCTTGTTCATTTTTAAAGTGAAGTCTTATCTAGCACTCTCCCCACATGTTTTTCAACACATTTACAAAACAGTAATTAAACAACAAAGTTTTAACAGCTCTATACAACATAATCACAATTTTCAGCATCCAAATCCTTCCCTTCCAGACTTTTTTTATTCTGGTTAAAAACAGTAAACATGACACATATGACAATCTTAGACACATCACAGCTTCTCCAAAAGCTGACAGACACGCCTGCCAGCAATTACCAAGCATGTGATTGTTATTTTAAATTACTGTGTAAGTAGTTATAAATGGTTTTAGGTAGTAAAGGAGGTAAGAAAAGTGAAAGACTGGTCTACCAAGGTGAAGGAAAAATAAGCATTTCTGAATGTGGGACACACTGCCTGTGTCACTCCCCTTAAACACTCCCAAGCGTCAGTGCTGTGTCCTAACACTGCAGTCCGGGAAAGCGCCACGTAGAAAGGGTGGTCCAAACTCCTTTCTGACAACACTACCAAAACGCTGGAGTTCCAAGGCGCTCTGCTTGCTCAGGAAGCTAGTGGTCTGTCCTGAGAACCTCCTCAGCCCTGCCCGTTCGTTACTCCAGTCTAGCGCTAATCTGCAGCCAGTGATAAAAAGTTGCTTAGCAATAGCCAGACCTGCAGGTCCCACGCAGTAGTAAGAATGAGCTGTCAGCCTCTTTAAAAAGCTGTGTTTCTCTTTCCTCAATGAGATTCCTCCTGGTGAGACTCAATGCTTCTTTGTTAAATATGCCCAAGAAAGCTGGAAATACTGCTGCCTGGCTCTTCCCTCACAGCACCTGTGCCAAGTGATGTGGAGAAGCACTGGGAATCTGCGCCTTGGCTGCGGACAGACGGCTGTGGGTTAGGGCCTCCCGGCCACACTCCCATGGGTCAGGTTGGTTTGGAAGTTATTGTTCCAACTTGTGGGTTAAGAGAGGGGAGTGGTACAGAATGAAAATTAAAATTCAGCCGTCATTCATACAGCCTCTTTCTGAGCTGCAAATTTTAGTGTGACCCTGCCTTTAGTGTCCATCATCTCCCTTCCTGAGAATATTTGGTTTAAAAAAAAAAAGTCTAGGCATATGATTCTTTTGACAAACTGCCTACAAGGAATATTCTACACTTCTTTCCTAATCACATAAGAGCTGACCTAAGTTTTCCTTCGTAAGGTGGAAAGTCACATGGTGAAGGGTAATTTCAAGCATATTCACCAATGTGTGTGTTTCCCATGTCTGTGATGTCCCTGAGGTTATGTGAACCTGCCCAGAGCACGTGTGTGTATACCGCTCACACAGCACGTACCTTCCCACGCACGGCGCTTTCTGCCTCAGTCGGCAGACACCTGAGCTGGCTGACTACGTATCTTTAAGACACACAGATTTGCAGTTAAAAGAAGCAAATATACTCTCAACATATTTTGGACCTAAAACTCTACTCTTAACAATACCCACATACGGCTGCTTTCTCCTTAAAATGAGGGCTTGTCTGCTAGATTTTTAGAATTAGAGTAGTATTCTAGTTCAGTTATTTTCAGAGTCAGACTGCTCTACACATGCAACTCACTAGGTCAATGTATGAATGGCTATTCACTCAAAGGCAGCATGAGGAACGGAGCTCTGAAACACGCTGAAGAAGGCAGTCAGTCTAGTGTCCAATTTGAAAAATGCTTTTCCCCACAGGTACATTCTGTTCATTGTCACGACTATAAATATCATAATGAACTTTCACTTTTCTCTTTAAAGGAATGGTCTTAGTAAATTAGTAAAAGGGCCAGTTCTCGGGGTCTTCACTTACACACACACACACACACAAAAAAAAAAAAAAAAAAAAAAAAAAAAAAAAAAAAAAAAAACACGAAAAGGCAGAGAATGAGGAAAATAAGGGTAACGGAGCACCTGTTTCTCTCCACCTGAGTTTCCAAAGGTGTGGCGGAGGCCGTGCTGAATGACATGTGAGATGCCTTCCATGCTGAAGCGCTAGAGGCAGCGACACAGGCCAGGAGAAGAGGACAGGGAAGGAAGTTCAGAGACGTTAGTAAGAACGCATGGTGACTGGTGGGCCCACCACACAAGCAGTTAGAAGATGCCGCCACGACTCATTCTCGTGAAGCAGACAGCGCCGGGCTGCCCGCGCCTCCTTCCGGTGCACGCCCACGCAGAAGCATATGACGCTCTTCATGAAGGCTTTTCCTGACACAACCAACTTGCTCCAACACACACAGTCAGTTATACACATATCACACAAAATGTATCACATAAGTTTAAGACAGCTTTTATATTATTTACCTACACTTTATCAACTCTGAAAACTTAATTCTCAGCAACATGCATATATTCAGCTTAAGCTTATATATTTCCACATCAGTTCAGACAGAGTATGTGAACCTAACATTCAAAACCCTGTTACTTGGAGACCTGATTGGCGCTTCCCACTCCTCCGCAGGCACCTGCCTCTGCCTTCCTGCAGGAAATGCAACGTGGGAGACGGCACATGCCGCCTGGGGAACAGAGTGGATCCCGTTTGCCAGCTGAGCCCCAAAAACCTTCTGCACAGACTATCTGCTGTTTCCAGCAAGCAATGCCAGCTGCTTAGTTCTCCCAGTGATCTCCAGGAGTTCCTAGAATTCATTGTTCTGAAACAGGATTCAGGGGTTTTTGTTCTTTCTTTCTTTCTTTTTTTCCCTCAACAACCTATCTGGGTCTGTAACACCAGGCCAGTGTCGTGGCTCGGTGAAGAGAGCACAGTGGCATCCAGCTGGCCGCTGAGTCGGGGCAGGACAGGGATTCCTACAGCGTGACTAATTAAGGCAAAAGCCTCCTGAGAAGGAAGTTATCGTCTGATTCACCGGATGGCGCCTTTCCCTGGAATTTTAGGGGAAAGTTGAACCAGTAAACACATTGACAAAGTCAACATAAAGAGTATTTTTCCAGGCCCTGAGGAGAAGAGGAGAGGACCCCACTGCAGAGGCCCTGGCTGGAGAAAGGTGTACTTCAGACCACAGCATGCCGAGGGGTGGCCCGGGGACACCAGGAGCCCTGAAATCTGGTGCATGAGCTCAAAGTCACTTTCTTAACATTGCTGAGACGTGGCTGCCTTTTGCTGTCACTGCACAGCGCTAGCCTGCATACTGACCACGTCTTTGAAGTGTACACGCACCTTGACCACGGTCACCCTTTCCATTCACTGCCTGTCATGACTCATGGAGTGATGTCTCTGAAGACAGACTGAATGCAGAGCCGTTGAGAAGCCTTCAGTCAAGTTAGACAGCAAGAAGACTGACAAAAATATGCACCAATGACAGTTTTTCACCACAACCTTTAAAGTTCTTTCCCATAACAATAATGCAGAATTAACTATTTTGGGGATTTTTAATGAATTAATATTTTCATTTCATCAGGCTTAATTTCTGATCCAGTAAATATTTGGAGCCCTCAATAAGTAAGGGCTGAGACATGCCCCAGGTCTCATAGTTGAGGGTGTGCCCTGCCTCACTCACTTGACTCAGTGGCACTGCTGGAAATCTGAGCACTACGCTTGTCTTGTGGGGACACGGACGACCACACTCTGTTCCTGCAACATTTTTCCTACATCTTTCCCACATCTGGCTCTGCATGCCCATCTGGTCAAGATACTTAGACAGCTCTTCACTTTGCTAAGAATGTAATCATTACCTTTAATGGAAATGGCTAGTTTTACAAGAAATTGGGTTTTCTGCACACCATTACATGATTTGTTCAAGCTTTACAAAATAGATTAGATCAACAAGATGGTACCCTGGGCTCCAGAGTTAGCAATAAAAATTCTAGGAAATCATTTTGAAATAAGAAGTTCAGTTCATTTTTAAATATTTTACCAAATACAGTTCCTCTAAAATGCAATTAAGATGAAAGTACTGATTTTCAGTTTATATTACCTGGCTCCATTATCTAGGGGTCTGCTAAAGCCAGACACAAATTCAGAAAATCTCAAGTGGGGTGAGGAGTTAGAATTCACATGATAGGAAATGAGAGAATTGTTGGGGCTGCTCTGAGTTGAAGGAGAGACTCCATCTCAAGGAATATAAGGGTACACAATAGAAGAGGGTACCCAACATTCTCTGGCCTCCACACATGCACACACCTGCACACGCATGTGCATATACCATAGACACATCATACAGCACACCACACATTCTCTATACACACATATGTGCACTCAATAAAATTACCTAACTAGAAAAGAAAAAAAAAAAAACAGAACCTGGGCTGGAGAGATGGCTCAGCAGTTAAGGTGCTTGCCCATAAGGCCTAATGTCCCAAGTTCAATTCCCATACCCACATAAAGCCAGATGTATCTGGAGTTCATTTACAGTGGCTAGAGTCCCTGGTGTGCTCATTCTCTCCCCCACCCCAATTTCTCTCCTTGAAAATAAGGAAACAAATAAATAAAATAATTTTAAAAGAAAACCAGAACACTTTATTGAGGAAGGGAGAAACACAGCAACAAAGAAACCAACTGTGGCTAAGAACATTCCTCCACCCAGGGCTCTAGAGCCATGAACTCCTACCTCCCAGGAACACATGACAAAAGTTGTCCCCCTTCACTTCATTCTCAAGCTCTCCCTCTCTGCTGGCCCTTCTCCAGCGGCCAGTTTAAATTCTCAAACCCTCACACTTCTTCCCTGAGTTTCCTGAAGCAGCTCTTTCCAGCGTCTTTTCTTGGACACTGCAGAGCTCTGTGAGACATCCACGCTCCCCGTGGGTCCCCAGCACTGTCCTGCTCGGCATTCCCTATGCCTGGCTTCTCCCAATCCCATTCATCTGACATTTCCCACCTCAATCAACTTGGAGCTCCACTTCGCTAAGACCAGGGAGGTTCCCCTGTTTGTTTATGTATTGTTTCTGAAGAAAGGTCTGGCTATATTGTCAAGACCAGCCCTAATTCCCATGCTCCAGGAGCCCTCCCCCTCAGTCTCGTGAGTAGCTAGGACAGCAGGCACATACCAACTGTCACCGCGCCCAGCCAATCAGAATTATTTTTAATGTGAGCTGCACAGCGCAAGATCCAAAGAGAAAGACAGAAACTAAAAGACAAAAGCTGATTAGGTCAATCTTTCATAAATTCAACACCGTTCTTAAAACTCTTAAGTTCAGAAACAAGGTCAGAGCAGACCCTTCTTTTGTCCTTCAAAAGCACAAACTTGTCCTCGGTATGCTGGAGGTATCTGATGACACAAGCCACAGAGCCTCTGGTAACTACCACTCGCAGTACAGTACTCGCAGGTTTTGTGAATATGTGTAAACCAAAAGTATCTGGAATCAGAAAATAAATTTTTAAAGTTGTCTTGGGCAGAAAAATACCAAACTAGAAATCAGACAGGTGGGGTCTCTGTCCGCCGCACAGCTCTGCTGCTATGTGACGTGAGCAGTAACTGGCTTGCTGACGCCTGTCGTCGCCATGAGGAGGCAGTCAAGCGGTACCACTCTTAATTCCTAAATATACGATTGACTTCAAGCAAAAAGCTACCGTTTGGAGGAGGGGGCTGAGGAGATGGCTTGGAGTTAAGGAGTTTACCTGCAAAGCCAAAGGATCCCGGTTCGATTCTCCAGGACCCACATAAGCCAGATGGACAAAATGGCACACGCATCTGGAGTTCGTTTGCAGTGGCTGGAGGCCCTGGCGCACCCATTCATATCTCTCTCTCTCTCTCTCTCAAATGAATAAATAAAATATATTAAAAAATTTTTTTAAAGCTACACTTTTTAAAGAAGGCAAATCAAACCTCACACAAACATACATACACATACAACAGAAGCCCAAAAGGTCACATGAGGCTGTAAGTGGCCGGAATGACAGATGTGCAGGGCAAGATGACACACGGAGTGTCCACCTCTCTAACGGCTTCGTTTCCCTATGAAGCGATGAGTGTCGTGTGGAGAAGGAGACAAGGTCGTGTGCACCTGTCTACCACAGCGACTTGAACAGTCACAAGCAGCAATTGTAAACGCCTGCCAGGCTAAAGGTGTGGCAAGCCCAGCTCCACAGCCCACCAGCCTCACAGCCTGGAATCATGTGACCTTACCATGATGCCTCTGGATGTCATGCAAGAGAAGGAAAGCTTGAGCCAGAAGCGGACAACAGTCTGAGTATGAACAGAGAATGACAGCATGACAGGACATAAACTGACTGGCCAAAGGAACAAGCGACGGATTCTGAAATTTCCACTGAGGAGCACAGGAAGTCAAAGCAAGATTAATAGAGCAAAGCCAAATAACCTTGACGACATGGTTTGGAAAACAATGGAGCAAGTGCGAACTGAAGCCTTACACAGCACAGGACAAGCAGAGGACAAAGATGAGAAGAAGAAAGGAAGTCCAAGCTGAAGCCAGTGAGAAGAGGGGAGGAGGTCCATAGTCCAGTCAACAGATTCGGCTTTACAAATGCTCTGTTTGTTTGTTTTTTTAACTAAAACCTTTTAAAAAGGTAAAATAAGTTTTAGAAGATAAAACCTCAGGGACAGATTAAATTTACTCTTTGGTAAGCATCCTCTCATTTAGAAATGCTACGTTTACAACAGTGAAAGCAGATGCAGTATTATCAGGTGCTTATGGTGCTTAACTGGGCCTGAGGGAAGAGCTTTGCTATAACTCTATCTTATGAGTAGGAGGAGAAAGAGAGAAGGGATTGGGGCTGGGGACCATGTCTTTCTTGAGCATTTCGCAAGGTGAAGTATCACAGACATGTCAAGGCACTGACCACCAAGTTTCAGGGTTAGGGCTGTTGAATAAAGGGCACTGAAGACATTTTACTCTTTAGTTTAAATGAATCATTAAGAGTAATTTAAAAAATACGGCTGGAAAGACAGCAGGTAACACACTTGCCTGCAAGACCTAGTGACCCATGTTCGACTCTCCAGGTCCCATGTAAGCCAGATGCACAAGGTGACACAAGCACCCAAGGTCACACATGTGCACAAGGCGGCACAGACTTCTGCAGTTCGATTACAGTGGCTGGAGGCCCTGGTGCATCACTGTTTTCTCTCTCTCTCTCTCTCTCTCTCTCTCTCTCTCTCTTGCTCTCTCACATGAAAAAAAAAAAAAAGACAAGTCTGTTGGGCTTGCCTCAAAAAAAAGATTACTAAAAATATGATGCATGCCAGGAGGCAATCCTTGCCATTTAACCTCCGTTTCCATTTATGAAATAGAGAATGCAAAGGGCCAAACTCTACAGTGAAAACCTGGCAAAGGCTGTCATTCTAAAGGCCCCACCCCACTTCCCACAGTGCCTTTAGGAAGGAGAGCATAATTCCACATCCTGGCCTTTTCAGAATGGGCTTCTGAAAGGAGACTGTCTCTAAACAGGAAAGTGATTAAGCATGACAACATTTACTTTATTGTTGCCCTCCCTATAGACAGAATAAACTAATGTGACAGGGTCAGAAGGAAGGGGTTACTCAACATTGCCCTTGAAAACATTATTTTAATCAGAATATTCACAATTGCCTCAGGATCATTTCCTTCCCAGGCAAATGCCTGAAATGTCTCAGAATCAGTCATTTTCTAGAAACAGTTCTTAGACAAAACCAGGAGTAAGTGTAAACAAGACAATTGAGAAAACTCTGAAAGACAAAGAAATAGGCCAAGATTTCGAAGCAAATATACAACATGCCTGCTGACTGCAAGCAGGGAAATGCAAGCCACAGTACCTGCACTTGCTCTAGATGATGACCGTGCACTTCCTCTGGATAAATGTACTTCCTCTCTAGATGATAACTCCACACTTCCTCTAGGTAACTAACTGTACTTCCTTCCACTATGTTCTGCTTCTCTGAGCTAATGCTCTGTGGAGCTGGCATTTGGTTAAACCTAAAATGGCAATATTAATAGCATCTACAATGTAGTACTGCCATGAGGGTACATTGAAATAACCCACGAGCAGCATTCAGACAAGTGTTCAGAAAATATCAATATTCAAAAAATCTGGACTATATTCTCACCTAGGAGGGGCCAAAAGAACCTTTTTGCCATCACTCCCAAAATCACCACATCCTTCTACACTTTCTGGAACAGCCAAAACAGTATATCAAATTCTCCAAATACAAATAAAATTGCAACTAAGATATATTAAATTCTTGATTATAAATGCTGCTTTAAAGGATTGGATACAACAAAAAGAAAAGACTGTCCTATCTATGGGTGAAAACAAGTAACAGTTTCCGATGACTGAAGGTCTTTCTGAACAATGAAAAGATTGTGGAAACCTCTGCAAACTCAGAAGCAGCAACGATCAGGTGCAGTGTTGTAGTGTGTTCATTCTGTTCTGAATCCTCAATACCAACCCTCTCTAGACAAGGTGCATTCATCAGCTCAACTAATGTGACAAAAAGCAAGATCTAAGACAGGGAAAAGACAAACTATGAGGCAGCCAGGAAATTCAGACTAGCCAGGGTAGTTTTGGAAAATCTCATTGTCAAAGCTCAATGTCAGAAAGGTTAGGAAGAGACTTAAGGAAGGCTTTTCATTTTTTCTCACTTAGTCTCTGACTCTTCATTAATATCCTTTACCCTGAACAAGTTCAGAAGTAAAATAACAATAGAATACTGTTATTTATAAATCACATATTGAATAGTTTGATAATTCTCAAGTATTAATTCACTGAGTAGTCATTTTGACTTTTAGCAAATTAAAATTCTTAAAATAATAAAAACACAAAGCATTAGAAAAAGTACAGAATAAAAACAATAAGTATCAAAAATTTACAAAGCAGGGCTGGAGAGAGTAGTGGTTAAGGCGCTTGCATGCAAAGCCTAAGGATCCATGTTCTACTCTCCAGATCCCACGTTAGCCAGACACACAAAGGGGAGGCAAGTGCAAGGTGGCACAAGCATCTGCAGTTCAATTGTAGTGGCTGAGGCCCTGGCATGCCAATTCTCTCTCTCTCTCTCTCTCTCTCTTCCTCTCTCCCTCTCACTCTCAATCTCTCTAAAAAAAATTAAATATATTTTTTAATTTACAAAACAAAAGTATTAAGTTAGCAAACACTACGTAAGGTGGAAAAGTCAGCCTTGATCAAGAGTGGGTGAAAAGCTATTACTGCGGGTAGCTTTGTACATACGAAGAAAACAAAACAGACTTGCCGTGAATCGTAACGAGAGGTACCTCAGCAGAAAGGACAGTCATGTTGCTGTGACAGGAAACCCTGTACAAGGAAGCATCCGTCTTCCAAGCCCAGCTCTCCCCCGTTTGTAAGCAATTCTCTCCCCAAACGCCAAAAGTAACTAACTAATGAAGATAACAGGATTCTTGTTACAACAGTTTCCTGTTTCTCTAGTACCCATTTGTCACTGACTACTGATGGCCTAAAGCTTTCAGGGTAGGTCGACCTTCTAAGGTTTGACTGAGGCAGTCGTACATTCTGATGGTGGACAGAGTAAGACTGAGCTCTCTCTAGAAAGGTCAATGGGAGACCTTCCTGTGGCGGGAGCCGGCTGAGCTGATGTGGCAGCACCCTAGTGATTTGGCCCGATGCGTCACCCTCTACCCCCACCCAAGACGTCATCGTGTCATAGTGGTGACAGGCTGGACTCAGCGACATCCACTGCTCCCAGATCTGTGGCAAAGCCGTGCAAGATTCACTGAAAATGGGGGCAAACGCTCAGAAGACACCTGGGAGCAGCATGAAAATCGTGAAAGGGAAAAAGGAATAATCAACCCCGGCTAAAGCTGGAAGCGCTGCAGTCAGAGGTGAAGGTGCGTGAGGGCCTGCTGGGCCGGGGAGGTCACCTCATTCCATGGAAGAAACACCTGTCTGCAGCTGAAGATGGTAATGAATTGGCATGGGTCACTCAAAAAGGGAAGGAAGGAAGGAAGGAAGGAAGGAAGGAAGGAAGGAAGGAAGGAGAGGGAGGGAGGGAGAAAGGGAGGAAGGGAGAGAGAGAAGGAAGGAAGGAAGGAAGGAAGGAAGGAAGGAAGGAAGGAAGGAAGGAAGGAAGGAGGAAAGGAAGGAAGGAAGGAAGGCTAGTTTAAGAAAGGATACTAAGATTCCTAACTCTGCAAGACAGAATAAGCCCCCTCAGATGTGACTTGCAAATCAAAGGCATCACTGGATTTTTAGAGCGTAAATGGGCTGTGGATGGCCCAGTGAGTAAGTGTGCTTGCTGGGCACTGAGTTCAGATCCCAGTACCCGCATAAATGCCAGGAGGGGGCTGGAGAGATGGCTTAGCAGTTAAGTGCTTGCCTGTAAAGCCTAAGGACCCTGGTTCGAGGCTCGACTCCCCAGGACCCACGTTAGCCAGATGCACAAGGGGACGCACGCATCTGGAGTTCGTTTGCAGTGGCTGGAGGCCCTGGCGTGCCCATTCTCTCTCTACTCTATCTGCCTCTTTCTCTCTGTCTGTCACTCTCAAATAAATAAATAATTTTAAAAAATAAAATAAAAAATAAAAAATAAATGCCAGGAGGAATCCCAGCACTTGAGGCACAGACGGGGGATCCAGTAGTGAGCTGGCTAGCTAAACTACCCAAATCAGCAAGCTCTGGGTTCAAGTAATAGACCTTGCCTCAAAAAGTAAGATCAGATGAAAGAGAGAGACGCGGGGACGCTCAACACCTTCCAAGGCAGAGATCCAGAGGCTCCTTAGAGCTCAGCACTGAAGTGGACTTAAAACCCACCCACCACAGCTCAGAGAATTTTGCAAAAGAGGGGGGCGGAAAGATTGTAAGAGCCATAGGTTGAGACATCAAGCCCAGAAACACTGCCTGCCCCCCAAAAAATAACTGACTGCTACTCCCACAAGCGACTGCAAACCCCACGGAGGACGGTCCCCAGTGGAATGGGGCAGGGATGAGGGAAAGGAAGGTACCAACCCATGATGTAACCATATGAAATACATTGTTAATAATATGAAATTTTAATGCCCCCCCCAAAAGGTAGAGCGCATACCTGATGTCAACCTCTGGCCTTCACACAAGCACTCACAAATAGACGTGTGTACACACACACACACACGTATGTCCTTTTTCATCCACATCAGTGTACTCAAGTATGACGCCTTTCAAAGTTGAGATCATCCTAGATGGACAGCAGCTACCGAGTTACACCATGTCTGGTATATTTACAACTCATATTCAAGAGAATCACCTCAAAAATGTAATGACCTGTGAAAATGTTTGATATAAACAGAGGCTTTCCCCTCAAAAAGCCCCACTAGAGTGGTAATAATTCAAATCCAAATCCCGGAGGTCTGGGTCAGTCTCCATGTACTAGCAAGGAGGCACTGGGAAGCACTGCACACACGCCTCATGAAGCCTGCGCTGTAAGGAGACATGTGAGCCAAAGATTCTAATACAACATGCTAACGCTACGAGAGTGCATGTATCTCACAAGCAGATGGGAAACCATCTCAAACATGACAACACGGGCAGCATGTCAGAGAACACAAACAGCTGGTAGGCCACACCACTGCCCACCTTCAGATCAGTGTGCATTCAGAGGCTGAGAATGTGCATTACTGCTCAGAGACATGACTAACTTCTCCGAGAGCAAGGGGACCGTGGAGATGATGGTGCAGTGGGTAAAAGTGAACTGAGCGCGAAAGGGCCCGAGCACCGTCTCATGGCAGAGGAGTGACCAAGGCAGCTCGCCAGCAGTGAGTCAACCACCTCACCCAGCATTTTTGTCTGCTTGGTTGACTGTGCCATTGACTACCACCTGACATCACAACGTCCATTCATTCCTTTCCTTACATACTACGCATCTCCCTCTAGAACTGACGCTCCACAATGGCACACAGCTGGCCTGTTCTACTCCCCACTGTGCTCTGAACAGCGTCTGGCACAAGACAGGTATTCCACACACACACTGGCTGAGTGAGTGCATGCTGTTGTACCTCACCCCATCTATAACGCTGGTATTCTGAAAATTAACCCCATAAAAAATCCCCTATTTTCTGTTTTTTTTTGTTTTGTTTTGTTTTGTTTTTGTTTGTTTGTTTGTTTTTCAAGGTAGGGTTTCACTCTAGCTCAGGTTGACCTGTAATTCACTCTTTAGTCTCAAGGAGGCCTTAAACTCACGGCAGTCCTTCTACCTCTGCCTCCCAAATGCTGGGATTAAAGACGTGTGCCACCATGCCCGGCCAAAATCCCCTATTTCCTTCAGCAAATATTTGAAACAAAACATGCCCCTAAAACTAACACCTACAGACTTTAGCTCTGCTCTCTACCCACCCAGATGTTTCCTAAGAGTTCCTGGACCTGAAACTGTGGGAGCAGTATCTTGCCCACTACAGCTAGACACACTGCTTCAATGAAACATGCTTGAAAAACGGAAGTTCTTCCAGGACTGAGGAAAACTTGCGAGTTCTGCTATCTCAAAAACACTGGTGGCAAGAAGATAAAAAGCAACATTATTAGGGAAAAAAACAAAACAAAACAGGTAACACAAGACATCTACAAGGAGGTAATTAATATCACTGATGCTCGAGAAAAGGCCACGGTTACGTAAGATGTCTGAGAAGGTAACACCTCAAGCTCTCTGTTTACCCAACCGGCCATTTCACTTAACAGTTCTTTAGAGCCACCAACCACTATCTTCAAAATCACATGTTTCGAGCTGTCTGGGTCACAGAGAGGATGGCTTTTCTCTGGAATTTTACCTTAAAAAAAAAAAAAGAAAGAAAGAAAAGACATAAGAAATAAGTGCCAGGAGTTGAGCCATGCCATTACTGTCCTGACTGAAATTTTGGACACAAGTAGTAGCTCAGGACCAATGAGCAACTTCACAAGTTCGAATATTGTGAAGAAAAAAAGAAATGACTGTTCCGTGAATCTATTTCAGGACTAATGAAGTTCAAAGACGACTCCCATGCTGTCTTGCCAAATCTGCTTCTCAGCATAAGCGCCATGTAAAATCACACAATGGCTCCATGCTAACCCTGTTTACATGGGAATTACAAAAAGAAGCCTTTAAACCCCTCTAGGGATAAATCTGTTTTTCTCAGCCAAGTGTTAACACCAATAAATAGAGGATTTACATGTAATCCCTAAAAGCAGTTAGGCAGAAATTAACATCCATGTTAGGACTTTTTCACTAAGAATTTTTACTCAGTTCCACTAGGATAATAGGGCAATTTAAAGAATGCAATTTTTTAAAATTACATGCAAATATAAAATACTGCTGATATCTGGAAAACAATTTCCAGGGCTATGTGTTTAAAACAAATGTACAGTGTGGTTCTCTATTCAGTATAGTCCCTAGAAATGACTAAATAAATGCCCTTTCAAACAATACTGCCATTTGTCAAAAATAAAGTACTTTTCCAAGTCCATTTATAAGCTCGGCCCTTCCTAACATTGTACAAATGCATATTACTCTAAGAAAATGTGAACTTACTCATAGTTATTAATACCACTATAAATGGACTACGTGGTAAGACTCTTTTTGTATGAACTACTCACTAGTGATCCCAACAACAGAATTCTCTTCCCAGGATTTTGTGAGCATCTGCCAAGGAAATCTATTTTCTTGGAGATTTTATATATATATTGTTTGTTTCTCAAGGTAGGGTCTCACTCTGGCCCAGGCTGATTTGGAATTCACTATGTAGTCCAGGGTGGCCTTAAACTCCTCCTACCTCTGCTTCGCAAGTGCTGGGATTAAAGGCGTGCATCACCACGCCCATTACATTACTTTTGATTATAAGGGCCAGTTTGTGATATGTCACCAACACTGAATTAAAAAGTCTCCTTTAAAAACCTGACCCAACCACTATACTCTAAAAATAGTCCCAACATTTTCTCACAAATAAAGTCAAGATGGGAACATACAAGGCTTCAACTATCACAGGGAAAGAGAAGGGCTCAAGATCAACTAAAGAAATATACCTCATAATTGACATACAATGTTTACAATGAAATTTAATCCAGTGAAATCAAAAGACATAAGAAAAAAGCATTAAACAGAAAACAAAGTATCTCATATGAAAGGTCAAAATTTCAAATATTCTAATTTGGTCTCACTGTCAGCAGTATCGTGATCTCCCAATATGTGACGAAACGGCTGATGTCACAGAGCTGCCACTGATGTGACAAGTCAAGAGGAGCCTGTCTAAAATGTGCATTTACAGTGGGTCAGTGCTGCCGGCCCTAAACTGACCCTCTCACTCTCTCACACACAACTCAGAAGTGAGCAAATGTTGGGAAATAAAGCCGTTCATAGGCCTGAGCCAAATACAAACTAGTTACAACCACTAGTAACATTCCGCTGCAGGAGGGAATGATCGCTTTCTTTGCGTGAAGACGTTTTCCCTTTTTTCGCGTCTTCTCTGCACCAACTTCACCACACCTCAGTGGTGAATTCTCCAGAGGACACTAAAAGCATCACCAAGTGGGAGGGGGATGTGTGGACCACCGCAGACAGCTGCTCTGAGACACGTGTGACCCGGGCTCTGTCCCGCCTACAAAGCACCACTTACTGTGCCCGGCACGTGGCTTCTCTCGCTCTTCCCGTTCTGAGAGCTGCTGTTCCTCAGCTTCTTCTTCTTGGCGGTTTCTTTGTGCTCCTTCTGTTTGTTCTGCACTTCGATCAGAACAGAAATGAAGCTGTTTTTCACTTCCTTCTCAAACTCCAGCTCATCTCGCAGTGCCAACTGCCGCACCAGCTCCTCGGAGTACTCCTTAGTGGCTGTCTCAATTTCCTCCAGCAGCTCATTCAGTTCGGACACTGATAGCCTTTTCACTCCTATAGCCAGACAGAAAGCACAGCAGACACTAAGACAACAGCACGTCTTACACGAAAGCAAGAATCATCATCTAAGCGATGAGGGCCAAGCCTTCAGATCTTCACGGCACCCTGAAGCTCCGGAAGTGAGTGGGTGAAGGCGTTTCTCAGCAGGCCGAGATGGAGAGTAGAGCACCACTGCTGGTGTGCGTAAATCAAGCACCAGTGAGAGTACCACAGTCGAGACCACGCTGGTGTGAGGTGCAGAAAGTGCCAGCTGACAAGCGGCCAGCAACTGAGCGAGGCTCTAGCACACTTCTAAAGGAGGAAGAGTCCGCGTGAGAGAATCCAACGCGGGTTTAATCCCACATGCCTGTGTGGTGAATTCCGCTAACCACCAGGAGGAAGAAAGTGGACAGTTTTCCCTGAAACCCCACTAAGTGTTCCTCAGCACCCCACCACAGGACAGCTGGGACACTGCTGAAGTCCTGCCGCCTCGACCTCACAATGAGACTGCGTGGCTTTGAGAAAAGTCTTTGAAGAAGTCAAGAGAAAGGAGCTTGTGAGGATGGGCCAAATCCAGTGTTAAGTGCTGTCCTTACAAAAGGAGGACAACTGGACAGAGGACACAGAATGTCACATGAGGACCCAGGGAGACAATCCCACCTGACAAGACAATCCCACCTGACAGCCAAAAAAAAACTTGCCAACAGATTAATCTCAGACGCCCAGCTTAACGAGCTACAAAAAGGTAAACTCCCTGTCTATCCACCAGTCTGAGGCAGTTACGGTAACTCTAGCAAACTAACTCGCAATTCTTGTATCATCAGATATCAAGATCTGGAGTCAGGACTCCAGCAACACTAAGCACGTACCTACAGAGGCATGGCCAAAGAGCCCACCAGCCAAAAGAATGCTGTCCATCGGGCCTTCCAAACGTTTACAGGAAGCCTCACAATTCATGGGGAGTCAGGCAAGCAAAGCTCAGACCTCTGGTCATGCCACAGATGGAAGCCCAGGTCACAACAGAGTTCACAGCAGGAGGGATCTTGTCAGTGTGTATTCAAGGATGAAAACAGTCATGTGACAACTGCACATCCACAGGCCAGTTACAGGGAAACTCTTCATGATAACCAACCGTGCAGTTTTTACAGTTCACTGGTATTGTGGACAAAAACAGATCCAACTCAAATATAATTCTAATTTCTAAAATTCTTCCTCACTCCATCAAGATCACTACTTATCAATAGAGGAATTATTTTCAGTAAATACTTACTACCTTGATTGTACCCATGTATTTATAAAAGTAATTACAGGGTTGGGAAATGGCTCAGTGGTTAAAGCACTTACTTGTAAAGCCTGATGGGTTTGATTTCCTAGTACCCATGTAAAGCTAGATGCACAAAGTAGCACATGTATCTGGAATTTGTTTGCAGTGGCAAGAGGTCCTGGTGCACCCATCCTCTCTCTGTCTGTCTCTCTCTCCATCTTTCTCTGCCCTCAAATAAATAAATAAAAACATTTTTAATTACATGGAAAGGAGGTATGGCAGGGTGTGGTGGTGCACGTCTTTAATCCCAGCACCCAGGAGGCTGAGGTAGGAGGATCACTATGAGTTCGAGGCCAGCCTGGGACTACAGAGTGAGTTGCAGGTCAGCCTGGGCTAGAATGACACTCTACATCAACAGAAAAAAGAAGAAAAAAAGAAAAGAAAAGAAAAGAAGATGAAAGAGAAGAAGAAGGAAAGGAAAGGAAAAGAGGGAGGGAAGGAGGGGAGGTGTAAGAACGGGCCCTAACCCAATATGACCTGTGTCTTGTAAGAAGCAGCAGTGTGGGCGCAGACATGTGTAGAAGGACAGACTGCCATGTGAGGAAGACACAGGACACAAATGTCCACCTTCAGCCAGGGCAGAGATCGCAGAAGAAACCAAATCTATAGACCCCCAATCTCAGACCTCTAGCAGACAGAACAGTCAGAAAATAAATTTGGGGGCTGGAGAGATGGCTTAGTGGCGAGCCTTGCCTGCAAAGCCAAAGGACCTAGATTTGATTCCCCGGGACCCACATAAGCCAGATGCACAAGGTGGCACATGCATCTGGAGTTTGTTCACAGCGGCTGGAGGCCCTGGCACGTCCATTCTCTATCTGCCCCCACCCCCAGCTTCCCTCCCTCCCTCCCTCCCTCCCTCCCTCCCTCCCTCCCTCTCTCTCTCTCTCTCAAATAAATAAATATTAAAAATAAGTAAATAAGTTTGGGGGGATTAAACCACCCAGACTGTAGTATTTTCTTCTTACAGAAGCCCCAGAGAGCTGGCTCAAGGTTTGAAGGGGAAACAGCCTCTGAGCAACGATCAGTGTGTTGGGAGAACTGTCCAGCTCAGGGAAGGCAGCGCAGCCCAGCCTGAGAGGACGGAAGCTCCGGGCGGCCGTGGAGGTGCTGGGGATGGACGCACAGACGGAAGCAGCTAGCACCGGTGTCAGGAGGGGCTCTTACTCTCTTCATGGCTGCTCATGCTAGACCTCTTAAGGGTTTGGATCTCCTGCGACAGCATGGAAAGACGGTCTGACTGCGTGGGGGTTTCGTCCTCTTCGGGGTCCGGTGATTCCTGCATCATTTCTTCAATTTCTTCAATAACCTTCCGAAATACACACGCCACTGTTAATCAAACACACAGGGGAGAAGAGCCGTCTGCAAGGCGGTGCTCGCTCACCGAAGGCCAACCCAGGAGAAGAGCACCGAGTCCTCGAGAACCAGCCAGGGGTGGCGCCTGGCCGTGATCCCAGCGCACGGGAGGCTGACAGGGGGGAGAACCACTGTGAGTGAGGGAACAGCCGGACCACTGCACAGTTACAGGTCAGTCCGAGGTGCAAGGAGACTCTACCTCAAAAAAAGGAAAGAAAACTAAGCCCTCATTAACCAACAGTGGATAGGAGGGAGTGCTCTGACTCTCCAAACTTTAGATTGTAAGAATAAACAAGCTCAACAAAAATACATGAGGGCTGGAGAAATGGCTTAGTGGTTAAGGCACTTGCCTGCAAAGCCTACGGACCTAGGTTCGACACCCCAGAACCTATGTACGCCAGATGCACATGATGGATGTCACATGCATCTGGATTTCATTTGCTGTGGCAGAGGGCCCTGGCACGCCCACTCTCTCTTTCTCTAATGACTAAATAAAAATAATTTTTTTAAAAAAGAAAATATATGACAAAACCAAAATTAAAGAGAATATGATTCAATGTCCATCATAATTCTGTAGGTCCTTCCAGATGTTGAAATGCCTGAAAAACAGTGCTACAAACACTGATATAATTAACTTTAGACATGTGTGAAACAGATCATGAAGTTTTATATACATAACACAAGTAAGAGAAGATTTACCATATATCACATGTAAGTGTTCAATCTATATCTCACCTATACTTAATTAAAAAAATAGAAAATACAATAGTATAAAAAGCTTATGCAGAAAGTAAGAAATTATCTCTCTGGAAGCACATTATTCCTTTAACAGCAGGAAAAGAATTTCATTTATTAAGTCACTGAAGAACAAAGGAATATTTAAAATTACTAAAAATCAGAAACACGAGGAATAAAGCTACAAGAAGTAGAGGACTTCAGAAACCTATCTGCCTTTTCTTTAAACAGTGACCACTGTGAGACACGCTGTGGCTCAAACCATACAGGAATATGTGGTCCTGTTCCAGATTCTAAAAATACAGAAGGAAAGGGAACTCAACAAAACTTCAAAGGAAAGCCAAAAGTTACTCACTACTCCAAAAAATGATTTAAGGATTAAAAATGTATACACACACACACACACACACTTTTTTTTTTTTTTTTTTTTTTTTTTTTTGAGGTAGGGTCTCACTCTGGTCCAGGCTGACCTGGAATTCACTATGTAGTCTCAGGGTAGCCTCGAACTCATGGTGATCCTCCTACCTCTGCCTCCCGAGTGCTGGGATTAAAGGCGTGAGCCACCACGCCCAGCTCAAAAATGTATATATTTTTTAAACTGTAACTCAGTGAAGACTAAAATATCACAAGCACATTTAAAATGTTTTATAAATCAACAGACTTGAGAGGTGGCTGTTCTGCTGAGGAGAAGCGAAGGCAGCGTGAACAGGGACTGTGCTGCACAGCCCTCCAAAGGGGCACTGTGAACAGGGCAGCGTGGCTTGCGAGGAGGCGGGGAGAATGTGTTTGTCTAAAATCTTAACAACATGGATGATACGGTAGCCAGGAGGACTTCTAGGGGACAATGACTGCTCAGGGTCACATCTTCCTCTGTGATATCATGTTCCACCTCAGAACAGCTCTCCAATACAGGACTCACTTGCTCTTTAAGTACCAGTCTTCCCTGGCCTAGACCAATCCAACCACAAACGTGACCACGGAGCAACAAGAGGACACGTTTACTCCTCCTGACCTCGTCACAACCCCACTCCTTACCGACCTCTTCCCTCCAGACTAAAAATAACATGTGACAGAATTCACAGTCCACATAGGCGTGGATCATTTTATTTCAGGAAGTGGCTCTGGTGTCGCATTTTGACAATACAACAGAGGTGGGAGGAATATTTTAAAAAAATGAGATTGCTGACTTGACTGGTTTCAAATTAGCACGGGATTGACATTATCAGAATATTCCACAGGCATAACGCTCACTTCTCCCTAAGGGACATAATAGGTGTTTCTAATATACGCCACTGATTCTTCTTCAGACTTCTATAAAAACAGACACAGCACAGTTTACCCATGTTTGAGTAAATGTGAAAAAAAAAGGAAAAAGAAAAAGAAAAAGAAAAATGAAAAGAAAAATTCACAATATTTTGTTTTGATTTAAGCAATAACCCTCCCTTAGTAACTCATATTCACCAATAATGCCTAGTCTGGGAATCTTTCCAATTGACAAGATAACATCATCCTTGGGCAATACACACTTGTCTGTTAGTCTAGGGAAGAGAAACACTTAGGCCTGTATGACCACGAACTAGTAAACGCTGGCAAGCCTGGGTGACTGTCACAGTGGAGTGTGGGTGTGTGCACCAGTGACTGTCACAGTGGGGTGTGGGTGTGTGCTCCAGTGACTGTCACAGTGGAGTGTCGGTGTGTGCTCCAGTGACTGTCACAGTGGGGTGTGGGTGTGTGCTCCAGTGACTGTCACAGTGGAGTGTGGGTGTGTGCTCCAGTGACTGTCACAGTGGGGTGTGCATGTGTGCTCCAGTGACTGTCACAGTGGGGTGTGCGTGTGTGCTCCAGTGACTGTCACAGTGGGGTGTGCGTGTGTGCTCCAGTGACTGTCACAGTGGGGAGTGTGTGTGTGCTCCAGTGACTGTCACAGTGGGGAGTGTGTGTGTGCTCCAGTGACTGTCACAGTGGGGTGTGCGTGTGTGCTCCAGTGACTGTCACAGTGGAGTGTGTGTGTGCTCCAGTGACTGTCACAGTGGGGTATGCGTGTGTGCTCCAGTGACTGTCACAGTGGAGTGTGGGTGTGTGCTCCAGTGACTGTCACAGTGGGGTGTGCGTGTGTGCTCCAGTGACTGTCACAGTGGGGTGTGCGTGTGTGCTCCAGTGACTGTCACAGTGGGGAGTGTGTGTGTGCTCCAGTGACTGTCACAGTGGGGAGTGTGTGTGTGCTCCAGTGACTGTCACAGTGGGGTGTGCGTGTGTGCTCCAGTGACTGTCACAGTGGAGTGTGTGTGTGCTCCAGTGACTGTCACAGTGGGGTATGCGTGTGTGCTCCAGTGACTGTCACAGTGGAGTGTGGGTGTGTGCTCCAGTGACTGTCACAGTGGGGTGTGGGTGTGTGCTCCAGTGACTGTCACAGTGGAGTGTGGGTGTGTGCTCCAGTGACTGTCACAGTGGGGTGTGGGTGTGTGCTCCAGTGACTGTCACAGTGGAGTGTGTGTGTGCTCCAGTGACTGTCACAGTGGGGTGTGGGTGTGTGCTCCAGTGACTGTCACAGTGGAGTGTGGGTGTGTGCTCCAGTGACTGTCACAGTGGGGTGTGCGTGTGTGCTCCAGTGACTGTCACAGTGGAGTGTCGGTGTGTGCTCCAGTGACGGTCACAGTGGAGTGTGGGTGTGTGCTCCAGTGACTGTCACAGTGGGGAGTGTGTGTGTGCTCCAGTGACTGTCACAGTGGGGAGTGTGTGTGTGCTCCAGTGACTGTCACAGTGGAGTGTGGGTGTGTGCTCCAGTGACTGTCACAGTGGGGTGTGGGTGTGTGCTCCAGTGACTGTCACAGTGGAGTGTGGGTGTGTGCTCCAGTGACGGTCACAGTGGGGAGTGTGTGTGTGCTCCAGTGACTGTCACAGTGGAGTGTGCGTGTGTGCTCCAGTGACTTTCACAGTGGGGTGTGGGTGTGTGCACCAGTGACTGTCACAGTGGAGTGTGGGTGTGTGCACCAGTGACTGTCACAGTGGAGTGTGGGTGTGTGCTCCAGTGACTGTCACAGTGGGGTGTGCATGTGTGCTCCAGTGACTGTCACAGTGGGGTGTGCGTGTGTGCTCCAGTGACTGTCACAGTGGGGTGTGCGTGTGTGCTCCAGTGACTGTCACAGTGGGGTGTGCATGTGTGCTCCAGTGACTGTCACAGTGGGGTGTGCGTGTGTGCTCCAGTGACTGTCACAGTGGGGAGTGTGTGTGTGCTCCAGTGACTGTCACAGTGGGGTATGCGTGTGTGCTCCAGTGACTGTCACAGTGGAGTGTGTGTGTGCTCCAGTGACTGTCACAGTGGAGTGTGAGTGTGTGCTCCAGTGACTGTCACAGTGGGGTGTGCGTGTGTGCTCCAGTGACTGTCACAGTGGGGTGTGCGTGTGTGCTCCAGTGACTGTCACAGTGGGGTGTGCGTGTGTGCTCCAGTGACTGTCACAGTGGGGAGTGTGTGTGTGCTCCAGTGACGGTCACAGTGGAGTGTGGGTGTGTGCTCCAGTGACTGTCACAGTGGAGTGTGGGTGTGTGCTCCAGTGACTGTCACAGTGGGGTGTGCGTGTGTGCTCCAGTGACTGTCACAGTGGAGTGTCGGTGTGTGCTCCAGTGACGGTCACAGTGGAGTGTGGGTGTGTGCTCCAGTGACTGTCACAGTGGAGTGTGTGTGCTCCAGTGACTGTCACAGTGGGGTGTGTGTGTGTGCTCCAGTGACTGTCACAGTGGGATGTGCGTGTGTGCTCCAGTGACTGTCACAGTGGTGTGTGTGTGTGCTCCAGTGACTGTCATAGTGGGGTGTGCGTGTGTGCTCCAGTGACTGTCACAGTGGGGTGTGCGTGTGTGCTCCAGTGACTGTCACAGTGGGGTGTGCGTGTGTGCTCCAGTGACTGTCACAGTGGGGTATGCGTGTGTGCTCCAGTGACTGTCACAGTGGAGTGTGTGTGTGTGCTCCAGTGACTGTCACAGTGGGGTGTGCGTGTGTGCTCCAGTGACTGTCACAGTGGAGTGTCGGTGTGTGCTCCAGTGACTGTCACAGTGGAGTGTGGGTGTGTGCTCCAGTGACTGTCACAGTGGGGAGTGCATGTGTGCTCCAGTGACTGTCACAGTGGGGTGTGCGTGTGTGCTCCAGTGACGGTCACAGTGGAGTGTGTGTGTGTGCTCCAGTGACTGTCACAGTGGGTGTGCGTGTGTGCTCCAGTGACTGTCACAGTGGGGTGTGGGTGTGTGCTCCAGTGACTGTCACAGTGGGGTGTGCGTGTGTGCTCCAGTGACTGTCACAGTGGGGAGTGTGGGTGTGTGCTCCAGTGACTGTCACAGTGGAGTGTGGGTGTGTGCTCCAGTGACGGTCACAGTGGGGAGTGTGTGTGTGCTCCAGTGACTGTCACAGTGGAGTGTGCGTGTGTGCTCCAGTGACTTTCACAGTGGGGTGTGGGTGTGTGCACCAGTGACTGTCACAGTGGAGTGTGGGTGTGTGCACCAGTGACTGTCACAGTGGAGTGTGGGTGTGTGCTCCAGTGACTGTCACAGTGGGGTGTGCATGTGTGCTCCAGTGACTGTCACAGTGGGGTGTGCGTGTGTGCTCCAGTGACTGTCACAGTGGGGTGTGCATGTGTGCTCCAGTGACTGTCACAGTGGGGTGTGCATGTGTGCTCCAGTGACTGTCACAGTGGGGTGTGCGTGTGTGCTCCAGTGACTGTCACAGTGGGGAGTGTGTGTGTGCTCCAGTGACTGTCACAGTGGGGTATGCGTGTGTGCTCCAGTGACTGTCCCAGTGGAGTGTGTGTGTGCTCCAGTGACTGTCACAGTGGAGTGTGAGTGTGTGCTCCAGTGACTGTCACAGTGGGGTGTGCGTGTGTGCTCCAGTGACTGTCACAGTGGGGTGTGCGTGTGTGCTCCAGTGACTGTCACAGTGGGGTGTGCGTGTGTGCTCCAGTGACTGTCACAGTGGGGAGTGTGTGTGTGCTCCAGTGACGGTCACAGTGGAGTGTGGGTGTGTGCTCCAGTGACTGTCACAGTGGGGTGTGGGTGTGTGCTCCAGTGACTGTCACAGTGGGGTGTGCGTGTGTGCTCCAGTGACTGTCACAGTGGGGTGTGCGTGTGTGCACCAGTGACTGTCACAGTGGGGTATGCGTGTGTGCTCCAGTGACTGTCACAGTGGAGTGTGTGTGTGTGCTCCAGTGACTGTCACAGTGGGGTGTGCGTGTGTGCTCCAGTGACTGTCACAGTGGAGTGTCGGTGTGTGCTCCAGTGACGGTCACAGTGGAGTGTGGGTGTGTGCTCCAGTGACTGTCAGTGGAGTGTGTGTGCTCCAGTGACTGTCACAGTGGGGTGTGCGTGTGTGCTCCAGTGACTGTCACAGTGGGATGTGCGTGTGTGCTCCAGTGACTGTCACAGTGGTGTGTGTGTGTGCTCCAGTGACTGTCACAGTGGGGTGTGCGTGTGTGCTCCAGTGACTGTCACAGTGGGGTGTGCGTGTGTGCTCCAGTGACTGTCACAGTGGGGTGTGCGTGTGTGCTCCAGTGACTGTCACAGTGGGGTATGCGTGTGTGCTCCAGTGACTGTCACAGTGGAGTGTGTGTGTGTGCTCCAGTGACTGTCACAGTGGGGTGTGCGTGTGTGCTCCAGTGACTGTCACAGTGGAGTGTTGGTGTGTGCTCCAGTGACTGTCACAGTGGAGTGTGGGTGTGTGCTCCAGTGACTGTTACAGTGGGGTGTGCATGTGTGCTCCAGTGACTGTCACAGTGGGGTGTGTGTGTGTGCTCCAGTGACTGTCACAGTGGAGTGTGGGTGTGTGCTCCAGTGACTGTCACAGTGGGGTGTGGGTGTGTGCTCCAGTGACGGTCACAGTGAAGTGTGCGTGTGTGCTCCAGTGACTGTCACAGTGGAGTGTGCGTGTGTGCTCCAGTGACTGTCACAGTGGGGTGTGCGTGTGTGCTCCAGTGACTGTCACAGTGGGGTGTGCGTGTGTGCTCCAGTGACTGTCACAGTGGGGAGTGCATGTGTGCTCCAGTGACTGTCACAGTGGGGTGTGCGTGTGTGCTCCAGTGACGGTCACAGTGGAGTGTGTGTGTGTGCTCCAGTGACTGTCACAGTGGGTGTGCGTGTGTGCTCCAGTGACTGTCACAGTGGGGTGTGGGTGTGTGCTCCAGTGACTGTCACAGTGGGGTGTGCGTGTGTGCTCCAGTGACTGTCACAGTGGGGAGTGTGGGTGTGTGCTCCAGTGACTGTCACAGTGGAGTGTGGGTGTGTGCTCCAGTGACGGTCACAGTGGGGAGTGTGTGTGTGCTCCAGTGACTGTCACAGTGGAGTGTGCGTGTGTGCTCCAGTGACTTTCACAGTGGGGTGTGGGTGTGTGCACCAGTGACTGTCACAGTGGAGTGTGGGTGTGTGCACCAGTGACTGTCACAGTGGAGTGTGGGTGTGTGCTCCAGTGACTGTCACAGTGGAGTGTGGGTGTGTGCTCCAGTGACTGTCACAGTGGAGTGTGGGTGTGTGCTCCAGTGACTGTCACAGTGGGGTGTGCGTGTGTGCACCAGTGACTTCACAGTGGGGTGTGCGTGTGGAGTCCAGTGACTGTCACAGTGGGGTGTGCGTGTGGAGTCCAGTGACTGTCACAGTGGGGTGTGCATGTGCTCCAGTGACTGTCACAGTGGGGTGTGCGTGTGTGCTCCAGTGACTGTCACAGTGGGGAGTGTGGGTGTGTGCTCCAGTGACTGTCACAGTGGAGTGTGGGTGTGTGCTCCAGTGACGGTCACAGTGGGGAGTGTGTGTGTGCTCCAGTGACTGTCACAGTGGAGTGTGCGTGTGTGCTCCAGTGACTGTCACAGTGGGGTGTGCGTGTGCCCCAGTGACTGTCACAGTGGGGAGTGCGTGTGTGCTCCAGTGACTGTCACAGTGGGGTGTGCGTGTGTGCTCCAGTGACTGTCACAGTGGGGTGTGCGTGTGGAGTCCAGTGACTGTCACTGTGGGGTGTGCGTGTGGAGTCCAGTGACTGTCACAGTGGGGCATATTGACTGTCACAGTGGGGCGGGGCTGCAGGCTCCGGGCTCTGCTTTCCCTGTAGAGAAGAAAACCCCCTCCACACCTGGTCTGCAGTGAGCAGCGGCTCCTCGTGGACACAGGAGACAATGATGGAATGCATGTCCAACTGCTCTCTCAGCTCCTCTTCATCTGAGGCATCAAAGAGCAAGCCCTCACTCACCTAAAAGCAAAAAGACCTGCATTAAAAGCACAATCTTCTGACCAGAATAAGTCGACATCTCTGGGCTGAAGAAGCAACGGGTGGGTGGGGGGAGAATGCTCACCAAAGGGCTCTCTTGAAAGGGAGAAGTCGCAACGTCACTATGGACCAGAAAGCTCGCCAGTCTACACACTCACAGGGGCAGCAGTGAGCACAGTGTGCAACAAACTTAAAATTGATTAAGATGCTTTATACATTTCTATGGCCTGATAAAAGCATACATTTACCTATTTCTTTCTAGAAAATAGCTAGCGACAACTATATGACACTATAAAAACTGACACTAGAACAGAAAAAAATAATAATATTCATTAGCAAGTGGGAAGGAATTAAAGTGAGTACAAGGGAGAATAAGGCAGCTTCAGCAACAAATGTGGCTTAGTTAACAAACTGATGCATGATAAAGGCCTCCAGAAAACAAAAAAATAAGTCACAAGAAAGTTTCTAATGGTCATAGTAAAAGAAAACTTATCTTTCCTTCGTAAATAGCACCTATCCATAAGGGTCCCATTTAGCCTTCCCAACTGAGCATCTCTTCTCTCCCTAAAACTCCTCACACCTAAGTTGTAGAGTCTCCCATGACGTCGCGCCACTTTCTACCATGCTCTGCGCTGAGGTAACTGGCCATATGGTCCGGATCAAAGGATGCCCTTGACGTCTGGCTTCCAGTTGGGAGCCACATCACTGGCAGACGGATGCTAGGAGACTGCAAGGTGAGAAGGAGAGGGCTGGGCACTTACACAGCTGTCTTCCTCCCTGCCAGAATGCCAGTTGTTAGTCTGGCCATTTACCAAAGGCCACAGCTCTTGTCAGATAGCCCCCTCCCCAAGCAATTCTTTTCAGGTTCCAGAAACTTCTCTCTCTCTCTTTACCTTTTCTTTTTCTTTTTTCTTTTTCTTTTTTTCTTCTTTTTCAAGGTAGGGTCTCACTGTAGCTCAGGCTGACCTGGAATTCACTATGTAGTCTCAGGGTTGCTTTGAACTCATGGCAGTCCTCTTACCTCTGCCTCCCGAGTGCTGGGATTAAAGGCATGTGCCACCACACTGGCTTTTCTCTTTACCTTTTCATGCCAGGCTGTTAATAGGCCACTGCTATTCCCTTCCTTAGGATACCACACGTAGTCAGTTCCTCGTAACTTTGCCCAAACCAATATAAATAGCCCCCTTAAAAACACTGAAAGTCTCATACCAATACTAATTGTAAAAGCTACTTGAAAGAACTCTACAACTTCAAGCAGTGATCACCTCTAGCTAACTGACTAGCTATGAGCCATCATCTATTGTGACATTACTATTTTGGACATAACCCGAGTTAAAATTAGAATTTGTTCTTCAAGAAGAATCAGCATACATTGGGTAATCAAAAAAAAATTAATGGCAACAAAGACCCTGTAAGAAGAAACCATGTCATTATATTACACAGTATATAAACTAAAGAGATATATTAATCATAACATAGTATATTACATTAAAGGCTGTGACCAAAATCTTTTAAGTTTTTTTAAAATATATTTTATTTATTTATTTGAGAGAGAGAGAGAGAATGAGTGCACCAGGGCCTCCAGGCACTGTAAACGAACTCCAGATGCATGCACCCCGTTGTGCATCTGGCTTACGTGGGTCCTGGAGAATCGAACCAGGATCCTTTGGCTTTGCAGGCAAACGTCTTAATCGCTAAGTTCTCCAGCCCAATCTTGAAGTCTTTTATCCAAAAAAAAAAAAAATCTTCAATGTCCAAATGTGCCAAAATCAAAGACTTTTTGATCAGCATGACACCACAAGAGGAAAATGTTACAAATGACCTGTGACAGGTTGTGCTCAAAAGAAAAGTATACCCAAAACTATGAACTGAGATTACCAATAGACTATGTGTATGACATATATATGCAACATAAATGTATTTCAGATTTAAACTTGGGTCATATCTCCATGTTATATATTTTTTGTCCAATATGCTAAAATAGATAATATTCCAAATCTGTCTGACTCCAAATGTTTATGGATAAATATAATATTATACCAAGCATAATCAAATTATATTAAAATTTTAGGGAGGTCTAACGGGACAAGTCTGTAATCTCAGCTATTCAGGAGGCTAAGGCAGAAGGGCCTGGGCTGCAGAGTGAGCTCAACCCAGCCTGTCTCAAATGCGAGGTGAAGAGGGGCTGCGATGTGGCTCAGGGGAAGTGGCCCTGCCCAGCACTGCTTGAGGCTCCAGCTTCCGACACCAGTGCTATGCGGACTCATGGCATTTTACCTACTTTTGTTTTCAACTAGTAGGGTACATCTAAAATGCATAATGCAATGAAGTGAATATAGGTCCCCACAGCCACTTTAGTCCCTCCCACAGGTGTTCCTAAGCTTAACAGTAAACACCAGCCATGCAGTAAAATACCCGTGGATGAAAGAGGGAAGGAAAGAGCCAACAGCGTGCAGGCTTCCTAAGGGCAGGCTGCAAACTGAATCACAGCAGCATGCAACGTCTACCTGTCACCATGCGCTGCAGTTCCTGAACACACTCATCATGCTATTTCTCACAGCATCACCGTGCGCTGCAGTCCCTGTTCACACTCATCCTATTGCTCACAGCATCACCGTGCACCGCAGTCCCTGCTCACACTCATCATCCTATATCTCACAGCATCACCGTGCACTGCAGTCCCTGCTCACACTCATCCTATTGCTCACAGCATCACCATGCACTGCAGTCCCTGCTCACACTCATCATCCTATTGCTCACAGCATCACCATGCACTGCAGTCCCTGCTCACACTCATCATGCTATTGCTCACAGCATCACCGTGCACTGCAGTCCCTGCTCACACTCATCATCCTATATCTCACAGCATCACCGTGCACTGCAGTCCCTGCTCACACTCATCCTATTGCTCACAGCATCACCGTGCACCGCAGTCCCTGCTCACACTCATCATCCTATATCTCACAGCATCACCGTGCACTGCAGTCCCTGCTCACACTCATCCTATTGCTCACAGCATCACCGTGCACTGCAGTCCCTGCTCACACTCATCCTATTGCTCACAGCATCACCGTGCACTGCAGTCCCTGCTCACACTCATCCTATTGCTCACAGCATCACCGTGAACTGCAGTCCCTGCTCACACTCATTCTATTGCTCACAGCATCACCATGCACTGCAAACTTTGTATGTACTGTTACAACACTACAATTCATACCATACAACAGTCTTGAGTATGAATGAGTAAGAGGCTGCAGGCACATTCCCTGGTGCAGCATGATAGTCATGTGTGGTGCAGGTAGTCTGGGTGAAGGTTGGGGGGGATGGTGGAGGACTTGAAAATAGCTCACTTCATCCTCTGGGTAGAAGGTCAAATCACAACGTCTAACAGTGAAAAATAAAATCAAATAAGAGGTCACCTGCCGAAAGCGGAACTAGAAGCCCAGCATGAGGGAAGCAGGGCAAGGGTTGCCCTTTCACCTCAGTCCACAGCTCGGGCACGCCCTAGCTGGTGACAGCTACTCCTTCAAGAACGTAACTTCATCAGGAAGGGGAAAGGTTAAGAGACTATCTTCCTCTTGAGTGATGTTTCATTTCAAGATCATCGTACAAAGTTGAACAAAGGCCACCATGTGATTACGAAATATTATATGGGTGATCAGAGTTTATAGTCGCCAACACATTGCTGGGACAAAGCACCCAACCAAAGGCAGCTGATGGCAGGAAAGGTTTTCTTTGTTTGTTTGTTTGTTTGTTTTTGGCTTACAGTCTCGAGGGGAAGCCTTGTGAATGGCAAGGAAAGCGAGGCATGAACAGAGGCTGACACCACCTCTGCCACAGCAGGTAGAACACAGCAGCAGAGGAGTGAGCCAACTAACACTGCCAAGCTAGAGGCGAATAAACCTCCAGGTTGACACAAGCACCACATCTCCTCCAGCAAGCTCCACCATCAGCTTGGGAACAAGCACTCAAAACACATGAGTTTGTAAGGACACCTAATTCGAACCACCACATTCCAGCCCTGGCCTCCATTAACTCACAACCATCCATGATATGAAATGCAACGTGTTCACTTAAACTTTAAAAGTTCACATAGTTTTTAGCTGGAGAGATGGCTTAGTGGTTAAGGTACTTGCCTGCAAAGCCAAAGGACCCAAGTTCAATTCCCCAAGACCCACATAAGCCAGATGCACAAGGTGGTACATGCGTCTGGAGTCCATTTGCAGGGCTAGAGGCCCTGGTGTACTCGTTCTCTTGCTATCTGCTTCTTTCTCTTTCTCAAATAAATAAATAAACTAAATTAAATATTTTTTAATTCCCATAGGTTTTATCAATTCTAACAATGTTCAAACATCCCCATAGTGTAAGGTCTCTTATCTGTGACCTGTAAAACCAAGAAGACATAACACCACTAAGTAAACATTCACACTACAAAAACATAAATAAATAAATAAAAATGGCATTGGAAGAAAACACTGAACCAATGCAAGATCTAAAACAAAGAGGGCAAACATCAAATCATGTAGCACCAAGTCCATTATCTCTAACCTGTGACAAAGTCTCAGGAGTTCTAATTCCACCCCTCCAGCTGGACTGCTCACAGCCTGGGGAAAAATCCATCCTGATCTGGCAGCTCTCCTTGGCAACTGTCTCACAGTCCTGGCACTTTCCAAATGTCCGACGGTCTCCACTGCAACCCACAGTTCATCCTCATGGCTCCATCGGGTCTCCACACAGGAACTCTAACAAGTCTGTCTCACATTGCCCTGTGGCCATTTCCAAAAAACAAAAAACACAATTCAAATCGAATGACCCTCTCTTTCCTGCATTTGCTATACTTCCATAGTACCAGGTAGGCTACCAAATTTGTTAGTGGCGGGGAGAGATAAAACTGACTTTGAAGAGCGGAACATTCCATCAGCAGAGTCAGCATTCTTTCTGCTGTTGCCGTGCAGAACTGCTGGCCCAATCTCAATGGTGGTAATTTCTAAAACGACTACAGCTGAATTTGTGCTATCTTCACCCTGAAACTTCCATTTCTTTCTGTGCCATATCCTTCTGCTCACACCAGTCCATTTCCATGCAATACAACCCTGCACAAGTTCTCAGAATACAGAAAGAATGCAATAAGCCTCTTTCTAGCCCAGTCCAGACCAAGTTCTTTTTCCCCTCCTAAGCCAAGCCTACACAATCCACAGTTCTTCCTGCACTTAACTCTTTTAACTCTGACCAGAATGGTGCATCAAACTCTGTTTGCAGTGCTGCAAGATACCTCTTAGGCCAAGGTCTCAAATCCTTCCACATTCCTCCATCAAATCAGTTACAAAAGGCCAAAAGCCGCATAGTCATGTTTCTAGTAGTAATGACCCCACTCTACTGGTACCAATTTTCTGTCACACTTACCTTGGCATTGGTGGGACAACGCACCCAACCAGAAGCAGCTGATGGGAGGAAAGAGGTTTGTTTTGTTTTGTTTTGTTTTTTAATTTTTTTCTTTTTTTGGCTTATAGTCTCGAAGGGAAGCTTCATGATGGTAGGACAAAGGTATAGGATGAGCAGAGGCTGGACATCACCTCTGCCACAGCAGGTAGAAAACAGTATCAGGAGAGTGTGCCAACTAACGCTGGCAAGTGAGGGCTAGTAAACCTCAAGGTCCACAGCAAGCACCACACCTCCTCCAGCAAGGCTCAGCATGGCAGGTTGCCATCAGCTAGGAAACAAGCTTTCAAAACACATGTGTCCATGGGGGACGTGTGATTACAACCACCGCATCCGGCATGGACCTAAGTGTTACGATGGCTGATCTCCACTCTTCAGATTCAACTGGCCCACCCCCTTTTATGTGGTAGCTAAGCACCACAGCTTTGGTTTACTGTTCTCCTCTGGTTAATAGATGAGTAAAACTTTAAAATTATCTTCCCCTTTTTATTGTTAAAGTATAAAAATGAGCCGGGCATGGAGGCACATGCCTTTAATCCCAGCACTCGGAGGCAGAGGTAGGAGGATCGCCATGAGTTCAAGGCCACCCTGAGACTACGTAGCGAATTCCAGGTCAGCCTGAGCTAGAGTGAGACCCTACCTCAAAAAAGGAAAAAAAAAAAAATCTAAAAAGCTGAGGATATGGCTCCGTAGGTAAGCATGCTTGCCATACAAGCACGGGGGCCTGTTTGATCCCCAGCACATAAGCAAAAACCTGGGTGTGGCCATGAACACGTGTAGCACTGATCTTGATGGGAGCAGAGACAGGAGAATCACTGGGGCTCACCGATCAGCCCGTGTGACTGAAAATGGCAGCTCTAGGTTCAAAGAAAAATTCCATCTTATGGAAATAAATAAATAAATAAAGCAGGAGACAGCAGAAGTCCTCCTGTGGCCTCTGCACACGAGCACAGAGGGCACGCTGTGCACCTCTGTATACACACACTATACACACACACCAACCTGGCAGTGCACACCTAGTATCCCAGCACGTGGGAGGTGCAGGAAGAGAAGCAAGAGTTCAAGGTCATCTTCGGCCACATAAGCTTGAAGCCAACCCGGGCTACATAAGACCCTGTCTCAAAAAAAAGGGGAGGAGCCAGGCATGGTGGCGCACGCCTTTAATCCCAGCACTCAGAAATCAGAGGTAGGAGGATTACCGTGAGTTGGAGGCCACCCTGAGACTCCATAGTGAATTCCAGGTCACCCTGGGCTAGAGTGAGACCCTACCTTGAAAAACCAAAACAAAAAGGGGGTGGGGGGAGGGCTGGAGAGATGGCTTAGCAGCTAGGTGCTTGCCTGGGAAGCCCTAAGGACTCAGGCTCAACTCCCCAGAATCCATGTAAGCCAGATGCAGAAGGCGGCACATGCATTTGGAGTTTATGTGCACTGGCTAGAGTCCCTGGCACGCCCATTCTCTCTTTCTCTCTAATATATGAATAAAAATAAAAAGTTTAAATTTTAAAAAAGAGGAAGAAGAAGAGAAGAAGGAAGAGCCCCTCTCTTGGTAAAAATGTTCATGGAAGATGATTCAGAAGAGACTTTCTGAGCCACCGTGACCCAGAAACATTCCATCTCACAGGACACTCAAGAAGAGCAAATGTAATACAGTAAACTATTAGAAGAAATTTCCATGACAACAGAAAGAATGACCCCAGATCATCTTTCCAGAAAGGGAGCCAAGCCCACTCCCCACAGAGATGGCATATGCCAGGGCTGGACTGCTTTCAGCCTTTGAACACTAACCTTGGCTGTCATGAGGTCATTACTCACTCTCCCACTCGGCATAAATGTGCCTCCTTGGGGCCAAGCATTCCCATCATTCCCTGCCATGTGTGGGTTAGACACAGCTGGTGGCACTGTGTCCCTGGGTTAAATTGTAGATACAGTGAATGAAAAAAAAAATGTGCCCATATAAGAATCTGGAATATATCAATTGCCTTTATTCTAGAACAGGCAAATCAAACTTAGAAATAAGGATCACAACCTTGAATGAAAGCAAAAAGTGAAATCTAGGAAACTGTTGTTTTCCTGTATATTTTTCTCATCTTAAACCATACATACATACATACTACTGTCAAGGAAAACCTTTCCTTGTAAACTCGATTTTACAAGTAGGGTAATTTACAGGGAAAGAACACAATACCTAACGGGCAGTGGTAAGACCACTACACAGCATCTGCAAGAGAGACATGGCTGCTTCTCTGTAATGCCCATTTGCTCCACATAACCAATGGACTTATATCTTACCCATTTGTTCTCCAGGAACTCAGAGCATGCTATAATTCTTCCTGAGGAGTAGGTTCTAATTTCAGTTCTAACCATTACGAGAATAGTCATGACATGACTGATGGATTATCACTTGTCTGCTTTAATCTGAATTTTTCTAGATAAAGCTTTTATGATCATTGCTGGTATTACATGGCAAATCTTTATTAATCACTAGCTTGGCTATCTCATTACCCTGACATTAAAAAACAGTATCTGGGGCTGGAGAGATGGATCAGCAGTTAAGGTCCTTGCCTATAGAGCCCAAGGACCAGGGTTCACTTCCCCAGTACCCACATAGAGTCAGATGCACATGTTCGTTTGCAGTGGCTAGAGGCCCTGGTACATCCATTCGTTCATTCTCTCCTTCTCTGTCTCACTCTCTCTCTCTTCCTCTTCCTCCCTCCCTTCTTTTTATCTCTGTCTCTGTTTTTGCTTGAAAATAAGTAAGTAAATAAGTATACAAAATTCAAATTTTTAAAAATATTTTTTAAACCAGCATCTGGAGCTGGGGGGATGGCTCAGTGGTTGAGGGCACTTGCTCCACAAGCCTGCCAACCACAGTTCAGATCCAAAGCGTCTCTGTAATGCTGGAAGCAAGAGTGGCCTGTGCATCTGTAATCCCAACACGCCATGGGAGGCAGGGTCAGGGCAGCTGTGAAGCTCACGGGCCATGTAGCCTGGCGGTCCCAGTGGCAAACAGCAAGAGGACCCTGTCTCAGATAAGACAAGATGGGAGGAAAGGAAGGAAAGGACCAATGCCCTGAGGGAGTCCTCTGACTTCCACACATGTGCCATGGCATGGCTGCATGCACACACACACACAACGGCATGGGTGTGCCCACACATACAGACACACAAGCACCATGGCATGGTTGTGTACACACACACACACACACACACACACACATACATGCATGCACAAACACCATTCAAAAAGTCAACAAAAAGGAGTAAAGTTGCAATCTAAGAACTAGCTTTTTATTTTATTCAAGGAAATTGGATTACAGTACCCAATTCGTCATTGTGTTAATGTGCTTCTCTTTAAAACTATGAAATAAACTCTTTTAGGATACTTTAAAATTTTTTAAATATTTTTTATTCTTATTTTTATTTTTTATTTATTTGAAAGAGAGAGAGAGAGAAAAGATGGGGTGCACCACGGCCTTCAGCCACTGCAAATGAACTCCAAATACATGCGCCACCTTGTGCATCTGGCTTATGTGGGACCTGGAGAATCAAACCTGGGGTCCTTTGGCTTTGCAGGCAAGCACCTTAACCACTAAGCCATCTCTCCAGCCTGATACTTTTTTTTTAATAGGTCAAAAATACTTATAAGTAGACTACTATTCAGTAGACTCAGTACAATTTTCAATACAAAAAAAAATTAACAAAAACAAGCCGGGTGTGGTGGTGCACACCTTTAATCCAAGCACTCAGGAGGCAGAGGTAGGAGGATGACCATGAGTTCGAGGCCAGCCTGAGAATACGGAGTAAATTCCAAGTCAGCTTGGGCTACAGTGAGACCCCACCTCAAAAAAAAAAAAAAAAATTAACACAAACAAAACCAAATTCTCACCATGATCTCTGACTTTGCAGTCTCACTGATGAAGTTACTCGCTCACGTCACAAACTCATAACCTGGTACTGACCACATGCTAGGCAAAGTGACAGTTACTAGAAAGACCAACACAAAAATACTTGCCAGGAAGTCACAATCTAATGACGGACACACAAACACATGGTGAATAGGTAAACACAGTTAACACGCTGGGGAGACAGCGCAGTGGCTAAAGTGCTTGCTTGCAAAGCCTGTCTGCTTGGTGCCCCAGGACCCACATAAAACCAGATGCACAAAGTGGTGCATGCTTCTGGACTTCCTTTGCAGCAGCTAGAGGTCCTGGGGCACCCATTCATTCATATTCACCCCCCCCTCTCTCCCCTTGCAAATAAATAAATATATGTAATAAAATAAAGTAAAACACAGTAATGATTTGACAGATATGGACGAAGTAGGGACTAGCACCCGTGAGGCAAGGGCTGATCCTGTGGGATGGATAGCAAATCCTCTGAAAGTTCACATTCCCAAGAGGACCATCAATTTCCATGCAGAGGAGTCTTTCCACGCAAGGATTTAGGTTATGGCAAAATGACCATCTGTCAAGAGATGCTGTAGGTGGGGACTCCCCCAAGTGACAGGCTGGATTAAGTGTCCTTTAAAGTTCCTCCCAACTCTAAGATGGTATAATTCCATGAGATCAGCAAAGGCTAAAATGGTACCAAGAAGCTTCAAAGAAAGAAGGGAACTTGGATGAAGCCCAAAAATGACAGCTAGGCCCTAAACAAACAAAATAAATGTGTGCTACTTCAGCCCACAAGGCTGCAAGGGGTTAATGGTTGGAACAAACACCAAGACTACATCCTGGGCTTCCGGGATGTAGCGTCAGAATTCTCCATCCCACTAGAAAAGGAGGGCGGCAGGCTTTTCCAAGTCACACATTTAAGAAAGTCATTTCACGAAACACTAACATTACCATTTAAAATACTGACAGCCCTATTGCATTATACTCTCAATAATCACACAGTTATACTTAATGAAATACAGAGTGTGCCAGAAAACCTGACATGAGCTTACATTGTTCTCTGCTGAGGAACTTAAACAGTCTGGCTTTGAAACTGACATAATTTGGCTATGTTCCTCAACAGCTTTAAACAAATTTAACTCTGTGATGGTCTACTTCAAGTCAGTCTCTTCCCTCTCTTGCGTCCCAAGCCACCCTATTGTGCACACATTTGCTACTCAAGGTATCTTCACTTGCAATGCCAAGATGGACACAGAAGCCTTCAGCTGGTTAAGTTAGCAAAGAATACATGAAAAAGTAAACAATTAAAATGCCTTTTAGGGGCTGGAGGAATTTCTCAGTGGTTAAGGTGCTTGCCTATAAACCCTACAGGCCCAGGTTCGATTCCCCAGTATCCATGTAAAGCCTGATACATAAGGTGGCACATGTGTCTAGAGCCCATTTGCAGTGGCTGGAGGCTCTGGCTTACCCATTCTCTCTCCCTCCCTCTCTCTCTATCTCTATCTATCTATCTGTCTCTATCTCTATCTATCTATTTGCCTCATTCTCAAATAAATAAATATTTTAAAATGCCTTTTAATGGTTCTCCGATGTGCACAGCCATATTATGTCATGCCCCACACTGTTAAATTACCTGACGTTCCACTTCCCTCGATATAGTAATGGAAGGTTAGAATTGAGTGTTCTCAGCACATCATGGAAGTCATGACATGGATGTCATGCCCAGCAGTGTTGAATTACCTGACATTCCACTACCCTCGATAAGTAATGGAAGGTTAGAATTCTGAGTGTTCTCAGCACATCATGGAAGTCATGACATGGATGTCATGCCCAGCAGTGTTAAATTACCTGACGTTCCACTACCCTCGATATAGTAATGAGAGGTTAGAATTGAGTGTTCTCAGCACATCATGTATGTCATGACATGGATGTCATGCCCAGCAGTGTTGAATGACCTGGCCTTCTTCTGAGTGCTCCCAGCACATCAAAATTACACCACAGAAGCAGAAACACTGATCATTAGTAGTGAAATTGGCTACCCATGTGAAAGTAAACACATGAAGAACTGGAGAACTGTGCCAGGCAGTGGAGGTAAGATGGCATGGGAGGGACAGAGCAGATGAAAATAAGAGGCAGTCCCATGAACTTGTCCTGAGCACAAATGCTGCTGGTTTGTTCCGTTACCATCAACAATACTGCAGGCACTATCGGATTAGCTGCTAACTTACCTCTTTTTCTGAGAGGTTCAGAGTTAGCAAATGCAACGTCCTCGTATGGGATGACTTCCAGTCTACAGGCATTACATTTCCATAATTATCTGTCAGGGCATTCCAAATCCTTACAAAAGAAAGAAACTATGGTCAATGAGAGGCAACATTCAAACATGTCTTGTGTTAAATTTCCAGTACTATAGTGGAAGGAGGACACTGAGTATTAAAGCAAAAGAAAGCACATTGACTCTTGGAAAAAACACTTGTTGTTGAGTGGCCTAAATAAGACTGAGTAGGAACCATGTAACTGGACTACCAAGATGTCCTGAGGGAATGTGAAATGGTTCAGAAAGCTCCCAAAGTCACCGTCTGACACTCCCACTGTGCCACGTGCAGGGTGCTGTTCTAAGCAGTTCACAAATTTACCTGAGAACACTCGCACACAGCAAAGACCCTGTGCATTACAGTCGGTCTCCACAGACAGACAGACGACAGAGACAACACACACACACACACACATACACACAAGTACACTGTGCATTACAATCTTCTGTGCATTTAAACACAAAGACTTTCTTAATGTAAATAAAAGTCTAACCAGAGGCGCGCTGTCTTTTTGGGAGAAAGAAGTCAAGTTTGATTTGAGAGCAGGGTTTAATATCTACTTTGTAAGATAGCACGATAAAGAGCAAGACTGATGAAATCAGTGGAGGGAAGCAGGGGAGCCACAGGGCAGACAGCCACTGCTTTACCCCACCTTAAACCAAACAGCATTCTGGGAAGGTGATGGAGTAAATGAAAGGGCATTTGACCTGGTTTTAGGAGCCAGGCTCTACATTTTTCCTAAAGCACTGATCAAGTCTTTGGCCTATGTGGGTGTGGTAGTCTGAATAGATGGCCCCCAGTATATTCAGTGTTTTATTAGTTTGCAGTTTGCATCTGCAGCCACCTGGCTGGAGGGGTGTCACTGGGCGGATGGATCTTAAGGTGTGGTGGTGGGTTTGAGATTTCAATCTAAGGACATGCAAAGTGTGCCTAGCTGGAGTTCCTGAAGTGTGCTGTGCTGTGTGGCTTTTGGCTTGTGCTTCTCTCTCTGCTTGGACCTGTGAAAACAGGCCAGCTTCTTCTGCCATTATGGAACTTCCCCTGGATCTGTAAGCTTCAATACATCCCTTCTTCCATCACTGTGCCTGGTCTGGAAGTTCATCTCAGAGAACCTGAAGCTGTCTGCTACAGCAGGTCACACTACCCTGCCATCAAAGGAAGCATGGATAAGAAGCAGGCATTCCTTCCAGCTCCATCACTTGAGGCATTAATTCAAATGGACTGTATTGAGAAAAATCCCAAACCATGCCAACCAACGATAGCAAACTCCAAGTTCATGGTCAAAAGTCAGGTTTTTGGTACCAACATAATAATCAACACAGTAAAACATGACATTTTATGGAAAAACAAGCATTCAGAAGTATCAGTAAGATGAAACTCAATTAGTGTAAGTGGTATTAAATACTAATGTCAGTAAGCTAGGGTTAGAGACAATATGCTTGAAGAGCTACTTGCTGAGTTTGACCAGCCTGGGTCAAAACGTTCCAAATACTGAATAACTTTCTACACAGCAAGCCCTGGTCAGGGCAGTCCTGAAGGAGTGGTTCTGCCTGTGGCTCAGCTGCTTCTGAAGTGACACTGTAAGGGGAGGACAACAGAGTTGAATATTCTCCTGGAGAAGTGACAGTGTAGAGATGGAGTTTCCAAGAAAACCGAGGGCAATCAACAACCCTCCCTTCTCCACCAAGGCCACAACCATTGTAGCTGGAAGGACATATGGCCAACCTTAGTGAACGATTTCCAGAATGCTCTGCCCAAGACAACCGAAGTGCCTTCATCCTTATCATCAAGCATTACTAGCAGTCATAAACCGCTGGCGGGCAGGGCGGCTCTTTTTCAAGGTCAAAGTCCTACCTAGGTTGCATCCTGCAGGTTACCCTTCTGAAGTAAGAATTCGGTAGATAAATACAATCCATGTTGACCAAAACGAAAACTGAAAAAGCCCTGAGATAAGGCAGTGTGTGTGCGCACAGTCCCCCTGACTGCCTTCTGCAGGAAAGTCCTGACCCATGGACCACCAAGGCAGAGAGCCCAAGCCACCGCGAAGCTCAGCAGGGCTCAGCGCCATCCTAGGATGATCAAGTGTTAAGTCTCACGGGTCCCCCTTTCATCCTTTTCAGGACCTGCTGTGCTGAAAGGAATTCTGTAGCTACTGAAGAGGGCTAACAGCGCCTCCAAAGAGCAGCTGTATGAGGCAAAGGGAGCCAAGGCTGGTGGTGAGCAGCCCATCCCACAAACAATTCTTATGCATTCCCAAATCAAGACCTGCACTGCCACCAACATACCAGCTACTAAAAACCATTATCAAGAATAACAAGAGGGCTGGAGAGATGGCTTGGCCGTTAAGGCACTTGCCTGTGAAGCCTAAGGACCCATGTTCAATTCCCCAGTACCCACATAAAGCAAGATGCACAAGGTAGTGCATACCTCTGGAGTTCATTTGCAGTGGCTGGAGGACCTGGAGTACCCATACTCTGACTCTCATTATCTGCTTCTCTCTCTCTCTCTCTCTCTCTCTCTCTCTCTCTCTGGCTCAAATAAATTAAAAAAAAATGTTTTTAAAAAGAATAACAAGAGGGCTGGAGAGATATCTCAGTAGTAAAGACACTTGCCTCCAAAGCCTAATGACCAGGGTTCATTTCCCCAGTACACACATAAAGCCAGATGCACAAAGTGACACATACATCTAGAGTTTCTTTTGCAGTGGCCAGAGGCCTTGGGGTGCCCATTCATTCATTCTCATTCTCTCTCTTATTGCAAATAAATTAATCAATTAAATTAAAAAGAGAGAGAGACTGGGTACAGTGTTTGGCCAGCATGTACAAAGCCCTGGGTTCCATCTATCCTGAGCACAGGGGAAAAAAAAAAAAAAAACTGGGAGTGGTGGCATATGCTTAATCTAAGCTCTAGGAAGGAGGCAAAAGGTTAAGAAGTCAAGGTCATCCTCCGTGACTTTGCAATTTCCAGGCCAGCCTGGGCTACAGGATACCCAGTCTCAAAGCAAAAAACAGCAACACTAATAAAACCGCGTGTGGTGGTGCTTTGGCGACATAGGCAGGAAAATTAGAAGTTCAAAGTCATCCTTTTTTGCTGTTGTTTTGGTTTTTCGTTTTTGAGGTAGGATTTCACTCTAGCTCAGGCTGACCTGGAATTCACTATGTAGTCTCAGGGTGGCCTTGAACTCACAGTGATCCTCCTACCTCTGCCTCCCGAGTGCTGGGATTAAAGGCATGTGCCACCACGCCAGGTTGCAAGGTCATCTTTAATTACAACTTGGAGCCCAACCTTGGCTACATGAGACCCTGTATCAAAAAAAAAAAAAAAAAAAGGCAAAAGCAACAAAATACTATAAATGCAAGGCTAAAAAAAAGTACTTCTAGAATGTCCAGCTGAAGCAAAAACAAGAATTTTTGTGCAGTGTCACTCACCTGTTTTAACCTACTCTTGTAATTTTAAAATCCATGCTGTGCCCTTCTAGTGACTCTTTTTTTTTTAATTTTTTTGTTGTTGTTATTGTTATTTATTTATTTGAGAGCAACAGAGAGAGAAAGAGGCAGATAGAGAGAAGGAGAGAGAATGGGCATGCCAGGGCCTCCAGCCACTGCAAACAAACTCTAGACGTGTGCACCCCCTTGTGCATCTGGCTAACGTGGGTCCTGGGGAGTCGAGCCTCGAACTGGGGTCCTTAGGCTTCACAGGCAAGCGCTTAACCGCTAAGCCATCTCTCCAGCCCTCTAGTGACTCTTAACCATATGTGAAGCTAAGGGGCTGTCAGTGCTGCGGGACACTATCTTCCCCAGGAAATGACTTTCCTTGTGCTAATGACAGGAAGCCCCTTTCCTTTTTTTTTTTTTTTTTTTTGTTTGTTTGTTTGTTTTTGTTTCTCGAGGTAGGGTCTCACTGTAGCCTAGGCTGACCTGGAATTCACTATGTAGTCTCAGGGTGGCCTCGATCTCAGGGCGATCCTCCTACCTCCGCCTCCCGAGTGCTGGGATTAAAGGCCTGGGCCACCACGCCTGGCCAGCCCCTTTCTACTTCGGTGGATCTTTCCATGCCCCAAGAAGAATTCCTTCCCCCTAGCTTCTTGTGTCCCCATGCCTCTGCAAATCTCTAGCATACTCATCACCCTCAGTCAGTAAGTGCTCATCTCAGGGCGGGCCGCTACAGGGGCTCCTCTCCCCTTCTGACAAAGACGGAAAGGCTCAAGGTTCCAGGCTCTTACCATTCCTTCCATCATGTTTTGGGGCAAAACTGTGGTACACAATTAGAAACTGTATTTAACCAAGTTACAATCAAGTGCTCTCAGAGACTCTGCCCCTTCCTCTTCCTCCTGCTCATGTAAATCCCTGTGAATTGCCTATCGTTGAAACTGACCACCAGGGTGCTTCTGTAATCTTGACCTGGGTGTGCACAAGCCTCACAGCGCACATTGGACATGGGGAGCTCTTCCTCTGTCCCTGCGCGATGGCTTGCTTGCTCGGAGGTCGGGCGTGAGCAGGGGAAGGCAAATAGATTCCTGGGGCACCTTCTTGCCACAAATCCCACCCTTACACCACCGTGGCCCTGCTTGGAAAGGGGGGAAGCCGGTCAGGGTCATTTCGGTAAGCCCCGCACCCTGCAAAGCACTGGGCAGGCGCTGTAAGAAGGCTGAGTGAGCGATGGACGGGTGCGCACAGGGTCTGAGACAGACAGACAGGCAGGCAGGCAGGCAGGCAGACAGGGGGAGGACCCCGGGCAGCGGGGATTTAAATTCCCGCCAGGCCACCGCCGCCGCGGGGCGGAGCTCGGCGTGCAGGGAGGCGGAAGGAGGCCGGGGCGGCGGCAGGGCGGCGGGACAGCGGGACGCGAGGACGACAGGGAGGCAGGATAGCAGGACAGAAGGACGGCAGGACAACAAGACATCAGGACGGCAGGACAGTAGAAAAGCAGGGCAGTAAGAAGGCAGGACATCAGGACAACGGGGCGGCAGGATAGCAGGACAGCGGGACATCAGGACGGCAGGACAACAGGGCGGCAGAATTGCAGGACAGTGGGACATCAGGACGGCAGGACAACAGGGCGGCAGAACTGCAGGACAGTGGGACATCAGGACGGCAGGGCAGTAGGAAGGCAGGACAGCAGGACATCAGGAGACAGGACAACGGGGCGGCAGGACAGGACAGCGGGGCATCAGGACGGCAGGACAACAGGGCGGCAGAATTGCAGGACAGTGGGACATCAGGACGGCAGGACAACAGGGTGGCAGAACTGCAGGACAGTGGGACATCAGGACGGCAGGACAACAGGGCGGCAGAACTGCAGGACAGTGGGACATCAGGACGGCAGGACAGTAGGAAGGCAGGACAGCAGGACATCAGGAGACAGGACAACGGGGCGGCAGGACAGGACAGCGGGGCATCAGGACGGCAGGACAGCAGGACATCAAGACGACAGCACAGCGGCAGGCCCGGCAGCTCCCCCGCCCGCCCGCCCGCCCGCGGCCCGCACTCACTCGTCGCCGCGCAGCAGGCCGCGCTCGGTGAGGGGCCGCACGGTCCTCGGCGGGGGCTCGGCGCCCGGGCCCGACGGCCGGAAGCACTCGCTCAGCTTCTCCTGCAGGCTGCGCGCCAGCGCGGGGAAGCCGCCGGCCGCGCCCGCGCCGGCCTCGGGGCTCGCGGTGCGGCTCTCCCGGTCCTGCGCGCCGCGGGCCGGCTCCCGGAACTCATAGAAGTCCTGCCAGTCCCCGTCGGCCCCCGCCGCCGCCATCGCGCCCCGAGCCGCCGGCCCCGCCCCGCCCCGCCGCCAGGCCCCGCCCCGCCGCCAGGCCCTGCCCCTGGAGTAGCCACGCCGACAGGCCACGCCCCGTCACCAGGCCACGCCCCACTCCGCCGCCATCGCGCCCAGCCACCAGGCCACGCCCCCTGGAGTCGCCACGCCCCGTCACCAGGCCACGCCCCACGCCGCCGCCATCGCGCCCAGCCACCAGGCCACGCCCCCTGGAGTCGCCACGCCCCTCCCGGGGACTTGCAGAGCAGGGTCTTCCCAGCTCCCTAAGTCTTCCTGGAAGTGACCTAGGGTACCCAGCCAAAGGAGATCTTAACTGCCTTCCTCTCGGCTTGGACTTACTTCCCTGTTATGGAATTACTTCCCTCTTATCAACGGCCCTAAATGGTGTGACTACAATGAAGGACTTCTCCAAACTTGAGGCCTACCTAATGTCAGATTTTTTATTTAATTAATTTTATTTGCTTGAGAGAGAGAGAGACAAAGAGGCAGATCGAGAGGGAGAATAGGCGTCCAAACCAACTCCAGACACATACATATACATGCACCACGTTGTGCATCTGGCCTCACGCGGGTCCTGGGGAATTGGCCCTGAATCCTTTGGCTTTGCAGGCAAGTGCCTTACCGGCTAAGCTATCTCTCCAGCCTATAATGTCTGATTTTAATCCAAAGGCATTCCCCCCGCCCCATGGTTAACTCCTTTTTTAATTTTCTTTTTAGAGAGAGGGAGAGAAACAGAGAAAGAATGGGCATGCAGGGGCCTCTAACCACTGCAAAGGAACTCCACATGCATGTGCCACCATGTGCATCTGGCTTATGTGGGACCTGGAGAATCAAACCTGCGTCCTCTGGCTTCGCAGGCAAGTGTCTTAACCGCTAAGCCATCTCTCCAGCCCATTATCTGCTTTTATAACTTTCCCAACTAGAATGACAGGAGATGCTGGGGAAAGTTGAAGCCGTACAGAGTTCATTCCACAAATATTTCATGTCTCTCCCACCTGCAAAGCACATGCTAGATGAATGAGAGTTAACATTTGCAAAGCACTTAGATGCCCTGACAGTGAGAACCCTATGTGCACATCACATGACAAAATAATACACAGGCCTTCCCTTCAAGCGGCTTACTGAGAAGTGAAGTGAGAAGACGAAGAAGAAATGATCTTTTGTAAAGCATACGATGGAGGAATGGGAAGTTACTCTTTCTTGGATATCGGTTCTTGGCTTTGCAAGATGGAAAGATTTGTGGAGGTAAATGTTGATGATGGTTTACACTATGTAAATGCTTAATGCCATTAACCTGCACACTTAACATAGCTAAGATTTGAATATGTGTATTATTTACCATAATAAAAATAGGGAGGGCGGAGGAGATGGCTTAATGGTTAAGGCGCTTGCCTGCAAAACTAAAGAACCCTGGTTCAATTCCCCAGGACCCACATAAGCCAGAGGCACAAAGTGGCGCATGCATCTGGAGTTCGTTTGCAGTGGCTGAAGGCCCTGGCGCACCCGTTCTCTCTCTCCCTCTCTCAAATAAATAAAAATATATATTTTTTAATTGGGAGAAGGGGCCTGGGGAGATGGCTCAGCTTTTAAGAGTGCTTGCTGCTTAAGCATAGGGTCAGGAGAGCATGGCGTTTGACTCCTCAGACTCCATTAAAATGCTCTTGTTTCCACTAACATCTGTAACTCCAGACAGGAGGGGAAGCAGAGACCAGAGAATTGCTGGGTCTTGCTGATGGACTGCAGCTCCTGGCTGAGGGCGACATCCCATCTCAAGGAAATACAGAGATGAGAGACAAGGGGACATGCCACATTGTCCTCCAGCCTCCACACTCACCCTCTTGGAGCTCTCGCGTCCTCACACATGTGCATACACCACATACATATGAGAAAAATGGGAGGAAAGGCGAGAGAAACAATAAATGGTCAAAGTTGAAAGCATCACTCTTCCTATCCGTCATTCAGCACGACACAGTTTGGTGAGGAGCTCTTATTTTGAAAGACAATCAGAAATTATTCATAAAAGCTTTCCGGTAAGCTTTTATTCCTTAATGCTGTGGGAAACCCATCTTCAAGAATACATGTTACGGGGCTGGAGACATGGCTTAGCAGTTAAAGTGCCTGCCTGCGAAGCCTAGGGACCTAGGTTTGATCCCCCCAGTGCCCACATAAGGCAGATGCACAAGGTGGTGCATGGCCCTGGAGTTCCATTGCAGAGCCTAGAGGCCCTGGCACACGCATTCTCTATCTGCTTCCCTCTCTGTTTCTCAAATAAGTAAATAAATATTTTTTAAAGAAAATACATATTAAAGGGATGAAAGGATGAAGTGTTTGCCTAAGGATCCCCAGAACTCATGAGCACCTAAGGACAAAAGGTAAGCGAGACAGACCAACCTCCTAGAAGCTCAGGAGCCAGCTAGCCTGGCAAATGCAGAGGTGAATGAGAGACTCTGCCTTAACCAAGCTGGAGGGCAAGAACCTCCACTTCAAGTTGACCTCTGACCTCCACGCATTCGCCCACACTCCCACACACACACACACACACATACCTGTACACACAAAAACACACACACACATCAAAAAAATACATATCAATAGAAGAAATGTCTTCATTTATTATTCTAATGAATGGTGTCTTCCATTTCAGTGATTTATCCCATATTAAGCCATAACATCGAAGACCCTAAGAAACTGCTAAGTCTTTTAAAGGCAGGATGGCTTCCTCTTTTATTTGAGAGCATAAAGAGAACAGAAGTTAAGTTGTACCTGGCCAAGGGCAAAATTAATTGCCCCTGGTCAATAGCTGTTACGCTGATTAGAAAGCATTCTCACGGCTAACACGCTCAGGTCTGACCATTACTCCAACGTAATGCTCTCGAAGCACAAAAGAGCTGTTTCTCTACGTATCTGACTGTACATACGAAGTTATAAGGAAACTATTGTGTTGTCTCAAACTCTCCAAATTCTATATATGCCTGTGGCAAAGTTGCTTTCTTTTCCTTAACTCACGTCTCCATTTACCTGCATGGTGAGTATGTATATGAGTGAACATAAAAATAACTTACTCTTGCCAGGCGTGGTGGCTCACACCTTTAATCCCAGCACTCAGGAGGCAGAGGTAGGAGATCGCCGTGAGTTCGAGGCCACCCTGAGACTGTATACTCAATTCCAAGTCAGCCTGGGCTAGAGCGAGACCCTACCTCGAAAAACCAAAATATAAAAAATAAAAATAAATAACTTACTCTTGGAACCCAAAATGTAGAAGTGCTGTCAAACTTTTCATATGATTTTAAATGAATTGTTATTGGGTTATCTCTAGTGACCTCGGAATTTCATTTGAGTCACATTTTCCACATAGGGTGCTTTCTACTTCTAATTAAATGCAAATTAATTGGGATCAATCTAGACACAGAATGCTCCAATTTTAAAAAGAAGATTTTCTTAGTCAATTTATGTTTGCACACCCACAGTAACTCTAGCATTCAACACCGTCTATAAAGTTCTCACAGGGAATGTTTCTATTAGAAAGCTATTTATTTATGATTTGTCAGTTTATGGTAAGAAAGCAATGGGATCAGAGAAAACACACTATAGTATGGAATAAAATGTTAATTTGTGCTTTTATGGATTTTAAGTAATTACTGTAAACATGAAAAACAACTGCAGGCAACAGTTTAAATGGTAACATCCTTGTAACCAGGAAAACGTAGTGTAGCAGTATTTCTCCTGACTGCCTTCCACACACACGCAGGATCTGGGGGTTCCTATTTCTCCACAGCACCCCCCCCCAGCCATGCAGTAGGATCCAGCTTCTCAAACTGTGGGCTTGCAACTCCTAAATGTGGGGGTCATGAGAAATTTAGCAACAGTAGAAGGTTTCTGAATGTATGAATGACCAAAAATTAATTCAAAATAGATATATAATGAATCCGATATGTCTCGCGCAACATTTTCATGTATCACATGACTTCATTGAAACCTTCGTTCTTAACATACAACATTCTCACTTTGCATAGCATATGACATCATTCTACACAATGCCAATAAAAACACATTGTCTGAAGCACCTCTGCTCATATTGAAGGCCATTGTATGTTACAAACTGTAGTGTTTTGACTAAACATAAAGGTTTTCTGAGGGCTGAGTAGATGGTTCAATGGTTAAAGGTACTTCCTTGCAAAGCCTGCTGGCCCAGGTTCAATTTCTCGGCAACCCACATAAAGCTGGCAGATGACTATTGGTTTGTAACACCTTCACACATGAATAAATCAGTAGGAAGTTTTCTGCTGTCATAGAAACATAATGGTTTGGGCTAGAGAGACGGCTCAGCTGTTAAGGTGCTGGTTTGCCAAGCCTGACCACCCAGGTTCGATTCCCTAGTACCCACATAAAGTCAGACACACAAAGTGGTGCAGGCATCTGGAGTTCGCTTGCAGTGGCTGGAGACACTGGCATGCCCATTCTCTCTCCCCATCCCCTCCTTGAAAATAAATAAATAAAAATATTTTTTAAAAAAAAACAGAAGCATAATGGTTTAATTACATAAAACAAAGAATTTTAATATTTTCATACCATCATCCCCCAGCATGTAAGTAACAAATTAGTATATCTTTGGATTGAAAAGTTACAATATCGGATTTTAAAATTTGCTGTCTGAGTTGCTGATGAAACTTGAGCTTCATCAGAAATCTTTCAGTGAGGGGCTGAGGTGTACTTAGTACACTTAGTACTTAGTACTTCCTGTCAGTAGCCTCCGTCCATCTCCTCCCTAACTATTCGTGCCCACTGCTGACCCTCTTCCATCTGAAACAGGCTCAGGCTCTCACCAGTCTCAACCACGGGCCACCAGCACTAGGGTTTCTGAGGAAGGACAGTCTCACTTGTGTCTGACACAGCCCAACTGTATCAATGGTTCACCCAAACCTACTGTTTCCTGCCGGCTCCTAGAGGGAATGTGAACGTGTATTTTTCATTTGTTAGATTAAGAAAAAAATGGCCAGGAAAAGTAACTTCTAATACTTGATTCAAGGTGAGAAGGAGAAGACAGAATAATTATTAAAAAGAGCTTTGGAGTACTCAAGTAATACGTATACACGAATCACCTGGAGATGGAAATTTATAGCTCTGCCTTGAAAGCGCATTTAAGTTTCACGCATAAACATGCATCCCGGTGGAAAGTTAAATTAAAAATGCAAGTCAGTTATTCAATATATAGATCACTTAATGGGATAATTAATCTGAAAATGTAAAACTACAAAAGAAAGAAATTACTGAACATCAAAGGCTATAAACTATCTGGATGTCAAAGTATCACTTCTAACAAAGGCCTAGGGCACTAGAGAGCAACAGATCAGACAAAAGAATGTACATGAAAATTTCTGGAGAAAAGCTCAGACGATGGTCAAGTTTATCCAGTCAGTACAAAATAGAACTGAGGAAACAAAAGTAAAAAGAATTTAGAAGTCTTTACTGACTTGAGAATTTAAGGAAAGCTGGCTTGCTTTTTATAATAGACGAGTGGCTTCTTTCCATTTGTTTCCTTATTTAAAAGCCTGAGTAATCAAAGACCACGCACAAAGAGAACCTAATATTTCAGGCGATGGGAATGCTAATTGCCCTGGTTGGATCATCACCCATTGTATATATGTATCAAGTTATTGCATTTGATCTCATGCTTACAAAGATCGTGTGTCAATTAAAACAATAAATAAAAAGACCACACACAATCCAGCATTTACTAATAATATTTTATTCCAATTTTTCCAGTTTGAAAGGAAAGCTACAACTTCCGTTTTGACAATTAAGTTGGGATCTTCATTAGTCAAGCCCACCCTGAGCAGAATCAGGGTTTGGCCACCAACAGACAAAGCCAAGGTAACTGGCCTTGGCTGCACGCTTTCAAGGTCACAGAGCAGCTGGTCACAGAGGCCACTCCTCACAGACGTCCAAGAGCACCCTGTGTAATGAAAGACTGCTCTCTGAAAAATAAATGGAAATAAAGTTAGCTGTAGTTATTTATCTAACATTAAAATGAATTAGTGATGGCATCTCTCTAATTTTATCTCTTAAGTAATTCTATATTTTATACTACCATTATATAAACTAACTTCATTAAAAAGTAGAACAACATTAATCAAGTAGGATAATGTCTTTGGAGAATTTGAGTTTCCAGAGAGGCATGGGAAGCATACAATCAGAGAAGAAATTCAGTGGAGGAATTCTCTCTAGCCCACCCAGAAAGAAAAAGAAAATATTTAAAAGGCATGAACCTTCAAGAAACAGAGTAAGGCCTGAAGAGATGGCTTAATGGTTAAGGCGTGCTTGCCTGTGAAGCCTAAGGACCTAGGTTTCATTCCCCAGAACCCACCGAAGCCAGATGCACAGGGTGGTGCATGCATCTGGAGTTCATTTGCAATGGCTAAAGGCCCTGGCGCACCCATATTTTCCCTCTCTCTCTCTCTCTCACACACCCACACATAAATAAATACATACATATATAAATACATAAATTAATATACTTAAGAAACAGAGTAAGTTGACCTTCCTATTAATCTGGGGGTAAAATGCATTGCTATTTTTTTTTCAATTGTATTGACTATAGTGGCAAACTGACAGTAGGTGACATTTTAATAAAGGGGAAATCTGGAGACTAGATGGCATCAAAAGAGGCACCAACAGACATAGTGCCTTTTGAGAGAAACAGACATGGGCAGTTCAGGCAATTGCAACTGAAGAGAAGCCAGGGGTCCTGGAGCTGGAGGTGAACCTGGATGAGGTCAGCTGCTTCAAGGAATCACTGTATTTGTGTCTGATCTCATTACACGTCTGGTATTAGCCATACATACAGCACTGTGTTCTTTGCTTATTTATTATGGAGATTTTCCCAGTTTTTCACACCCTCAAGTGTATCAGGATCAAGACATCATACCATCCAGCAATATCCCACAAAAATCAGCCACAGAGAACCTCCCCCAAGTTTACACTGATGGAGGTGATAAGAATTAAAATAACTGTGTTAAATCAATAGCATTATAACTAAATATTCTACTTCTTTGGAATTTTATTTGTTTGGGTCTTTGTTTCATCTCTCGTAAGTTTTTTTAAAATATTTTATTTATTTATTAGGAAGAGAGAAAGGCAAAGAGAGAGAGAGATAATGGGTTACCAGGGCCTCTAGCCACTGCAAATGAACTTCCAGACACATGCGTGCACCACTTTGTGTATCTGGCTTTACGTGGGTACTAGGGAATTGAACCTGGTTCCTTTGGCTTTACCAGCAAGTGCCTTAACCACTAAGTGATCTCTCCATATCTCCCCTAAGTTTCAATATCCAAAATGTTTAAATGTTTAATGTCTTTTGCAATCTTTAAAGAAGGAAAACTGCTTTTAAGTAGGGCATGGTTGAAGTGAGCTGAGAGTGCAGATGTCTTTGCTACATATAATTTTTCAGGCTGAAAATTTGTTGTTGTTGTTGTTTATCTGTATATTTCTTGTTCTTGTTGTTGTTTTGTTTTGTTTTTCGAGGTAGGGTTTCCCTCTAGCCCAGGCTGACCTAGAATTCACTATGGAGTCTCAGGGTGGTCTCAAACTCACAGTGATCCTACCAGCTCTGCCTCCCAAGTGCTGGGATTAAAGGTGTGTCCACCACACCCAGTTTAGGCTGAAATTTTAATAGGGGATTTGCCCTTTGCCCATTGTCTTTATAAGTATATCTAAAATGTCTTGATACCAAAAAAAAAAAGGACTCCACCGATATTGTTGCATCATGATAGTCTATTCAAAATGTATGAATCTAAATAAATATACCATTTAAGTAAGACAGGGATGGGATCCACAGAAGCACAACAAAGTGGACTGTTAAGATAATTGTTTACATAATTTAAGCAAACACAGTAATGGCTCAATTTTCTGCTCAATTTGATGAGGGTAGACACAGAAGTAGATAATTGTTTCTAATTTGATGTTATAGGGTTAGAACTAGGCAACTTGTACATTCCTTGCTCTGTTGTCCAAAGGAAGAAATGTTAGCTTTACTCATGCTATAGAAAGTAACGAGCATCCCAAAGGGGCTGATTTGCTCTTTGGAAAGGTGGGTGAGTATATGATCCTGAAACTCACCGGAGACGTTTGGTGACCTAAATAAAGGAGCACCAGGCTCTGAATTTCACTAGCTTATTCGCCTCCAACCACGTAACTGTAGGGCTCCAGGGATCTCCGCCACTTGAGTTGTGTTTTTGTGCGCCTACAGCAGAGGGTGAGCTGGATGCTAGAGAGAGCAGTCAATCTGCAGGCTGCACCTCCCCGTAGATGCCATGAACCTTAGCCTCGGCCTTCTCCTCTTGTTAGGACTAAACCCTGCTCCTAAAAGTTCATATGTGGAAACCCTAGGCCCCGATACCTCAGAACGTGGCTGTATTTGGAGATAACTTTTCTTGAAGAAGGCGATTAAGCTAGAAGGAGGCCTTTAGGGTGAGCCCTGATTCAATCTGTCTATAAGAAGAAGATATTTGAGCACAAAAGAAAGGAGACCATGTGAGAACACAGTGAAAAGGTGGGCATATGCCAGCCAGGGAGAATGACCTCACCAGAAGCCAGCCTTAGCCCCAGTTTTGGACTTCGAACCTGCTAGAACTAGGAGTAAATACAGTTCTGTTGTTTCAACATCCTAACGTTGTGTTTTGGCAGCCCAGCAGAGTATACTGCTGCTCCAACTTGCGCGGCCATCACAGAGTTTCCAGAAGTTTCCGCAAGGTGCCTCACAAGCTCAGGACAGAGACAATTCCATTCCTCCTTCCTGGCTTCTAGGAACTGTACCTACGCTGAACATTCTATGAAGGCTGATTGACTGATTAGAACAGTGATTGTCTGGAGTTGGGATGTCGCAGGTCCAGAGACAAATTACCCTGGGCTGTCTTGACCCCCTGGATTTATTGCTCGCTGCTGTGTGTGACCTAACATCCTGTGACTATCAGATAAGTCCCTTGGAATGTATGAGCAGACCCCCTAGCTCTCACAAACCCAAAAGCTAAGAATGTCATCAGATAGCACCTGAGGTCTATAACAGAACTCTCCCCGGTCTGCTCTAACTCACCTGAATGATATTTCCACCAGTGTATTTGAAATGTGTTTTGATTCGTGACTTTCTTTGTTCTGTTACTATAAAAAAAAAACTCCATGAAACCATTACCATATTGGAACATGCAATTCGGAGTAAACCTAAATTTGTGTTCTCAGGCCATGGTCACTCATATTTGGCTCCAGAATAAACTCTTATTTCCTTTGAGGTGAGAAATGTGAATTTTTGCGTTAACGTTTCCTTGGCAACCCTGAAAAAAAAAAAAACAACCCAGCAATGATGAGTGGTGACTGAGGAGTCAAGAGCAGAACTGCTATGGGAAAAGAACACTAAAAGCTATCGAGTTTGAGAGCCACAGAACTGCTGGGCAGAATGGGGTAAGTGTACTCCCCAGCCAGCCCCCATGAGAGGGCTTGCCCAGGGACCAGAGAGTGAGCCAGGTGAACTGCTTGATGCCTTCCTCTCTAGCTGGGTAGTGCTCTGACGAAGGACTTGAATACCAGTGTCCCCATGAGCCCAAATCTGGACAATGCACAGGTTCCTGAGAGAGCCTTGGGTCTGGTCCCTGGAGTTTGGAATTGAAAGAGAAGTTAAGAACTGGGAAAGAATTCTGAAGGCCAAAGGCAGGAGCAGTTGCCCAGGATGATGATGAGAGAGAGAGACAGACAGACAGACAGACAGTAGCAGGAGCAATCCACATTTTCACCATCTGTTGGACAAGGATGTTTGATGGTTTGTTTTTCTCTCAGTGCCAAGTGGATGCTCCCAAAGGTAGTTAGACTGGAATCATCTTGAAGTGGAAGCACCAGAAAAAGAAGAGTGTCGAGGAAATTACCACAGCTTAGGAGGGTTGTAGGGGATGAAATGGAAAAAAAAAAGCAAGAGAGCAGACCAAATCCTACCCCACTGCAGGCTCCCAGGTCAGGTCTCAGCAAGGCATAAATGTAAAATGGAAGCTACTGTATACATCGAGTCAGACTTGTCAATGCCTACAAACAAAACTGAACTTTCTCTTTGCTAGGGTCTAGCAAATTCAGCCCTTTCAATATGTCACTTCGGTTGCACCGTGACGACCTTTAGTTCTCACCACCTTGGGTGGACTCCATCCCAGACCCTCTGTTCTCATTTCTGTTAAATTGCACCCACCGACTGCTCTGCCCATATCCAAAGGCCTCCTGTTTTCTTTCAAAAACAATAATGTGCTGATAAATATCAGAAACATAAGTGCATAAGTGCTTAAGGAGTTTGTCATCCCAATACCATCAAATTCAACCCTGAATTGGGTCACCTGGCAACATTTAATTTTTGTTGTTGTTATTTTTATTTTATTTGACAGCGACAGACAGAGAGAAAGAGGCAGATAGAGAGAGGGAGAGAGAATGGGCACGCCAGGGCCTCCAGCCACTGCAAACGAACTCCAGACCTGTGCACCCCCTTGTGCATCTGGCTAACGTGGGTCCTGGGGAGTCGAGCCTCAAACCGGGGTCCTTAGGCTTCACAGGCAAGCGCTTAACCTGCTAAGCCATCTCTCCAGCCCACCTGGCAACATTTAGTAGCCATTAACAGGTCCAAACGTTAATGAATGTAAATACCAAGAAATGGGAACTAGAGGAAAGGAATACAGAGGCAGACCATATATATGTAAAGTTCTCCAAAAATAAGTAAATAAATAACTAAATAAAACAAAACTCCAGGCTGGGATAGGGATGTGAGACCGTTGCTTAAATAGGGCAGACATCAAGGGAAACATCCACCAGCTCTCTCGCTCCATCCTGCAAGAGCAACTGATACAGGGGCCTCAGCCCGTGGAAATCACAGGGAACCAAGCACAGCAGCTCTGGGATGAAAGCAGTCTCAGACAAAGTAACGGGTCAGAAAATGAAGGTGCCATGACGCCTTCTGCCTCACCTTCAGCAAGCGCAGGTGACAAGGTCACCTTTGCCGTGAGCTACTTTGATTTCAGTCACCACATGTGTCCGTCATCCCCACCTCAATGCTTAGCTTTGCTGTTTGACGGGTCAAGGGCCCTTCTCCTGACTGATCACCATTTTTATCTATCGGACATGTTTCAAATTTATTAATTTACTCTCCTTTGTTACTCAAGTTTGCTTTGTCCCAAACTTCAAGTTGGTAACCCTCTCTGGATGGGCTATGTCACACAGCCATGGAAACAGTTGATAGCAGGGGGAAAATACTGGGCTAGATGACTCTGAAGTCTCTCCACTCACATATTGGATTTCAGCCTTTTGTTGGATAATCTTCTAATGGGATAGAAACAGACAAAACTTAGAAGCAGCGGAGGTCATTTCTTCTATCATTAGCACCCAAGAAATGGCACACGTACCAAAAATATCTTTCCAGTCCTCCCAGTGAACTGCGTAAGAAGCAACAGCACATGGCCAGGCTGTTGTATTGGAACAGAGGAGCGATTATCCTAAGCCTCTGTTACTATGGTCAGTGTCCTACCTCTGAATGAATGATTCATAAAGTGCAACTTGTTTATTTCCATGAGTTGTTTTGAAGATCAATCTGTTGTTAAGCTCATCCTCTATCTCAAAGTGATATTAAAATGTTCTCCCATAGGCAGAAGGTGACACAAGCCAAAAACTTGAGTTTTTTAATACTCTATGAAGCAAGCACTGCTTTTTATGTGCATTTATTATTAAATAAATGTTAAGTAAATCTGAAATCAGAGACTCACCCCCTGCTACCTAATAAAATAAATGATATTTGGTTCTTTGAAATTACATGATATAATTGAAGATCTGCTGTAAGGAAAAAGACATTTACATCTTCCCAAAATATCAGAAAAACAAAGAACGATTACCTAATCATTGAGTTCTGTACATTTTATTTGCAAATGGCAGTGGTTATTTATGCATCAAATTGTTTTTGAAAAATCAAATTTGCTTCTTATTGGTTTCATAAAATAATGGTATTTTCACTTATAATATTGCAATTTTTAGTTAGCCATTGAGTTTACAGTCACAAGAAGTTCTTTATCATGCTTGATAATTGCATTATCATAGTAGTTCTTGTGGCAATTTGAAAATGCCTACTTTAAAATAAATGGCGGGCAAGATATACCACTCAATGCTAGTATATTATTTTTATTTAAATTATTTTATTTTTATTTATTTAAGAGGCAGAATGGGTATACCAGGGCCTCCAGCTGCTGCAAACAAACTCTAGACCCATGCACCCCTTGTGCATCTGGCTTATGTGGGTCCTGGGGAATCGAACCTAGGTCCTTTGGCTTTGCAGGCAAGTGCCTTACCTGCTAAGCCATCTCTCCAGCCCTGGTATATGATTTTTAAGTGCATGTGTTCACTCATTTGACCCAAAGATAGTCTTCAAATAGCATTCCTTTCTCAAACTCCCCATAAACATACATTATTTTATCCATTGTCTTTCAAATTTTCTGATTTAATTAGTCTCTCCCCATCTGGAAGTATTTAAATTACTTGCTCTTGTCTCATCTATTTCTCCGTTCTTTCACTCTCCTTGTGTATCATTCATTTCCCCTTTGCTAAGACAAAATACCTGACCAGAAGCAATTTAAGGAAGGAAAGGTTTATTTCAGCTTAGAATCTCAAGAGGAAGGTCCTTCATGATGGAGAAAGCTTGTCGGTGGCAGGCAGCTGGTATCACATCATCACATCAGCAGAATAGAAGTAGAGAGAGTGTGCTGAAGGCTGGCACTCAGCTAGCTATACAGTCCTGGACCCCCTTGTCCATGGAATGGCACTGCCCACAGTGAAGAGTGGTCTTCCCAGCCTCCCTTAATCTAATCTGGAAGTCCCTAACAAGAAATGCCAAGAGATTTGTTACCATGGTGATTCTAAATCCTGTCAAGTTGACAACTGGAGATTAACCACCACACCTTACTTGCTGTGCCCTACCATGTCTTCTTCATGAGACTTCTGCTGTTGTCATCATGTGCATAGGACAGCCTTCTCCCCTGTCACTCTAATATTTACATTGTCACTCACAAAAGCACTTGAAACTCTTTCATTCCTGGACTCTTCTGGCCAGCCCAGGCCAGATCTTAAGGGGTAAGTAAGATATCTAGTATTCCTCTAATGCACCTCACTTTTCCCTACAGTTTTATCCAGAGATCAAGCTGGTCCAGCCTGGCCAACCAATTCTGTCAGGGTGGGCTCACTGGGGAAGTGGAGACCTGCAACTCTGTCTGCCCATGGAGAGAGGTCAGTTGTGGGAGATGAGGAGAGGCCCTGCTGCCCAGGCCGAGGCTATACTATAGCTAAATCAAACGTTCAGAAACTAGCAATGCCCCCCCCCCACAGTACTCTGCCAGGCTCCCAAAGTTCTGTATCTTCACAGTTGAGTGAAGCACCGTGATGAGAGATCCAGCAGCAGGTAGGAAAGGAGCCAGGTTTGGGGTGGCATTCTGGCAAACAGCTGAGTCTCTGTAGGCCTTGACTGCTTCTGAGTTGGTTCAGGGGTGGTTCACCATGAAACTGAGGAAGTCTAAGCTCCAGAGACTCTCTCAAAGGCCTTGGGAGAGGGTTGGAGAAATGGCTGAGCAGTTAAGGTCCTTACCTGCAAAGCCTAAGGACCAAGGTTCAACTCCTCAGAACTCACGTAAGCCAGCACACATGGTGGTGCATGCATCTGGAGTTCATTTACAGTGGCTGGAGGCCCTGGCACACGCATTCTGTGTGTGTGTGTATAAATAAATAAATAAATAAATAAATAAATATAAAAAAGACCCTGGGAGAGAGCACGTGATGCATAGTAAGTCTCAGCAATGCATCAGAGGTTAGACATTACAGAACACATTTTCATTGCCCTAAAATCTTAGAACACATGGAAGAAACTCGAGAGCAGTATTTACACATTTGATGATAGTCTTGCACCTTCACGTAATATATTAATGCCTAGAAGTTGTGAATTTGAAGTTTTCTAAACTATCAGTCATAACGAAAAATACCTTGGCAAGCTATGTCAGAAGAAAGGTTGGATCTTCCTTCTGTTGGAAAATAAGGTTGCCCATCAAGAGAAATAGCCAAAAATAGAGTGGAAATATTGAAGGGATTATTAAGAAATTTAAGTATTTTGAAATATTATCTTGAAATGTTATTTTAGGGCTGGGTGCGGCAGGCACACACCTTTAATCCCAGCAACCTGGAGACAGAGGTAAGAGGATCACCATGAGTTCAAGGCCACCCTGAGACTGCATAGTGAATTCTAGCTCAGCCTGGACTAGAGCAAGACATTACCTCAAAACAAACAACAAAAAGGTCATTTTATGTATTTTATAATGCATGTTATATGTGCCATGTTTAAATGTATTTATATATAATTTATTATAAATTTTTGTTCATTCTACATGAATATTTAGTTTAATAGCTAATTTTTGGGTTCTGTTTCTTACAGAAGTCCCACCAAATCATTCAGGCTTCAAGCTCTACAAAAAGTGGCCTATGCAGACGAAATAGATGAAATTAGCCAGGCAAAGTTTGACATTGCCCATGCTTTGCAAGCACTTAATGCATGAAACACAGTTTATAAAGCTCTAGTCAAAACTTGAAAGGGCTGAACTATTCAGAACGTGCAACACATGGGGTATATTTGTTTATTTATTTGCAATCAGAGAGAGACAGAGAGAAGAGATACAGAGAGAGAGAAAGAGAGAGAGAGAGAGAATGGGTGCACCAGGGTGTCTAGCCACTGCAAAAGAACTCCAGATGCATGTACCACTTTGTGCATCTGGCTTTACATGGGTACTGGGGAATTGAACTCAGGTCATCAGGCTTTGCAGACAAGTGCCTTAACCTCTAAGCTATCTCTCCAGCTCCACATTGGGTTTTGTTTGTTTGTTTTGAGGTAGACTCTCTCTCTAGCCCAGGCTGACCTGGAATTCACTCTGTTTTCCCAGGCTGGCCTCAAACTCACAGTAATCCTTCTACCACTGCCTCTGAGTGCTGGGATTAAAGGCATCCACCACCACTCCCTAGCCCCCGCATTGGGTTTTGGTTGGTATTTTTGGTGCTGTCCCAGTACTTGGGATTGAACCTAGGGCCTCACGCATGCTAGGCAAGTGCTGTACCATTGAGCTATATCCCACCCACCCCCCCAAGCCCTAATACATATTTTCTGAGGAGAGTTTGTGAAGTCAATAGGAAGGATGCCTGTGGCTAGAACTGCAAGATTCCTAGTCTATCTCTGAATCAAAGCCTTCATGGCCACACAGCTGGACTTAATTTTGCAGGCTTGCTTGCAATTTGGTGTGGTCATGTGGGTGAGGTCTAGCCAATGGAATGTGGGCAGAGCAATGTACACCCCTTCTGGACAAGGGCCACGTAGCTTCCCATGGGTGAGCCTCCCTTTCGTCCTGTCCGTGACCTTAGCACACACGAGCACATGACCCTGCAAACCGCTATCAAACGCAGGCACATCCATGAAGTGGAAGAAAGCTGAGTCCCCAACCCATTCCTTGGAAGAAGACCAAATGAAAATACTCGCTTTGGACTTCCAGCTAGTATAAAATAAACTTTTCATGGTAAAAGTCTTGGATTCTGAGGATTGCTTTTACAACAGCTTAAAATATCTTAGCCAACACCGTTCCTATTAGTAGAACAATAGCCGTCCTTTTAAATGACGTTATGCATAAGTTTAGTGAAGTTTTTTGGCTTATGTATAAACATGTATGTGTATAATGATATATTTGCATTGTTTAAATATAAGTATGTGTAAGTTCACATTTCCCTCTTCTGTGAGTCCCTTGTTAGTAATGTTTCAGTATAGACTCAGCTGTATGTGAGGTTGGGATACCTTCTACCAGACACAAAATTTCTGAAGAAAGATGCTTATCTATCAATGCAATAGACCTTAAGGATTGGAAATTTCCTTCTATTACCATATTAAGGCTGGAAGGTCTTCCCAGAAAGCCAGAGAGAAGACTCCTGCATTTGGGATGGAGGGCGGCCTGGAGGACTTTGCTAACTGATTCTTTTTAGGTTCCACATTCTAAGTGTAAAGGAAGGTTCCATGGGACTCCCTGGCTTAGATCGTATTAATAATCCATGCTTTGACATCCTTGTCCTTTGTGGCTCAGGTAGGCCTTAGGTCCATCCCATGTCTGCCCTCACCTTGAGCAGGGTGGATGCCTGATATAAGCTTGGAGCCAAGTCCTTCAGCTTCTCGGCTTCTGGCTCAGCAGGGCTCCTGCCAAGGATTTCAGCTTGTGTTGCTCACGCGCAGCACATCTGCAGATCACTGGGTCCCCTAGGTGCATGCTTTGGGCTTCCCCTGCGGCCCCGTGATGCCTACCTAGCATGTGTCACTTAGGCGTCGCTGAGCTGGTGCCCATCCTGATACCTCTGCCAAGCCCTTGCCACTTCCACCAAGAACCACAACCTTCCTTCCCGCACAGCCGCTGACGCCTGGAAGTTCACAAGCTTCCAGAAAGCAGAGTGGTGTGTGTGTTAGGGCAGGGGGAGGAGGCAGGAAATGCCTCTTGCAATCTTTTCTTCTGGGATCTATTGTCTTGGAAAATTTATAATCGACAAGTTCTTTGAGCTTTCATAGCTCTTACACATTTATACCTATAGCCAGTTGGGAATTAAACTAATGAAACTGACTCAAGAGTCCTTTGAGCTACAGATCATTTATAGCACTCAGAAACATGTGCCACTTCTGGCTCTGCAGTTGCCTAATGGCAGTTTATCCCAGGTCTGTCCAGCCACTGGGCTGAGCCTGTGGAATCGTCTCTGTCTCATACAGATGGCTTGTTGGTGGGCAGAGGGTCAGGTGCACTGGAATCTCAGCTCAAGCGTGAGTGCGGTAAGTTTGAATTTAAGTTCCAGTTGATAAATCTGCTTGGTAAGCTCCTGACTAAGAGAACAGGACCTGTTAGCATTTACTGTGCTTTTTCTTCTTCTTTTTTATTTTTATTTATTTATTTGAGAGCAACAGAGAGAGAGAGAGAAAGAGAGAGAGAATGGGCTCATCAGGGCCTCCAGCCACTGCAAACGAACTCCAGACACATGCGCCCCCTTGTGCTTCTGGCTTATGTGGAGCCTGGGGAATTGAGCCTTGAACCAGGGGTCCTTAGGCTTCACAGACGAGTGCTTAACTGCTAAGCCATCTCTCCGGCCCCTGCTGTGCTTCCTTTTACTTCTCTGATGACATGTGCAATGATTAATCTCAAAAGACACTCGGGAGATCAGGAAAGCACACCTCGGGGTGTGTTTGTGAGGCCATGTGATGATGAACTCGTGAGGACTCTGACCTAATCCACTGAATGCAGTCAAAAATTTAACATGCTCTTTGGAGGCAATAGAAGTATGGAAGTTGGAGGGAGCGGGTGGCTGGGGATGGGCCTTTGGAGGGTACAGCATGGCCCTGGCGCCTTCCTGTGAGTTTTTCCTGTGCTTCCAAACAGGTTTCCTCCAACCTGCCCTTTCTCCCCTGTTTCTGCCCCACCGCAGGCCTAAAAGTCACAAAGCCAGCTCATCGGGGACTGAAACCTCCAAAACTAAGTCTTTCCCCTGTTTAAGTTGCTTTTCTCAGGGTATCTGTCATAATGATGAGAAACCTGGCTAGCACAGCACGCCCTGGGAGAGAAAAGACCCTAGCCAGCGTACGTGAGCAAGAGTTCAAAGCATCAAGCTATAAAGAGTTACCTGGTGTCCGCCCGGTACCTTTTAATACCAGTAATCTAAACTGCGAATGAAGTTAAGATTTATTTTATTCTATTACTACTGTGGGCCAGTTCTCAACAATGGTCAAAAGTGGGGGAAGGGTAGAGGGCTGAAGAGATGGCTAAGTGGCTAAGGCGCTTGCCTGTGAAGCCTAAGGACCCATGTTCAACTCCTCAGGTGAATGCATGCATAAGGTCGTGCATGTGCACAAGGGGGCACACATGACTGGAGTTCTATTGCAGTGGCTGAAGGCCCTGGCATGCCAATTCTCTCCCTTTCTCTCTCTCTCACAGACACACACACACACACACACTCACACACACATTCTCTCTCTCTCTCTCTCTCTCTCATAAAGGTTATGCCACCACACCCAGCAAAAAAAAAAATTAATTTTTTTAGAGTGGGTGGGGGAGAAAAGGAGAGAAGAAGGGAAGGGGGAGGAAGAAGGGAGGGGAGAAGGTGAGAAGAGAAGGCATATCGAGTATATTCACTGATTTATTTTTTTTTTTGAAACACTTGGGGGACTTTAAAGAATTGTTAGGATCGGGTCAGTTGCTTAAAAATAGCTCCATCTCTGTGACTGAACTAGTTAGTTTATGATGTATAATAGAATATCTCAGACTGGTCATTTATAAAGAGCAGAGAGTTGTTGCTTGGAAGGCCAGAAGTCCAAGGTTGGGGGGGGGGGCAACAATTTGTTTACACAGGGCAGCAAAAGGGGGCAACATGCTCTGAGAACTGAAACATAAAACTCCAGTGTTTGCACCAATGGCTTAAAAGTTGATGGTATTATATTCTAACATTTCTTTAATAAAAATAAAGGAAAACAAGCCAGGGGTGGTGGCGCACGCCTTTAATCCCAGCACTCGGGAGGCAGAGGTAGGAGGATCGCCGTGAGTTCGAGGCCACCCTGAGACTCCATAGTGAGTTCCAGGTCAGCCTGGGCTAGAGTGAGACCTTGCCTCGAAAAAACCAAAAAAATAAAAATAAAAAAATAAAAAAAAAATAAAGGAAAACAAGAGATTTATGTAGGAGGACATTTCTAGTGGTGTTACCTGGGTAACAGTTGCCATCTCTAGTTCTCCTCTCCTGATCCCCTAGTGGTTGGGTGGGGGCTTGCAACCAGATCTGACCAATGCATTAAGAAATGGGGAGTGACACTTCTAGGATGTATTTAATTGCCAATGTGACTCTGTGGAGCTATCTTTTCCCTCTGGCACAGTGTCCAAAGACATTTGAGATGGCAGCTGTTCCGTTAGACTCCATTCCAATGTGACTATGATGTGGAGAGGTCTCTTGCTAACCCCATACGTAAGTGAAAAATAAGTCTGTTATTTTAAACCACGGAGATCTGGGAGTTGTTTGTTTTAACAGCATAGACGAGCCAAATCCGACTTACATTAACTTATGAGAGTAAACAGTTAGAAATAACCAATGTGTTCTTTAACATGGGAAAGTGAAATAAATTATTATACATACATGGTATAGATTATGCTGTTGGCAATGAAATAAGCACTTAAAGAATACTGAATGGGGGATGGAGAGATGACTTAGTGGCTAATGTGCTTGCCTGCAAAGCCGAAGGACCCAGGTTTGATTCCCCAGGACCCATGTAACCTAAATGCACAAGGTGGCACATGCAGCTGGAGTTCTTTTGCAGTGGCTGGAGGTCCTGGTGTGCCCATTCTCTCTCTCTCTCTCTCTCTCTCTCTCTGACTCTTTCTCTCATTCTCTCAAATAAATAAATATATATGTATTTACAAAACACAACAAAAATGGAAAGAATACTGAGTGGGATAGGAAACACTTCACCATAAAAATTATATGAGAAGAGACTATAAAACAAAACATATTAAATGATATTCATACATTACATTACATAAAACGTGTTTTGTGCTTTTTATAAATGGTCAGTGGCATTGCTTATTATTATATAACCACAAATAGGTAAATGATAAGTCACTTGGCTCCCACGTGCATTGCCTTCTAGCTGAGGTGGCCCTAAGCACTGGCTTGGAGCTGTGAGTCAGGCCGTGCTGGGATCTCTCAGGGCACCACTGAGCATGAGCAGCCAGCATCTGACTTGAACTTCTCTTTTGCCCCTGGTGCGTGAGAAGTTGTGGGTTTCGACCTGAATGATGCCATAGTGCCCGTCAAATGCAACATTGCGTGGGTCTTTGAGATCTCAAGTTTCAGGCAGGGATGTAGGAGGGCCCACCGACTCACACCTACTCACTGTTTTGCCCTGTGGACTGCAGCTCAGGCTGCAGATGCCCCGGTTGCTGTCTTGGGTCCATCCTCCCCCAACAGCTGACGTGGGGAGCAGATGACGCCACCTGGAAGTGTGGAGGAGTACAGTCATGTGGAGGTCAGGGGGTAACTCTGCTCCTTTACAGCTCGGGAAGTGAGACATCTGAAGATGACCTGCAAGACCCGGTGATCAGTTGCACTTGTCACCAGCGATGGCTAGCTTTCTGGCTTACAAAATATGTGTGTGTGTGTGTGTGTGTGTGTGTGTGTGTGTGTGTAATTTATTTATTTATTTGAGAGAAAGAAGCAGAGACAGAGAGAGAAACAGAGAATGGGCATGCTAGGGCCTCCAGCCCCTGCAAATGAACTTCAGATGCATGTTGCATGTGCCCTCTTGTGCATCTGGCTTACGTGGGACCCTGGAGAGCTGAACCGGGATCCTTTGGCTTTGCAGGCAAACGCCTTACCCGCTAAGCCATCTCTCCAGCCCTCTTGTTCACTTTTTAATATAGATTTACCGTTCTCTTTTCCCTCCCTCCTTCTTTGAGTGATTGTATTCCCCAATAAGACCCACGAAGGAATACCTTGGGGCGCTGTCTTCCAGGGAATGGTTCCAAGTACAAGCAACACTTCTAAAGTAGTTCTCGTGTTTATCTCTCCATCATTCTTACTGCCTCCATTAATGTCTCTTTCCAACATCACCCCAAACTCTTCTGGGAAAAAGCAGGGGTGCAGGCTGTGGCCCAGTCCCAACACGACAACTTAGATCCACTACATGATTGCTTAACTCTTTGCAAAGCTGGCAGAAGATTTTGGCGCCTTCTTAAATGTTTGAGAAATCCCGTGGCAAACGGGGTTCAGTGGAAAACACCTACGATCCCAGCACTCAGGAGGCAGTGGACAGGAGAATGAGGGATCCAGGTTCATTCTCAGCTACATGATGCATTCAAGGGCACCCTGGGCTGTATGAGACCCCATCCCAAAAGGAGAGAAGCTAAAAAACAGGAATAGAGCATCATGGCCCTTCCAGGGAGCTGGGGGGCTAGTGACGCATGGGCAGCTTGTTCTAATTCTCTGCTACGAGAGACTCCAGCCCCAAGGCCATCAGAGCTCAGGACCTGACTTCAACTTCCTGCCTGACCTTCTTCACCTGCTTGTACCTGGAGCATCAAGACACAACTCTTCCGCCATTGGCTTCTGACCACCTCACCAGCCTCACCACGGCTCTCAGCCAGGTCTCCCTGGCACAGGGGACGTGCTTCCGTCCCTACAGGGCCCCAGCTGGTGACCTTGCCCTTGCACTTCAGACCTTTAGATGGAGCCTGGCCCAGGCCTGCTTGGGAGCAGAGCCCTCTGTGGGGTGGGGGCCAGGCTCCTGAGCTGTGGGTGTCCTGTGACCTGGGAGCCACCTGCTTGTTGACTCTGGCCTGCCCTCGCTTCCGGACATCTGAGCTTGGGTGCTCACTCACCCTCGGGGACTGACCCTTGGCCTATGGCCGAGCTCTCCGGCCTCCACTTCCTGCCTTGGCAGCTAGCTGCTCATACCTTGTGGCACAAAATTCCCTCCCTCGTTTTTAAAGACTCCACACCTTTCTCTTGGTCACACTAAGTAGTAACAAGCATCTGAAAAGTTGCAGTGTCATTTTCAAACCATCGTGGACTTGATAAAAGAAGAGCCCCAAAGGAGGGACTTCACATGTGATCTTGAAGCCTGCAGGAGAACTCTGACATAAGAAGAAATTCTCTTTATAAGAAACCTCAGTAATCGTTTGCTGAGGACCTGCTGTGAAGCCAGGCTCTAGAGCAGGAGTTTTACAGCGTATTGAATCATTCAGACAGCCTTATGAGCCTCTTCTTGGCCCCGTTATATGAGAAGATGATGGGGCATTTCTTCCATTTCACGACCCCCGGGTTGTGGTTTGTATATAAAATGCCCCATGTGTTTGAACACCTGAAGGCGCTATCTTGAGAGGTTGCAGAACTTTTAAGTGGTGAGGTCTGGGTGGAGGCGGTGGGTCACTAGAGGAGCAGCCTTGAGGATTATAACCCAGCAAGCAGCCTCAAACTCCCACAGCCATGTCTTTCCTGCCCACCATGGACTGTACCCTCTCAAACCGTGAGCAGAAATCAATTCCTCTCTCCACTTAAGTTTCTTCTTCTCAGGTGTCTGGTCACAACGATGAGAAAAGGAACTAATACACCTGCATGTTGCACAATAGCCCATTAAAACCTTTGATTCCCTTATCAGTCCTGTTAGCTCTTTCAGAAGGAATATGATTATAGATATTGATTTTTTTTATTTCAGTTACTTTTTTGAGACAAGCCCAACTGACTGCTTTTTTTTTTTTTTTTTTTTTTTTTTGGTTTTTCAAGGTAGGGTCTCATTCTGGCCCAGGCTGACCTGGAATTCACTATGTAGCCTCAGGGTGGCCTCAAACTCACGGCCATCCTCCTACCTCGCCCTCCCAAGTGTTGGGATTAAAGGCGTGCGCCACCACACCTGGCAAGACTGCCTTTTTAATGCAAGAGAGAGAGAGAGAGAGAGAGAGAGAGGGAACTGGTGCCACTGCAATCAACCTCCAGGCGTGTGCACCCCCTTGTGCACATGTGTGACCCTGCATGCTTGTGTGTCACTGTGCTGCTGGCTTATGTGGGACCCGGAGAGTCGAACATGAATCCTTAGGCTTCTCAGGCAAGTGCCTTAACTGCTAAGCCATCTCTCCAGCCTGATTTTTAAAAATTATTTTTGGGTGTGTGTGCATATCTGTGTGTATGTTCATGTGTGTGCGGATACACAGGTACACGCAGAGGCCAGAGGAGAACCTTCAGTGTCTTTCCTCAACAATGCATTTGCCTTCTTGAAGCAGGCTCTCTCCTTAGCCTGGAACTCTGGCTGGCCAGAGAGCCCCAGGGGTCCGCTTGTCTCCTCCTCCCCAGCACTGGAATCCCAAGCACGTGTCACCGTGTCTGACTTCTGTACTTGAGTTCTGGAGATTGAACACAGGTCTTCAAGTTTGTGCGGCAAGCGTTTGACTGATTAAGTCATGTCCCCAAGCCAGTTCTAAAGTTCATCAACAACCCATGAATTCAACTTAGCATTATGTATGAAAATTGAAAATGGCCAGGCCTTTTCATCTCAAAATTTACTGCTACATAAATATATATATATATCAAATTCTCATATTAGATAAAGACCTGCACAAGGTTATTACACTGCATTTCATAGCATCAAGATCTTGAGAAGCAGACTATCCATCTAGCAGCAGAATATTTAGTAACTCCACGGAGGAACATTCATACCGTGGCACACTGTGTCCTGTAAGGCCGAGTACCAGGTGATGGTGAATCTCCATAGGAACCAACATGGAAACATGCTCAGGACATGATGTTGAAGGAAAATGATAACTGCATATTCCATCCTTCGAAGAAAAGGTATATTTATAAAGTACATAATTTATAATATATAAATAACATTTATGGAATGTTTGAAGCGCAGAGTCACTAATGTCGGTGACTTCTCTGTGGCCTGGGTTCAGTAATGGGGTCAGTAGCAAGAGTAATAGAGCATTTTCACTTTCTATTTCATATTCAACTGAGCCTTTTTCTGTAATTTCGAAGCATGCGTGACTTTTATAAAAAGACTTAATTTCCGGGAGTGGTGGCGCACGCCTTTAATCCCAGCACTTGGGAGGCAGAGGTAGGAGAATTGCCGTGAGTTTGAGGCCACCCTGAGAATAATACAGACTGAATTCCAGGTCAGCCTGGGCTAGTGTGAGACCCTAACCTCAAAAAAAAAAAAAAAAAAAAAAAAAAAACTTAATTATTTATCAATTTCCATTTTTAAATTTAAAGTTCTATGGAGGTTCAGAACTGGCATTTGGTCATCTGCCACCCCCGTAAATAGAGAATACTTGTCCTCACGAGGACCCTAGATCTGACCTGTCCTCGGGTCGAATGTGCAGAGAATTCCTGTCCTTGTTCTTCCGTCATCAGGTCCAATGTGATGCTACGTCAGTTCAGTCCTTCAGTCACAAGTAACTGTGTTGTCACCTTCATTAATGTTTAAGGATTTTAAAGAAATCTTTATTTATATTTTTATTTATTTGAGAGACAGACAGAGAAAGAGAGAGTGAGTATGGGCACGGGCCAGGACTTCTTGCCATTGCAAATGAGCTGCAGACACACGTACCACTTTGTGCATCTGGCTCTACGTGGGCACTAGAGAATCAAACATAGGCTGTCAGGCTTTGTAAGCAAGTGCCTTTAACTGCTAAGCCATCTCCAGCCCCTATGTAAAGATTTTGACATATGTTATACAATATTTTTGTCTTTATTTGTTTCTCTTCATTTGTTTTGTTTTGTTTGTGTAGGGTCTTACTTTAGCCCAGTCTGACCTGGAACTCACTATGTAGTCCAAACTGGCTTTGAGCTCACAGTGATCGTCCTACCGCAGTCTCCCAAGAGTTGGGATTATAGGTGTGTACCACAGTGCCCTGCTCTATTTATTTCATTTTTTATTTATCTGTAGAGTTAGGAATTGAGCCAGGTCTTCATGCACTCTACCACTGAGCTATAGCCTCAGTCTCCCCCCCCACTTTTTTTTTTAAAAAAAATTGAAACAGGGTGAAATGGAGTTACACAGGCTGTCCTTAAATTCAGCACAGGCATGCCCTGAAGTTACATTCCTCTGGCCTCATCCTCTCCAGTAGCTGGAATTCCAGACCATATGACCAGGCCTGGAAATTTTCATCATTTTATTTTGATATTGGGTAACATGTGCTTTGAAATCGTATTGTGATCTCTTGTGTTAACCCAGATGCTGGTATGTGTGTTTACTTACTTCTTGTGAGAGAGATTTTAAAATCTTTCATGCACTTTGAGATCATGGGTCCTACATCAACTTGCTAGGTAAGGAAGGATCAAATGAAGAAAGATATAATTGGAAACAAAATGTGTACTACAGGAACTCAGCTCTGTGAATCACCTTGTAATTGTTCAAAGGTTTCCCAAGTAACCAGGATCTAATCTGTATTTGAATCCCACATTTACGTAAGAAACTATGTTATCTAAACTTTAGGATATCAAATTAATAAATTGTTCCTAATTTTTCCAACATTAGAATTCTATCTTTGTTTTAGGAAAAACCCCTTTAGCCATCTTAGACATAATCATCTCATCATAAGAAGAGTGAATATTATTATTACATATATTTGCAAAGTGACTTAAATCATTATGTGCTTCTGCAACACAGCGAAATTCAAAGCTCGTGGAAATCCAATTTTACTAAAAAGCCTCCAAGAATCGGGATCAGAGGAATCTGTGAGGCAGTCCTCTGCAAGACCCTGAGGACAATGTGAGGGTGGAAAGATTACATGTGCCCCTGCAAGAAAGATTCTAGAACAAACAGCTTTCACTGCCAATGCCTGCATGATCACGATCTCTGGAAAAGTAATTAACAATGGAAGAAAACTCGTCTGGAATATGCTGAGACAAGAAAGAGCAAGGACATTTATTAATCCTAATTTTTCCTCGAGCATGGAGAATGGATAAGCAGTCTTGAACCTGAAGAACATCGAGAAGTGTTGTAACCAACCAGACTTCTGAGGAACCTACAGGAGAACAAGCCCCACACAGTCCAGAGACGCGTAGAGAAGTGTTGCAAAAGCACTGGTGGTGACTAAAATCAACGTGGGGAAAGAGTGGGAAAATAATGCAAGTTATATGCTCTAGTAGGGCAGAACTAGTATGTCCAGCAAAATGTGGAAGAAAAAAAGATTAAAAATGGATCAATAAAGCATGAAGAAAAAGGGAGTGTATGCAAAAAAAAAAAAAAATGTCTATGTGAATCAGGGGCAGGTAAAAGTCACTGATGGCGGTAATTATAAAATTTGTACATGAGAGCTGGGAAGCTGTCTCAGCAGTTAAAGGTGATTACTTGCAAAACCTGATGGTCTGGGGTCGATTCCCAAGCACCCACAAAAAAGCCAGATGCACAAAGGGGAACACGCATCTGCAGTTCCTATGCAGTGTCAAGAGGCCCTGGCGCATCCATGCTCACTCTCTCTGTCTGCCTCTTTATCTCTCTCTGTGTGTATGTATCTCTCTCTCACACACAAATAAATCAATAAATATATTTTTTTAAAAAAATGTAAATGACCATTTAGACATCAAACTAAAAATGTATGTGTTGTAGGTATTTTCTCATTGCTGGTACAAAGCACTTGACCAAAAGCTGTTGGTGGGAGGAAAAGGTTTGTTTTGGTTTACAGATTCCAGGGGAAGCCCCGTGATGACTGGGGACGGCATGGCATGAGCAGAGGGTGGACGTCACCTCCGTCACAGCAGGTGGGAAAGAGCAGCAGGAGATTGAGCTGAGCTCTGGCAAGGGGGAGCTGGCTATAACACCCTTACGCCCATCTCCAGCCACACACCTCCTCAATCAAGGCTCTAATTCCCAAATTGCTACCAGCTGGGGACCTAGCATTAAGAACACATGAGTTTATGGGGGACACCTGATCCACACCACCACGGTCTACTTTCAAAAGACGCAGTTGCCAAAGTGAACAAGGATGCTGCAGCTTGAAGGAAAACCTTTACAAGACAATATGTAGCAAACAGATGGAACGTAGCTCATTAGAACACAGCTACACAGAACTCAACAGTAAAATTAACAATTTGATTTTAAGGTGGGAAAACTTGAAAAATACACACTTCATGAAATGTGAGATTATCCAATAAGCAGATCAAGAGTGCTCAATGTCAGTAGCCATTAGGGAGAAGGAAAGTAAACCTACAGAATGGTTAAAATTGAAAAGATCAACACCACCAAAGGTTGGGTGTGTGGGGAAGGCAGCATGGTTCACGTGTATGCACATAGAATGACAGAAGGAATTCGGGAAGTGATCTCATACTTTCTTCTAAACTGAACATACATCTCTTCAGTGACCCAGTGAGTCTCTGGCTATTGACCAAAAGGAAATAAAAACATAGCTCTGTCCCCCCAGGATGGCCTCAAATTCACAGGGATCCTCCTACCTGTGTGCTGGGCTGGAGAGATGGCTTAGCGATTAAGGCTCTTGCCTGCGAAGCCTAAGAACCCACGTTCGGCTCTCCAGATCCCACATAAGCCAGACACACAAAGGTGAGGCAAGCGCAGGCCCACTAGGTGGCGCAAGCATCTGGAGTTAGATTTCTGTGGCTGAGGACCTGGCACACCAATTCTCTCTCTCTCTCTTTGTAAAATAAAAAAAAAAAAATTAAAAAGTGTGTGCCACCACGCCTGACAAAAGAAAATTCTTTAAATTTTTTTTTTGTGGATGTACGTATAGGGTGTGCATACATGTACATGTGTTTATATATGCGTGGGAAAGCATATACAAGTCCTGTCGCATGTAAGGGTGCATGCACAGAGGGGCCAGAGGCTGACAGTGGGTGCCTTCCTCTGTCACATTCCACCTTAGTCTTTGAGCCAGAGTCTCTCTTTGAACCTAGGGATAGACTAGATTGCACGTGAGCCCCAGGGAGTCCCTGGCTCCCTTTTCCTCCTCCCAGAGCTGGGATCACAGCCATACACCGCCATACCTTGGCATTTACACGGGTGCTGGGGAACTCCGGCCCCCATGTTTGCGTGGGAGCACTTTACACACTAAGCCATGTTCTCAGCCCTTTAGATATGTTTTTTTAAATTTAATTTGACTTGATTTTAAATTTTTAATTAGTTTTATTTTTAGTTATTTGAGAGAGAGAGAGAGAGGGAAGTAGATGGAAAGAGAATGGGCACATCAGGGCCTCCAGCCACTGCAAACGAACTCCAGATGCATGTGCCTCCTTGTGCATCTGGCTTTACATGGGTCCTGGGACATCGAACCCAGATTCTTTGGCTTTGCAGGCCAACGCCTTAACCACTGGGCCATCCCCCCAGCCCTGATTTTGTTTTACTTAAGTGTGCATGTTTATGTATGGACACGTGTAGTTGTTAGTGTGTGTGTGTGTGAGTGTGTGAGGCAGGCACACGTGTGGAGGTGAGAGGACAACCTTTGGGGCCATCCTCACCATCCCACCTCATTTGAGGCAAGGTCTCCCTCAGTCTCACACCGCAGTTATTCTTTTTCGCTGCGTTCACTGAGAGCACCCAGGAGATTCTCCCCTTCTGCCTCCTGCCTCACCATCAGAGTGCTCGTATTACCAAAGCCAAACTTGGCTTTCTGCTTTTTTGTTTACCTGTGTGTTCGTTTTGAGGTAGTGTCTCACTCTAGTCTAGGCTGATCTGGAATTCACTATGTCGTCTCAGGCTGGCCTTGAACTCACTGGTGATCCTCCTACCTCCATCTTCCTAGTGTTGGGATTAAAGGCGAGTGCCACCATGCCCAGCTAGCTTTCAGCTTTCTATGTGGGGTCTGAAGATTAAGGTCAACTGAGGCTTGAATGGTGAGCACCTGACCCACTAAGCCCACTGTAAACAAATTTTGAACTCAGTTATTATGTGCATTCTAAAATGTTTAATGGTTAATGTACTAAAGCCAGCAATTTACTTTTACTTTTTTTATTTTAGAGAGAGAGAGAGACAGAGACAGAGAGAGAGAGAGACAGAGAGAGAGAGAGGATTGGCACACCAGGGCCTCAGCTACTGAAATCAAACTCCAGACCCTTGTGCCACCTAGTGGGCATGTGCAGCCTTGCGCTTGCCTCACCTTTGCACATCTGCCTTACGTGGGATCTGGAGAGACCAACATGGGTCCTTAGCTTCGCAGGCAAGTGCCTTAACCGCTAAGCCATCTCTCCAGCCCAGCAATTTACTTTTTTATGTAGAACAGCGAGGTGAGTGAATATGTGGGTGAAATAACAGGTAGAAGGATCAATGGATCCACGTTGACAAGGCAAGGTTAGGAACACGGTAATGACAGCATCTAGTGGGGGGCCATATACTTGGTTATAGGCTTGGAAATTTCATACTAACAGGTTGGTGAGAAGGAGGAAGAGAGTGGGCTAAGTGGAGAAGATCACAGACTGTATCATGAGCACCTGGAGGAGTCGAGGCACCGTTCAATGCGGACCACCTCAGTTGCAGTTGTCTGAGGACACAAAGGCAAACACTATGAAAGATAATATGATTGACTAAAATTGGAAAGTGGAGATGAGAGAAGAACGAGGGTGCAAGATAATTTTATTTTGCTTAAAGTAGAAAGCCGCTAGACATTTCCCAACGAGAGAGGGGATTGCTAGTATTTTTATCCATGTAAGAATGAAAGAGATGAGATCATGTAACAGAGGTTATATCATTACATGTAGATGAGGTGAGGTAACTGTTGAAGATAAAAACAGAGCTCAACTCTATGTTCGCTATAGAAGAGACATGACAGTAAAGCAAAATGAACCAACAATGACATGACTTACAACATTGACTTTTAAAGGCTGAAAATAAACTTTAGACAAAACTGCTCCCCACTGTCAGAGTTTGGCTCACTCTCCTGCTGCTGTTTTCCACCTGCTGTGGCAGAGGGGATGTCCAGCCTCTGCTCATGCCATGCTGCCTGCCCCTGCCTTCGTGAAGCTTCCGCTCAAGACTGTAAGCCAAAATAAAAACTGTTTCTCATCAGCTGCTTTCAGTTGGCTGTTTTGTCCCAGCAACGAGAAGGTAAGTACAACAGGTTCCAATTAACAGTGAAACTGTGACGATCACAAGCATTTGTATGGGGGAAAAAAAGCATCTTTTTATTTATTTGAGAAAAAGAGAGAGAAAGAATGGGTGCACCAGAGACTCCAGCCACTGCAAATGAACTCTAGACGCATGTGCCCCCTTGTACATCTGGCTAGCGTGAGTCCTAGAGAATCGAACCTGGATCCTTTGGCTTTGCAGGCAAATGCCATAACCTCTAAGCCATCTCTCCAGCCCAACACAGCATCGTTTCTCATAAAGCTGAAATGAGCGTAAGATTCAAACTCATTATAATAAAAGGTTTTAAAATCAAATTCCTCCATACAAGATGAAACAAGTACTACTCAGTACTTTAATATTCAAATTAAAAAGAACAAATTGTGGGAAGTCTTAGTGGGCTCATCGTGTCTAAGCCCTCAAAATGTCGCTAAATACCAGCCCTGCTTCAAGCCCAAGTTCATCTTGGCAGCCCTTGCGTAGATTTGGGAATGGAACTCAATATATTTTCAGTTTTTCTAATGCCTCCAGGTTGCTGTAAGATGAGTTAAGAGCGTCCATGTGACTGCCCTAATCGTGCATCCTAAAGTCTCCAACCATCAGTGTTGTGGTGAGAACACAATTAACAGGAATTTTTCAAGTACTCCAAATGTTTAGGAAGAAAGTCATTGCATACGTAGTTCTGTTGTAACAGAGTACGTGGGTCCCCAAGAAAAAGCCTTTTTGTTTTGTTTTTTTTTTTGTCTTGCCTCACCTATTCACCCTAATTAAATCTCTCCACACACATTCCAAGTCCTAAGGAGGAACAATGCTCCTGGCTCAGCTGACACTTCCGCCTAGAAGAAGCTATTTACAAAATATTTCTTCAGGCTTCTTGTCTTGAGCCAGCAGCCCAGAGACACCCAGAATAATCTAAAGATCTGGTACGTCATTGGGGGCCGGGCAGAAGAAGGGATAGTTATCACGTTGTTCTTCCTCTGTGTTTATAACCCACTGGTGATTCACACCTAGGAGCTTCCCAACAAGGTAGCACCCAGCGTAAAGCAAATGGTTTACAAGGGAGCACACATAGACTAACCTTGCTAAAGCCAGAAAAGCTACATCCGCTTCCTCTCCTGATGATGATTATTTCCCTCACGAATATTGTCCCAGTGCTCCAAGACCACCAAAAGTTTTCATCAATGAGCAGTTTTATAACAACTATCTATGTCTGTTCCACCAATCCCTGGCCTAGATAGGGTCTGGGATTGCCTGCATGAGAAGGCTTCCCACCCTTTCTAGGAGTTGTACAGTATTTTTATGTGTTTTTATTTTTAAGTGTTTGATAAGAGGAATTTTTTTGTTTGTTTGTTTTGTTGTTTTTTCAAGGTAAAGTTTCACTCTAGTCCAGGCTGACCTGGAATTCACTATGTAGTCTCAGGGTGGCCTCGAACTCTCTGCAATCTTCCTACCTCTACCTCCCAAGTACTGGGATTAAAGGCGTGCGCCACCATGCCCGGCTGATAAGAGGAATTTTGAATGGCTCTGCCTATTAGAGGTTGCATGTTACCTGAGGAACAAGTGGTGTTTAACCATCAACAGACATGGTCAGATAACTCATAATGTTATAAACGTTATTAGGCAGGCTGGAGAGATGGCTTGGCAGTTAAGGTGCTTGCCTAAGGAGCCTAAGGACCCAGGTTTGATTCCCCAGGACCCACATAAGCCAGATGCACATGGTGGCACATGCGTCTGGAGTTCATTTGCAATGGCTAGAGGCCACCTATTCTCTCTCTCTCACCTCTCTCTGTAATAAATAAATAATAAATAAATAGAAATAAATCAGACAAGAAAATGATATTAGTTGTCATAGTAGCGCCTTCTAAATCCCATATCTCACTATTGTTTTTGTTGTTGTTGTTTCGGTTTGGGATGTTTTATTTTGTTTTACTTGGAGGCAGGGTCCCACTACGCAGCTCAGGCTGGCCTCGAAGTCTTGATCCTCCAGTCTCAGCCTCTAAAGTACTGAGGTGACGTGCATGTACCACCACACTGCCACCTTGCTGTAGACCACGTGACAGTGATGGAAGGAACCAAGGCTGGAGCAGAAGACGCTGAGAATGACTATCCACAGCACAGATGAAGACCCTTGGGAGGTTTCTGTTGCCTGTGGGTGGTCCATGTGGCTTTCGCTAGCTAGCTGGTAGATTTCCAGATCTTAATGAGACGATTTTGGCCATAGTTGAGGATGATAATGTGGTAATGTTGCTCTTACTGGTGAGAAACGAAAATGCAGTAACCTTCCTGAGGGACCTCTGATATCAAAAGTGTTTTTGCCAATGTGTGGGGAGTCTTGTAAACTTGACCATCTCTCTGTGGCCCATGGCAGAAGTCACATTCAGCCTGCCTTTCCAATGGCTCCCAAGATGGTCTGAAATCTTAGAAGACGGGCATCTTTGGAGTCTGGGAGGGCAAATGTATCATCTGGGAAGTTGACAGTATCAGTTAAATAAATATGAACCCTCGGGCTCTCTGGGGAATTCCTTAAGGTCCTGTAGACAACATTAGAGCCAGCGGATGGCAACCCCATTACACAGGCTTGGTGGACGGTCTCCTGTCCACTCCTCAAGGGTATGTACTAGGAGTCCCATTCATCAGAGTCTGTAGCTCTTTTGCTTAAAGAAACAATTCAAAAGCTCAAAGACGTTTCGGTCATCTACCCTTTGTGGTAGCAGTCTGTATGTTCTGGTGACGTCTGCTTCCAGTGCATATCAAGAACAACAGCAAGCTAAAAGAGGACGCATATATCTGGAGTGTGAGTTAACCTTGGTAATGGTGGCTAGATGAGCCCCGTGGAAGGAGGCCATGTTTGGATTAGTGTGCTTAAGCATATGTGTGTTTGGTTCGATTCCTTCCAGAGAGGCTAGCTGACTGACTTCATTGGTGAGCCGTGATCAGAGTCCTCACAATACACAGGATTCTAGGACTTCACAATTGCATGTCTAAAATATGGTGAGTCCAATCTTGTAGGGGAGACCCCAACTTGCTCTCTCTCCTGTCACTCTTTTTTGTTTTATTTCATTTGTTTGAGAGAGAGAGAGAGGCAGAGAGAATGGGTGTGCCAGGGCCTTCAGCCACTGCAAACGAACTCCAGACACATGAGCCACCTTGTACATCTGGCTTACGTGGGTCCTGGGGAATTGAACCTGGGTCCTTTGGCTTTGCAGGCAAGCGCCTTAACTGCTAAGCCATCTCTGTAGCCCTCCTGTCACTCTTGAGTGGGTGGAATAAACCATGTGCTCCAAAGCAGGTTGTGCCCAAGAATCGGAGGTGTGATCCAAGGGTGGGGGCAGCTTTGACCACAGTTTGCGGAGCTTGTAACTGACCGACAGTAGAGTCTCCAGAATCAAAACCGAGATCCAAACATGATCCAAAATTCACCTCCAATTCCAATGGAGACACCTGTTGGCCCCCTTTTTGTTAGTTTACTTAAGAAATACTCATTCAGAGTCTGGAGAGATGGCTCAGAGGTTAAAGGTGTTTCCTCTCAAAGCCTGATAGCCTGTGTTCAATTCCCCAGTATCGATGTGAGACCAAACGCATGAAGTGGTACGTGCATCTGGAGTTCATTTGTAGTGGCAAGAGGCCCTGGGGTGCCATTCTCCCTCCCTCCCCTGCCTCTCTGCTTGCAAATAAATCAATGAATAATTAAAAAAAAATAAAGCTAAAGCCGGGCATAGTGGCGCACGCCTTTAATCCTAGCACTTGGGAGGTAGAGGTAGGAGGATTGCTTGGATTTTTCCATCTGTAAAATGGGAATAATGGTATCTGCTTCCAGATGCTTGGGATTCCAGGTGTGGACAAATGACCCGTGGTGTGGACGCAAAGTCGCTTTCATTCCAGCGGGAAAGTTCTCCGGGCTTTTTGATAGTGTCATGTTTCCAAAGCTGCATGCTCAAGTAGATCGACCCCTGGGCTGCAGTCAGGAGACCCGCGGTCTCCATCAAGCCTTTGCCACCAGACGGGTACCAACAGGCAGGTTGCTCAGTTACTTGGAGCCCCACTTTCTTCACCTGTACAATGATTCACTTGGACCAAGTGGTCTTTAAGCTCAGTATTGTTTACTTATCTTTCACACAATTCAAAGAAATGTCATTTCTTAAGCCAGTCGTACCAATATGAATGCAATATTAAGTTCATGATCAGAAGTTTTTTCTTGCTATGCTTTAGCGCCTAAGCTCATTTTTGCTCATTTAATGTTACAATACTGTTCTTATTGTATTGATAAAATTACGCACTTCTAATTACACACCTTTCCCTCCTATGTATCCAATTCTCAGAGTCTTAGGATCTCTCTCAATAGTTTTGTCGTTATCTGTAGCAATTGCTCCTGGGAACTTTTTGCTTTGTTCTTTGCTCCCTGCCAATGCTCTTGATGTTGTATAATCTGGAAGGCCCCAACATTATAATAATGTGTGATAATAGTTAACATCTAACGAGTCCTTACTGAAAGCCAGGCACAAAATATCTCGTGTGATCATGACAGCAGCTTTAAAGGACCTGATATTATCCTCTTTATCTTATGTGAAGATAAACAGATGCACTGAGTGTTAAAAGATGTCCCTGACTTCTATGGTTGGTGAAAGCTGTGGGCATTGTTTGTCTAAAGCCCAGGCTCATGACTGCTCTTCCAGCTGGTTCAACGGACACACAGACAGAAGCAGTGAGGGAAAGAAGGAAGGGAGGAAGAAAAGGAGCCAGGAAAAGAATAGAAAAATTTTAATTCAGAGAATGTTATTTCCGCTCTAAAAAAATTGGTATTCAGTCCCATGGGAAATGTACAGTATTACAATTTAGATCTATTGAAAACCACAGTGCTAATAAAAAAAAAAATCATGCCTCTTATTTTAGCCATGACAATGTTATGATTTGGCTGTATTTAGGAAGGGGCAGAACGGAGGAAGCTTTCCAATCTTTTATTCTGGAATTAGATACTGGGCCCTGTGTCAAGGGTAGGGCAAGGGAGCATGTGGCTCAAGGTCAAAGACTGACTAAGACTGACCAAACACTTAGGCACCAATAGAGGTTAAAAAAAAAAAAAAAAACTCATTGGCAAATTCCATAGCCATAAGCCCTGACTCTGGGTATCCAAACAACCCATTCTATTTTCAAGTTAAGTCAAGTTAGGGAGCTGAATTTAGGACAAGTAAGAGTCAGTGATATTCTTGGCTGGACAGCCTGCCATTCATCAGAGGATCACATGCCTATTCAATGCTCTGGCTCACCTCAGTTCATGACCATTTTGGGGAAGGTATGATGTCTCACTAAAGCCTGGGTTCTGCTCATAAAGCGCCGGTGCCCTCACCAGGAACGGCAGGCACTTGCCCCTCTGTGGAGGTACCATGGGCTGTCCAGGGGCAGGCTGCAGTGTTACCACAGCCGTCACCAACAGCTTTTAGACTCGGTCACATCTACTGACAATTCCTCAAGCTGCTGGCTCGTGGACAGGATACTTCCCCAAGGTTTTTATGAGCCACTACAACTTCAGGGCTCTTGTTTTGTTTTGTGCAAAGATCAGAACAAAATAAGCTTTGCTCACTCGGAAAGAGCTAGAAGTGATATGCAGCTAGAAATTCTTTTTGCAACGATGATTTCCAGCACTTTAAGTTATGTGCGTTTATTGAACTTTAAGGATCTTATTCACCCCCTGTCGCAGTCAGGTTCACATTGCTGGCGTAAATCACCTGACCAAGAGCAGCTTGTGTGGAAAAAAAAAATGTTTATTTTGGCTTACGGATTCAAGGGGAAGCTCCATGATGACAGGGGGAAACGATGGAATGAGCAGAGGGTGGACATCACCTCCTGGCCAAAAACAGATAGATCACGGCAACAGGAGAATGTGCCAAACACTGGCAATGGGAAACTGGCTATAACACCCATAAGCCTGCCCCCAACAATACACTGCCTCTAGGAGGCGCTAATTCCCAAATCTCCATCAGCTGGGAACCTAGCATTCAGAACACCTGAGTTTATGGGGGACACCTGAATCAAACCACCACACTGCCTCAAACCACACTTGTGGGGTAACACACCTGTGATCCACACAAGCTTCTCAAACACAAGTTCAGTAGATGGCAGGCTACAGCTCATTTCTTTGAATAATAATAAGAGAGAACTATTTTTTCAATCAAAGCTACAGGGCATTGTTTTTCTTGTTTAAAAAACTATTATCTCAAAAGCCGGGTGTGGTGGTGCACGCCTTTAATCCCAGCACTCAGGAGGCAGAGGTAGGAGGATCATGGAGAGTTTGAGGCCACCTTGAGACTACACAGTGAATTCCAGGTCAGCTTGAGCTAGAGTGAGACCCTACCCTGAAAAACAAAAACAAAAACAAAAACAAAAAAAAAAAAAAAAAAAAAAAAAACCTAACATCTATCTCCTTGTTTATTTTTACCATCTTATCTTAATCACCTTTAAACATATTGCATAGTGTACAAGGTTGGGCAGACTATCTCCACAAATTTTTCACCTTGCACACCTAAAAGACTATGCCATGAAACAAATACTTTCTTTTTCTCCTTCCCCAGCACAGTAATAACCATTCCACTTTCTAAGAGTCTAAGTTAGAAACCTTATATAAATGGAACCACCCAGTATAGGTGACTGCTTTCTTCCATTTAGTATAGTCCCCTCCAAGTTCATTCATGTTGTAGCACATGGTAGGATTTCTTTTTTTTTTATTTTTTTTTTATTTAGTTACTTGAAAGTGACAGAGAGAGAAAGAGGCAGAGAGAGAGAGAGAGAGAATGGGTCGCACCAGGGCCTCCAGCCACTGCAAACGAACTCCAGACATGTGCGACCCCTTGTGCATCTGGCTAACGTGGGTCCTGGGGAATCGAGCCTCGAACCGGGGTCCTTAGGCTTCACAGGCAAGCGCTTAACCGCTAAGCCACCTCTCCAGCCCAGGATTTCTTTTTTTTTTTTTTTCTTTAAGGCTGAATACTATTCCAGGCATGTAAGTGCCACATTTTACTCGCTCATTGATTTGTTGCTGGACATTAAAGCAGTTTCCACCTCTTGTCTTGTCTCTTGAGGACACTGTAGTGAATTGGGGTGTGCGGAGCTCCTGGATTTCCTTCCCTTGTCAGAGGTTCTGGGTAAATACCGAGGAGTGGGGTTGCTCGATCACATGGTAATCCCATCTTTTAAGTATCTGAGGAAACCCCATCCCATCTTATAGCTGCTGCACTGTTTTATGTTTCCACCACTAGTCCCAATTTCTTTGCATCTTTGCAAATATCTGTGACTTTCTTATTTGTTTGCTCTCCTTTTTTTTTTTTAAAAAATATTTTATTATTTATTTATTTGAGAGAGAGAGAGAAAGACACACATAGACAGAGAGAGATAGAATGGGCATGCCAGGGCCTCCAGCCACTGCAAACTCCAGACGCATGTGCCACCTTGGGCATCTGGCTTACATGGGTCCTGGGGAATCGAACAGAGGACTTTGACTTTGCAGGCAAATGCCTTAACCGCTAAGCCATCTCTGCAGCCCCTGTTTGTTTGCTCTTCTTGGTGTGACCATCCTACCATGTGTGAGACAATACTTCCTTGTGAGTCCCCAGGGCTTTTAATGAAGAGCACAATAGCAGACTAGAGAGATGGCTTAGCAGTTAAGGAACTTGCCTGTGAAGCCTGAGGATCCAGGTTCCATCCCCCAGTACCCATGTAAGCCAGATGCACATGGTGGCCCATGCATCTGGAATTCATTTGCAGTGGCTACAGGCCCTGGTATGCCCACCCCCCCAGAAACAAACAAATAAATAATAATAAATAAATAAATAAAAATAAATAAAATGTTTTTTAAAAGAGCAAAATAGCCAAATGATGTCAAGTAATTCAGTTAAACATTCTATCAAATGAGTTAGCAACTGTTGTGGCCCTTTTGGTGTGAATTTATTCCTTGTTCAATAATGGAAAGCACTCTTGTTTGATGCCAAAGACAGATATATAGGCCCTCTAATTCTGCAACAAAAGTTCACAATAGCTCTGCTTGTAGCCTGAAGCTAGAGAGTCCAAAGTCCTGTAGTGTATTTACATAATTTTTAGTATTAGCTAAACAGGAGTGCAAAAATGAACTTCTGTTACATGTGAAAACATGGATGAATTTCACATACATGATGTTGAACAAAAGACCAGATACAGAAAAATGTATATGATGTGATTTCACTTATATGAGGTTCAAAGAATGGCAAACCATAGAGAGAAGGGCCGATATGATTCCCAATAGGGGGCAGAAATAATATAAAGAATATGTCATTTCTTTATCTGGTCAGAAGGGGCATTAGTGCATATGTATGTAAAAATCAATTGAATTGCAAAGTATATTTCATTTGTGCATTTTTGGTGTAACTATCAAAAAATGAAAGATTAGCCTTAGCGAAAGGACCTATTTGCCTTGATCAAAGCTTCCCTTTGTGTTTATTTAGGAAAAGCTGATACCAAAAATCAATGTGTAAGTGAGTTTCAGAGATGTCAGAGAGGAAAAACAAAACAAAAACATTCAAATTCAGTATTAAAATGAGTCTCAAAAATGAAAGAGACAAAACAATAAGCTTCCTATAGTCTGTAGCTAAGCTGCTTCATAGCAGTAAATACAAAAAGTGTGGTTGGGCTGGAGAGATGGCTTAGTGGTTAAGCACTTGCCTGTGAAGCCTAAGGACCAGGATTCGAGGCTCGATTCCTTAGGACCCACGTTAGCCAGATGCATAAGGGGGCACACGTGTCTGGAGTTCATTTGCGGTGGCTGGAGGCCCTGGTGCACCCATTCTCTCTCTCTCCCTCTCTCTCTCTCTCTCTGTGTATGTGTCTGTCACTCTCAAATTAATAAAAATTTTTAAAAAGCGTTGTAATTTGGAGGCTATTCATAGACATCTAACATGCTGTTATGTTAATTCCTTAAGGCAAAAATCCATCACTCAGTTGCCATTCTCAACAGTTAATTGAGATTCAACCGGGGCTTTAGCATTGCTTATGTGCGGTTGGCTGTTGCCTTGCATTGCTGAATGTAGAGCTACATGTGTTTACGCTACGCCTACTGCAACAAAGCTGTCCGGGGAGGTTAGTAGAGCCCTGGAAACCAAGCCATCACTGAAAGATGAGTGTTCTCCACAAGTCAGCTTTAAATAGAGTCCCATCAGCTCTTCAATATTAAAGGAAGTGCTGCCTCATGAAGTCATCCTAATTTACAGCCAGGACTCTTTATTAGTGATAATAACATAGCTCTGTCTAGATATTGAGTTGTAAAAGTAAACCATGCAATAAACCCTACCTTAATTAGCCCGAGTTTTCCCATTGTAAGGGGCCTTGGCTAATAGCACCTATTCTGAATAGACAATTAGGCGGTACTGGATCCCTGCAGGATTAGGAAATACAGACAGTTGCAAACAGACTTACTCTTTGCTTGCCGAGGAAGGTATACAGTGGCATTTCCTCCCATCACCAGCCACTGTCGTCTCTCATCTTCACAACTACCACTGTCCCAGTTAGACTCCTGGCCCCTACTCTGTTCTCTGCCGGACAGTTAGGACCTTTAAGCCCCGACACCTCTGCTCAAAACCTTCCAGAGGCTTCCCATCTCCTTCCAGTCCTCACAATGGATTATGAGCCCTCGCACCTGCTGACTGCATGAGCCTGTCCCCGCCGCAGCCAGCGAGGCCTTTCCTGATCCACTCTCCTCACTGAGGACGTCCGTGCTGCTCCCCACATACTGCGCAGCTGGCTGCCTCATTATCCTTCTGACTCTGCCCGACTCTCACCTCACTTTGGAGCTCTCCCCACTCTAAGACAACCCCTTCAAACAATGTCTAGGGTTTTTATTTTATTTTAGTTTTGATTTTTCGAGGTAGGGTCTCACCCTAGCCCAGGCTGACCTGGACTTCACTAGGTAGGTAGTCTCAGGGTGGCCTCGAACTCACAGTGATCCTCCTACCTCTGCCTCCCGAGTGCTGGGATTAAAGGCGTGTGCCACCACACCCGGCTCTTTTTTTTTTTTTAATTAGTGGAATTTCACAAGTTCTAAAGACTACATTCCCCAGATCACTTTGCGGCAAGGCATCTCAATATTCCACCAAGTGGAACGTGAGCATGGAGGATACGTACTGCCCTGGGAACCGAAGTTTCCGCCCAAGCAAGGCCCACCTGTCTAAAGGATTGTACGGGGCTGACTGGCTAGAAGCCAGTGGCTGTGGAGAGTTGGAAGGTCACAAGGCCACAGCCAAATTTGTACTGGGCTAAAATAGTTCCCTTCACGGCCACCCATCGCCCACCTCTGAGTCTGACCCAGCATGTTTAATGCAGCCGACCGCTAGCTTCCACCAACCAATGTCATCGGGCAGCAACTGAAACGGCTGTGCACGACCTTCCTGCTTGTTCTTTTCAGCATTGTATTTGGAAAAAAAAAAATGCCTTGATTTATGACTTTCTTTTGCTCTGTAGCTATAAAAACTTCATGTACCTGTTTCTACAGTTGGACATGTTATTTGAGGCAGCCTAAATCCATGTCCTCGGGCCATGATGTCTCATCTTTTGGCTCCAAAATACACTTTTATTCTTTTTTTTTTTAGCTTTTTTTAAAATTTATTTACTTGAGAGAGCAAGAGAAAAAGAGGCAGAGGGAGAGAGAGAGAGAGAGAGAGAGAGAATGGGCACACCAGGGTCTCCAGCCACTGCAAACGAACTCCAGACGCGTGCGCCCCCCTTGTGCAAACCACTAAGCCATCTCTCCAGCCGGACTCTGTTATTCTTTTGAAGTCAGAGGTGTGTTTTTGTTTCTGTTTTTGTCTATAGTGTCCATAAGATTAGTTTCCATGTTGGTCACAGGATGGAATCACCTGTTTCCCTTTGCCCTGCCTCTGCCCCTTGGTTGGGAGATGGAAGCTGCGTACTGGGGTTACATTATCACCTCATTAACCTTGAGCTGATTGGATTTGTTTATTTATTTATTTTTTTGTAAGAGGAGACTATGTTTCTACTTGTTGAAGTCAATGTCTTCGAGCAGTGTCTGGAAGATGATTGACAATGACATTGCTTGTGTTACTGGGTCTCTTTGCTCCGCTTCTGACAAATTATACAAATGATCCTGATGGGATTTTTCTTGGGAGGCATTGTATGACGTTACAAATAATTTAGGGAGAATTAGCATCTTTGTAATAGTAAGTCCTCTTATCACTCCAAAACGTAGTACATCTCCACATTCATTCCTGTTTTTCCTTGCTGGCCCTTTGTAAAGTCATTTTTATAGTTTTTTTTTGTTTTGTTTTGTTTTGTTTTGTTTTTTTGGTTTTTCAAGATAGGGTCTCACTCTAGCTCAGGTTAACCTAGAATTCACTATGTCGTCTCAGGGTGGCCTCAAACTCTTGATAATCCTCCTACTTCTGCCTCAAGAGTGCTGAGATTAAAGGCATGTGCTGCCACACTTGGCTAAGTTATTTATTTATTTATTTATTTATTTTTAGAGAGAGAGAGAGAATTGGCATGCCAGGGCCTCAGCCACTACAATTGAACTCCAGACACTTGGGCCACCTAGTGGATATGTGTGACCTTGCTCTTGCCTGACCTTTTTGTGCATCTGGCTTATATGAGATCTGGAGAGCCGAGCATGGGTCTTTAGCCTTCACAGGCAAGTGCCTTAACCACTAAGCTGTCTCTCTGGTCCTATACTAATTTTCTATAGATTAGTCCTATATCATTTTTTGAAGTTTATTATTGGATATTTTTGTTATTGTTGCTGTTGTCATTGGCATCTTTCTTTGGTTATATTCCCTGACATGACTTCTGTCATATTTCCTCAGTTGAAGGACAATAGGAGAAAGATAGTTTTTTTTTTTTTTTTTAGTAGGCAATTAGCCAAGGACAGAGGCCCAAGGAAATGCCACCTTGCCTGCCCTGGCAGGACTAGAACCTACATCCAATCTAGCCTCATGCGTGATGGCTACAAGCAACAATTCAACAGCACTTCCTGCTTCCTCAGGTTTTCCTGGGTGTAGCTGGCCACTTCTGAGTGAGCCTCTTAAGTCTACCAACCAATCAGGTCTCTCCCTTACCCACCTGATTCTGATCGAGAGAAGGTACAGTTAGGGTGACTGGACCCCTGGAAGTAAGAAAAAGTCAGGAAAGCCTGCCCTTGCCAGAAATCAAAGATGACCTGACTTCCTATCTCTGGTCTAGTTCCCTAGACCTAGTTTTCTACAAACAACCAGCACCCCTCCTGGGAGGAAGGTCTTTCAGAGGATTTAAACATTGTGGTTAGTCCTGGAACCTGGTGTCAGGGCTAGCCTCTCCCCGAGACAGGCCCTAGCCCTAACCAACCAGCTGTCCCTCTGGTTCACCTGAGCCGGAAGACAGCCCACCACTGCAAGGTTATAAATACCTTCACAAGGGGAGGGTGGGCTCTCTGACCGCTTAGGAACTTCCAGCTGTGGGTGAGTTTTTCCCTTGGCTGGGCCTGGACTGGCTCGGCCCAAGCCCCACCAGGAGAGCCCCCTAGTCCTCACTCTGTACATGGGGGTTCTTCATTCCCTCCATCTCCCCATATGGCAGGAGCTCCTTGAACTTGCCTTTCTTTCTTTTCTTTCCTGCTGTTTTCCCAAGCCCTCCACGTGGGATCTTGAGCCACGTGGGTGTCTTTCCTTGACTCTGTATTTCCCTCAACAAATATAATAATTCAATAATTGTCCTTCTCAGTCTTTTTTTATTCAATTCTTTGATTGAATTTATAAATGAACCTGGGGTTTGGGGTTCAGAGACTTTCCTGGACTCCAAGCACCCCGTTACATGATGATGAGGCTCATTCTAATTGGATGTCTAATCCATACAGAGAAGCCCAGGCGCGGTGTAAATCTCTTGGTCCCTCTTCGTCCTCTGGCTGCATCTGGACACACGGGTTTAGGTCTCTGTTTCCCCCTTTCACCTTCCCAGCCCGGGCTTCTTTTTGTCTGTGCATTTTGTCTCTGCCTTGTTTCGGGGTGCTGCTCTGCTACATGTATGGTCCCTCTTTCAGCTCTGAGTCCTCTACTGTCTCTGCATCTTCCCCGGCCCCCGATGTGAGGAGCATCTCTAGCCTGGCTCATAATGTCAGGCTTGCCTTCCACATGTGTATGTCCCTTCTCCCAGGGACTTCTTCCCTGGAGACGCCTCCAAGGGCAGGTTTTCTCTGTCTCTCCTCCCCCTTCTCAGCCAGGCTGGGCCTTTCTGCTAGCCTTCTCTCTGGATCCCAACTCTCCCCAAAACAACCCTTATAAACCTCAAAATCTATATTTGACCCCTCTCAGACTCCGTGTTTTGAACTCTTTGTGAATTGGACAAAGGACCCAAAAGTTGGTCCGCGGGCCTGGGACCTCTTGCACCTTTGTGGAATTTAATCCCTCTTTGAACCCGAAGTCCTGCATCAGTGTGGGGGAATGAAGCAAAGGTATTGGGGAGAATTGGATCGATGGCCACTTGATGTTCTTTGATCCCTTGGGCTTCCACCTGCATGGTTGTTTTGGAATTGAGTCCAGACTTCACAGCCTGAATCATCTGACTTTACCACAGCCTCCCTTGGAGCAAAGGGGCTCTCCTGTCTCCCTGTTCATCTGAAAGAGGGTGATGGGGAGAAAGGAAGTATAGGGAGGGGAAAAAAAGTCAATTAATACTTGTCAAATGTCATCCAGATACCACTTAGGAGCAAAGGAACTTTCTTTTTTTAAAAATTTTTTTGTTCATTCTTATTTATTTGAGAGTGACAGAGAGGGGGAGAGAGAGAGAGAGAGAGAGAGTGAAAGAGAGAGAGAGAGAATGGGCGCGCCAGGGCCTTCAGCCACTACAAAAGAACTCCAGACACATGCGCCCCCTTGTGCATCTGGCTAACGTGGGTCCTGGGGAATCGAGCCTCGAACCGGGGTCCTTAGGCTTCACAGGCAAGCACTTAACCACTAAGCCATCTCTTCAGCCCAGAACTTTCTTTTGCAGGGACTTTAGGGACATGGGCCCAAAAGAACATAGATTCAGCCCTGCCCTGGTGAGACCGGAAGAGAACTCTGATCTGATCCCAGGTGTCATAAGGAGCAGCTTCTGGATTCTCCTTCCTTAATTTTCCTCAGTCTCTTCCTCCATTGGTGGGCCCTTTCTGAGTCTGCACCCTCCTCCCCGGCACACCAACCTATCAAGGTCTTTCACATACATTTGAATTTGGCAATGAGGCTTCTCCCAACTGGATATTTAGAAAATGACCTGATTCAAGTCACCACACGGATTTTCCTCTCGGGACCCTGTCCAGCTGTGGAGGGTGAACCCCTCTGACCTTGGGATCTTTTCTCCTTCTCTTCTACTCGTTCTTATTTCTACTCAAAATAAATGTCTCATAATTTACCTTTCTTCTTGTCTCTATTTATGAGTGAGAAGTTATTTGCTAATCAAAAGACGGGGACTTGAGAGCCACTCATTGGCTTGAGGCATTCTAACCTGATCCAGAGCCCAGAAGGGCTTCATTGGTCACAACCCCAAAGCAGTCTTACTATGTTATACATACATCATACATGTTTATGTGATTGGGACTTTATGTTGCCTCATATTTCATGACCTCCAAGGGTAAAGGTCCACTTTACTCATGGAGTGATACAAGGTATACTCTATTCGTAGGACACACACACACACACACACACCTCAAAATGTGAAATGGAGTCCTCTGAGGGAAATACATTTTGTTTCTAGTACTCCTCTATTTTTTTCAAATATTTGTCAATGAATCAATTCTACTTTTATTATCAGAAAAAAAATGCATTAAAGAGCAAACCTAAGTGAACTTCAAATGAATCAGAGAAAGAGGGGGGAAATTCCATACCTCGATACTCTCAAGGAGCATGTGGCTTCAAAGCAAATGCAGGCATCTGAAAACTGAAATCTGATCCCCCGTAAGATTGCTGATAATTCCAAAAGAACCGAAGGACAAAAATGAGGGAAAGAAAGAGAAGGAGATGAGAGGGGGAAACAAGTGCATAAAGGACTCAGTGTGACCCACACCGAGCTCTTTGATGCCGGGGAGAGGCCAGGACTGCTGGCCGCTTTTGTGGCTCCTTGGTTTTCAGTAAGCGGAATCTTTTCAGAACGGAAAACACAGCCCTCAACAGTGAGGAGGAGGAGGAGGAGATATGCCAAAGGCGTTGATCTCGGGGCTCAGATGACCAGAGTGCAGAAGAAACCTGTCAATGTCATATCAAGGCCACCTCAGGTAAGAGCTCCAAGATCACAGCCATGGAGGAATGTCTCAGGCTGCAGACAGACTTGCAGCCCGAGCTTCAAAGAGGACAGCGTCACGTGGTATGCACACAACAGACAGATGAGCTTGATCGCCATTCCAGAAAAAAAAAGAAAAGAAAAAGAAATTAGTTTGGATTATTAAAAAGTGGCCTTAATCCTTTAACAGTGCTGATGTCTCCGCTTTTAAGTCCCTGAAAGAAAGAACACTGGTCCTCTTTTTACCCAGCAAACTAGCGCTGGCTGGTAAAGGCTAAGGATTTTCTTGAGGGAACAAGAGAATTTTCGTGGGCTCTGGTGTAGTCAGGACAGTAATCTGCAGAATGGTGGGGAGCGGCTGGGATCCCAAGCCAGCCCAGCCTCCAGAAGTCCAAATACAGCGACCTCTCTGCAGGGCCCTAGGCTGGGAATACTGATGACCCTTATAACAACCGTACCCATGACTGTCTCATCTGCCAGCACGTTCCCAAAGGGAGACAGGTCATCCACTCTGTGGTAGCTATGATGGCGTTTAGTGGCTGCACATCATGCCACATATTTCAATTTTTTTTTTCTCAATGCTTATTTATATCATCAAAGCATTCAGGCCCAGTTAACACCATTAGGTAGGTTAACATGACACTCTGAAAGTGAGTGTATTCAAATGCACATACTCAACTCTTGAGTATGAGTATGAGGACTTTCTACCTTTCCTTAAAGAAACATACACATTTCATAATCCACTCATGAGAAACCAAAGCACCACCTTTTGGTAATCATCTGTATTAAGGTTCCCTTTCTGCCCATGAAAAGGGCAACTTGTGAAACTCAATAGTGCCCCATTGTGGAACTATGGAACAGTTGACAGCTACTCAGGGCTCCACTATTTCAACTTCCATTTTGCACTTAATAGTTCCTCAAAGAGAAACTTTGTGCAGTTGAGAACAATAGCTAAGCTTTTAGGAGTTGACAGAAGTAAGGAGCTGATCATATACCTGATTATATTAATAATATATTATAGGCTAATTTATATAAATGAAGAAAATTTGTATTTCAGCTAGTATACAGAACATAAAAGCTACTTGTCCAAAGAGCTGCCTGATATTTTCCACACATGATGCCTCAAATGTAAAGACATTTAAATCATAAAAAAGAATATTAGACACAGAACACAAAAATCTCTTTTCCTAAGGGCAAGGGACAAAATTGGGTATAAAAGATAATGGTGCCCTATTTCCAAACTCATCTCCTGATTAAATCAATTAAAACTTAAGAGAACTGTGTGTATAGTAACTCACACACTTATTTTTCTTCCTATTACTGAACACGTATTCTGCAGGCCTAAATAGGAGCAAAACCTGGGCTCTGTATTTGAAGGCTATGTCAAACCCTCTGAAAAAAAAGTAGCGCGTCTTCTTTTCTTGTCTATCTGGTGGTCATGTGGCTTTAATTAACATTGTCTTGTATATGTTAAGGCCAGAAATCTTTCCTTCCTTATTCCACATGCCCCTAATGGTATGGTTCACCAGGATGTTAAACTCTTTTCCACAAGACATATTGTGGAGGAGACCACCTCTAAGCTAAAACTGAACCTTAAAAGCAAAATCACAACGAAGAACAACAAGGGGCTGGGGACGGGGCTCCGTGGGTCACGTACTGCCACACAAACGTGAAGAACTGAGTTTGGATTCCTCAGAACCCACATAAAAAAAAAAAAGCTGGGCCTCATCTAGAGCTGGAAGATGCTACATGAGCTACTGGGGGAAAGTGGCCAACATCTGTCTGAGCAACTCAAAGTCTAAGTGACTCAGAAGCAAACAACCTGATGTGATGCTCGCACAAGTGCAATAATGGCACACAGCCATGGTGGGTAAATGGCAAACAGATCCACTCAGTAGAAAGGAAATCATATCTGGAACTGGGAAACAAGTCAGAATCATATCCAGATAATGATTCTGCTTTCCATTGTCAAGCTCGCACTAACCTTAGACTAGAAGTGGGTCTACACCCTTTAAACTCTCTCTAAATTAATAATGGTTATCCCATTTAACCAGTGCTGACTTCATTCTCCGTTGGAGAATCTGCTTCACTCTTTCACAAGGGAGCTGGATCTGAGGAGAAAAACGACCCAGTGCATTCCACCCCGGCCCCAGCTGAAACCACAGAGGAACTGTGGAAATGAGCAAGAATGCTGCTTTCTTAGTGAATCTGATATCAGCTCAAGAGTGAAGGAGATAGAGTGTGAGGACACTCAGCACCTACCAAACCAGAGATCCAGAGGCTCCTAAGTGCCCATCACTGAAGTAGACTTAAAATGCACCCAACATGCAGAAGAGGAGGCAGAAAGATTGTTAGAGCCGCAAGATGGGACATTTTGCACAGAGGCATTGCCTCTACCCCAAAACTGAGTGCTGCCCCCATAATGCATGACCCACAGTCCCCATGGGGTTGACCTACATGCCCAATGAGGAAGGCCTCTTCAGAAAAGCGGCAGGGAGGAGGGAATGGTTGGTACCAACATGTGTTGTTTACATACTAAATATGTCCATATCTAATAAAAATAAATTTTAAAAAAAGCTGGGCTTTATGTTTTCTAGTGGTGTAGGCCCCGGTAGGCTGCCCATTCTCCAGTAAATAACTTCCTGCTTGCGGTCATACAAGCAGCCCTAATTTAACTCAGTGAGTCAAAAGAGGAAAAAGAAAAACAATGTAAAGGGCTGGAGAGATGGCTTAGTGGTTAAGGTGCTTGCCCGTGAAGCCTAAGGACTCAGGTTTGATTCCCTAGGATCCACATAAAGCCAGATGTAAAGGGTGGCACACAAGTCTGGAGTTTGTTTGCAGTGGCTACAGGCCTTGGCTTGCCCATTCTCTCTTTCTCTCTCCCTCTCTCTCAAATAAATAAGCAAATAAAATGTTTTTTAAAACACTGTGAAAATAGGGTGTGGATCTAATGGGAAGAAGAAGGGTTTTAGTGAAAGAGAGAGGGGAATTGATGGGAGATGGGTCAAATACACTGTATACATGCATGAAAGTCTCAAAAGTAAGGCAGGCGTGGTGGCACTCGCCTTTAATCCCAGCACTCTAGACGCAGAGGTTGGAGGATTACTGTGAGTTCAAGGTCAACCTGAGACGACATAGTGAATTCTAGGTTAGCCTAGGCTAGAAGGAGGCCATCTCCTACCTGAAAAAAATAAAGATAAAATAAAACTTTAAGACCAAAGCCAAACTTGGTGGCATATGGCTGTGATCCTAGTGCTGGGGAGGCAGAGATAGGAACGTCGCTGGGGTTTGCTGGCTAGCAAGGAAAAGGGTTGGAGGGATTGCCTAGTGGTTGAGGCACTTGCCTGCAAAGCCAATGGACCCAGGTTCGATTCTCCAGGACCCACTTAAAGCTAGATATCCAACGTGGTGCATGCATCTGGAGTTTGTTTATGTGGAGTTCATCTGGAGGCCCGTTCTCTCTCTCTCTCTCTCTCTCTCTCTCTCTCTCTCTCTCTCTGCCTCTCTCTTTCTCAAATAAACAAAAGTAAATAATATTTTTTAAGCTGGGCATGATAGTGCATGCCTTAACTAGCAGTTGGGAAACAGAGGTAGGAGGATTGCCATAAGTTCAAGTGAATTTCAGGTTAGCCTGGGCTAGAGCCAGACCCTGCCTCAAAAAGGCAAAAATAGGGCTGAAGGGATGTCTTAGCGGTTAAGGCGTTTGCCTGCAAAGCCAAAGGAACCAGGTTCGATTCCCTAGGACCCACGTTAGCCAGATGCACAAGGGGGCGCACGCGTCTGGAGTTCATTTGCAGTGGCTGGAGGCCCTGGCGCACCCATTCTCTCTCTCTCTCTCTCTGTCTCTCTTTCTTTCTCTCTCTCTCTTTCTCTGTCAAATAAATAAATAAGTAAAAATAAAATACAAAAAAGGCAAAAATAAATAAATAAATTTTTTAAAATCAGGTAGAGAGTGACCAGGAAGACAGGCGACATTGGAGTGTGCCCTCCACCTGAGTACACGTGCACGTGCCCACGTGCATATGCACAAGTAAACACACATGCAACACCACAAGCCACACACACAAAGGAAAATTGAAGAACAAAACCACTCAGCCAGCTGAGTTCTTAAAAACCTTCAAAACCTTCAAAATCCTGTTTCCTTTAAAATATATTATACCATTGTTGAAGAAGTGTAAGTCAGCAGAAGTCTCGAGGAGCAAATTTCTCTGGTGGTAATCTCATCTCAACAACAACAGTAATAATGCTCTCTTACAAGATGAATGAAATGGAACAAACTCCTTCCCAGCAATAAATAATAACTGTTAGAGCAGGGCTGGGCTGACTTAAGAATGCACAACATTCATACACACTAAAGACGAACAGACAGCTAGATGAGGCCGGAAAGGAGTTGAGTGGATGCCCCAAAGAATTACCGATACACTGAATGACATTACAGAGCCCGACTGCTATGAAATTAATCAAAAGATGACATTGGTTAAAGAGTAAGATTAAAAATACAAGAGCCTGTAACTAAAGTAATAGAACCACTCAATCAATTCCAAAATGCCAACAGCGGAGAAACCATAGCAGGGCAAAATTAAAAAGCGAGACAAAACCATTTTCTGATTTGAAGGTTAATTTCAACCTGTGATTATTTAGAATACTGAAAGAACGCACCCAGTCACACTCAGAAATAATCTTCACTGGAATGAAAACACTTGTCACCATTTCACATTTTACTCCAGGCCACCAGAAAGGAATAATAAAGTGCATTTAAAGATGGGAATGAGGGCTGGAGAGGTGGCTTGGTGGTTAAGCGCTTGCCTGTGAAGCCTGAGGACCCCGGTTCGAGGCTCGATTCCCCAGGACCCACGTTAGCCAGATGCACAAGGGGGCGCACACGTCTGGAGATCATTTGCAGTGGCTGGAGGCCCTGGCACGCCCATTCTCTCTCTCTCTCTCTCTCTATCTGCCTCTTTCTCTCTCTGTCTGTCGCTGTGAAATAAATAAATAAAAATTTAAAAAAACCAAAGATGAGAATGATAACAACAAACTCAAATCTTCTGTGTCAGACTTTTGAAAGTGGCAGATCTTGAAGGATGGGAACACCTGTGATCTTGGTAGGTGGAGGGGCTCCATCTTCAGGGCACCCCACGGATCAGTGACTTGTGCTATCTGTATCTGGCTGCTCCCCAGGACAGACCCCTTTCTTTCTGCCAAGTGTGCTGGGCTCACTGGCTGGGACACTATTTTCTCATTAATTCCCTACCTTGAGATTTTCTCAAACAGAGATAGTATAATTTGGGCCTCAAACTTTCATGCCTTGCAAGTCCTTTGATTACAAACTCTCAAAATAGACTTCTTATTTCTACCCAGAGACTAAACCAAGACAGAGTTCTGTGTCACCTCTGCCGTGAGGGGAGTTCTTCCTCATCCATCTCCCCTCAGAGGTCACAGCAGAGCACACAGTCTGGCTGTGTGCTGGGAGTCTGCTACCCTCAGTAGATCTTAGCTCTCACTCTGTCCCCGTGGCTCTCAACCCCAGACTACGGAAACGAACAGCCTGTCTCTATCTTGGTAGATCACTGATTCTTAAAATATTTTATTATTTATTTATTTGACATAAATAAAGATGGAGGGAGGGAGAGAGAGAGAGAAAGAGAATGAGAATGAGTGCTCCAAGGCCTCCAGCCACTGCAAACGAACTCCAGGTGCATGTGCCACCTTGTGCACCTGGCTAACCTGGGTCCGGGGGAATCAAACCTGGTTCCTTTGGCTTTGCAGGCAAAAGCCTTAACCACTAAGCCATCCCTTCCAGCCCTCTAGTTAGTAATTTCAATGGTTAAGAATGTGCACCAATGAACTTGTCTTTGAGTTTGAGTTTGTTTGTTTTTCTAAGTCCTGCAGTTTTCCAGACTTTCTCCATATTAAATGATGAACACATTTGCACACCATTCTAAATAAATGCACAGTTATTATCCAGATACATCATTTATTTGTCTGCCAACAAGCAGCTTGACTTTTTGTTTTGAAACAGCCTCAGATATCCTTAAGCACTGCTGACTGCGTAGCCAGCACCGGTTGTGAATTTCTCTCTCTCTCTCTCTCTCTCTTTTTTTTTTTTTTTGGTTTTTCAAGGTAGGGTCTCACTCTGGTCAGGGCTGAGCTGGAATTCACTATGAGTCTCAGGGTGGCCTTGAACTCACGATGATCCTCCTACCTCTGCCTCCCGAGTGCTGGGATTAAAGGTGTGCACCACCAAGCCTGGCTCTGAATATCTCTTCTTTATTCCTCTGCCTCCAAAGTGCTTGGACTGCAGTGGTGTGCCACCTCACCAACTGGCTTAATTCTTTCTAAGTAATCAGAAATCATACCTTGGTAAACATCCCTAAACATAAACTCAGTGGAAAAGTGTAATTATTTCCTTAGAATAGATTTCAGTGGTAGATTGCCAAGTCAACATGTTTGCATCGTATCAAGGTCCTCACTTCTGCTATAGCACACTTTGTTACCTCCCTTAGATATTCATCTATTTCTTCTGTTTTAATGCTTACTGATAGCCTTGGCTTGTATACTAGATTTTAAGTGTGATATTTAGTACATCCATTATATTCCAGAAATCACAGCAAAACATTTAATAAAGGTCTGTTGGCTTGAATTAAAACAGTAATTATATATATATATATATATATATATATATATATATATATATATATATAATTTATTTTACTTATGAGAGATAGAGAGCAAGAGAGAGAGAGACACAAAAAGAGAGAATTGGCATGCCAGGGCGTCTAGCCACTGCAATTGAGCTCCAGACACGTGTACCATCTCGTGCACATGCATCACCTTGTATGTCTGGCTTATGTGGGTTCTGGGGAGCAGAACCTGGGTCCTTAGGCTTCACAGGCAAGTCCCTTAACTGCTGAGCCATCTCTTCTGCCCTACACTTAGTAATTTTAATGGTTAAGGATCTGCATCAACGAGCTTGTCTTTAAGTTTCATTTAAGCAGAAAATGGCCCTTCACTGCATGCCCTGCCTATTCAGGTTTGTGTTGGATTTACACAGAGAGAGTGAATGGAAGACTAGAAAATAAGGAATAAACGCATGGAAGCAAGACAGGCAGAAAAATAAAGGGTTTAGAAGAACACAAGAGCAAGTATGGTGGTGTGCACCTATGATCCCAGCACTCAGGAGGGAGAGGCAAAGGGAACAAACTGAGTTTGATGCTAGCCTAGGATATATAACAAGAGACAATGACTTCTACTCCCCTGCAAATATGTGTGTGTGTGTGTGTGTGTGTGTGTGTGCTGAACTTCAGTTGTCATCAGAGAAATACCAATCAAAACCCCAATGAAGGTGGGGGATGTAGCTCAGTTGGTAGACTGCTTGACTAGCTTGCAGGAAGCCCTAGGTTCAGTAAACCGGGTGTGGTGGTGCATGCCTGGAATCCAGCATTTGGGAGGCAGAGGCGAGAGGGCCAGAAATTCAAAAGGTCATTCTTAGTTACATGAAACACTATCTGAAAGGAAGAGAGAAGAGAGAAAGGAGGGAGGGAGAGAAAGAGGAAGCGTGGGAGGAAGGAAGGAAGGAAGGAAGGAAGGAAGGAAGGAAGGAAGGAAGGAAGGAAGGAAGGGAGAACTCACAATGGGATACTGTTTCGCACCCACAATAACAGGTATTGTTCAGGAAGAGGGGAAATTGAAATGCTTACCCCTTGCTCATGGAAATGGATTTGGGCCGTCACTCTGGAAAACAGTTTCGCAGAAAATGTTAAACATTGTTGCCGTACAACCCAGAAATTCCATTCCTGAGTATCTACCCAGAGAAAATGAAAACATATATCCACACAAAAACTAGCACATGAAAAAAAAAAAAAACAACCTAGCACATGAATACAAAAGCAGTGTTACTTATACTAGACCCTAAAGTGAAAGCCTATTAAATGTCCATGAACGACTCGAAAGACTAACAAAATGTAGAATATCAACATAACTAAATCATGTTTGGCCACAAGAAGGCACAAAGCACTGAAACTTTCTCCAACATGAATGGACTCTGTAAACAAAACGTCCAGGGAAATCTATTCAATTAAAGACCATATAATGTGCGATTCCGTTTATGTGAAATGCCAGGTATAGGTAAATCCATGGGGACAGGAAGCAGATTAATGTTTGCCGTGTTCCAAGGCAGACATGACAGGGAAGGAATGTCAACTAGACTGAAGTTGCTTTGTGGATGACAGAAATGCTCTAAAAGTAGCCGGTGAAGAAAGCTGCTAACACTGTCCATTGGAGAATCTGATTTTATTTCATAGAACCCAGTAAAACTGGGGACAGCCAAAATCTATCAGTGTGCCTCATGGCATGTGCAACCTTGCACTTGCCTCACCTTTGTGCGTCTGGCTTACGTGGATCTGGAGAGTCACACATGGGGCCTTAGGCTTCACAGACAAGCGCCTTAACCGCTGAGCCATCTCTCCAGCCCTCTTGCCTTAATTTCAAGGTAAGGGGTGGGAAGCACTCAGAAGTCAGGGGCTTTGCCGAAGGTCACAAGGCAGAGAAGAGGTGCTGAATTCTCAGACAAGAGGCCCCACACTTCTCCAGTAACGATTGCTGTCCTGTGATAAGCATCTATGCTTATTTATACTTTCGGACTCACTTGGCCTGAGTTGGTGTCAGGACTGTGTGAAAACTCCCTGAAGGTGTCCACTGGGCAGCCGGGATTAAGACCATCTGCAGTGGAGGGTAGCACGAAGGATGGCACCTTGGCTTAGGTGTGGGACCTGGAAGGGGCTTGAGCTACTCAGCCAGAATGTGGGAAAACAAGGAAAGGATGGTGAGGACAGGGCAGGGCCTGGGGACAGAGCAGGTTCAGGGAGTTTCTCAGCCATGGTGGAGATCAGTGAGACTGTGGAGAGGAAAGCAGGGACCCTGTAGGCCTTGGACGTCACGCCTGAAGAATGTCACATTGATCCTTCAAACAACAGGGAGACGTGGAAGGCTTAAGAACGACTTCTTTCCCATTCATCATTAAAAAATTTATTATTATCTATTTAATTTATTTAAGAGAGAAAGGGGCAGATAGAGAGCAAGACAGAAAGAGAGGGAGAGGGAGAGAGGGAATGGGCTCACAAGGGCCTCTAGCCACTGCAAATGAACTCCAGGTGCATGTGCCACCTTGTGCATCTGGCTTTATGTGGGTCCTGGAGAATCAAACCTGGCTCTTTTGGCTTTGTAAGCAAGCATCTTAAGCACTAAGACATCTCTCCAGCCCTGCATTCATCTTTTTTGTTTTCAAGGTAGGGTCTCACTGTAGCTCAGACTGACCTGGAATTCATTATGTAGTCGCAGGGTGGCCTCGAACTCATGGTGATCCTCCTACCTCTGCCTCCCGAGTGCTGGGATTAAAGGCGTGCACCACCACGCCCGGCTGCATTCATCATTTTTAATAAGCCCCCTTGAGACCTACTTGAGCCACTCACTTGGAAAACAGCTCTGCCCTGTTGGACGTGTAGGATTGATGTAATGTTGGTGTTTGTGTGATCTGGGATGTGGCACGGGGGAGCACCCAAGCATGCTTCGTGCACGAGGTGGAGAGAGCCAGGTGTCCATCTGGAAACGTTTAACAGCTATGAGGAGCTCGTGCTGTGTTTCCAACAGGCCAAAACTCCCTTGCGGACAAATGTCTTTGAGTGGAGAAGAGGTCGCATCTGCAGCCTCGCTGCCCCTCTCTGCCTGTTGTCAATCCTCAGCCACTCGCTGATGGATACAGGGTGACAGGCGACAACGAGAAAAGGAGGTTTCCCGTTGTCAAGGCAGTCCTGTGTGCCAGGTCCCAGTGGCTGCACTGGCTGTTACCTTGGCACCATAGGGTGGCTGCGACAGGCCTCCAGGACGGAGCAAGACAGGAGAGCGCAGAGGGGGGAGGAGAGAAGAAATAAAGGAGAGGACTTTTCTCTTTCCCGATGTTTCTTCTCTTTCCACTTCTTCGTTTCTGTATATCCGCTTGTTGTTGTTGTTGTTGTTGGCATGAAATGTTGTCAGGAAAGTGAGGAGAGCCAGGTGGGTGAGGCAGGCAGGGGAATCGTGCCCTCTCTTTATCCACCGGACCTAAGCAGGTGACGCTGATGAACTTGTGTGGCAGGTGACATGGAGGAGACCGCTAGTGCCCACGAAGAGCCTCTTCATCTCCCCTTCCTCCTCCTCCACAGAACTTCCAAAATGGAATCGATTCACTTTGCTAATGGAAACAAACCCAGTGGGGACTGTGGAGGAAACCAGTCCACTCCCTGCCCCTGGACGGATGCCGGTTCCGAGTGTGACAAGGATGGTCAACTTCTCTTTCTCTCTTTTCAAAAATATTTTATTATTTCTTTCTTTATTTATTTGAGAGAGAGAGAAAGGCACAGGGAGAGACAAAAAGAGAGAGAGACAGACAGACAGAGAATGGGCGCGCCAAGGCCTCCAGCCACTGCAAACAAACCCCAGAAGCATGCGCCACCTTCAGCATCTGGCAACATGGGTCCTGGGGAATTGAACCGAGGTCCTTTGGCTTTGCAGACAATTGCCTTAACCGCTAAGCCATCTCTCCAGCCCCAACTTCTCTTTTTGATGAGGCTTGATCTCATTAGCAAAGAGCCCTGTCCAGGTGGTCATCACAGGTGGAGTATCCCTAATCCAAAGACCCAAAATGTTCCAAGATCTGAATCTTCTTGAGTGTCAACATGCTGCTATCAAGAGGAAAATTCCATGTCACGAGACTTTGTCTCACACACAAAATTATTTTAGAAATGTATGAAATGACCTTCGGGCTTATGTAAGATGTGCATGAAGCGTGTGAGTCTCATGTTTACACCTGGATCCCCAGCCCCAGCGAATGGCATCATGTGTATAAAAATGGCCCAACGGCCCAGGACAGAGCCTCGACTTCAAAACATTTCTGGTCCCAAGCATTTCGGCTGAGGGACACCAACACTGCGCTGATCACCACCCCCGGTGGGTTGCATTCCAAGTTATAAGGGTTGACAGAAGAGTCTTTCACCCTCTGTTTCTAGGGGAGCCGTTGATCCTCTTGGAACTGGACGCGGAGCAGCAGCTCTGGGCTGAGGAAAAGCTAACACAAGGAAAGAAGGAGGCTGGCCCAGAGCGTCCCAGAGAAACTGGGTGGAAGCCGAGCCCAGCTGGAGTCTGGGCTCACCTCTGGATTATCTCTTCATGAAAAAAGCACATTTTTCCTGTCAGTTAGCTTGTAGCTGACAGGTTTTGTCAAGCCATTACCTAATTCACAGTGCCCTGTCAGTAGGTTAGTAGAATTAACTAGAGAGGACTCTATCATATCTGTTGTGTCAGAGGTTTCATGGTGTAACTTGTGACAGGTAGAGCTTGCAAAACACAAACTTTGAATGGCAAATCTTAACTATGGTGCTCAGTTTCTCAAAAACAACATATGCTTTTCATGAAATATATGTGGTACGATCTTACTATTGCGAGTGTGCTATGTCAGACACGTACACGGACATGTTGGCGCTGTTCCCCAGTGTCAGAATTTACTGAATAAACAGTTCGCAATCTATGTCTGTTTCACTGGCTGCAATTTGCCAATAATAGCTGCCCATTGTCAAAAACAGATTCTCTTATTCCTATCTTAACCACTCATATTTATTTTCAGATTACATATTACACATCGTAGCCATTATATCTATCATCTCTCTATCTATTGTGTATCATCTATCTATCTACCTTTCTATCTCCATACATATATATGCAGGTTCCAGAATGCCTATGAAAGAGTTTAAGAGGCCACAGCAAAGTTGAAGGAGTTCAGAGAGACCTCAGTTACAGAGACAGAAGGTTGTCAGAGACACAGTGAAATTCTGGGAGTGGGGCTTAGATAAAGAACCCTGTTCATGCCACGGCCGGGCCAAGTTCAGGGTTAGAGTTGAGCTGATCCTCACGGTTGAGTCAAACTGCAGAGGAGAAAGACGGAATTGAGTTGGCGCAGACGAAAGGGGCTGACTGGGGGATGGCGAGGACCTGGGGACAGTCAGGTATCCACGGTCTTGTTTGTCCCTTAATGCACCCCTCAGGGGTTCACGTGACAGGTCAGTGGAGGCTGCTGCCGTCACAGCGTCTGCTGTCCTCCTCTTTGTGGGGTCCAGGTGAGGCTGTTGCATTCTTTCTTGGTCTGATGGGTTCAGTAAGTTCTTGAGCCTGGTTTTACGTGCCTCTGAGCTTCTATGGTCCCAGTCTACTTTGGGAAGTTTTTAAGGGGATGCCATTTTATTTTGAGGAAGAAGTTGTCTGTCAAGCTGTGCCCCACGTGTGGCTCTGGACAGGTGAGGGTGCTCGCCCGCGCAGTGGCATGCAGAGTCATGCTGCCCCCACACTTGCATTTGAAGTGAGGTCAAGTGCTACTAGTAAAATGGAGTCACCCAGGACAGAGAAATAAAGTAAAAATAAAAAATAAAATAATAAGCCTGGCGTGGTGGCGCATGCCTTTAGTGCCAGCACTCGGGAGGCAGAGGTAGGAGGCTCGCTGTGAGTTCGAGGCCACCCTGAGACTACAGAGTGAATTCCAGGTCAGCCTTGGCTAAAATAAGACTCTACCTTAAAAAACCGATAATAATAATAATAATATTAATAATAAAATAATAAATTTAAAAAACAAGGGCTGGAGGGATGGCTTACAGGTTATGGCATTTGCCTGGAAAGCCAAAGGACCTAGGTTCGATTCTCCAGAACCCACGTAAGTCAGATGCACAAGAGGGTGCACATGTCTGGAGTTCATGTTCAGTGGTTGGAGGCCCTGGTGCACCCATTCTCTCTCTCTCTCTCCTCCCTCTCTTTCTCTCTGTCAAATAAATACATAAAAATAAAAATATTAAAAAAAAAACAAAAACAAAATGCTGTTTTACATAACATGAAGTAACTTAAAGCTGGGCCTATATGGTCTTAACACTTAGTTAAGAAATACCCTCTCACTTCACTTCCTCAGCCCACAGCCACAAAGGAGAAACAGGCATACTATGGTACCAGGGAAGGAATGCAAGGCTCCTGCATGCCAGGCAATACCTCCGAGCTGTGTCTCCAACCAAATGCAGAACTTAAAAAAAAAAAACACATCAGATTCTCCCTTCTTCCCAACAGTAACGCTCACAGCACTCTCTTGTCTACGTCCCCTTCCTGAAATGCCCAGCAATCTCAAGGTGATCTGTAGCGATAGTTGCTCTCAAATGCACCTGTACTTTCCATGCATGAACCCTTCTGTAGCAATTCCTCAAATAACCAAGCACGTGGGCAGGTTGGGGGTGGAGGAGGGCAGGGAGAATTACTGTCCTTTGGCTTCAGCAAGTACCCCCAAGGGAGGGCAGTAATAATTGAACTGTGGTGAATTTTACTTAAAAAAAATAAAGTCAGTGGGATGGAGAGATGGCTTAGCAGTTAAGGCGCTTGCCTGCGAAGCCTAAGGATCCACGTTCAAATCTCCAGGTCCCATGTAATCCAAATGCACAGTGACACAAGCATGCAATGCCGCACATGTGCACAAGGGGGCGCACGTGTCTGGGGTTTGTTCGCATCGGCTGAAGGCCCTAGCACACCCATTCTCTCTCCTCTTTCTCTTTTGCCTTTTTCTCTCTCTCTCTCTCAAAATAAATAAGCAATAAAAATATTTAAAACAAAATAAGGTGTCTTCCCTAGGCAGGAAGGCTGTGCTAGGGGCTGATCAATTGTGCAAAGAGATAGGAACTGCACCCCAGAGCTTCATAGAGAAAGCCTGGGATGGTGCTTTCTTATTCTTGCTGACCTAATCTTTCTCTCTTTCTTTCTTCTTTCTCTTCTTCCTTCCTTCCTTCCTTCCTTCCTTTCAGAGAGAAAGAGAGAGAGAGAGAGAGAATGGGCACTCCAACCACTGCAAATGAATTCCAGATGCATGCGCCCCCTTGTGCATCTGGTTTACATGGGTTCTGGGGAATCGAACTGAGGTCCTTTGGCTTTGCAGGCAAGTGCCTTAACCGCTAAGCCATCTCTCAGGCCCCGACCCAGTCTTAAGAAGCAAACTCGATCCGTTCACTCTTTTCTTTGGTCCAGTCTTGCACAGCACTCTGTTCTGTTTTTATGGCTTTATACCTATGATTGGGTATTTTCTATTTTGTCTGCCCATTTTCTCTCCAGAGCTCACACTGAACCACCAACGACAATGACTGAAAATGTACATTTCTCCAAGATAGCAAAGATGCAGCTGACATTTTTGCTTCACTTTGCCCAAGGGGGAGCTGTTTTTCCTTCTAAGGTGTTTCCAAGTGCAGAACTAGGGGACGGCCACACACGAAGACCTTGCACTCTGGTTCGCTTGCGTTCACTCTTTAAATTTAGAGCCAGGAAGCTGGAAGCTAAAACAAACGGCAAGGCCTTTGGCTGTGTGCTCGGAAGTGACCTTGCCTGTGCTGGAAGCATCAATTAATTTACCATAAGAGACCTTTTTTTAAATGACAAAGAATAGTCTGCAGATAATGTTTTATTTTATTTTTTTTTAAATTGAGTTCCCAAAGTAATGTCTCCAAATAGACCCTAATTTGCTAAACTGGCAGGATATCCGCAGTGGTGGAGGGAAAGGACTCCCGGGAGGAGACGCGGGGATGCGAAGCCCACTGTGGAGTCAAAGATCCTCCCGTGCAGAAAAGAGGGTCCCGGCCAACAGGCGAGGGAAAACCGCCCGAGTCAATGACATCACTGAGATAAGAAGGAAAGGGCCCAGAAAACGAGCTTTTAGGGCATCATCACGAGCCCGGAAAGGGAAGGAAAGGCCAGCAAAGCAGATGGAAAGGGGGAGTCTCCAGGAAGGGGGAAAATAAACAGAGAGGGAGCCGGGGGCACACAGTCTTGGCAGAACTTGGGCAGACACGTCAAATGAGCTGAAAGGCCCAGTGAACGGTAGACGGCAGTGCGTCCCTTAACTCAAGCCCAGCCCTGCAGGGTCCCGAGTATGCTGGACAGGAGCATGGCTGGGAGGACTGGCACCCCAAGAGAAGTGGTGGGAGGAGAAAACATGGGGGGACTATGTGTCTATGAGCTTCACAACGTTGGGTGCTTTTTGTTTTTACCCCCACAAAAGAGAACCAAATTGCATCTGGGTGGAAATGTGGACTTACGAGAGAAAAATAGGTATAGGAGGCACCTGTTCGTCAAGACGGGGGGTTCTAGAACGTGTCAGTATAGTATTACACTGCTCCAGAAAAAAGAAAACTGGATCATTCCGAAGAACAAGGGGTAAATTCTGAGAGCGGAATATCTAAGTCAGCGAGCCAAGGGCAGGACAGGAGAACATATGACTTCTGAAATAGAAAAGAAGGGTTTTAGATTTGTTTCTATTTGTGGAAAGATGAAAATATTCCCCTGGGATTGCCAGCCCCTTCCCCACGGTGCAAAGCGAAACCAAGAGCGGAGAAGGGAGGTTGTATGTGCAGGGGTGACACTGATGGCTTAGGAGTAAAGAGTGGCCCGCACGAGGGGTCAGCAGCAGGCACGCTAGACGCCCCCGAGATGCGCGGCCCTGAAGTCAACGGGCGAGAAGTCAGGGCCCTGCACGCTCTTCTCGGGCTCTCGGGGCAGCTCTGCGCAGGCGAGAGCCACTTGTGTCGCTGGGCTTGGCCACTCTGGGATTCATCCACCTGACTATGGAGGAGAAAAGTGGTCCAGGGCATTAGATCCCTGGCAAGGACAGAAATGCACACGTGAGGATGGTGGCAGAAAATGAAATGATGTTTTCTTTTCTCTCTTAAAAATTGTTTTTTAAATTTTATTTATTTGAGAGAGATAGAGAGAAGCAGAGATAGAGAATGGGCACACCAGGGTCTTCCAGCCACTGCAAATGAACTCCAGACTCATGTGCTACCTTGTGCATCTGGCTTATGTGGGTCCTGGGGAATTGAACCTAGGTACTTTGGCTTTGCAGGCAAGCACCTTAACCGTTACACTGTTTCCCCAGCCCTGTTTTCTTTTTTTCATTTGTTGGAGCACAGGCATTAGAACAGGTAGGATGTAACAATAAAACAGAACATAAAATGGAAGTGATATTTTGGAAGTCTTGTAAGGGCAGGTTAGGTTCAGAGGTAAACTTAGGAGCTGTGCATGGTGGTGCACACCCATAATCTCAGCACTTGGTAGACTAAGGCAAAAAGGATCTCACATTAAAGTGCAGCCTGAGCTACACAGTAACAACACTGACAGGAAGGAAGGAATGAAGACAGGAGAAAGGAGGGAGAGAGGGAAGAAGGGAGGGAAGGAATAAAGTAAAGAAAAGAGGGAAAGAAAAGAGAAAGTAAGAAAGAAAATGAAAAGAAATACACAACAACAACAACAACAAAACTGAACTTGCAAGTGGATTTCTAAGTTTTCTTTATCTCTAGCCTCAAATCTCTCCATTCCCTTTCTTGTCTAGGGCCATTATGGGTTCCTCCTCACAACTAAATTCCAAGTTATGCTTAAAATGTCAGTCTTCTAAGACAGAGTTTCCATTAAAAACCATGTGCCATGAGATACCCCAGATGGACACATGACCTATCCTTACAAACTTAAATTTGATCATGAATAAAATCATGACAACACAAAAAGAGGAATTTCCTATGAAAACAAGTAGGATCCTTTGGAAATGTTAATATTGTTGCAGATGAAGACAGGATGTGGAGAGTTCCAAATTAATGGAAGCTCAAGAAACATGACAAAGTATTGAGTCCCTGAGCCTAGACTGGACCCTGCACAGAATGTTCCAAAGGATATTACATACACATCCAGATTAAATCAATATGCACACATAAATTTAGGAAGTTGATTATGGAAGACATATATATATGCATATATATATAAGTATGTATACACACACACACACGCATATATCCAGGAAATTCACCCTAAGGTATTTAAGGATAAAGGAATGTGTTGCAGTCAGGTTTGCATTGCTGGCAGAAATCACCTGACCAAGAGCAGCTTTTGAGAAAAAGGGGGTTTGTTTTGTCTGATAGACTTGAGGGGAAGCTCCATGATGACAGGCATGAGGGTGGACATCACCCCCTGGCCAACATAAGGTGGACAATAGCAACAGGAGAGTGTACCAAACATTGGCAAGGGGACACTGGCTATAACACCCATAAGCCCACACTGCCTCCAGGCTTTAATTTCCAATTGCCATCAGTTGGGGAGACTAGCATTCAGAACACCTAAGTTTATGGGGGACACCTGAATCAAACCACCACAGAACATTATTTCTGTATCTTGCCACCAGGTAGTTCAGAAAGTCTTTCACGTGAATAGACAAATGTAGTTGTAGTTCTATTGATAAGGATAGCACAAACAGCAAAGCAAATGGGGGACACATTAACGATGGTAAAATTAGGTAAAAGGCCTATAGGGATTTGTATTATCTTTGTTCTTGCAATTTTTTAAAATCAATTTGTCATTGTTTTCTAGTAACGGTAATCAAAATATTTGGAACTTATAGTAATAACATAATTGTAGAGTTTGAGAACGGAAGGGCCTTTAGAAATCAATTCTCTCCTTGTACAGATGAGAAAAGTAACACCAGACAGGTGTCGTGGCTTTCTGGCAGAACAGAACAAACAGGAGCTCAGTTCAGCCTATAAACCGAGACATGAAGTGCTTTTATCCAATGGCCCAGCGTTTCCACTCTCACGTATTTACAAACACCCATCTGACATCCATGTCCACACAATCCCGTGTGCAAGAATACAAACGGCATCTGTAAGTCATTCTAAGTTCATGTATTGGAATGATAAAGAATGAATTATAGGGCTGGAGGGATGGCTTAGCAGTTAAGGCATTTGTCTGCAAAGCCAAAGGACCTCGGTTTCGATTCCCCAGGACCCACATAAGCCAGATGCACAAGGGGGCGTATGCATCTGGAGTTTGTTTGCAGTGGCTGGAGCCCTGGTGCACCCATTCTCTCTCTCTCTCTCTCTCTCTGTCAAATAAATAAAAAATATTTTAAAAAGAATGAATTATAGATAAATAGCACAACATATGTAAGTCTCAAAAACTTAGACTGGTCCCTCCATATTGTAAAGGTTTGTATATTAGGATTATTTCTTCCTTAAAATTTTGGTCAAATTCACCGGGGAAAGTACCTGTGCCTGCAAATTAACTTGTGGAAAGGGTTTTTTGTGTTGTGTATTTGGTTCATTTATTTGTTTTAGTAAGACACTGTCTCACTCTCACCCAGGCTGACCTGGAACCTCACTCTAGTTCCAGGCTGGCCTTGAACTCACAGGGATCCTCCTACTTCAGTCTCCCAAGTGCTGGTATTAAAGGTAAGAACCACCACACCCGGCTTCTATTGACAATTTTTTTTTTGTTTTATTATTATTTATTTATTTGAAAGTGACAGACAGAGAAAGAGGCAGACAGAGAGAGAGAGAGAGAGAGAGAGAGAGAGAGAGAGAATGGGTGCGCCAGGGCCTACAGCCACTGCAAACGAACTCCAGACATGTGCGCCCCCTTGTGCATCTGGCTAACGTGGGTGCTAGGGAATTGAGCCTTGAACCGGGGTCCTTAGGCTTCACAGGCAAGTGCTTAACCGCTAAGCCATCTCTCCAGCCCTCTATTGGCAATTTTAGTTGCATTTTTACTGAGAGTTTTATTGTAGATTCACATGGAACTATACCACAGAGCTCCTTTACATATTGTATAAAACTATAGCACAGTGGTCCATCAAGATACCAGCATTAACACAATCCCCAACCCTGTGAATATTTGACTCTTTCATCTGTGTAAACCTCATAAGACTTTTATAGTTATTTTTAGTTAAACAGTTATTAAATAACTTGAGGAGAAGCCATATTTTATCTTCAATCACATCTCTGTTACTTCTTCTGTTTCTTGTGCCTTCCCAAAGATGCGGATACCTGTCATAGTCTCTTGTAGCCTGAAAACGAGAAGTTCGCTTGAAGCCTTCCATCTCTGCAGGTGGCACGTTTTCCTAGTTATTTCTCGGATTTTTTTTTTTTTTGCTATAATTTTAAAGTGATATTTTCATTGCGTTTAAATTGTTTCTTCATTTTATGTGTCATCCTGTTGTTTCTTAGTTTCCAGCATTTCAAATAGCAAGTCAAGGATAATTTTATCATCGTTTCCTGTAAATAATGAATCCTGTCTTCTTCAGGATAAATTTTTTTAATTTTTTTGTCTATTTTTATTTATTTATTTGAGAGTGACAGACAGAGAAAGAGGCAGAGAGAGAGAGAGAGACAATGGGCACGCCAGGGCTTCCAGCCACTGCAAATGAACTCCAGATGTGTGCGCCCCCTTGTGCATCTGGCTAACGTGGGTCCTGGGGAATCGAACCTCGAACCGGGGTCCTTAGGCTTCACAGGCAAGCGCTTAACCGCTAAGTCATCTCTCCAGCCCGTCAGGATAAATTTTAAGCACTTTGATGTCCCTAAGTGTTTTTCCTTTAAATCTATTCTACTTGGGGTTCCTGAATCTGTGGCTTGAGAAATTTTGTTTTCTGGTTTATTCAGTAAACACTGGAATATTTTGGCTAAATGGTTTTTCTCTATTTTTTTTTTTTTGGCATGTGGATGTGGTGTGTGTGTGTGTTCACAAGGGTGTGGGTGCACATGTGTGGCTGTGCATGCACGTGCATGTGTGTGAAGGTGATTGTGGAGGTCAGAAGTTTGATATCGTCTGTCACCCTAGGTTGTGTTTCATCTTATTTGTTGAGCTAAGGTCGGGATCCCACTTGAAGCCACAGCTCGCTGATTTGGCTAATCTAGTTAGCCACCCTGCCCTGGGAAACCCCTTGTCTCTGCCTCCAAGTGCTGGGGGTACAGGTAAGCACCACGCCCCCTCAGCATACATGTGGGTGCTGGGGCTCCATACCCAAGCTCTCCTGCTTGTATAGCAAGTGCTGTACTCACTGGGCGATCTCCCAGCCCCGTTCCTCTGCCTTTGAGATGACGTGCATATGTATGCTGCATCATTTGATGCTGTCCCAGAGGCCACTAGAGCTCTGTTCAATTTTTTTTCCAGTCTGCTCTTTCTGCTTTAGGCTCAGTAATTTTTTAAAATATCCTTCTTATTTTTATTTATTTATTTGAGAAAGAGAGAGAGAGAGAATGGGTGCACAAGGGCTTCCAGCCTCTGCAAGTGAACTCAATACATGACATGCACCACCTTGTGCATCTGGGCTTATGTGGGTCCTAGAGAATCGAACCTGGGTCCTTTGGCTTTGCAGGTAAGCACCTTAACTGCTAAGCCGTCTCTCCACCGCCAGCGTCAGTTATTTCTATGGCTGTGCCTTTCAAGTTTATTCATGTGGGTCATCCCATTCAATGAATTTGTTACTTCACATGCCATACTTTTATGCCGTGTTCTAGGACTTTAATCTGGCTCTTTCCTTTCAATTTCATAGTTGCACCTGGTCTGTCATCATACCTACATGCTTCTGTAGATGCATTAGCATATTCTTTGATTATTTTATAGTCCTTGTTGGCTAATTCCGAAATCTGCTTGTCTCTCAGTCTGTTGCCCTTGGCTGTTTCCCCTGCCCCTCGTCTGTGGATTGGATTTTCCTATGGCATTCATTCAAACAGCATCTTTTCAAAATTTCACACTGGGGCTTAGCGGTTAAGGCGCTTGCCTGCGAAGCCTAAGAACTCTTGCTGGAATCTCTAGGTCTCATGTAAGCCAGACGCACAGTGATGCAAGCATGCAATATCGCACATGCCCACAAGGGAGCACACTCACCTGGAGTGGTTCCCAGCAGCTGAAGGCCAGATGCACCCATTCTCTCTCTATCTTGCTTGCTCTGCCTCACTCTCTCTCAAAAAAAAATAAATAAATAAATAAAAATTGCACATTGGATGCTATGGGTGATGCACTTTACAACTCTGGTTTCTGTTTCTTTTCCTCTGAAGAGCCCTGCATTTTGATCAAGCGAAAGTCACATAGCTCTTGAAGGTTGGTTTCGGCTTGGAAGGGGTCATCTTATGTAGGCTGTTCTATTAATCTTATGGATGATTTTTTCTTTTTAATCCTGGCATGTGGCGTTGGCTCCTAAGTCATGGCCCTCCTGTGGGTTCAACAGAGGCCTGAGATACTTACCAGGCACATCTAACTTGGCATGACATGAGCTCCAAGTTCTTTTCCAATTTCCAGCAGTGAGCAGCTATAGAGAGCCCTGCTTAGCTGGCCTGGCCTTTCCGCTATTGTGTGACGTGTTCCCTGGGACTTTTGGGGGTCTTGACACATTTCAATGTCTGCCAGAATTTAAAGGGTTTTTATTTTTTTATTATTTATTCATGTATTTGAGAGTGACAAAGAGAGAAAGAGGCAGAGAGAGAGAAAGAATGGGCGTGCCAGGGCCTCCAGCCACTACAGATGAACTCCAGACGCGTGCACCCCTTGTGCATCTGGCTAACGTGGGTCCTGGGGAGCTGAGCCTCGAACCGGGGTCCTTAGGCTTCACAGGCAAGCGCTTAACTACTAAGCCATCTCTCCAGCCTGTTTGTAGATTATTTTTATCCCTCCTTCTGAGGATTTCTTACTCAAGCATACTTTTATACAGTGAGCACTAATTTCTCTATGGCATCAGAGACATTCTTTCCTTGGACGCTTTTGTGATGGACTGTGGGAAATTCAGTTTTCAAAGTGGAGTGTCATCGTCACAGCGGCAGAGTTCAGAGCTTTGCAATGGCTTCGTGGTGCGCTGTCAGGCAGACGTCATCTCCACACAGAGCAAGTCGCAAGCCTGCCCCTTGGTTAGGACTGGGAACACAAAACTCTTTATAGAAATACAGAATAGTCTAAGTGCACATGAGCCTTCCAGCCCCCCAGGTTCAAGCACTTTGCATTTTGGAGACCTGAGAGTTGCCTCTATAAACCTCCTTCGCAATTTCGGCAAATATTCGAACATGATGGCGTGGGGTGAGATTACACGAAGTCCCAGAGCAAAACATCGAACATCAGCAAGGAGGCCAAACGGGTTAAACAGAGCCTTCCATAGCCATCTGCTGCTGGAGAGACAGAGTCTGGAGCTCACAGCCAGCCTAGATGGGCTTGGCAAGCACCTCAGGTCTCCCCTGAACCCACATGAGTTAGGAGGAGTGCAGGCCATGTCCCACCAGGAAGAGAAGAAAGAAAAGTAGCCGGGGGGCGTGGTGGTGCACACGTGTTACCCTGGCACTCAGGTGGCTGAGGCAGGAACGCCACGGGTCTGGGGCCAACCCGGGCTGCAGAGTGAGCTCTTGTCTTGCAAAAGGGGGGGGGGCATGTAGAAAGGCATGAGAGGAAAGAGGAACAAATATGTTTGGGTAGGTGGCTTGATTCTCACTAAATCTTGACATTTGGAACTGCCACTTTGCTTGGGACTTCTTATATGTCTCTGCATACAGGGCTGGGACCGGCTTTTGAACATCACGTATCTTTGAGCCCGTGGGTCAGGCTGGTAACTTTCACAATCCCATCATCAATTCAGAACTTCAGTAGTCATTCTACCAGTGATGATGTGAATCAGAGAGGGCGTGAACCCTGCTGAACTGACATTTTGTTTTAAATCCTCAAATGACATTAAACACAAGGCCCGGCATTAACTTTGGTATCAGAACAGAGTGTGGACACTGATCAACAGAATGAGGCTCATTTCCTAAGGACAAATTCTATTTTGCCTTCTTAGATTTACTGTGTGTCAACAGATCCCTGTGGTTACAGGTATGACATGACCAGAATTCATGGAGAGGGCTGAGAAGGTGACTCAGTTGATACACAGCTTGCCTTGTGAGCATGGGAACCTGAGTTCAATGTCCAGAACCCACGGTTTAAAAAAAAAAAAAAAAAAAAAAAAAAAAACAGAAAAGAAAATAGAGCCAGGTGTGGTGGTGCACGCCTTTAATCCCAGTACTCGGGAGACAGAGGTAGGAGGATCACCGTGAGTTCGAGGCCACCCTGAGACTACATAGTGAATTCTAGGTCAGCCTGAGCCAGAGTGAGACCCTTCCTTGAAACAAAACAAAACAAAACAAAATAGACAGGGCAGTGCATGCTGGTTTATAATCCCAGCACGGGGGAGGCAGACACAGGAGGGTCCCTGATCGTCAATCCTGTCCTAATTAGTGAACTCTGAGCCAATGAGACACTGCTTCAAAGGTAGGTAGTCTCAGGATGGACTCGAACTCACAGCCATCCTCCTACCTCTGCCTCCTGAGTGCTGGAATTAAAGACCTGCACCACCACACCTGGCTCCACACTATATATTTTTAAAATTAATTTATAATATTCACCTCCATTATCATCTCTTGTCTCTCTTCTACTACTGTTTTACTCTCCTCTTCTACTACTGTTGAATCCCTTTTTCTTCCCCACTACTCTTCCTCCTATTTTCATATATTTTTTGCATGTATAGTGTATATGCATGTTTGTATGTGTTCGGCCACACATGTATGTGCAGGTGTGATGTACAAATGTGTGTGCATGTGAAGGCCGGAGATTTACACTGGCTGTCTTCCTAACCACTCTCCACTTTATTTCTCAAGACAGAGCCTCTCCGTGAACCTGGAGCTCACCAATGTGTGTAGACTAGCCGGCCAGCCAGACCACAGGACTCCTGTCTACGCCTCCACAGTGCTAGGATTGGAGATGCACACCACGGTGTCTAGTTTTCACTTGGGTGCTGGGGATCTGAGCTCAAGTCCTCATGCATGGACAGCAAGCACTTAACCCACTGAGCTACCTCCCAGTCTCCTCTGTTTGGGGGACCCACTGAGTCTAATTAGAGTTCCTTGCATGAGAATGCAAAACAAGAAACGAAAAAGCCAGCCCGGTGTGGTGGTGCACGCCTTTAATCCCAGCACTTGGGAGGCAGAGGCAGGAGGATCACCGTGAGTTCGAGGCCACCCTGAGACTCCATAGTGAATTCAAGGTCAGCCTGGGATAGAGTGAGACCCTACCTCAAAACACCAAAAAAAAAAAAAAAAAAAAAAAAGAAAGAAAGAAAAGAAAAGAAAAGAAATGAAGAAGCCAGAGCAAGAGAAGAGCAGATGCTCTCATTTCACCTGCTAATCTGTATGGGTGGGGACCTCAGATCCAGAGAAAGAAAATGAAGATTAGGGCTGGAGAGATGGCTTAGTGGTTAAGGCATTTGCCTGCAAAGCCAAAGGACCTCGGTTTGACTCCCCAGGACCCACGTAAGCCAGATGTACAAGGTGGTGCCTGCATCTGGAGTTCGTTTGCAATGGCTACAGGCCCTGGCGTGCCCATTCTTTCTCTCTCTCTCTCCTTCATTCTCTCTGACTATCTCAAATAAATAAATACTTTTTTTTTTTTTTTCTTTTTTTTTTGGTTTTTCGAGGTAGGGTCTCACTCTAGCTCAGGCTGACCTGGAGTTCACTATGGAGTCTCAGGGTGGCCTCGAACTCACAGCGATCCTCCTACCTCTGCCTCCCGAGTGCTGGGATTAAAGGAGTGCGCCCCCACGCCTGGCTTACTTTTTTTTTTTTAAAGTTAACTTAAAACAAACATTAATTAAGGCGAGAGGCTGCTTTCTGAACCTTGGGGCTGAGGCACCCGTAGAGCTGTATTAGTAAGTTGAGGTGCTGTAATAACTCCATCTACCGATGGCTTAAGTAGCAGGAATTTATTTCTTAGGGTTCCGGAGGCTGGAAAGTCCAAGGTCAGGGTGCCCGCAGACCTGGCACCTGCTCCTGGCCTGTCAGGGACAGCCGGCTCCTCCCAGTGCTCCCACTTAGGAGCAGGCCGGGAGGGAAGAAGGGCGAGAGGGAAGGAGAGTGTGGTGATTGGAATGCATGGCCCCATACACTGAGGTGCTTTGTTAAGACTGAGCTTGCAACCGGAGCCTACAGTGAGCAGACCACAGCTGGGGAATGGCGTGTCCCTGAGGGCAGCTGGAGCCTGGGCTGTTTTGTAGTATTGGCCATTGGTGATGTCTCTAGGCTTACATCGATGGAAGCAAGCCAGTTTCTTCCAACACTGACGGTGCTCCCCTAGGATCTGTAAGCCTAAAATAAACCCTTTCCTCCCATAAGCTGCTTCTGGTCACATGTTTTTGTCTCAGCAACAAGAAGGAACTTCAACAGAGGAAGAGAAGAGGGAGGAGGGGAGGGAAAGAGAGACACTCTTCCTGTTCTTATAAGATTAATAATTCCTTGATGGAGATCTCACCCTTATGATCTCACCTAAACGGAATTCCTTCCCCGACACCCATTCTCAATATTGTAGCTGCCTACTGGGTGTGGTGGTGCACACCTTTAATCCCATCACTCGAGAGGCAGAGGCAGGAGGATTGCCATGAATTCAAGGCCACCCTGAGACTACATAGTAAACTCCAGGTCAGCCTGGGCCAGAGTGAGACCCTACCTCAAAAAAAAAAAAAAAAAAAAATATATATATATATATATATATATATATATATATATATATATATATGTTGTAGCTGCCTTTTGCCTTGCTGGGAGAGAACACCTGGAGCCGTGCAGGAAACCACAGCTGCCGAGCTCATGTGTGTAGCGATCATGCCCTGCCCACAAGAGTGTTCCACAGCACTCCTCCCCATCTTCCAAGATGGTCCCTGAGCCTTGGATAGGGTGGCAGAGCATATACAATAGTCACTTGTTCTCACCCTTTGGCCAGCTGTGTGTCTCTGCATTAATCTTGACTCGCTGCCAAAAAGAACCATATATGATAGAGGTTGAGAAGAGCACTAATCCATGGGTATAAATATAATATCCAGAAGGCAGCTTGACAACCTGTCCACTTAGCATAACAATAGTGAACGATTTCCCCCTAGGGCCGATGATCTCCCTAGCCATGGTCTTCTGGCCAGGTTTAGGGTACTAGGCATAATTTCCCTCCTGTAGAGCAGATCTCAGATCCAAATCAGAAAGTGATTGGTTATTCCCATAACGGTCATGCCACTATTGCATCTACAGGCACATCTTGCCTGGCAGGTTGGTTGTAGAACACACACAGTTCACAACTCAGTAAGATTGTTCATAACTTTTTCTCTCCCAGCAGCCTGCATCGCTCCTTTCCGCACTATGAAAGCTACACAAGTAGGGAGGGAGAGTCCCATCCAGCTACAGCTTGGTTCCTCTATGTCCTACAGCCAAAGCAAGTGGTATCTTCAGCAGCACCTGCTAATCTGTATGGCTGGGGACCTCAGATCCAGAAAAATAAAATGAAGATCAGGGCTGGAGAGATGGCTTAGTGGTTAAGGCGTTTGACTGCAAAGCCAAAGGACCTCGGTTTGACTCCCCCCGGTTTGACTTACTGCCTAGTTTTGGTGGGCCAACAAGAGCAATGGCAGTAAGCTATTTTGTTTTAGAGTGTGTTGGTAACTTAATATCCCAAATGCAACAATGTTAAGAGATGGAACCTTTAAACAGATTGATGTTGATATAAAAGGGCTTGAGCTGGGAACAGTGGCATGTACCTATAGTCCCAGCTACTCAGGATGTGGAAGTGGGAGGATCTCTTGAACCCAGGAGTTTGAGGCCAACCTATGCAACATAGTGAGACTCTGTCTCAACAAAAACAAAACAAAAATGACTTGAGGCTACCAGTTTGATCTCTTGCTCTCTCTCAGCCTCTCGCCTTCTATTACAGGATGACCCTGCCCAAGGGCCCTGGCCAGAGCCCACCACCTTGATACTTCGATTTCTAGCCTCTGGACCTCTGAGAAATAAATTTCTTTTTATTGTAGATTGTACAGACTGTGGTATTCTGTTGCAGTGACACAAAATAAACTAAGATTCCTGGAAGGAGAATTGCTGGGTCAAAGATTACAAACTTCTGTTTGGTTGCACGGTCCAGCTTGCCAAATTGCTTTCTGAAAAGGTTGCAGTAATTTCACATCTTGCTATGAGGATGCTGGTCTTTACCCTGATGATATTGAATATTTTCCTTCAAAAAAACATCAGTGTCAAATAGGCAAGCTGAAAATGGGGTTTCAATATTATTTTTAATTTGCATTTTGATAATGTCCACATAGGCCGAATGTTTTTTTCCCAGTCTATTGCACACGCATGTGCATGCGTGTGTGTGTGTATGTGTGTGTGTGTTTTCATACCATGCATATTCCATTCAACCTTTTCCATTTGAAAATTTTTTGAGATTTTTGTAATTGCTTTTTAAGCATTTATATTTTAAGTATATTCAACATTTATTTTATTTATTATAAATATGTTTTGCATTTAAGTCATTTGCCTTTCAATTTCCTCATAGTATGTGTATAGATTTCTTGCTTCAAGCATATTGGAGTCTTAATGCTAATGGTGTTAATCCTATTGCATGTTTCTTTTGTGATTGTTTTCCATGCTTATATGCAATTTCAGTCACGTCCTCTCTCAGACTTTGCTTTTCCAAACAGAATCCTATTCATTGTATGGCTAATGGAAATCCTGGGGCCAGCCTTCCACAATGTCTCTGCCACTATTCTGACCACCTCCATCCAGACACAGATGTCACCTATGCAAACTTCTTTCAAACGGCAATGTGCTTTAAAAAAAAAAAAAAAAGACTAAAAAAAAAAATGCTGACAAATATATTGGTGTGTGTGACTCCGGCTTTGTGCAGGCTTTCTTTGAATCCTTTCTCTAAAGAGATGTGGGCCCTCTTTTGTGTCGTTTAAAAGACACTCCCGACCTTTCATTTATGCATGCGTGGGGAATTCCTTTACCTCCAGATACATTCTGTTTCCTTGCTCCCACCAAGGCCCGGCTGCCGTTTGCTTCTCACCCACATAGATTTAAGAGCCAAAGCCACTGAGTGCCAGCAGAACCCTAAGAATGTTCTATGAACTCCTCCTCCACAATGGCAGCAAATATTAAGAAAAAGATCTAATGCTTGAGTACTCTGATCCTATCCAGAAAAAAGAAGCACATAAAATTATAACCAATAGTCATCAGCTGCACAGCACTGACAGATCATAGAGTGTTTTATTTTGCAACTTTATCACATTTGGTACTAAAATTCTTACAAGTGAAAAAACTTGAGTATTCACAAGGCACAAGTCATGAATACAGAGCTCCTAAAACAAGTTTGATGTTATTTCAACTTGGTTATTTTCTATTTCTAATCTAATTTTCCATTTATGACACCATCTTTTTAATGTCTGTTTTACATCAAAATGATTTCAGATTTTAAAAATGTTACAGAGAGTACAAAGAATTCTTACATATTCTTCTCCTAGTTTCCCAAAATATTAATACTTCCTTTAGCTATGATATTACCAAATCAAAAACTTGCATTGTTGCACCAACATTATCAATCTATGTTTATCTTCACCAGTTTTCGCTACTCCAAGATCTAACTTAACATCACATGCTGTGTTTAGCCATCCTTTCTCCTCAGTTTTCTTAAGTATGTGACGCTTCCTTAGTCTTAGTGTTTCACGAATTCGACAGTTTTCTTTTTTTTCTTAATGCTTTTTGTTACTTTTTTTATTTATTTGAGAGCAACAGAGAGAGAAGAAGCAATTAGAAAGAGAGAGAGAGATTGGGCGCGCCAGGGCCTCCAGCCACTGCAAACGAACTCCAGACGCATGCGACCCCCTTGTGCATCTGGCTAACGTGGGTCCTGGGGAATCGAGCCTCGAACCGGGGTCCTTAGGCTTCACAGGCAAGCGCTTAACCGCTAAGCCATCTCTCCAGCCCGAATTCGACAGTTTTGAGATGTGCTGGTCAGCTAGTTTGTAGACTGCACCTTTGTTTGGATTTGTCGGATATCTTGTCAGAATGAAAGTCATTTAAACAATTGTGGCAAGGAAACCACAAAAGGGCTGTGGTGCTCTTCACAGTTCTGTGGGGAAGGAGCTACAGGGACCAGCTTGTCCAGTTACATGATTAACTGCTGTCACGTGGTTAAATGGCGTCTTCCAGCCTTCTCCACTATAAAGACACCATTTTCCCTACTTAATTAACAAGCATGTCCTGAGGACATACGTTGATCTTGCATAAACATCCTGTTTCTCATCATCTTTTTACCCACTACCATACTGTTTGCTAAAGTTTTATATTTTCATATTCTTCCTTTATTTGCTATTTGGAATTCCCTTCTTCCCCACTAATTAGTTACTTACTTACATCAGAATGTATCCGTAATTTATTATTATATGCAGTATGTTTTATTCATTAGCATCACATTTGTTTTGTCATTCAGTTTGTCCAAGCTTTGGCTGTTAGTTAGTGTCCCTTCAAGTTGGCCTCTGTGTTCCTTGACACATTATCATCATCTTGGAGCATTTTCTTACTTTCAGCTCCAATATGTTCCAAGTACATCTTATACTTCCCTATCTCCATTCCTAGAATAAGAGATGGTGAGAAAACACAGGAAATGTCATTAATCTAACAGAAGACAGAAAAAAAAATTAATGAAGGTAGATAGTAAATAAAAGGCATGGGGATGGAAGAGAGGAGTGGTGGGGTGAAGGTTAATCAAAAATTCAGATGTGGATTGGAGAGATAGCTTAGCGGTTAAGACATTTGCCTGCAAAGCCAAAGGACCTCGGTTCGAATCCCCAGGACCCACGTAAAACAGATGCACAAGGTGGCGCACACATCTGGAGGTCGTTTGCAGTGGCTGGAGGCCCCAGAGTGCCCATTCTCTCTCTCTCTCTCTCTCTCTCTCTCTCTCTGTGTGTGTATGTGTCTGCTTCTTTCCCTCTCACTCTCTCAAATAAATAAATAATTTTTTTAAAAAATCAGATGTTATGAACAAGCCATATGGAAACCTACTTCTTCACTAGTTAATAACATGTATGCTTGAAAATGGAGAAAGACTTTGGGTAGACGTATCCTGTAGAGGTGGATAATATTGTGCCTAGAGCCATAGATTGTTATTAGAAAAATTTCAGTACCAGGGGCAGGGTACCTTCCAGCAAGTTGTTGGCCAGGGAAGCGCCTGATGCCTCTCAAACATTACAGGTATTGCCAAGGCTCTCGGTTGCCCACCACAACTGAATGGTAAGACCGTATTGCTGAAGACTCCGCCTGCTTGGGCTGCAATCAACTTGAGCTGAGCTGGAAGCCTCCGCCCTGTTGACTGGCTGAGTGGATACCGGAAAGAACTATGCAGCCTTCTGGGACAGAAAAGTCATTCGCAGTCTTAACCAGCAGTGGAACCTGCCAGCTTTATATCTGGTACAATAGTGGCGTGTCTATTTTGGGGGAAAGCAACTGCTCTCTGATTGGATTTGAGGCCCACTCCATGGGAAGAAATTCATGCCTGGTACTGAAAACCTAGTCAAAAGCCTATGGCTAAGGAGATCATAAACCCTGGGGGAAAGCGCCACTGCTATCTGGCGAAATGCATCTGTTATTCCCGCCAAGCTGTGCTCTGCACGTCTGTGCTCATACGTTAATGCTGTTCCCATCTTTGGTTACAGAAGCTTCTCTTTCCACATGGGTGGTGACCACTGTGGTGACTCCAAACTCACCAAAGTGCTGAGAAGAAGTGACAGGGGAGTGCTCAGCACTAGGTAAGACATCTCTATCACACCCGCCAAGGCCCAGGGGCCACTGGGGAAGAGGTGGTGGAAAGAATGTAAGAGCCAAAGGAAGGGGAGGAGTGCTTACACTACTGTCTTCCAGACAGAGTGGCCTTGACGTTCTTGACCTCACAGTGCCTGCCACTGCCTACACCAGACCTGCATGATGGGGGGGCGGGGCAGGGAGACAATGGCAACAAAGTAGAGGAGAGACTAGTTGGAACGAAGAAGGGGTTCTGTGGAGGGGTGTCTAGGAGGGGAGAAACGGAAGTGGTGGGAAGGGATTATGATCATGATAAATTATCTGTACTGATGGAAGTTCTCAAGAAAAAGTTTCAAAAAGTACGAATAAGGTTCACAGATAAAACCAAGTCAGTAGCCATAATAAATATAGAGAGGGGCTGGAGAGATGGCTCAGCGGTTAAGCACTTGCCTGTGAAGTCTAAGAACCCCGGTTCGAGGCTTGTTTCCCCAGGACCCACGTTAGCCAGATGCACAAGGGGGCGCACGCATCTGGAGTTCATTTGCAGTGGCTGGAGGCCCTGGCGTGCCCATTCTCTCTCTCTCTCTCTCTCTCTCTCTCTCTCTCTCTGCCTCTTTCTCTCTGTCTGTCGCTCTCAAATAAATAAATAAAAATAAACAAAAAAATTTTAAATAAATATAGAGAGATTATTTTTAACATGAAATTTTTAAAAGTCAAGTTGAATGTCATTTACAAGACGCATATGCATAAAGACCAGGAAGGTTGGATGTGAATGAATGATGTGGTCGATTGAATCACTGATTCTAGTGCTTCACTCTCCTCTTCACCCACATTCATCCAAACCCTTGCCCCAGTCTCCCCCTTAGGGCTCAGGACAGAATGTGGGGGCTTTGCACATCCTAGCCAGACACTTTAATGTGGAGCCTCACCCCCGGCCCTTGCCCATGGGCAGGCGAGTCCCAGCCTGTCCACTGTGGACATGGTGGTGGAACTTTCTTTCGCCAAAAAGAATGGTCTGGAAACGACACTGCACCATTTCTAAGAACCCTCGCCCTTCATCCTGTTGTCCTCTTACCACTTGGCTATTACCAGGAGAAGATTTTCTCTGGGGAGCTGCTGTCCCTGCACCACAGACAGCAAAATAAACACGAGCAGAGATTCCCATCCACCCCACAGGGACACAGGGAGCAGCAGAAGCTCAGCTGAGGTCAGCAAGCTCCAGCTGACCAGCGCTCCATGAAGCCACCTTTTATTTTGAATTCCATGTGCTTCCTGAACATAATGGGGAGCGATATAGCCTATAATCTCTTGCTCACCGTTCTGAGCCCTGGTTTTGTACAAGGTCCTTTTGTTTCTGCTAATCTGCCCAGTCAGCGCTGCTCTGTAATGCTAGGATCTAGGCACAGCCTCCAATTCTCCGTATTATCTGTTAGGTCTTTTCACTTCCTTTATTCTGTTGCAATCACAGTGACACTATCTGCATTTATGTTTTTATGTTTTTGTTCTGTTTGGGTCTTTTTTTTTTTTGGAAGCAGGGTTTCATTCTGGCTCAGGCTGACCTGGAACTCACTCCACAATCAGGCTGGCCTCAAACTCACAGCGATCCTCCTACCTCAGTCTCCCAAGTGCTGGGATTCAAGGCGTACGCCACCTCGCCAGGCATTTCTGAATTTATGCTTTGTGTCTGTTGATCCCAGAGTATTGTGAATGTTCTCTAGTACTTGACACAGTGGTTCCGGCCTCATTTGCTTCCAGACATCATTTGGAGGTAGTAACCTTTTCAATAATGATTTTTGTGGTGGTGGTGGTGGTGGTTAACGACCTAAGGAAGAAGATGGATCCCACTGGCCCACCACCCCCTTTCCTCCACTAGGTTTGCCCTTTGCTCATGATTAATGGCTCTTGTTTAGTACTGAATCAACTTTTTCCTCCGCTATATTCTTAACCTCTCCCTTGTAGTTTCAGATTGCTCCGGCAAATCTCCTCTGCTCACACGTTGTCTGCCTATCTGTGAGGTGCCCATGCTCCCCACCCGGCTCCTTGCATATCGGAAAGGTGTATTTTCTTGTAATAACTTCTGTGCTCCTGGCACATAAGGAAGATGTAGATTTAACACAGACTAATTGCAATTGGCAATTTTTCATGTACACAGATGCTGCACAGAGCGTGTGCACGTAGCAATATTCCACAGTGTCTAGGAAACTGAACTAACCCCTGAGCATTGTAGTAAGTTTCCACCAAAAAGGGGTAAAAAAAAAAGACTCTCCAGACTATTATAGAGAAGTCCAAGACAAATCATATTTCTATGAAAATTGATGTAGCATCAAACACGACATAGCCTGAAATGTTTCAGTGAGCTCATGTTATGAAGGTGTAATTCTTGGGTTTTATACGGCCACACAGTAAAAGTATCAGAGATGTCTGAAAGGGCAGCCTCATTACATAGGCCCATAAGTTGTTAGGCTGCATTTTTAAAAGTCACATAAAAGAACAGATATGTGATATGAGGAATGCATTGATTTCCTCACATTCTGAGGAGTGAAAACAAAAAAAAAAAATGAGGCAGTATTTTAAAGAACCATCAAGTTCAGTATTTATGACACCTATAAAAAGTTTTAATAGGGAATGTTCTAAAAGAGGTTTGGGCTTTCGTGCTGGATACAATGTAAGATGACTGAGCTGATGTTGCAACAAATCATCATTTGGTTGCTATCAAGTAATTGGTGATCGATAAATAAGGCAGAACCTCAAGTAGCAAGAAAACCCTAACATCACTTTTTTTTTTTTTTTTTTTGAGACAGGGTTTCGTGAAGCACAGACTGACTTTAAGCTTGTTTGTGGCCAAGGATGGATATGACCTTGAACTTCCGATCTTCCTGCCTCCACTTCCCAAATGTAAGGGTCAGAGCTATGTGCCACCACACACAGTTTATGCAATGGCGGGAATTCAAATCCAGGGCCTTCCCGTATGCTACGCAAACTCTCTACCAGTTGAGCGACATCCTCGGCCCGACCAGTTTTTCCTCTCAATTAGAAATCATCTATTTCCGTTCATGTTAAGTGGCAAGCTCAAGGATATTCACCACCAAATGGTGACATTGCTTTATTCTGAAAAAAAAAAAAAAAAAAAAAAGATTTCCTCAAAGGCACCGACTTCATTGATTCTGTAGTAGATGCCATTGCTGTTGCTATGTGTCTGGGTAGACTCCAGTTCCAGCACCACAGGCTCACACAGGCTGCAAGACTTTCACTTGAATGCATTTTTTCTAATATTTTTTTTTAGACAAGCCCAATGGACTGGCCTTTTTTATGCGAGAGAGCGAGAGTGAAAGAGAGAGAGTGACCTCCAGTCACTTGCAATCAAACTCCAGATGCGTGTGCCACCTTGGGCGCATGCAAAAAACCTTGCACATGTATCACCTTGTGCATTTGGCTTAAGTGGGATCTGGGGAGTCTAACACGAGGTCCTTGGGCTTCACAGACAAGTGCCTTAACCACTAAACCATCTCTCCAGCCCCCACTTTTGTTTTTGATGCAAGGTCTCTCACTGGCCTGGAGCTTGCCAAATAGACTAAACTGGCTGACTAGCAAACCCCGTGGATACTCCTATCTGCTCCCCAGCTAAGATTACAAGTGTCTACCCATGCTCAGCTTTATAAAAAAAGGAAATCGTGGGCTCTATGGAGGGAACTCAGGCCCTCCATGCTTGTACAGCAAACGCCACCCACTGAGCCAGCTCCCAGCTCCCCATTTGATTCTCTTTCTTGGGCATCCCTTAGTAATGTTAAGATAGGCTCAGGCATGCAGGAGGTTCATTCACACATGCATTCCTAGCTCCCAGATATAATACATACAAAGTGTACATTGAGTGGCAACTAAATGCATCATGGGACATACACTAGAATGGTTGCCTGCAGGAACATGGGCTGAGACTGCAGAACTGGGATCAATGGAATAAAAAACATTCAAGTCAGGGCTGGAGAGATGGCCTAGAGGTTGTTAAGACACTTGCCTGTGAAGTCTAAAGACCCATGTTCAATGCTCCAGGTTCCACATCAGATGCACAAGGTGATGCAAATGTACAAAGCCACACATGCACACAAGGTGGCCCACGCATCTGGAGCTTGATTACAGTGTCTGGAGGCCCTGGCATGCCAATTCTCTCTCTCTCTTTCACTCTCACATAAAAAAAGGCCAGTCCATTGGGCTTGTCTAAAAAAAATTATAAAATATTCTCTCTCTCTCTCTCTTGCTCTCTCTCTCTCTCACACACACACACATTAAAAAATAAACAGGGCTGGAGGCATGGCTTAGTGGTTAAGCCATTTTCCTGGAAAGCCAAAGGACCCAGGTTCAATTCCCCAGGACCCATGTTAGCCAGATGCACTAGGGGGCATACACATCTAGTATTCGTCTGCAGTGGCTGGGGCCCTGACACACCCATTCTCCCTCTCTCCCCGTTTCTCTGTCAAATAAATAAATAATAATTTTTAAAAACTTAAAAAAAATAAACAGGGCTGGAGAGATGGCTTAGTCACTTGCCTGTGAAGCCTAAAGACCCATGATTGATTCTCCAGATCCCACTTTAGCCAAACGCACAAAGGTGAGGCAAGCCCAAGGGGGTGCACGTGCCCACTAGGTGGAATTTGATTGTAGTGGCTGAGGCCATGGCATGCCAATTCTCTCCCTCCCTCTTTCTCTCTCTCTCTCTCTCTCTCTCTTGCTTTCTCTAAAAATAAAATAAGCCAGGTGTGGTGGCACATGCCTTTAATCCCAGCACTCGGGAGGCAGAGGTAGGAGGATCACCGAGAGTTCGAGGCCACCCTGAGACTACATAGCTAATTCCAGGTCAGCCTGGACCAGAGTGAGACCCTACCTTGTAAAACCAAAAATAAAAATAAAATGAAATAACCAGCTGGGCGTGGTGGCACACACCTTTAATTCCAGCACTTGGGAGGCAGAGGTAGGAGGAATCACCATGGTTTGAGGCCACCCTGAGACTACATAGTGAATGCCAGGACAGCCTGAGCTAGAGTGAGACTCTACCTTGAAAAACCAAAACTAAATTAATTAATAAATTAATTAAATAAAATAAGTAAAAATAAAAGTGGACAGCACTGGAGAGGAAGGACACCCATAGCTGTCCTGTGGTCTTCACACATGCGCACACACACACCACACATGCAATGTGACATACGTACACACCAGAAGAAATCAAATGGGATAGGCGTGGTGGCGCACGCCTTTAATCCCAGCACTAGGGAGGCAGAGGTAGGAGGATCACCATGAGTTCGAGGCCACCCTGAGACTCCATAGTGAATTCCAGGTCAGCCTGGACTAGAGTGAGACCCTACCTTGAAAAATCAAAATAAAATAAAGATAAAGATAAAGAAATCAAATGGAAAATATCACTAAAGGGTTATAAATGTGATGGAGAAAAGAAGAGCAAATGCTCCTGGTAGAAATGACATTTGAAGCCAGGAAGGCCTCACTCAGGAGGTGACGTTTGAGCAAAGACTTGGAGAAGGCGAGGGTGAAGTCCATGAGGGGAGGGGTCCCCTGAGAAGACCTTGGGGAGCTCAGGGCAAGTTCGAGGACTTTCTTCTGGCTCCGGGGTAGTGCTCTGCACCATGCATAAAGATGTATGACATGAATTTCGCCATTTTAAAAGTGCGTTTGGGTCTCATCGCTCGCGCTCATAACGCGGGGCAAACACCAGTTTTCATCACCCGAGCGTCCTTGCTGCTTCATTTGCGTTGTCTTTGAAGGTTTCTTCATAGGCTCTTCAGTGCATTTATATTCGATTTGTCCTTCTTCGCCTAAGAAAGCAAATCGATCAGTAGGAACAGTTCCAAGTAAGTACTAAGAGCATCAGACAACTTAGAATTTGAATCCTAGATCGTGTTTCACTGGCTGGATAATCCTGAGAAAGTGGTTTGTTCCCTCTGAGCCTCAGTCCCCTTATGCACAAATTGGGGGAAATAGTAAAGACCCTGTTAGAATGTACCAAGTACTAGGTGAGACTGCTTATTGTAACGGCTGAACACCATTTCCAGTAAGCAATGTCTGATCACCAGCAACTACAGTATCATTATTAAACTTACAAAACTGCCACTTCATCTGTCCCTAACCCAGTAGGACCTTCCATATAGCACCACAGGTCTTTCTTTAAAAATAAAAAGAGCCGGGCATGATGGCACACGCCTTTAATCCCAGCACTCGGGAGGCAGAGGTAGGAGGATCGCTGTGAGTTTGAGGCCACCCTGAGACTACAGAGTGAATTCCAGGTCAGCCTACCTCGAAAAACCAAAAAAAAAAAAAAAAAAAGTTTTCTTTATTTATCTATTAGAGAGAGAGAGAGAAATAGGCAAGTAGAGAGAGAGGGAGAAAGAGCCAGAGAATGGGCATGCCAGGGCCTCCAGCCGTTGCAAACAAACTCCAAACACATGTGCCCCCCCCCTTGAGCACCTAACTTATGTGAGTCCTGGGGAATTGAACCTGGGTCCTTTGGTTTTGCAGGGCAAGTGCCTTAAACCACGAAGCCATCTCTCCTGCCCACCACTGCCCTTTCTATCAATGAACCTAGGGTCAGGATTTGTTGAAAGAAGAAAAATGATTGAAAAGTAACTTCAAACCAAAAAGGAGAAGAAAAATAAGGTTAAATAGCATGGAAGCAGTAATGTTAAATAAGGAATGATTCCCGACACCAGTAAATGAGGGAGGTGCAGGATGCACTGTCATGAGAGAAAGTTCTCACCAGCTGTGTGGAGTTCACACTCCCCAGCAGGAGGAGGAATGGTTCTCTGCTACCTTCTGCCGTGTTGGAAAAGGGTGTTGTGCCACACTGAGTGGCATTGCAGGCTCAAGGGGCTGCCAGGTGCCAGATGGACTCCTCTTTTTTTTTTTTTTTTTTTTTTTTTTTTTAGTCTGACTTCTTTAAACTCTGAGATATGTTTATGCACATTTTGAGTCCAAATCTCTTTGGCTTAGTTGATGTCACTAATATATAAATAAGGATCACCGGCAGCTTTTACGGATGATGCGATACCCATCAGGAGTATTTTGAAGCATGAGTCACGGTTTGCTTCCCACTATTATTATCCAGTGTCCTGTTACCAGCAGCATATACCTCAGTTATTTCAGGAAGCTCGCCAACATGAAGAAAGGATGGGAGCAAAGCAAAACAAAGCAACAGAGTCCACAGAAAGAAAAAGTGCTTTCAATGTGAAAGGGAGACTCCAGCAACCTTAGCCTGGTGCTATTTGCAGTTTTCTGTCCTGGGGTAGCTTGCTTCCAGCTGTTCGTGGTTGTTTGAAAAAGAAAAAAGGAAAAAGAAGAAAATTAACTGCCCCTGCTTGAATGGCATTAAACCTACACACACACACACACACACACACATATATGTACGTGTGTATGTATGTATGAATGTATATGTATATATGTATGTGTATATATATGTATATATATGCACATACACACACAAACATATATATATACATATATATATGTATATATATATTTCCTATCTGACTTCTCCTCTTCTGCTTTGCAGAATATCTGATTGTAGAATTTGCTTACTGAAAGTGTGCGCTTTGGATTAGAAAAGAATATTTAGAAATCCTTTCCCCAGAAAAAGCAAGTGGGAGTGGAAATTTGAAAGAGGACCGCCTAATTCAGCACTAAAACCAATGTGAGAAGCTGTGTGTGTGTGTGTGTGTGTGTGTGTGTGCAAAATGTGCTTTTTCAAAGGGCTGAGAGGTGGAGGGAATATTTGCTTAGCTCCTCTGAGAAGAAGAGAAAAGGTCTTGGACCTCCTCTTATTTCTTCTTTAGAATAATTCTGTTGGGATTTGTGATGCAGAAAAGCTTAAAGAAAAAAGGATAGCCATTCTGTGTGGTGGAAAGTTTTGAGAAAAAAAAATTGCTTTCTCCAAACAAGGTATGTCTGATGAATTACTAAAGGTATTCATATCGTTGCTTTCTATTCGTTATCATAAAAAACATGAACGTGTGTTTGTTGTTAAGAAACCAGAATAAATACCTTAAACAAGTAATTGGCCTGGAACTTTCAGTTTAAGGAGAGTTGGGATGGGAGTGGATGGTAGTTGGACTCATTGTAACTAAGTAGGGTCACATTTATATTTGCATTATAAATTAATAATGCTAAGTTTTCACTGTTTCTTAAACCAGCTTCATGGTGTTTAAGTTAGGTTGAAAAGCATGCCATTTGTGTAAAATTTGTAAGTAATTTATATCTCTCTTCCTTTTTTTTCAATCTCACTTCCTGTAAGGAATACAGTAGCAATAATACAGTAGTTTGCTTACTGCAATGTACGAAAAGCCAATATGGAAAAAAAAAAAAAAAAAAGGGCAGGCTGATGCTAAAAGAGAAGGTATTTGGTGTGTGAATATAGACTTCTCCCTACTGAGGTGGATGTCAGCGGAATGCAGCCAGCTCTGCCATTCTGAGACTTGTTTACAAAGCACTGTTTGCTTGGGCTGAATGCTGTCTTACTGATAAGCCAGAGAAGGGGTTTGCATTGTTAACTCCCCCATTGTGGCTCAGCTTTGTACAGGAAGACGGGATACGCAATCGCTTTTTCAAGCATGATTTTGTGTCAAACCAGTATAAACATGAAGCAAATCCTAAAGCCCAGGTTTAACAGAGAGGATCAGAGTTGAATAGCCGGACAGGATCTTTTGCTTCCAACAAGCCACAGCATCTTTGCTATCCCCAAATCAAGAGGAGAATTCAAAATTTTCTTGGGGTTTGTTTTGTTTTTAAAAAAAAAAAAAAAACAGGCATTCTTGGCTGTAACGGATATTTTTTTTAAAAAAAAGTGTGTGTGCTAAGAAAATAGTATTTTGCCATTACGTTATTTTGTAATAAATTTAGAAGTTTTGGTGGTAAAGTTCTGTGGTTGTTTTTCCCTTGATCTCTTGAACGATGAAAACGCCCTGCAGCAAGACAGGATCAAACGCTGTTTGCTTGTGCGCTTTCTGTGTGTGTGTGAGAGAGCTCTGCGAGTATAGCTACTGGTAAGAAAACCGGAAGAGCCGTCTTTTATTTATTGAATAAAAATACCATCTTTTAGGGCTTTACCCCCTCCTGCCTTCTCAGGGGCAGAAGCTCTTTATACTCTTGCCTCTTTCTTTTCCTTTAATCTAATAAAATGTCTGTAAGCCTTTAAAAAAAAAAAAAGTATCCTCTTTTGTAAACAAAATAGTTACACGTGACAAAGAATTATAAGGCTAAAAGGAGTGTATTTTTGTCGTCTATGCTCATTGCCTAGACTAAACTTCATTTAAGTATGGTATAGCTTTCCACTGAAAAGGAAATACCTTAGGAACACTGGAAAGGCTTCATATCTAAGCTGAAATCATGTTTGTGGATGTCATTTAGAAGATCTAATTATCTTTTCCAGCCAGTCACTGATCACATGAAGAATGGGTTCTTTCAGAGAACTTACGGCAGGTTTGAAAATGGTTTCTGAGCAGCATCATGAGCACAAAAATGCTTATGCAATTCTCCGTTGCAGTTCCTGTAGGACACGTGGGATACAGGAAAACAGTGCGGTTTGATGCAGTGCACCAAGCCAGGAGTCCCAAATTACAGGCGCAGCCCTGCTCTGCCTGGACGGGCTACCTTGGGAAAGGTGTGGGACACCTCGCACTTTTTGTCCCCGCCCCCCCAGAAAATAGAAACAGCAATACCTGCTTATACTCTTCTCTCCCAGGGCAGGCGTGAGCTTTAATATTGATTGGCAGCTCCATTAGGGTTTTGAAATGTGAGCATTTCCCTTTAGAAATGTAATTTTTCTAGGGCTAGAGAGATGGCTCAGCAGTTAAGGCAGTTGCCTGCAAAAGCCTAATGACCCAGGTTTGATTCCCCAGGACCCACGTAAAGCCAGATGCACAGGGTGGTGCATGCATCTGGAGCTTGTTTGCAGCAGCTAGAGGCCCTGGCATACCCATTCTCTTCTCTCTCTCTCTCTCTCTCTCTCTTTCTCTCTCTCTCTCCCTTCCCACCTCTCTCTTGTCTGTCTCTCTTCTTACTCTTTATGCTTGCAAATAAATAAACAAATAAATAAAATAGTTTTTAAAAAACAAATGTACTTTTCTCCATGTAGTTAAAGAAAAATTCTGAATGGGAAGAGTCACTAGTCTTACAGTAAATGGTTCATATCTTTCAGAATGTTCCTGTCCACATATGTAACTTCTCCCCTTGGCTAAGCCAGGTATGGGCACCAGTGGGTCCTGGGCAGAACACATGAGTCTATCTGTAGAATGTCACTGATCTGAGTGACTTTGGGGAGGTGATTTGGGATCTGTGTCTCCATTTTCTCATATGTGAGATTAAGAAGTTGGGCAAGATGGACTTCAAAGTTCTTCACCCGGGCACTGAGACATCTCCAGTGTCAAGACGGGCCCAAGCTAATTTTATTGTTGACAGACTCTGTATATTAAAACTACGAAGAAATATCAAAATAGGGTTACAGAAACTCTCCTTAAATATTTATGTGTTTTTTAAAAAGAAGTAAATACTGGGCTGGAGAGATGGCTTAGCGGTTAAGCGCTTGCCTGTGAAGCCTGAGGACCCCGGTTCGAGGCTCGACTCCCCAGGACCCACGTTAGCCAGATGCACAAGGGGGCGCACACGTCTGGAGTTCGTTTGCAGTGGCTGGAGGCCCTGGCGCGCCCATTCTCTCTCTCTCTCTGCCTCTTTCTCTCTGTCTGTCACTCTCAAATAAATAAATAAACAAACAAAAATTTAAAAAAGGAATTAAATGCTATAACATTGATGAAAACAAAATGCAACATGCCTATATTCTTCATGAGACAATTAAAGGACAATAAATACTCTCTTGTGTAGGTCTACATAGCCCCATGTGGCAAATAATGTCAAGCACATAAATTTAAGGAAGTAATGTGAGGACAAGGTCAGGTGGTTCTCCAATGCCGAGTCCTTAGGGGTTGTACAGGCAGGAGGTTCTGTCACCTCTTCAGTGTATTCACCTTGGTAAATTACTTAAAAAAAAAAAAAACAACGACAGGCCTCAGTTTTCTCATCTCTGAAAGGGGCGTGTTATCAGCGCCTACCTCACGGAGGTGTGGCGAGAAGCATCCATTCTGTGGCTGGCACCTCTCCAGCATGCAGCCCTCAGCGACCACTTCTTTTTTTTTTTTAATTTTTTATTTTTTTGTTTTTCCGAGGTAGGGTCTTACTCTGGCCCAGGCTGACCTGGAATTCACTATGTAATCTCAGGGTGGCCTTGAACTCATGGCGATCCTCCTACCTCTGCCTCCCGAGTGCTGGGATTAAAGGCGTGCGCCACCACGCCTGGCTCCTCAGCGACCACTTCTTGTGCCACTTGTGACCGGAGCACAGACATAGGGGCAGTGGTGAAGCCCCGCATTCGTAGTCATCGTCAGACTTTTTTCAACGTTAGTTCTCTGGATATGGCAAGTAAATGATTCGTGATTTCTATGCTGCTCATGTAGCTGCTAGAAGCTGGCTGCCGTCATTTTTACTCACAGGGTCTGAGCGAATCCATCACTCAGCAGATGATAAGGCAGAGAGGGAACTTCTGCAGTGGTTGTAACTTGAGAAAGCCTTAAGGTCCTACGCATGCCGCATATACACACTCACACACATGCACGCACACACACACGCAGGCTTCAAAATGCAGCTCTGATAACCTACTGAAGACAGCACTTCCTGGGCCTCTGGACACAGGGGATGGGGAGAAAGAGAAAGTGGCTGGGGAAGGAAGGACTGCTTTCACAGGCATGCACGATCGATCCTTAGCTACGTGGCAGTGTCCAGCCTCTGTTCTTTCATGCATCAGAGAGGAACCAGAGACCAGGCAGGTGAGATAGGTATGAGAAGTTACTTACACTGCACTTAGTGCTGTAGTTAAATTTTACACACACACACACACACACACACACACACACACACACACACACTTGGGCAAGCTCCCATTTACAGACCAGGAGAGGAGGAAGGGATTGAAAACAAGAAAACCCCCATGGCATGGCCAGAGTCACATGCTTATGACGGAGCAAAGCCTATTTCTGTTTTGTTTATTGCATTTTCCATGGTGACCTCATCCATAAAACAAACACTTGCGGATACTGGCTCTAGAATTTGTTTCTAATCAGCTAGAAACGTTTCCGCTTCAGTGGACTGCAAACCGTACTGAGGTCCTTGGGGGCTGGTGGACATGCTCCTGCTGCGTGGGAAGCACACGCAGCAGGCACGGATGGGACGGCGCTCCGTGGGGCCCCGGACAAAGGGGCGACGCATCCACCATGTGGCAGCCTGCAAAAGGCGGACCTCGCACAGCAGATGCCGTGATTCGCCAGAAACCCATTGCCGTGGTCCAGGGCGTACGCCCCCAGGGACAAAGGTGAATTGAGGTCACAGATGCCAAAATCCTGTCCAGAGTCAAATCTGCAGCCAGAGCCTTGCAGCACAGAAACTCTTAGATTCCATTTAGAGAATTATAAGTTATGTTTTACTCTGATCTTAGAGTTTTGGAAAAAATTATTTAGGCCAGGCTGGAGAGATTGCTTAGTGGTTAAGGTGCTTGCCTGCAAAGCCAAAGGACCCAGGTTCAATTCCCCAGGACCCACGTAAGGCAGATGCACAAGGTGGCACTTGTGTCTGAAGACCCTGGCGTGTCTATTCTCTCTCTGTCTCTCTGCCTCTCTCTCTCTCCCTGCCTTTCTCTTTTTCTCTCTCAAATAATAAATAAATAAAAAATATTTAGGCCTATTTCTAGTTCTTATTTTTTAAATATTGTATTAATTTATTTGAGAGAGAGAAAAAAAAAGAGAGAGAGAGAGAGAAAATGGGTGCACCAGGGCCTCCAGCCACTGCAAATGAACCCCAGACCTATGCACCCTCTTGTGCATCTGGCTTATACATGGGTACTGGGGAACTGAACCCAGGTCCTTAGGCTTCTCAGGCAAGCACCTTAACCACTAAACCCCTAGTCCTTATTTATTATATATTTTTTTTACTAGATATCTTTTCAATTCTTTTTATGTATTGAATGTTAGATGTTTTTTCTTGGCCACTGCATGAGACAAATAGTACAACTACCCAGAAGATTTTCCAAGAGAAAAGGCTGAAGAGTCTTAGAAACTCCGAGCAGAGGAAGAAGGAACAAAAATCAGAGTTGTTCCCACATAGATATCATAATCAGTTAGAGCTACTATAACAGAATACCATAGGTCAAGTAGCCTAAACAACAGTTATTTCTCACACACTGAAATGAGAATCCACAGTGCTCAAAGGTACTTTTTTTTTATTTTAGAGAGCGCAAGAGAGAGAGAGAGAAACAGGGAGAGGGAGAATTGGTGCACCAGGGCCCTCAGCCACTACAATCAAATTCCACGCACTTATGCCACCTAGTGAGCATGTGTAATCTTGCACTTGCCTCACCTTTGTGCATCTGGCTAACATGGGATCTGGAGAGTCTTACATGGGATTTGGAGAATTGAACATGGGTCCTTAGGCTTCTCAGGCAAGCACCCTAACCGTTAAGCCATCTCTCTAGCCTGGGGACCCATTTCTTGGCTCACGGACAGCCATCTTCTCACTGAGTCCTCATGCGCAGGAAGAGTGAGAACGTTCTCTTGGATCGCTTGCAGAAGGGCTCTCATCCTGTTGGTAATGGCTTCCCCTCATGATCTACTTACCTCCCTTAGGTCTCACTTCCCAATGCTGTCACATCCCACACCAAAGTTTCAAAATATGAATTTTGGAGGGACACATTCTTCCAGTGCACTTTGCTAAAGCCCTACAAGAATTTAGCCAGATGGCAGTCACAAATCCTGCAATTTCTGTGGTCCATTTGGGCCGTTATAAATAATGGGCACAGGGGTTGGGGAAAGAGGGCAATTGGGGATAGGAGGTGGGGTGTGGGAATAAAAAGAAGACAAATTATATTTGAAAATGCCAGAATTAATGACACTAAATCACTGTATGCCAACTGGAAAAAAAAAAGGAGAGAGAAAAAATATCATAGACTAAGTACTCTATGAACAAAGAAAAAATACTCTTGCCACACTTCTGGAGGCTGAGATGTGTAATAATCAAGGCACCCACAAATTCTTTGTTTGGTGAGGGCTAAGTTTCTGGTGTACAGATCCCATGTTCTTACTGTGTCTGCATTTGGTGAGAGGACCAAAGGTCCCTCTGGTGCCTCTTTGGGATGAGGTCGCTAATCCCATTCATAAAGGATCTCTGCCTTTATGACCTAATCACTCTCCAAAGGCCTCATCTCCTAATGTTCGTGTTTGAGGGGAATATAAACTCCCAGCCCAGAGCAGACTCCTTCACCAAGAAGTCCAAGAAACCAAGCCACGGCTTTTTCTGAACAACATCTTATTGAGAGATTGAGGTGCTTGCTCTGTTGGGCCCTAAACTAGTATCTAAGTGGGCCACACTTTGCAGATGGTGGCGGTATTAGTGGAGATGATGACGGTGGTGATAGGGGTAACGGTTAGAATGGTCAATGACCACCCCAACAGCCACAGCAGTATCATCTCCATTTCACATATCAGTGCAGGCAATCCTAACAATGTGTGTTTTACCCTATCTTCATGCAGGTAAATAAGCCAAGACGGGAAGAAAGTATTTGAGTTTATGTGTAAGGCTGCACAGACAGTAAGTTAGGAAATTCAAATCCAAGAGGCCTAATTGCAAGCTCAGATTCTTAACCTTCCAGGCAACACATGGTCGGAGTCTTTCTGTCGCTGCCCCAAATTAATCTTAGCCATCCTGAGCGTTCGGTTTTCAAGGCAAATCAAACACCTGCGCAACATGGACCTCCTTGCTTTAGCGGCAAGGAGGACTCAGGGGCTTAGGGAAGGGCGTTGCTGGGGACACACAGAGGGTTTTCATTGCCACCCTTCTTGGATATCTTCCTGAGCTAAGTAAGAATCACTTTCTGAGAGAGTGGGGAGGCTGGGCTCTGCGAGGAGTACTGAAGGCAGACTTCATCGGAAGCCTGGACCCCCAAAACAGGGTCCCTCATCGCCACTCCTCTTCACCAAGGTCAAGTTAGCAGCTGGCCACAGAAGCCTGGCGCTACCTTATGACTCCAGCTGCTTCAGAAAGCCCCCTTCCATGACAAGGCTCTGGGCATTGACAAGACTCCAGGAGAAATTTCTCACATTCTTTCTCTCCGTTGGAAGAAGGCTAAAGGTTTGTGTGGACATGTAGTAAAAAAAAAAATTCATAAAGATCACCCTTCAGGCTATCGTGAGAAGAAACTCTGTCTCTCCCCCTTTTAATTTTTTTTTTTTTCTTCTTCTCCAATTCAAAGGAGAGAAAAATTCTGTTCCCTCAGGGGAGAGGTATGTATAGTTTCTGAGAGACCGGGTCACTGGCATCTTAATTCCGAGTGAGCTCCCTCTGGGTTTCTTCATGTCCCAGACACAGAAAACATGCTTGAGACAGAGAGGTGCAACTCAGACCTGCCCAGACTGGCCCTGCTCATTACACAAGACAGCGAGGAGATCTACCCTCCACGAGGTACGAGGAGCTTGGGAAAGCAGAGACAATAACACCCAATGACAGCAATCACTGGCATTTATTGGGTCACTTACACCTGCATTCACAGTTCTGACAGAGCTGAGGACATAGAGTGGACAAAAGATTTTGTATTTTCCTAGAGCTGTCAATCTGGCGATACATACTAGAACATACATGTAAGTGGCCTGGTGGCGTGGGCTGCAAACAATTATTATTTTTTCAAAAAAAAAAAGAAGAAGGATAAATACAGAGGAGTGCAGTGAGATTGAGTGGTACCTTTCACTGTGTTTAGATGACAGAGAAAGAGAGAGACAGGCCAGGAGCGAGGAACAATCTATTGATTGACTCCCCGGGGAAGTGCATTTTAAAGGTCCTTAGTACATCTGTGGTTGGGAGGCCAGGGTGTCTGCAGCTGAAAGGGGACAGGAGAAATCACGGGTGTGCTGTGGTCAAGGAGATGGCAAAAGTTCCTTTCCTGTACCTTTTGCTGTTCCCCAGAGACTCAGTGCCCACCCACACTGTGGCTCGTACCTCTCCAATGGAGAGAAAGAATGTGAGAAACTTCTCCTGGAGTGTTGTCAATGTCCAGAGCCTTGTCATGGAAGGGGACTTTCTGAAGCATCTGGAGTCATAAGGTAGCACCAGGCTTCTGTGGCCAGCTGCTAACTTGACCTTGGGGAGGAAGAGTAGCGATGAAGGACCTTGTCTTGGAGGCCCAGGCTTCCGACGAGTGAAACCTGACACGGTAGCTTAATATTTCAGACCATGCTCAGAGCTTTTCAAAGACCTTGATCACACTCCAAATTCCAGCAATCTCTTTCCTCCCACTCCACACGCTGAGTGAGTTCTCTCGCTTCTGCCTGGTGCTCCTAGGGTCTTCCCCTTGCTGCCAACGGTAGCCTCTCCATGTCCAAAACTTCAGCAGGCACAGGAAGGCATGTGAAAGTAACAGAAAGACCTGGCTGAGGTTAGCGGTTTGAAGAGCTGGCATCCAGGATGCCCAGGTGGAGAGGGGTTCACAGCTGTGGCCTCTTGGCAGATGCCTCCACTTTGTCGGAGATCTCTTACCTGTAGGAGTCTTGATCCGGGTGATCTGGCTTGGGGGTTTGCAGTTCCACCCTTGGCCTTTGAGAACCTGGTGACCCGTCTCTAGCTGCTTTCTGTGTGCGACTGGCCCTCCTAGGGGACCTCAGCAGGACTCAAACCCACCCTGTCCCAAGCATGCTGTCTCATATCCAGAGTCTTTTGTGTTTGCTTGGTTTTGTTGACACGGTATCTCACTCTTGTAGTCCTGGCTGGCCTCCTCCTACCTCTGCCGCCCAAGTGCCAGGATTATAAGCAGGCACCGCCGTGCCTGGCTGCACGGGGCATCTTGCTCGTTGCATGCTCTTCCCTGCCGTGTAGATGAGTCCATGCTGAATTTGACACAGGTTCACTGGGTGCCATATCCAAAGGATAAAGCCACTTAGTCACTTCAGTGAAGTTTCCAAAGATAGCGCGAGGCTCACGATCCCTGACGGACCTGCTCCGCCTGACTTCCCGCCTGACAGGTGTATGCGGAAGTCGAGGGAGGTGGGGAGGTCGGAGACCAAGAACTTCTGTAGGGAAAGTTGTTGGCATTTTGCTTCTTCCGCTGCCCCTTCCCAGATGCAAAAGGAGAACGCGTTGTCCCTCTCTCCCTCTCTCGGGCCAGTGAGAAGGGCTTGAGGGTGACCACCTTGGGACATGTGTGCAGTCAGTGCCCATTGTCTGTTGGAACTAAGACAGAGCATCTCCCAGTGTAATATCCCTCACTACACTCACACGTCTATTTAGATGAACCCAGCAAGCTTCAAAAGTGCACCTGTGAGGCTGGAGAGATGGCTTAGCAGTTAAGCCACTCGCTTGTGAAGCCAAAAGACCCAGGTTTGATTCCCCAGTACCCATGTAAGCCAGATGCACAAGGTGGTACATGAGGCTGGACTTCATTTCCAGTGGCTAGAGGCCCTGGTGCACCCATTCTCTCTCTATATTGCCTATTTCCCACCCCCTTAAATAAATAAATAAATAAATATATATATATATATATTTTTAAGTGTGACTTATATCACTTTAACTTTTGTGAAAAAGAGAATGCTATTAGTTTAGGCCCCAGGACTCTTGAAAACATTTCCTGCCTATATAATGAAGACACTTTTCATATTTAAGAGTATTTATTGTATATGTTTTACAGCTTGCAACTGAATTATTGTCAAGCAAATATTTAAAAAAGCGAGTCTTGTACATGGGAAAATGAGGTAGTGAATGGTATTGATTGTGAGTTTTGAGATTTGATTCTAGAACTTTAGTTCCATATTCACTCTTTAACCTCAGACAGCTCATTAAAATTCTCTAAGCCTCGACTTTTTGCTCTGAATAAAAAAGTAATAGTATTTCCCTGAGATGCTTACTATGATAAATAAACAAGATGCCACTAGTGTGCTTTGTAGCACGGAGTGAGCATTCAGTAAATGACAGTGGTTATTGGAGTCCATGTTAAACTTCTAGAACTTTCTATGAAGAGTCAGACCTACTGTCACATACCTGAAGTTCTAACAACTCAGTAGGCTGAGGCAGGGGGTTCACTTTAGCCCAAGAGTTTGAGGCCATTCTGGGAAACATAGTAAGTCGTTATCTGAATGAAATTTTCCATAAAGAAGAGAAAAGGAGCCACATCCAAAATGGTCTGACAGACCATGATAGAGAGCTAGGCCAAAATTGTCAAAAGGGACTTTCAAGAAGAGTAAAGTCGCCTTAGAGCTGAGAGCTGTCTCAGGAGGAGATCTGTGGTATGGGTCTGGGTGGCTTCCCATGGAGAACTTAGGGCCTCTTGAGTCTAAACATCTCTGTTTCTGCTGGCCCCTGGCAATTTCCAAGGCTCAATCCTCCACAGCCTTCAATTCCTCAGCCACAGTCACTCCTCCACACCCTCCATTTCCCCCAAGCTTCTGGTAGCGGGGATGGAAGAATGTGCCTTGTTTCCCAGCCTCAAGCCTAGCTCTCAGCTCTGGGCAAAGCCAGAACCCTGTCATCTGAAGCAAGCCTGTTCTTTTCCAAGAGGCAGATGGGAAGGTGTGGGTTCCACCAACACGCCCTCTCTTCCTATCTCAGCTGGAGAGCCAGGACACACATCTTTCAGCCAGACCTGGGACATAGTTTTGTGTGCCTCAAAACCGAAGGCGGATGAGAAAGCACGGAGTGTTCACGCCAGTGGAGACGCCAGGGATTGCGTTTGAGTTGAACCAGATACCTAGTTCTAAATTCACAGTAGATAGCCCTTGGCAGCCCCTAACCACAGGGCGGTGAGATCTCTCGTGGAGGCGGCCGAGCTAATTCCGTGTCAAACACGTTAGGTGAAGACATTTTTGATGAGAGGAATTCTGCCTGAGGTTCTTTTAGTCCATACACGGTTTCCAAGGTAACCAGGAGGCTTGAGTTCATGGCTCACCTCCTCTCCTCTCCTCTCTTCTTCTGCCCCAGCGCTCCTGTTCTTCATGCCCTTTCCCCTCCCCAGGAGAATAGCCCTTAGGAGGAGTCCTGTGGAGCTCATTTAGGGGGGGCATGCCTGCAAACCAGTATTTTTTTCCCCCACTAGCAATAGAAGATCTAAACTACCACTTCAGAAATGTAATTACTGTTTGCAATCTCCCTAGAAATCACTATTGGTTGGGGCCTTTGTAGATGTGGTAAGCGTTACCATATGTCAGGTTCTTAACGAGGTACAAAATGATGGTCTGAGACAGGCACCAAAAAAGGCTTTCCCTTTTTGGTTTTCCGACATGTGGGAACATGCCACATGGATGAATGGCCTAAGCTTGCATGCATCTGTCTTTGGACAAACGGATGAACTAGGTAATCCACCCGAGGCCCTTGAATGAGGATCTTTGCTGCAGGAGTGACTTTGATTAGATGCAGTGATGCCCGGAGCTAGGGGTGCAGCTCAAGTTGGTGGGGTGCTCACCAGGCACATACATAAAGCCCTGGAATCAGTCCCCAGCACGCTAGCATACACCTGGGGGTTTAGGTAGGAGGATCCAAAGTTCAAGGTCATCCTTGGCTCCATATAGAGTTCAAGGTTAGCCTGGGAAACATAAGACCTCGTCATAAATAAATAATACGTGTGATGCTACAGAAAGTAATGCGTCCGTAAGTCGTTCGCCAAGCAGTTCTACCAAGCATTGTGATATGTGTCAGAAGGTTCTAGATGGGCGCATTGGGAAGCATCACCCTCTCATGGATAGCTATGTAAATACTCCCACACATCAGACCTTAGAACTCCTCCCGATGAGGAGCTGGCTTGCGCACCATAGCACATTCAGCCCTGTCCCAGAGGTACCAGAAGCAGGCAGTGTCCCTCCTCTACTCAGGTTGCAGCAAACAAAATGTCTTCCAGATCGTGCAATGTCGCCTGCTCGCGGAGCACTGTCATAAACATCTGAGAAAAGCCCCGCGGCACATTCTCACAGCAGTTTCGAGGTCACCCACTCCCGCCTTATCCCCAGCGCTTCTCTGTGGCCATCAGCACTGGCAGCATCGCTGGCCATGTTGCTTCCCAAGCCGTGGCTTCAGGGTCCCGCTCAACGTCCTGAGGAGACCCCTGTGTCAATGGTACCCACGAGGGCTGCTAGTGTCTTTGTCCTTTGAAATGTCTTCACTTTACCAGTCATCCTTTCCAGAAAACGAGACCTTACTAGAATTAAGAAAAAAAAATGGAGTTTGGTTTAAATATATATATATTTATATTTATTTATATGATATATATATATCTAGCTGTGTGGTCAGTGTGAGGGCGGGCACGGAGGTCTGGAATGGGAACTGGACTTGAGATAAATGACCCAGTGCACTCCACCCCGGCCCAGCTGAAACCACAGAGGAACTGGGGAAGTGAGCAAGAGTGTTGCTCTCTCAGTTAAGCTGCTATCAGCACAAGGGTGATGGAGAAAGATACTGAGGACACTCAACACCTACCAAACCAGACATCTAGATGCTCCCTAAGTGCCCATCGCTGAAGTAGACTTAAAATGCTCCCAGCATGGCTCAGGGAATCTTGCAGAAGAGGGGGCGGAAAGATTGTTAGAGCCACAAGTTGGGACATTTTGCACAGGACATTGCCTCTCCCCCAAAACTGACTGCTGCCTCCATAATGCATGACCCACAAATCACCATGGGGCTGACCTGCATCCCCAGTGAGGAAGGCCTCTTCAGAAAAGGGGCAGGGAGGAGGGAAAGGATGGTACCAACATGTGATGTTTACATACAAAATATGTCCATATCTAATAATAATAAATATATATATATTAAAAATATCTTATGGTAGCTGGGAGTAGTGGCGCACGCCTTTAATCCCAGCACTCAGGAGGTAGAGGTAGGAGGATCACCATGAGTTCGAGGCCACCCTGAGACTCCATAGTGAATTCCATGTCAGCCTGAGCTAGAGTGAGACCCTACCTCGAAAAACCAAAAAAAAAAAAAATCTTATGGGCTGGAGAGATGGCTTAGTGGTTAAGGCGCTTGCCTGCAAAACCAAAGGACCCAGGTTCTATTCCCCAGGACCCACATAAGCCAGATGCACAAGATGGTGCATGCATCTGGAGTTTGCAGCACCTGGAGACCCTAGCATGCCCATTCTCTCTACCTTTCTCTACTTGCAAATAAGTAATAAAAATATTTAAAATGCACATTTTTAATTTAAATCTTTTATTGTTATTAATTATTATTATTAACAACATAGCTCATATGGATACATCATGTGTTGGTACCCTCTTTTCCCTCATCCCTGCCCCCATTCCACTGGGGACCCTCCTCAGTGGGGTTGCAGGTATTTCCTGTGGGGTTGTGGGTTATGCATCGTGGGAGCAGCATTCAGCTATTGGGGGGGGGAGGGAATGTCTCTGGGCATGATGTCTCAACCTGTGGCTCTTACAATCATTCTGCCTCCTCTTTTGCAAAATTCCCTGAGCGGTGGTGGGTGAGTTTTAAGTCTACTTCAGTGATGAGCTCTTAGGAGCCTCTGCGTCTCTGCTTTGGTGGGTGTTGAGTGTCCTCAGAGTCTGTCTCCTTCACCCTGGTGCTGATTGTCAGGCTCACCATGGAAGCAGCACTCTTGCTCATGTCCCCACTTCCTCTGTGGTTTCAGCTGTGGCTTGACTGAAGTGCAAGGAGTAGTTTATCTCCTTGGGTCTTGCTACCTTCTGAAAAAGAAAAACATTCTCCAGCAGAGAGTGAAGTCAGCATAGTTTAAATGGGATAAACCTTATTAATTTACGGAGAAGTTGATGTGTATAACCCCTCTTTTAGCCAAAGACTAGTGAGAGCTTGACACTGGGGAGCATAATCTTTGTCTCCATAGGATTCTGATCTGGTTCCCAATTCCAGATATAGGTTCCTTTACACTGAGCAGATCCCTTAGCCAATCAGAAAGCTACTGGTTACCCACCAAGGCTGTGTGTCACTATTGCGCTGATGTGTACAACCTGTCAAGCTTCTGAGTAGCTTAGACCTCTGGCTGCTCAGACCGTTCCTTGTTGGCCACTTTCCCCCAGTAACTCATTTACCTCTTTCAGCCAAAAATATACATATTTTATTTATTTATTTATTCATTCATTCATTCATTTATTTGAGAGAGAGGGAGGGAGAACATGGGCACACCAGGGCCTCCTGCCACTGCAAATGAACTCTAGACACTTGTGCCACCTGACACTTTGTGTATCTGGCTTTCTGTGAGTATTGGGGAATTGAACCTAGGCCTTCAAGCTTTGCAAGCAAGTGCCTTTAACCACTGAGCCATCTCTCCAGCCTCAGTGGGAAAAGTTTTCATCAAACTGCAGGGAACGGAAAGCAGCTCACAGTGGCCCAAGCAGAAGGGCCCAGAAACATCTATGTCGTGGGCAGGAGATCAGTCTGGTTACACTTCTTCAGACCAGAAATTGGACCTGGGAAATGGCCAGAAATGAAGCGTTCTCCTCTTTGTTTGCTCAGCATCCCCCCCGCCCAAGGCTGCTCTCTGCCCATCTCCTCCCTCTCCTGCCCTTCCTCGGCCATCTTGGGCCTCAGAGGGCCTGCGCCTCAGCACTCGCTGTTTCAGTTCTCCAGATCCATGGGAGAGCTTCACTTAAGACGGGCTGAGTCACCAGAGCTTGAGCGAGTGCTCTCTGCGTCTGACTGTATCCGAGCTGCTGACCTGATCTTGTGAGACTGTAGTTACAGACATAGCCAGGCTCTGGGAAGTAGAAAGACAGTACAAGGAAGGGTTTGATTTGAGAATTAGTAGCTACTAGGTTATGGTATGGTTTGAAAGATATAGTGACGGTGATGCATGACTGTGTGATGAGCTGGACTGTGTGACCTGGGCCTAGTGCACTGCTCAAGATTCTCTGCTTTTGTTTTTTTCTTTTTCTCTTTTAATAATTTTTTTTTGAGGTAGGGTCTCACTCTATCTCAGGCTAACCTGGGATTCACTATGTCTTCTCAGGCTGGCCTCAAACTCACGGTGATCCTCCTACCTCTGCCTCCCAAGTGCTGGGATTAAAGGCGTGCGCCACCAGGCCCAGCTCTCTTTTAATAATTTTTTAAATCTTTTTTTTTTATTAGGTAGAAACTTTGTACGGATACATCATGTGTTGGTAGCATTCCTGTCCTCCCTGCCCCCACTCCACTGAGGGCTTTTCTCAGTGGGGTTACTGGTTTTCACCTTGGGGTCCTGGATTATGACCTGCTGTGAGAGCAGCAGTCAGTCACTGTGGTGGGTCGGGCAATGCCTCTGGATATTCCTTCCCACCCTGTGGCTCTTACAATCTTTCTGCCCCCTCTTCCCCAATATTCCCTGAGCCGTGGTGGGTGGCTGTGCAGTCTACTTTAGAGTTAAACTCTCAGGAACCTCTGGGTTCCAGCCGTGATACATCTTGAGAGTCCTCAGTGTCTGTCGTCATCACCCTGGCACAGGTTGTCAGGCTGTCCTTGAGAGCAGCACTCTTGCTCATCTCCCCGATTCCTCTGCGGTTTCCCCCAGGCCCCGGCTGATGTGAAAGAGGTGGGTCATCTCATGACAGGGAGTCAGCTCTCTTTTCTGGTCATGTTGAAAGGTTTTGGTTGTCCCCAGTTTTTGCTGCATTCTGTAAAAGCAAAACAGATTCTTCAACAGACAGTGAGCATTGCTCAAAATTCTAAGATATTGAATTCTCATTTTACCTCTTCATGTGACCCCTTAGATGGTTCAGGTGAGGAACACCCAGTGGTTTATTGAGTAAACACCATGAATCCTCTGACACAACAGATATGATAGAGTCCTCTCTAGTTAATTCTACTAACCGACTGACAGGGCACTGTGAATTAGGTAATGGCTTGACAAAACCTGTCAGCTACAAGCTAACTGACAGGAAAAATGTGTGTTTTCGTGAAGAGATAATCCAGAGGTGAGCCCAGACTCCAGCTGGGCTCAGCTTCCACCCAGTTTTTCTGGGACACCCTGGGCCGGCCTCCTTCTTTCCTTGTGTTAGCTTTTTCCTCGGCCCAGAGCTGCTGCTCTGCGTCCAGTTCCAAGAGGGTCCACGGCTCCCCTAGAAACACAGGGTGAAAGACTCTTCTGTCAACCCTTATAACTTGGAACGCAACCCACCGGGGATGGTGATCAGCACAGTGTTGGTGTCCCTCAGCCGAAATGCTTGGGACCAGAAATGTTTTGGAGTCGAGGCTCTGTCCTGGGCTGTTGGGCCATTTTTATACACATAATGCCATTCGCTGGGGCTGGTTATCCAGGTGTAAACATGAGACTCACACGCTTCATGCACATCTCACGTAAGCCCGAAGGTCATTTTATACATTTCTAAAGTAATTTTGTGAGTGAGACAAAGTCTCGTGACATGGAATTTTCCTCTTGTTAGCAGCATGTTGACACTCAAGAAGGTTCAGATCTTGGAACATTTTGGGGTTTTGGATTAGGGATACTCCACCTGTGATAACAACTTGAACAGGGCTCTTTGCTAATGGGATAAAGCCTCATCAAAAAGAGAAGTTGGGGCTGGAGAGATGGCTTAGTGGTTAAGGCATTTGTCTGCAAAGCCAAAGGACCTCGGTTCAATTCCCCAGGACCCACGTTAGCCAGATGCTCAAGGTGGCGCATGCTTCTGGGGTTCGTTTGCAATGGCTGGAGGCCTTGGCGCTCCCATTCTCTGTCTCTCTCTCGCTCTCTTTTTCTCTCTCCCTGTGCCTTTCTCTCTCTCTCAAATAAATAAATGAATAATAAAATATTTTTAAAAAGAGAGAGAGAGAGAAGTTGACCATCCTTGTCACACTCAGAACCGGCATCCGTCCAGGGGCAGGGAGTGGACCAGTTTCCTCCACAGTCCCCACTGGGTTTGTTTCCATTGGCAAAGTGAATCGATTCCATTTCGGAAGTTCTGTGGAGGAGGAGGAAGGGGAGATGAAGAGGCTCTTCATGGGCGCTAGCGGTCTCCTCCATGTCACCTGCCACACAAGTTCAGCAGCGTCACCTGCTTAGGTCCGGTGGATAAAGAGAGGACACGATTCCCCTGCCTGCCTCACCTGCCTGGCTCTCCTCGCTTTCCTGACCACATTTCATGCCAACAACAACAACAACAAGTGGATATACAGAAACGAAGAAGTGGAAAGAGAAGAAACATCAGGAAAGAGAAAAGTCCTCTCCTTTATTTCTTCTCTCCTCCCCCCTCTGCGCTCTCCTGTCTTGCTCCGCCCTGGAGGCCTGTCGCAGCCACCCTATGGTGCCAAGGTAATAGCCAATGCAGCCACTGGGACCTGGCACACAGGACTGCCTTGACAATGGGAAACCTCCTTTTCTCGTTGTCGCCTGTCACCCTGTATCCATCAGCGAGTGGCTGAGGATTGACAACAGGCAGAGAGGGGCAGCGAGGCTGCAGATGCGACCTCTTCTCCACTCAAAGACATTTGTCCGCAAGGGAGTTTTGGCCTGTTGGAAACACAGCACGAGCTCCTCATAGCTGTTAAACGTTTCCAGATGGACACCGGCTCTCTCCACCTCGTGCACGAAGCATGCTTGGGTGCTCCCCCATGCCACATCCCAGATCACACAAACACCAACATTACATCAATCCTACACGTCCAACAGGGCAGAGCTGTTTTCCAAGTGAGTGGCTCAAGTAGGTCTCAAGGGGGCTTATTAAAAATGATGAATGCAGCCGGGCGTGGTGGTGCACGCCTTTAATCCCAGCACCCGGGAGGCAGAGGTAGGAGGATCACCACGAGTTTGAGGCCACCCTGAGACTACATAGGGAATTCCAGGTCAGCCTGGACTAGAATGAATCTCTACCTCCAAAAGAAAAAAAAAAACAAAAAGATGAATACAGAGCTGGAGAGATGTCTTAGTGGAATAGACGCTTGCCTGCAAAGCCAAAGGAGCCAGGTTTGATTCCCTGGGACCCACATAAAGCCAGATGCACAAGGTGGCACATGCACCTGGAGTTCATTTGCAGTGGCTAGAGGCCCTTGTGTGCCCGTTCTCTCTCCATCTCTCCCTCTCTCTCTCTTTCTGTCTCGCCGTCTATCTGCCTCTGTCTCTGTCTTAAATAAATAATAATAAATTTTTTTAATGATGAATGGAAAAGAAGTCATTCTTAAGCCTTCCACGTCTCTCTATTGTCTGAAGGATCAATGTGACATTCTTCAGGCGTGACGTCCAAGGCCTACAGGGTCCCTGCTTTCCTCTCCACAGTCTCACTGATCTCCACCATGGCTGGGAAACTCCCTGAACCTGCTCTGTCCCCGGGCCCTGCCTGTCCTCACCATCCTTTCCTTGTTTTCCCACATTCTGGCTGAGTAGCTCAAGCCCCTTCCAGGTCCCACACCTAAGCCAAGGTGCCATCCTTCGTGGAACCCTCCACTGCAGATGGTCTTAATCCCGGCTGCCCAGTGGACACCGTCAGGGAGTTTTCACACAGTCCTGACACCAACTCAGGCCAAGTGAGTCCGAAAGTATAAATAAGCGTAGATGCTTATCACAGGACAGCCATCGTCACTGGAGAAGTGTGGGGCCTCTTGTCTGAGAATTCAGCACCTCTGCTCTGCCTTGTGACCTTCGGCAAAGCCCCTGACCTCTGCGTGCTTCCCACCCCTTACCTTGAAATTAAGGCAAGAGGGCTGGAGAGATGGCTCAGTGGTTAAGGTGCTTGTCTGTGAAGACTAAGGCCCCGTGTGTGAC